>CM070722.1:26470602-27670602 GCA_036346275.1 Otatea glauca | reverse complement strand
TATTATGTCATATTCTTAATTGTTTATGCAACTGCAAAATAACCATTAACCTGCCTTGATTAGTCTGCATAATTACTTTATTGCATCTGTCAAACACTATGAGTCTTGCTGAGTACCAAAGTACTCAATCTTGCATCTGCTGTCTCAGAGGACGAAACCTGCGAAGCGCCAGATGACTTTTACTTTCACGCAGGGTGCGGGACTTTTGGCGATGAGTTTCCCTAGGTTTGCCAAGTCGGTTGCACGAGGTTAGCGGGCAAACCACGTGGCTTTGGAGTTTTAATTTCCTCTATTTTTCCTTTGTTGTAAGAATTTAACTCTGTATAATTATTCTGCTTGTAATATATGCTGTCGGATATTTATCTTGTGGTTGTGATATGAATGTTGTAAACATGTGAGTGCTAGCCACCGATCATGGGATTAGTCTGATAATCACATGGAGGTTCTGTTGCAAAAGCGGGTCTCACAGCGTTAGTATCGAGCCACACTGACTGTAGGAAGCCTTAGGTGAATGGTCGTTAGTTAGTAATATGAAAACTTAATTTGAAGGACAAACAAAACTCTACTCTCTACTAATAATGAACTTTAGCATATATGCTAATTTTCTTATTTGTGGTGCATTAGCTATTCATAAATAATTATTATTAATCTCTCCTTTTACTGTTATTTTGTAGATGGCACGTTATGTACCTTGCCATGAGTCGATCACTCGAGCTAGGTGGAATGATGGGGTACTACATCATCCGCTAGAGGATGTCATTGCGAGAGTGTCCCGAGATATGTAGTGTTCCATGCATACTTGAGCTCGGAGACTAAGGAATATGCTACTAGGGTCTTTATACCTCCAAGACCGGCTTTTAATAAGGGTGAAAGAACTTTTGAAGGATATGGATCATCCATAGATGCTTCGATGAATGAAGCTGCTTACCAGGCCGTGATCCACCTCCGCCATGTGATTCCAGATCTGGATCCTGCTTATCGATATCTTCCTGGAAGACCCCCAGTTGGAGATAATGTATATAGAGACCACATTAGAGTTAGAAATAATGGTCTTAGGGTTATGTTGAATTTTGTAAATAAGCTAGATAACCACTATGTACAGTTAGCGTAGGAACTGTTGGAGACCCGACGACGGATGGCATTTCTGGAGGCCCACTTGGCCCCGTGCGTAGCGAGAGGTACAATACCACGCACGGTGCTAAGCGAGGGGACTTCTCAAATCCCATCCGCACAGCGCTCTCCACCTGATTCCTACGTACCTACGCCTGGTGTGCTCAGAGGAGCCAGGATGTCCCGTATAGGTAGTCGCCCGCGCCTTATTAACGATAAGGGCATAAACCCCCGTAGTACTTGTGAGTTTCAGCCCGAAGCCCCTCGGGTGTATAGGCGTAGAGCCTACGCTGCTAGTACCTTAGACGAGATAGAGTAGATAGGAGTCCATGGAAGGGATGTAACAGTTGTTGTAAATATGAGAAGTATGAGATAAATAAAGTGCTATTTTCTGTTATGAATCAATGAGGTATTAGTTAATTGAAGGATGAGAACCATATGATAAAGATTAATATAGAAATAACTTAGTTCATAAGAACTGTAAGGGCTAAGTATATAAGAATTGTGAGATAAATTCGACCCATGCAAAAGTAGCACAGTTATTGTTTCTCTATTACTACTGGCATTATATTAATGCTAATTTATCTTGCTTTAAAATTTCAAATGACCAACCCCTCCAGTTGGGCGGCTATAGCTAGGGGCTTAGCGGAAAATTATGGACAAGAAAAACATCGCCCTATGCTCACGGTTAGGCAGATAGTTGATGGGTTTAAAGTGTATGCGCACGCTATTACTATAAAGAGAGAGCGTCGCGTACGCCATCAAGTTAAGCATTTTAGTTCAAATAGAGTCTAAGCCATCCAGGAGACAAGTCGTAAGCTGGCGAGAAAGATTTGTCAAGTGCATCATGTGGATATGAGTGCATATGTGCGCTCATATGAAGCGCGTATAGGTGGCCAAGAGACCGAATTAGAACCTAGGAGGCGCAAAACTGGGAATAGACAGGAGTATCTATGTCAGTTTCGCCCAGCAGGAATTCAGGAGCCACCTCCCGAGCCCTCTAGTTCGGGGAGTAGTTGTGATGTGGGATCACCATCGCCACATCCGGGGATTATTAGTGGATAGGTTCACCCCTAGTGACCTTGTGTTATAAGAATAAATTTGTAAAATAGTTGGTATGTGTATGTATCCTTTATAGTTATATGAAATGCTTTTGGTATTGTAAGTTTTCGAGTTGTACCTCTTTTTGGCATGAATAATAATAACGGATTTTCCCTCGCGAATTGTAACTAAGGGGTGAAGATTTTCGATGAGAGAATCCAAAAAAAAATGAACAATTAAATAAAATGTTGCTAAACATGATAGTAGAAACAAGATTTGTAGGGTGACTATATGATGGGTAAATTTGAAGTCTTACCCTAGTCTTTGTCGCGTACTAAAGTGGTACTAATTTCAGGATGAGGCCGACTGGTCACTCAACGAGATCACAGGCGATACAACTCGGGATACTCGCGACCCCAGGCGAGTGTCTCAACGCTGCACAACCTAATCCTCAACATCCTGTAACAAGAGCCTCGACATCTCGAGCGGCCGCGAGATGCCCCTATTCCATCTCCGGTGGGGATGAAGTTCATGAGAACAGTGCCTCCACCACCTACCATGGCTCAAGTCTTGGCTTTAATTGAGCAAGGGAGGCGGCGAATACTCGATCATCGCAGCAGATAGCCCAGATACTGCAGCTCAGGGTGTCGCCCGTGGAAGAAATGGTGGAGCTCCTCAGGTGTCCAAGTTGAATGAGTTCCTAAGGACCCGACCACTGTTTTCCCCTACGCCGAGCCTCTCGATCTTGATGATTGGTTGCGGGTGTGGAGAGCAAGCTAGCTATTGCTCGGTGTGATGAGAGGAGAAGGTCTTGTATGCCTCCTATCGGTTGCAAGGGTCGCGGCGGTATGGTGGGAGAACTACCAGCGGTGCTACCGAAGGTCGGGTGGTTCTATGGCACGAGTTTAGAGCGCATTCGCCGCACCCACATTCCAGCCAGTGTGATTGAAGTGAAAAAGCGGGAGTTCCTGGATCTTAAGTAAGGCTCGATGACAGTGATGGAGTACCTGCACCGTTTCAATCAGCTGTCAAGATATGCCACATATGAAGTAGCTAATGAGGCAAGAAGGATTGAGAGATTTAGGAAAATCTAAATGAAGAGATCAAGTGGGCCTTGATTGCCCAAGACATTGGCGACTTCCGGACTACGGTGGACAAGGCCGTAAGAGTGGAGCACGGCGATCGCGGTGTGATGGAGAGCGCAAGCGCAAGTGGCTTGCGCGTAGCTCATCTGAGCTGGATCATCTAGGCCACAAGGGTGGCGATCGACCGATTTTAAATCGACCACCACCACCAAAGCACCAAGAGCCCAACGACCGACTCCCGGACTCGGAGGTCACGAGTGGGCTACTCGCTTTGTCTGGTGGCACCGCAGTGATCTGTTCGCCGGTGCAATGACCTAGGACTCTTCTTTGTTGTCCAAAAGCAGGCGCCCAATGTCACGTGTTTTCATTGCAATGAGCATGGACATTACGCCAATTCCTGTCCCAAGAAGAAGACCGGGCAACCTCGTCCACAAGCTCAAGGCCGGACTCAAGGATCGACGCCCCCACCTGCGCAAGGCGGAAATATTGGGCGCCTTCACCATATGACGACTGAAGAGGTGCAGGAAGCCTCAGACGTTGTGCTTGGTATGTTCCTTGTGCAATCTATGCCTACATTGGTTTTGTTTGATTCTGGAGCTTCCCATTCCTTTATCTCCAAGAAGTTTTCTGAACAAAGCAAGTTAGAGGTTTCCCTGTTGCATACTCACATGGTTGTGCAATCACCGGGAGCTATCATTAGAACTGCTAGATTCTGTTATGGAGTTAGCATCGAAATCAATGGGGTTACATTTTATGCTGATCTCATCTTAATAGAAACATCTGGGCTAGATGTGATCTTAGGCATGGATTGGTTGGCCAAGCATAAAGGTTGCATAAACTGTGCTGATCGGTCTATATCTCTAGTAAATCATGATGGAATATTTGTGGAATTTGCCTCAAGTACCAATGAGTTGGCATCTCAGCCAGTCCGGTGTTTAGCATCCACAGTTGAATTGGAAAATGTGCCAATAGTTAATGAATTTCCAGAGGTATTTCCTGCTGAATTGCAGGGGTGCCTCCGGATCGAGAAATGGAGTTCATTATTGACTTGGTGCCAGGAACGGCACCAATATCAAAGCGTCCATATAGGATGCCCACAAATGAATTAGTGGAATTGAAAAAGCAACTCAAGGAACAACTGGACAAGGGATTTATTAGCGATTACATCACCACGGGAAGTCCGGTTCTCTTTGTCAAGAAAAAGGACAATAGTCTGTGCATGTGTGTAGACTACCGTGCCTTAAATGAAGTAACCATCAAGAATAAATATCCGTTACCCCGAATTGATGATCTATTTGATCAACTAAATGGGGCACAAATTTTTTCCAAGATAGACTTGAAGTTGGGGTATTTCGGTGAAGGTCGGACCATCGACATTCCCAAGACCGCCTTCACTACCGTTATGGATTATATGAATACACCGTGATGTCCTTTGGGCTCACTAATGCTCAACAAGCTTCATGAGCTTAATGAATAAGATTTTCATGGAGTATCTGGATAAGTTTGTAGTGGTATTTATTGATGATATCCTGATATATTCCAAGACTGAAGAAGAGCATAAGCAGCATTTGCACATGGTCCTCAGCAAACTCCGAGAAAATAAATTATATGCCAAGTTCGAGAAATGTGAGTTTTGGTTGAAAGAAGTGGCATTTCTCGGGCATGTTTTATCAAGAGGCGGAGTTGCTGTTGACTCAAGTAAAGTGCAAGCGGTGTTGGCTTGGGAAAGGCCACAGTCAGTTCCAAAAATTCGAAGTTTTCTAGGCTTTGCCGGTTATTATCGCCGGTTCATTGAAAACTTCTCTAAAATTGCCAAGCCACTCACACAACTCTTAAAGAAGGAAAAGAAGTTCGAATGGACTTCTGATTGTGAGCAGAGTTTCCAAAAACTGAAAGAAAAGTTAACCTCTGCCCCAGTGCTCATCCTGCCAGATATTCACAAGGATTTTGAAGTATATTGTGATGCATCACTCCAAGGGTTGGGATGTGCATTAATGCAAGAAGGCAGGGTTGTCGCTTATGCCTCTCGACAACTTCGTCCTCATGAGCAGAACTATCCTACTCATGACCTTGAACTGGCCGCTGTGGTTCATGTCCTTAAAATCTGGCGGCACTATCTTATTGGGAATAGGACGGAAATCTATACTGATCATAAAAGTCTTAAGTACTTCTTTACCCAACCAGAATTGAATTTGAGGCAAAGAAGGTGGCTAGAGCTGGTTAAAGACTATGACCTTGGTCTTCACTACCACCCTGGTAAGGCCAATGTCGTAGCTGACGCTCTTAGTCGAAAGTTGCATTGCATATTGGATCCTAGTCAATCTGACCTGATCAATGACTTCCAGAAGCTCAATTTGAATTTAGTGGAAAATGGTTATGTGACCGCCCTCCAGTTGCAGCCAACTCTCAAAAGTCAGATTAAAGTTACTCAACTCAAGGATGAAGCTGTTATAGAGATCCGAAATCATTCAATTGGAAGCATAAATTCGGAGTTCACAGAAAGTCCGGATGGGATAATTATGAAGGGAACTCGTATTTATGTGCCCAATGATTCTGATATCAAGAAGTTGATTCTATCCGAAGCCCATGAGTCACCATTATCTATTCATGCTGGTAGTACCAAAATGTATCAAGACCTTAAGGGAGAATATTGGTGGCCTGGTATGAAAAAGGATATCGCTGAATATATCGCGAAATGAGATGTATGCCGGCGTGTCAAAGCTGAACATCAACGTCCAGCTGGGCTACTCCAACCATTGCAAATTCCGGAATGGAAGTGGGATGAGGTCGGTATGGACTTCATTACTGGCCTTCCCCGGACTCAAAAAGGGAATGACTCCATTTGGGTTGTTGTTGATCGACTAACCAAGGTAGCCCATTTCATCCCTGTTAGGACCACTTATTCTGGAGACAAGTTGGCAGAACTTTACATTAGCAACATCGTGCGTTTGCACGGGGTCCCAAAAACAATTGTCTCAGATCGGGGATCACAATTCACATCCTGTTTTTGGGAAACATTGCATGGTCTCTTGGGAACTAAATTGAATTTCAGTACTGCTTACCATCCTCAGACCGATGGTTCAGACTGAAAGGACAAATCAAATCCTGGAAGATATGTTGAGGGCTTGTGTGCTAACCTATAGCACCAATTGGGAGAAGTGCTTAGCATTTGTAGAGTTCTCGTACAATAATGGTTTTCAAGCTAGTCTGCAAATGTCGCCATTTGAAGCCCTTTATGGAAGGAAATGTCGAACTCCACTTTTCTGGCCTGAAGTGGGAGAAAGACAGTTCTTTGGCCCAGATTTAATAAATGAGGCCCAAGAACATGTGAACTTAATAAGAAGCCGATTGAGAGAAGCCCAATCTCGCCAGAAAAGTTATGCCGACACTCGTCGACGTGACTTGAGCTTTGAGATTGATGACTATGTCTATCTTAAGGTTTCACCTCTTCGTGGGATCCGTCGATTCCAAGTTCGAGGCAAGCTAGCCCCTCGATATATTGGTCCATATCGTATACTGGAAAAGATGGGAGAAAAAGCATACAAGTTGGAGCTGCCATCCCAATTATCCAGTGTACACAATGTCTTCCATGTGTCGCAGCTTAAGAAGTGTCTTCGCATCCCAGCTGAACTTACTCAATTGGAAGAGATTGAACTCCAGCCTGACCTAACTTACCGCGAGCACCCAGTTAAGGTTCTCGAAGAAGCAGAAAGGCGTACTAGGAATAAAGTTCATAAGATGGTGAAAATACAATGGAGTAACCATACAGAAGAAGAAGCGACTTGGGAACAAGAAGATAAACTTAAAGAAGAATTCCCTGATTTCTTTTAGACCCTTTTCTACCTTCGACCCGCCAAATCTCGGGGACGAGATTTCTGTAAGGGGGGTAGATTTGTAACATCCCGAAAATGAAAAACAGTATATAATAAAATGGAAATGAATGTTTTGGATTTGAATATATTTATTTCTGAGTTTTGTTGATGTTATTGGTTTTTATTGGATTTTCTTGGATTTATGCTTTGTATGGAAAGTCCAACAAATAGAATTATCAAATGGAAAATGGTAAGAAGGTAAAAGTAAAAATTATAAAAATTACCATTTGGCCATGATCAATCTGGTAAACCAGTAAAAATACTTGGTAAAAATCATTGGAGCTGAATTGGGGCAAATAAATATCTTAACTCTCTCTTTTTGACTAAAAACAGTAAAGTCAGAATTTATTTAAAATAACCGAAACTTATAAAGAGCCACCAAAATTACCATATCACCCTCAGATCAGTTTTTACATCTGGTAAAAATCTCAGGAATTTATCATGTCGGGAAAGCCTCCTAACAATTCAAAAACAGAGACTATTAAAAACAAGAAATCTTCATGTCAGAATTTTTATAAAATATTCACTTGAGATTTTGACTTGAAATTTTTATGGAGAAATCTATAAGACAAAATGAACTTCCATAAAAAGGTTGGAAAATAATTAATATGTTTTACACCTTTAAATAAATAAAATACTGAGATATAAATCCTGTACCAGTCCATAGTGTCAGAATTTTAATTAATTAATTATCAGATATTTTGGCCTGAAAATTTTACCAGGAGATAAAAACTATCAGAGGTTATCGATAAAAATTTTTCAGAAAATTAAACTATGATTTGTTGGTAGTTTTAATGCTCACATGGGAGCTGTCCCGGCCAGAGTTATCCCTTAACTCGTCTCCACTCGCTGACATGCGGGCCCGGGCGTTGAAGAAGCTCGATGCGCTGGCAGCTGAACTGGGATCTCTCTCTCACTGCCTGGTGGGGTCGGACCCACTTGTCAGCCTCTGGCTCCACTGCCCTCGCCCCTTTTCCCCTCTCGCCCGAGGAGAGCCCGATGCCTCGCGAGACTTCGCCGGCTTCCCTCCGTGTCTCAGCGCGAAACCCGCCGAGCCCACGCCCGCGAGTCACCTCGGCTCGTCCTCAGCCTTCCCACGCCACACCTCGCCCATGCCCTGCTGTCCCGCGCCGGAAGAATCTCGCGCCAGCTCGCCTCCGCACAGAACCGGGTTGATGCCATTTCTTCTCTGATTCAAACCCTGTGTTACCATTCCTTACCGGCTATAAATACCACGGCTGCGTCGCTCTAGGGCTCCCATTTCCTCTTTCCTTCACTGAGCTGAGAAACCGAGCCAATTTCCCTTTTTCTTCGCCGTTCATCCGCTGCGAGCCAGAAGGGGGGGGAGGGAAATCAGTGGATAAAGCCAATTAGGCAATCATTCTCAAAATTTCTTTGTCCCAGAGCTTCGCCGTGATCCATAGAGTACTGATCAATCTTGTTTTTGTCCTTGTTTTGCCCGCAGCTAACCCATGCCGCCGTTCTTCTTCCTCGCGACCGGTGACTGTTGGCAGCCATCTTCGGTGCTTCTTCGGCCACACTAGCAGGTGAAATGGGACCCTTAGGTTACACTGATGCTCTAGGAGCTTTTCTCCGGTGAAGAGATGGCCGGCGGCGAGCCGTTGGTTGCTCGGCCATTAGCGCCGCCGCACCCTTACGGTGCCGACCCATCTCCCGGCCACCTCCGGCCGAATGGGCACCACCACTAGATGCGCCTTTGCGCACTGATGCTCATGGTGTTGCTCGTTTCGCCGTGCCGGAGTTAGTTCGCCGGCGGCGAGCCTTAGACCGAGCGCCTTGTTTTGAGTCTCGGCAATTTGGGCCACCGTGCGATCTCGTGAGCGTTGCCCTTTGTGGCGCTGCGCGATCACCGACAGCGGGCCCGCTTGCAAGACATCGCGCGCATCGTGTGCGGATGACCGGTGGGCCGCGGTTGTCAGTGGCTGCGGGTCGATTTGAATGCACCACGCGCGCGCCAGGAAGACGCTTTCGAGATTCCGAAAGCGTATTTATGATTTTTGAAGAGATTTCAAAGAAACCGATTGGAATCAAACACAAATAACTTTTGAATCATCTGGCCAAAAATAGTGAAACCAATTTCTAAATTCATGAAAAATTCCGTAGATTCAGAATATGCAAAAATATTTTGAATACTGTCTATGGGAAATTTTGAAACTCAAATTTTAATAAAAGGGCTAGAGATATGCTTTATACAAAATTTCTGTAAATAAGCTTAGAAGTTAATGAAACTAATTTTTCTAGGATCCTTACATCTTCAGGAACTCAAATATGTAAAAATATTTAACTTTCATACACGTTTGAGTCTCTTTTATTTAAGTCTTGTTTATAATACAATAAGAATTCAAATATGTATAATAGTATTAAGGAAATATAAAAGAAACAAAAGTTTTATTTATGAACAAGAAGATGGCAGTAGCATGGTTAAATTTGATTAAGTAGAAATTTTGGTTTAAATTGACTTTAAGTCATGTAGTAATTATTGCGCCAAATGCACTCACACATATATATGCATATATATGTGCATTGGAAACTAAATAGCTAGAATCTAGTTTAAAATGGTTCAAGTCATGAACAAACCTAATAACCTAGCTTGATAAGTATTTGTGTAATCGACCCTTTATCTTCTGATTTAAATTTTATTAATTCAAATAATTTTAGCATCTATAATTCGAAGTTATAAATACTAGAATTCAAATTTTAGCCTCTTGAATTAGTAAATTCCAAACAATTAATCTGTAAAAGGAACCATGTTGTTCTTTGCACAAAAAAATAATAATATTAATGTTTCAAATGTATAATTATTTACCTCGTGAAATCTTAGAAGTTTATATTTCAACCCTCAAAAGGATAACCCTGTTTTCTGCAGTTATTCTTTATTTGACTTACTGTCTGTTTTCTTTTCGCCCTTTCTGAATTTGGATATTTACTATTTTTCGCTTGATCATCGTGTAGAGTCCGACATCCTCGAAGAGGAAGACGACGCCATCGCCGATCCAGATCCGGAGTTAGACAGCGAGTTGCAAGGCAAGCACCTCCTTGAACATGTCGAGCCTAATAATTTACCTACACTATGTTGTTTTTGCTTATGTACAGTGCATCCGGATAGTTCTCCCTAAAAATGCTAATTTGGGTTAGAACAGTAGTTAGTCCTGTAAATTATGGTTTGCCTCAATCTGTATGAACATGTGAACCTTGTAAGCCTTAGTTGGAAAACTAGACATGCTTAATGTCATTTTGGGTTTGACCGCTAGCATAAAATATCTGCTTAAGCTGTTGATCGTGTTTTCAATCTTTTCAACGAATGTATGATCCTCATTTGGGAAATTGTTGCTAGTACTTTGATTAAAAACCCAAAACTAAAACTATGGTTTTGATGCGGGCGATTATTGGCAATAGCCGGAGGTGCAAAGGGAATTGCACGTAGTTAGGGTGGAGTATCGCCCGTGTCGGATTAAGGACCGAGCAATGGGACGCTATAGATCCAGGAATTTCGTACAACCACAAAGGCTTGTATGGACGGGTCTTAGCCTATTAAGTTGTTTAGGTGTGGCTTTGCATCTAAGGAAAGCGGGAGATTGCACAGGCATTCCGGTTCGGTCTGTCTTTAGGGGTTTCTACATACCAATGCAACGGTGTACGCCTTGCCGTGAACAGAAACGTGGTGTTGGGTGTGATGAAAAAGGATCCACGTCTTGGGTGAGTGTTTCTGTTTTCATGGCGAGGGTCAAACGTCCCGGGCTGGTTCAAAGCCACATCTAGATAATGTAACGGCTCTGTATGATCTCCTTGCCGACACATCAAAGGAAGTGTGTAAATTGGTCTGGCAAAAGAGGTTGATCATTCCTTGTGGGTAAAGCTGTACACCTCTGCAGAGTGTAAATCTAATCGATTAGCCGTGTCCATGGTTATGGACGCTTGGTGAAGTCATTCCAATGTTAGAATGTTTTGATATTTTCTGGAAAAACTGGGTTTGAAAAGGAAACCGTTTTGCACTAGCTTTTTGGGTCAAAGGACAGACGCTGGGGATCTTTGCAGTCGGGTAGACTGGGTTGAAGGACTTGGTTACTTACTTTTTACTTTAAATTTTCAAATGCTCATATGAAAATAAGATGTTTCAATTTATTATGTCATATTCTTAAATGTTTATGCAACTGCAAAATAACCATTAACCTGCCTTGATTAGCCTGCATAATTACTTTATTTCATCTGTCAAACACTATAAGTCTTGCTGAGTACCAAAGTACTCAATCTTACATCTGCTGTCTCAGAGGACAAAACCTGCGAAGCGCCAGACGACTTTTACTTTCACGCAGGGTGCGGGACTTTTGGCGATGAGTTTCCCTAGGTTTGCCAAGTCAGTTGCCTGGGGGTTAGCGGGCAAACCACATGGCTTTTGGAGTTTTAATTTCCTCTATTTTTCCGCTGTCGTAAGAATTTAACTCTGTATAATTATTATCGCTTGTAATATATGCATCGGATATTTATCTTGTGGTTGTGATATGAATGTTGTAAACATGTGAGTGCTAGCCACTGATCATAGGACTAGTACGGTAATCACATGGAGGTTCCTGTTTGCAAAAACGGGGTCTCACAGGGTGCACATAAGCAAGCTGTCAGAGTGGTTTGCTTGGTAGATTAACAGCACATACATATTCAGCCGAAATATAAAGAGAAGAGCAGGATATAAGGAGGTAGAGAGAAGACCCATGAGCTACTAAGTGGTTTGGTGCGATACACAGATATAGCATAGGACAAGGACCAAAAGGAGGCCAAAAGTATAGACAGCCATAGGAAAGCTTGTAACACAGCAAAGTATCATTAGGATAGCAAGCCGTAACTATTCGAACGAGAGCGAACATCATGCAACAACGGTATGTGCTGAGGATCATCTTTGCTAACGAAGAAAGGGAACTATGCTGTGGCATGATTGTGAGAAATCATTGCCTGCATAGAGAAGTTTTTCAGGGTAAGTTGTTATTGAAATTGACAGGGCGAAGCATAGCTAACTGTGAGATCGTCAGTAAATGTGAAATACCTTTTTCGTGTTTAATCAGCTCCTCCCTGTGGAAAAAGCCTCCTGTTTACTGATGGTCTTTCTTCAATAATTTCTACAGTGCTGGACGCAATGAAAATAGTTTGAGTTTTGTACCGTAAGCAACTACTATTACAATTCATGTATAAAGGTATTAAAAAGTATAACCTTGTGCTGTTGTCAGGAGCAGGCAAACTGCTGGCCGCGGTTTCCAGGGTTCGTTTAAGTCTAGAACATGGTTCCGAGAGTGGCTATCAGTGAAGGAAAAGAATTATCAGAAATCATATGTTCTGAAAATATACACTCTGAAAAGGTAACAAAGTGCCAATCAAGAAGGGTAACCTCTGCTAAGGGTGGTGTCTCTCAGAAATAATAGTATGGGTCTGTTTGCTTTCCTGTTGTCACAATTACAGAGGCAAGCAGTTATATACGAATCAAAGGTAGGTTTACAATTGTTTCTTTTGGTAACTGTCGAAATACGGTGACATGCATGGAGGATACGCAGTGGTTACCTACCGAGCTAGCAATTTCTAGATCCGAGCAAACCATTGCACTAACGCTATAAATGTGTGCAGGGAAGAAACATCATGAATTTGATGCACAAAAAGTTAGGGAAAATGTATGGGTTATTAGCTAGTGCACACGGTGGAGGCTGTGTAGCACAGATTGGGTATAGACACGATGGAAACACAGTGTTACTAACAAGAGACACTAAGTATAAAAATTTTCGTCTGTAATAACATGTACATGTAGATGAATATATTGTAAGCATGAGATGAAAGCTAGGGCTTAAGAACAGACCTGGCCAGATGCGGTAGCTTTCGGAGATTCATGAATTGGGTCAGCTGGAAGCGGAGCGCTGTCGCAGGAAGCGCTGAACTGTATATGCTTTTTGGAAGTCGGTAAACGTATTTCTTCTTGAGATAGAACAGTGGTCTGATAGTGTGCGGAGACAGGCTAATAGACGCTTGGTGTCTCAATAATGAATCTAGCAGAGATTACGCTCAGTGATAATGCGGGTGCCATGCCCTCACTGTATGGCACCGTTTTTTCCATTGTGGTAGTATCAGCAAGAACTGCAATGTTTTTGTGATCCCCATGTGTACTGCTAGAAGGGAAGAGAGACATTATGGAATCAACCTGATACGATATCTTCGTCCGCTGCAGGGCTCGACGTGGCACCGAGACTCTTAGAGTATACGATTTTCCATAAAGGCTTGATATTTGAGGTAGGATATAGTCTTGTGCCACCAAACAACCAATAAGCTCATGTGCGATCTCAGCAAAGAAAATGAATTCCGCTGTTTTTGCGTTTGGGTAGCCGATGTTGGATGGGTCAACACCATATACTGTGACTCGATACCTACCATCACAAACAATAGGGTTAAATTGTAATGCTCAATTAGTATATTGAAGGGAAAAGCAATACGGTTAATCTCGAATATCTGATCAGGATATCGAAGAAGAATGAGCTAAGCCAAACCGAAAGGAAGCGTATCGTGTTTCCGCTGTTGTGACGCCGCATCTAGAACGCTTATAAGCCTCTCCTTCACAAGCGATGGCTCTCTTGCAAGAAGAGCATCCTAGATACCAGCATGGCTGTTCTGGAACAAGGCTCTTGATAGCAATGGTGACGGTATAGTTGTTTCCCTGCAACCGTTAGCTCATATTTGTTAATAAACAAGATAGACGATATATGCAAAATCAATGTAAAGCGGTTCTATCGACATAAAACCAGGGAAATAATATTTACCAGCACATCATGTGGGTTAAGATCACAGATCTCAGCAACTGTAGCAGTAACTATCTGAAGTTGAGAAGGTGGCTGGCCAGTCCATTGAACAGCATGTGGTACAGTTGCAAATAATAAATAACTGTGGCGCACCATAAGCTCGACAAATAGCCATTGAATCATGATAATTTTGGATCATATATCTTTTCCCACCAGTAAAGCTGGCTGGCAATACAGTTTTTATACCGACATCTTTACCTACATTGTTTCCTCTACAAATAGCATCCGATATACCCTGATACGTTTCAGATCTAAGCCTGTTCTAATTGAAAAGTAGGAAGGATAAGCGACTTGCTTCAACACATGAATACGCATTCACATCAAGCTAATCCGAAAGCCTCCCACAGCATGTGTATGGATTTGGCTCACCAACACGGTAATGGCATTCGTAACAATAGAACTCTAACATGGAAACATCCTCACGACCTCCTGGGCATTGACCATCAATTTCCCTCAATTTGATACCGAGATGGAATCCCTTGTCACCATAAGGAAAGAGCAACGGATACTGTAAAGCCATAAGAGTAGGATGAAACGGGGAGATATAACTAAACTGACCAGAATGTGTCTGAACAATCACATCAAATCTGTAAGTCTGCACAGGCCTCTCCGTACACATGACAACACACGGCAAGGAAAAATACAGTGCACAACACACAACCATAAACAAGATAGAAGATCACAAGGACGGATCTATGTTATGGGCAACAACACTAGACACAACAAACACAACAAGCCGACTACGATAAGCCATAACCCGATGAACAACAATACCAAATAATAACATCGTCACATAGGACCAAAGATAACATAACACAAAATACATAGTCGAAGACTACATAGAAACAGTAAAACAATTTAATATTCGGCCGCATAGGATCAGAGATAACATAACACAAAATATATAGACACAAATAAAAGATCAATCGATATACATAACGAAATGAGCACTAAGCATTAAACCTATCCAGAAAAATCAATACAAAGGCGGTGGAACATCACCTTCGGGTAGTGGCAATGGATATCGATCCTGGCTTGGACGGTGCCAATGGAGATTGATCCTGGTCGAACAACGCAACCCGCTCAAACAATTAACAGAAGACTACATAGAAATAGTAGAACAATTTAATATTCAATGGATAACACTAGCAAACACAGGAAGTCGCATAGGATCAGAAATAACATAACACAATATAGATAGACACAAATAAAAGATCGATCGATACACATAACGAAATGAACACTAAGCATTAAACCCAATACAGAAAAATCAATATAAAATCGGCGGAACATCTTCAGACAGACAATATAACACAACACAGATAGACATAAATAAAATACCGATAGATACACACAACAATATGAATGTTAAGTATTCAGCCTAACACAGCAAAACCAATACAGAGTCAATGGAACATTACCTTCGGACGACAGAAACGGAGATCGACCCTGGCCACACAAGGCAATCCACCCAAACAACCAATAGAAGCCTGCATAGAAACAACAAACCAAGCTATCACGAATGCAGAAGCTCATCGGTAGACAAAAAAACAAAAGCACAAATAAAGGAATGACAAAACAGTAGGTGAGGAGACGAAGCGCGAAAGAACTATTGCCGAAGTAGCCGAAGATGACGCAATGCGAGAGCAGATGGCGGACGACCCATGGAAGCGAAGCGCAGAGGAACAGCAAGAACAAAGACCAGAACCAAGCCTACACACAAAAGCATAAATGAAACAAAAAAACCAGCCCAAGCCGAAATAACTGAAGGGAACGCAGGACAACGACAAGGAGCGGATGGAGCCGAGCAGCGCAGCAGGAAAGCGGGGAGCAGGCGAGACTGGACCAGCAAGCGCAACAGGATCGACGAACCACAGCAGAACAAGGAAGACAAACATAAAATCCTGATCAGGACCCAGAATGGGGAACAATCGAATAGGAAAAAGCACAAGGAAACAATCTCTGAACAAAATAGGATTAGAATAGCAGTATGAAGAGCAGACGAGGCAGCAAAAACACAAATAATCGATCGCGCATGAACAGGCTGGTAACCGAAATCAGGGATGGGTCGCGTCTGGAAGCGGAACAGCCTTGGCTCCAAACCAGTCGGGGAACAGTGGGACACGAAACGAAGACGCAGCAAAAAAACACGAAATGGAAGCTGTATTCCTGGAAGCGAAGCGGCGGCATCCGCAAGAACGGAGCCAAGCCTACACTAGAGGTGGGCGTCGTGCCGTACCGGGTCGGTCCGACACGGGCCTATCGTGCTTCGGGCGTAAACCGTGCCGGGCCGCGACGGCCCGTTGTGCCGTGCCGGGCTGGCCCGGCTCGTCTTCAGTGAGCCCAGGCACGGTCTATTTGCGTTTCGTACCTGCTTCGTGCCGTGCCGGTCCAGGCCCAGCCCATTTACATTATTGCGATGAGAGGAAAGGACCCGAAATTGCTTGTAGTAGTGTGCGTATATAGTGCTACGGTATGCAATGAATGTATAGCCTAGTTGGCATTGATGTAGGAGATTATAGAAGATATCGATCAGTGCACGTTACGAACATATATATAGTCAAAAAATAAACAACCGATTAGTGCATACTAAATGGCAATACATGCACATTCGTATACATGAGTACATTACACTATCACATGTATTGTCCTTGGCTCCCTGCATACTCTCTCTCCTCTTTTTCCTCGAGCCAGCCACTCCCACGGCCCACCTCCCTCAGTCCCTCTGCCCGGCTTCCACCTCCCCTCCGCCTTGTCTTCCCCACTCCTGTCTCACCTCCCTACCGCCTCACCAGCGCCTTCCCTCTCCTCTCCCACCGGCACGGGTCGAGCACTCGAGCTCCCCTCCTCTACTCACCTGTCGAGGCGGACGCGATGCGGCATGGGAGGTGAGAAGCTCGGCACGTTGTCGCGGATTCTGCCGCGTGCCTCCGCGTTGCCACAGGCCCTGCTGCGTGTTGCACGGGCCGACGTGCCGCCGTCGGACGTCGCGTGCCCGGCGACGAACGGGCTCGTTCGGGCCGTGTCGGCCCGAGCACGGCCCATACTGTCGTGCCGGGCCGCCTATCGTGCTCGATTGGCAGGCCCGACACAGCCCGAACAACCGTATCGGACTAGCCCGGTCCTTTTGAAACAGTGTCGTGCCGGACCGTGGGTCGTGCTGGGCCGAACGTGCCTCGGGTCGACCCAAAATAGCCCGGCCCAGTGCCCACCTTTAGCCTACATACGAAATGAGCACAGGGCGAAACCACTCGAGTAAACAGCAATGGGTGGAGCGGGCGAGAAAGGCGCCACGACGCCTAGGCGCTAGAAACGATAGGACGACGGTAGCACGATGGAGACAAACAGACGAGCCTGCAAACAGGCGAAACGGCAGGAGTAGGAAGTGCCGACGCGCTATCAACCATTGACTGCGTAGTCCGTACAACGAACACGATAGAACGAACGCGCGGAGATGCCACGGACAAACGAGGACAGATGAACGTGAGCGGTAAACGGACGGCACCTAACGGAGAGGCAACGCAATTCTGACCGTGCCTGTACGGCAGCCTCCAGGAGCGGGCGAAATCTTACGGCTATAATGTAAGTTATTATATTATTATTATTATTATATTATACATTGGTAGCACAGGAAGTGGGGCAGCAACCTGGGATTTGGGCTGTACCGAAAAAGAGAGGACGATGGCAGGGAATCAAATTTCATGGAAATTTGGTGAAATTTCGCTAAAATCTCGAATTTCGGGCCCCAACGAGATTTAGCAGACCAGTCGGATAAATTTTTTTGAAAAAAATAAAAAATACTACAATAATTTCGGCTTTTTCGGCGAGATTTCGCCAAAAACCGCCGAAATTTCACCTTAAATAACCGGATTTTGATGTTTTTTTTTGGCCGAATTTGACCAGAATGACATCAATAAGCTATAAGGAAGTGATCTTGAATGATAATTTGTCGAAAAAGTAAATTTTTGAGACATTTTAGCAGTTCGGCAGATACACTCTTAAAATTTTAGAAAATTGAGGAAGCTGTTTCATGCTATGGAAAAATTATGGTACCATCATAAGATATATAGGATAATACAGAAAATTTATGAAAATATTTTAACATCATTTGTTATGTTTTAAAAATAAAAATAATAATTCCCTCATAACCCTTTTGTAAAAGTTTCAAAATTTTTGAACCAGTTTTGATTAGTCAATCAAAAATTGCATATGGTACAAGCACGTGCTCTAAAGTTCGAAAACTGTGAAGTACTACATTCATATTTTTTGAGAATTTTTTATAATTGATCATGATCTCAAAATTTTATGAGAACATCATTGATGCTTTCCAACTATGTACAAATTTTTTTATAATTTTTACATGCTTGAAACTATGCCAAAAGAAGCTACTCCCTCTGCCCTGGAAAGTAAGGGACAGAAGAAATTTTAGGACAGATTATGGTTTCCGCCAGAAGTCTCTAATGCCCATATTTAATACTGTGTCTCTATTAATTGGCAAAATGCATGCATTAATTAATCACGATTATAGAGAATGACCTGCCGCGTTTTTGTTTTGGAATATGTGTGGTCGCATGTATCTGCGTACATCTATATGCATGGGCACAATTTGAGGACACAATTTAAGGGGGAGAGCTCTCAATCTCTAATATTGAAGGACACAATTTGAATGCTTCTCTTCCTTAATTTCAAGGACGGAGGGAGTACTATGAAGTAACACTTCCTTATTTTTTGGGATTTTTTATGATTGATCATCAACTCAAAATTTTATGATAACATCACTGATGCTTTCCAACTTTGTAAATTTTTTTTTATAATTTTCACATGCTCGAAACTATGCAAAAAAAAGTTGCAAAAAAATGCCGGTGTGAAGATTTGAACTCAAGACAGCTTGTTTGCTAGAGTTGAGCTTCACCACTGAGCTATGGGTGCTGGTGTGTTTTAGGGTTGACAAATAAATTGTTTTATTTGTTCACAGCGCACTGGTATTAATACATCCTCAATCATTGATCTTGCCTCACAGACTCACACTCGAGCTCTACTGGTTCCTCTACTCTTTCACTTTCCCAAGCTCACACCGTGACTCCTCTCTCTAGTCCGGCCATACTCCGGCCGTCTCCGAGCACCAGAGAGCAAATCTCGGCCGTGGAGGGCGAGATTTCAGGTCCCAGAGCAGAGATTTCGGGAAGTTCTACCAAAATTTCGGGCAGACAAAAATAATCGGTGTGAATTTTATCTTTTGTTGGATTTTGGTTCATATGCAAAAAATTTGGTATGCACTTAAGTCTACAAGGCGTATGTGGCTATAGGCATCGTACTTAGCAGTTATGTTGAAGCTCATGCTCATATATCATGCATAGAAGAAAACGTCAGTGAGTTAAGAAATATGAATCCATGTATACAATCACTATTAGTACTACATACAAGCTATCGTAGTTAAGAAATATGTTACACTATTAGTACTAAAATTAACTCGTTGCGATCATTGGCATATTTTTTGTTCCGTTGCAGGCCCTCGTGAGTCGTGATGGCAGAGCGTCAGGGTACCGTATGGGACCACAGGGAGCGCATCGCCTCAGGGTCGAAGTGCAACCACTGCACTTATGTTATGAAGGGTGGAGGGACGACCCATCTTAAGGAACATTTGGCTGGCCGCGCCGGTGATGTGAAGGCCTGCCCCAGCGTGCCTAAAGTGGTTAGGCAGGCTATGCTCGCGGACCTCTGTGGAAATCGAGAGAAGAAGAAGGAGAAGCAGGTGATTCGCCTCTGTAAGGAGGAGGCTTGCAACGAGTGGGCCAGCATGGCCACGAAGCAGGAGCAGCTTAAGATGGCCATAAAGGCCTCTAAAGAAGAGGCCTACCTCAGGAGCCAAGATTTGAGCCAAGGTTCAGGGTCTGGGAGTGGTGCAGCGAAGACCTTGATCCAATCGACTCTAAACAAAATATTCGGTCGGTCCAAATCAACACGAGAAAGCCATGCCTCCATCGATGTTGACCTTGCACGGAGTGGTGCCTCGTAGCAACCCCGTATTGACACTGCATTCAAATAGGGGGTGCGGGAGAAGCTAGGGAAGGGATGGTCAAAGTGGTTACATGCTAATGCAATTCCAGGAAGGAAGGTGGAGTGCCCGTATTTCACATGTATGAAACGATTGTATGTTTGTAAGTTACACGTCATGTGATGATTGTACTAACCTCTTATGTATGCGGTGGATAGCTGCAATCAAGCTGACATAGGAGCTAGGCCCAGGGGTTCGTGCACCACGGGGCCACGAGATAGACGGGAAGTACTTGGACGCGAACGAGCAAGAGATTGTGCAGTACCTTCGGAGGTTCAGGGAGGACTGGGCCACCTTTGGTGTTACAGTCATGTGCGACGCCTGGACTAGACCTACTCAGCACAGTATCATCAACTTCATGGTGTACTGCAATGGGATGATGTTCTTTCATAAGATTGTAAATGCCACAAGTACAAAATTCATTTAGTTTTTTCTCTTCCGTAAGACCATCAATGTCACACGTACTAACTTATTGCTTGGTCATTCACAGCTAAGGTCCAGAACCACAAATACCTTCTAGCCGAGATAACAAAGGTCGTGATCGAGGAGATTAGGGTAGAGCATGTCGTGCAGGTGGTTATTGACAATGGTGCCAACTTCAAGAAAGCATGCAAAATATTACGAGCGCAGTACCCTCGTATTGTATGGCAGCCGTGTTTGGCACACACCGTAAATCTTATGCTGAAAGACGTGTGTGACGTCCCACATATCAAAGACATTGTGGGAGAGGCCAAGAGAATTTGAAGATTCTTATACAACCACAAGAATCTACATGCGCAGATGAGGCAACGTATTGGTGGAGAGTTGGTGAGGCCAAATGCCACTAGGTTTGGGACGACCTTTGTTTTCCTTGATAGCTTCCATAAAAAAGGGAAAAGTTCCAGCAGTAGATGACACATCCTGACTGGATAGGTAGTAGGTGGGCTGAAATGGCGGAGGGCAAGTACGCATATGACCACCTCGTGAGCAGGGAGTTTTGGGAGTGGGTGGAGTGGATCGTCGGGGCCGTAGAACCGTTGTACAAGTTGTTGAGGTTCGCGGATCAAGACAAGTTACCAACAATCAGCGGTATAATGATGCAGTACGCAATTGTACGGAATGAGTACAACAATCGCTTACGGGAGCACGGAGAACAGTACAGGATTTTCAAAGAAGTTCTAGAAAAGAGATTCGTGGAAATAAGGGAAACCACATTCGTGCAAGCAGGTAAGTGAAATTAATATGTTCAGTTCTATTATGCTAACTATGCAATATTCGCCTCTGTTATACTAACTATGCAATGTTTGCATCAATTACAGCCTCCGTTCTGGATCCAAAGTCTGAGTTCTCATACAACATTTGCAGCACTCCGCAGTACATGGGAGCGCTCTCTACTGCACTAGGCATTATAGCTGATGACGACGCTACCGCGGTGAAGGCTCTACGTGAAGCTGACACATACCATCTTAGACGGGGACGGTTTGCCACCCAACTTGCACAGACCAGCGCCGTCGATAACCAAATAACGGCAGGTAAGTACATAAATTGAGGTTGGTTGGTATGTTGTTGTTTAGCACTCACTGACTTTTCTTTCTTCGTATTGTCCGCAGCTCAATGGTGGATGGCCTTCGAGAATGAGACGTCAGCGTTGTAAAAGTTCACCTTGCGGTTGGTGTCCCAGTGTGCATCGTTGAGTGGTTGCGAGCGCAATTGGAGCACATTTGCCTTGGTGCACACGCAGCTACGAAACCGTTTAAGTTATGCGAAGCTCCAATAGCTCGTGTTCGTGCACTACAACCTGCGACTTCGCCTGCGGGACTATGAATCCACTCGTCAGACCTATGACGAAGACCCACTGGATCGCCTGATCGAGGGTGCGATGCATCCTGGCCATGACCCAATTGCAGACTGGTTTGACTCGTTCAGGTCTAGTGGGGAGCCTCTACTCGATGAGGATAGTGGGTACGACCCACCCCTCCCAACGAGATTTGTGGTTGACTCCATCCCAGTGGAAGAGATGAATAAGGCAACAAATAAACAATGTAATTGTTTTCCATTCCACTTTTTAACCATGTATATCGAAACCTCACAACAGTGTTAACCTTACTTCTAATTGGCCACAGGTGGGAAGAACCTCCCAGATTGGGCCGAGTGGAACATCGGTGACACACACACAGGGAAAAGAAAGCGTGCTACCGACGCTGACGATGACGAGCCTTAGCAGGAGATTTAGGCGGGTTGCATAAGTTATCAGGCAGCCAGAGTGCTAAGGAAAAAGGAAAAGCCCGAAGTTATGATGAGCCTATTATCGGCAGTGACGACGAAACAGAAACACCTTCTGATAATGAGAAGTACCTCAGCGATAGCGATAGAATCTCCCGACGATGACGGAACGGAAGCTGGCCGGTACTCCCTCCAGCCCCGTCCACACACAATCGCCAGCAGGAGGATTGCATCAGGAGGGTACTGCCCCGAGAAGGGACAACCAGAGGCAGACCCGTAGTACGGAGAAGGGCACGTCGCGTGGTGGCGGTGGGCGCCAGGCACCACAACCACAGGATGGTGCAAGCTCATGGTATAGCAGCGAGTCTTCCAGCCATTTGGGCTTTCCAACTGAGCATACCAGGTACGGTGACAGACAGAGTTATGATGGATCGAGCATCTCTTGGCCGTTTGATTACACTGATCCATGCGCTAATCCGTACGCACGGCACTCATCTGTCAGTGTCAGGTACCTTTACCAGTCCGAGAATTGGAGCGGCTGGATGAGTCATTATGAAAATTGGAAGTCTGTCTGGCTACCGCGGGACATGACCTGGGAAGAATACAACCAACAACACGAGAGGAGGTATCACGAGGTCATTTCGATAACGCGGAGGTGGAGTTTGCACCACAAGCGTACTACTACTCGTAGGTACGTGACGCAAATATACATTTATTTAATTATCATATGCAAATATGCGAAGAATTGTCATATGTATCGATTTTATTTCATGCTTATTAATTGTCATGCAAATATACATTGATTGTTTCCAATTGTGACTCTCAATCTTCGAATTTCAGTCAAAATACTGCCGAAATTTCTAACTTCGCGCATTGATAATCATCTAGATAATTTACAACAAGGTTAATGATGCATCACGACCATCCAATAAAAATTTCAAAATTTCTTAACGTACTTTCAACCATTGTCCTTCCGGACATCACCGATATCCGAATTTTTTAAAATTCCTCGAGCTTCACCAACACCTGAAAATTTTATGGAAATATTATTTACATATCAGAATCATGCTAACAAAATTTCAAATATTTATAACATTCTTTGTCCTATTTTTCATTCAGTTCAAAATTACCGGTCAGCGTTTTATTAGGACAATAGCAATGTTTGAATTTTTAAAAATCCCATAGGCTTTATAAAAATCTGAAATTTTTATGACAATATTAACAATATGTCAGAACTCTCCAGAATTTTTTTTTAAAAAAATAGCTGTCTTTTGGACCACTTTTTGGCCTGTGCAAAACTGCCAAAATTTTGCTGTTTCCGCTCAAAACTTCGCAATTTCTTGTCAAATTTCGGTATTTCTTGGTAGCAAACGATCCGGATTCAAATTTTGATTTTGAAATTTCGGACGAGATTTGTTCGAAATAACGAGATTTCGCCGAAATTTCGGTATCCGGTCCAGACGATATTTTACAAAAAGAAACGAAAATTAAATCCCTGGGCGATGGTGCCAGCGGGAAGAGGATAGCGAGGAGCGGTGATTACACGGACACGTAGACACTAGTGTCGGAGTTTAACTCAGATCGTGGTGTTTGATACAGCAAACTTGTCAACACAGGATTCAAGTATTGGCGTAATAAAATATTTTTTATTAATAAATAATATTTACAAATGTCAAATTACACATGAAATCCCATTCAAAGCATCATATAGTAGTATATTTTCACTTAGTACTACGCATAAAATTATCTTTGCATCTAGCAGTCCACCACTACTTCTATCCTCCAAATTAAGAAGAAGAAAAAGAATAAACAACAAAAAAAGATGATGGCAGGCTGACCGAAAAAATTTACTGCACTCATGGAAATTCTAAAATTTCTAGTTTGAGATATAAGTTGTTGTAGGATCAAGAATAACCGACTAGAGGGGATGAATAGAAAGTTTTAAAATTCTTAGGCTTTAATTAAAATAAATAAATAATCTAAGTAAGAATTATGATTTTAACAATTAAAACCTAATTTCCTTAGGTTTCACTAGTTTCACCGACAATTTAAATAATGTAAGTTTCGGCATTTCATCGTGTACAAGCGAAATGCCGAAACTTACAAACAACCACTCCGGCTATTGTAGTGAGTCAGGACTCAGGAGTAGAGTGCTATGACCAAATTCATGACTGAGCAAAGGACATTAAGCATTACCACTGAAAATGATTTCGTCATATATACAAACGAAATTGCGAAACTTACAAACAATCACTCTGGTTATGATTGTAGTTGAGTCGGGAGTAGACGACGCATGACGAAGAGGAAGAAGACAAAAAGAAATCGTGCAGAGACTCTTGCTAAAAACCTTACTCGTCCCAATCTGTGCAGGACCAAGTCAAGAAATACTAGCTTCGAAGACATTGCTCTTCCTACCACTAGCAATTAATGAATGACCAGCCCAAATATTTCAACATAGGTGGCCTGTTCAAAATATCAAATCAATGTGGTGCTCCCATGTAAGTACTAAAAAAAACCTTTTCTTATCAGCCTATCATCGTCGGTTCGACTAGAACCGACAGAGTGATAACACTATCACTATCGGTTCATAAGCTAGATCGGTACAAATGCTCGATCGAAGAAGAACCGACAGTGATAGTTGTAACGACCCCCATTTTTACAAACTTGCAAAAATGGAAATCTAATGTGCATTCCGTACTAGTCCCATGATCAGTAGCTAGTACGCACATACACCAATTGGAATCACAACCATACAACAAATATTATTAAGCGGAAGCTATTACATAAAGAAAATCTTACAACTCAGAGATATAGCAGCAAAAGAAGCAAGGTTTTGTAGTGTGCCCATCCAAAACCAACAGGCAACCGACAAGGCATAATCCCTAGAAAGATTCGACGAAGAAAATCCCGCAATCTGCGACGAAAGAAACCTTCGAAGTTCGACAACTTATCCACCTAAAAACCACATATAAGCAAGGGTGAGTACATTCGTACTCCGCAAGACTTGAGCAAAGCCTATAATATATACAGGCCATTTCAAAGGAGGCTACTACAGTTAATTTGCATAAAGCAGAATTTACATTGTAAAACAAGTTATTTGCAAACGGAATTTATAAAAGCATAATTGACTGATATGAAATAAGTAAAGCATAAGTAATATTCACAACCCATCGTGAATATCGAATAATCCAGAAATGGAATCCATCAATGTCGATCCTTTGACATGAAAACAAAAGCTGCTAAACAAGTTCCAAACCACAACCCATTTTAGAAAATTAAACATTTAACTGGTGCAAGTTCACCAAGTTTCCCATGACCGAGGGGACGGCTAATCGATTAGATTTTTACTCTGCAGAGGTGTACAACTTTACCAACAAGTCATGACCTTTTCTTTTTGCCGCGAGTTTCACGCACCTTTGGCGTGTGGCCAGAATGTTCATGACGAAAACCTTTACATTATCTAATTTAACTTTGCACCAACCTTTGGGACGATAAAACCCACGCTATCTTTGGGAGAACTCGAGCATAGGAATGTTGGAACTCCCCATAGGCGTGGCCTACACCGTTATATTGGTAAGTGTTGTTCCCGGCACCTCGGTGTGGGCACCCGTGAAACAAACCCGAAAGGAAAGCCCGTACTACTTGACCTACCAATGTGCAAAGTTAAACTAGATAACTTAATTGGTTTAAGGAAGCCCCATAACAACACTTGTGGTTTGCACGAATTATCTCGGATCATACAACACTGAGTTCGGTCCTTAAATTGACACAGGCGATACTCCACCCTAACTACGTGCAAATCCCTCTGCACCTCCGGCTATTGCCAATAATCGCCCGCATCAAAACCATAGTTTTGTTTTGGGTTTTTAATCAAAATACCCATAACCAACAGCTACAATTACAACATTTTCCATTTCTCAAGGAACATATTTTGATCTGATCATCATCATCATTTATTCTAAAAGCATGGCTAAGCATGGATAAAAGTATTCGTATATACCCATGGCGACATTTAGTAATTGTCTAAGCTTAATCTATGGTTATCAAGGTTCACATATTCATACTTATCAAGGAAGTTTCATGAGACAATAGGTATAACTACCAGTACCACAAAATAGCAATTTACAGAAAGTAAACGTATACATAAAATATTTTAATAAACAATGCAATTTAAATTCTGGGATCAAGATGGTCAAAGGAGGGTGCTTGCCTTGCTTATATATCGTTTACGACGAAGACGCGATCGCAGACGACGGAGACAGGGGACGTCGGATTCTACACGTCGATTAATCGGAAAATAGCAAATAATAGACTTCAATAAGGGCGAAAAGAAGACAGACAGAAAATCAAATAAAGATTCATTGCAAAAAACAAGAACACTTCAGAGTTGGATTATTTAAGAAATTACTTTATTCTTAAACTTAATGACTTAATGACAAACAAAACAGGGTTTTCTTTAAAGATTATCTATTCTTGAATTACGAATTCAAGGGGCTAAAATTATGAATTCTAGTATTTAAAACTCCGAATTATAGATGCTAAAATTATTTGGATTAAAAGAAATAAAACACTAGTTAAAGCGGTTATGCTAATAGCACTTAGCCTTAAGTGATTTGCATACGAAGGGTTTTGAATAAGTTATGATTGATAAGTTAGCTAAATAGATTTATTTATAGTTTTTAAGAAGGTTCTGGTGATACAAATATATTAACTACAATTTCCTTATTACAAGGTTCACTTAATCTTATTATGAAAGTTCATAAAGCATAAAACTAAGGGTTATTTGACTATTAAAGTTTATATGCAAAACATAACGAAATAAGATTATTTCTTCGGAAGTGGATAGCATATACTTCGAAGAACATATCTAGACTGATTTCATACATTTTAGCTTTTAGACGAGACATTATTTTCTTAGTTGAAAACGCTTACGTGACATAAGAGGTTACGAAAACTATAATTTTGATGGGTATTCGACTAGCAAGATTTAATTGAAACGAAAGTTGTAAATAAAATATTTTTCTAGAATATGGTAGACCATATCCTAAATATCATTTCCAAACTGATATTATGCATTTTACTCTAAAGACGAGCTATTTTATTTGTTGTTGAAATAGTATACATGACCACAAGGTTAACGTTGAAGTGAGTCGGATTTCATTTTCAGTTTGCGGCTACACCTTATAAGATTATTGATCCATTTTTCAAGCATTAACAGGGCATGACATTAGAAATGATTTAAAGTTGGTTTCGCGACAATTGGCTTTTATCCGCGATGTTTTCCATTTACGAAATCATTAGGGTTTAATATGGGCTTATTTCAGACTAGCACAAATATAAAGTATTTCTGCATAAACAGTGAGAGTATTATTTTTCAAGGTTATCGGATTTGGTTTTGTCAAATTTGGAGTTTATTCGTGAAAATTATAACTATTCCAATTATGCAAGTATTTACATATTGACTATTAAACATTAACTGTTTCATATAGTAAATTTTAAATATTATTTTATATCTGAGATCCTTGCAATGTTAAGAGTACAACAAAACTGATTTGGTGATCATTTGAATTCATTTGACCTATGTTTTAACTATTCAACTTTCTATACATATATACATGCACTTTATGTTTAAGTTATTTCATAATTTCCAAGATAATTCAAATCAAGTTCATTTCTTAAATATTTTGGCATATTCAGGTATTCTACTGCCATGAAAATATTTATAAATAAATTTTACTTATTCCATCTTTCTTTTATTCAAATTATGTTTATTTGAATTTCTAGTGCACTGACAACAATCTTTATTAGAAGGTATTTCAAACAATAATGAAATTTAAATATTTTTATATATTTGAACTCCTGGAAGCATGAGGATTTTACTAAAATTGGTTCCATTCATTTTTAAGTTTGTTTACAACTTTTTAATATGAAGTGTGTTTTTAGCCCTTTCTTTCAAATTTGAATTTCAAATTTACCCAGTGAACATTTTTAAAATTTTATTCCATATTATGAAATAATTAGATTTTAGATGAATTTAGAATTGTTTCATCTCATTTGGAGTTACAATGCAAAATCTACAGGCATTTGAATCATTTCGGTTATACAAAATAAACTGAAAAAATAGAAATTACGTTTTCCTTACAGCGAAGGCGCCTTCACCGGTTGAACTGAAGATGACTCGACCGGCTGACAGAGGGGGCCCGTGGTCCAGTGACACAAAAACAGGGGTGGCGCTAGGGGTCGACGGCGACGAAGCTCCGGCGGGGTTCCGGCCGAATGGGTGGCATGGAAGGCTCCAGGGGATCTTGGCGCACCCGTGGGTGGGGTCGCTCACCGGCTGGGACGGCCGGAGCGGGCTGCCACCGGCGGCATGCGGCGGAAGGAGGTGTGATTCGCCGGGGAAGAAATGGGAGCTAGCTCCGGTTGAATCGGTAGTAGTTTAGGCATCAGCATGGCCAGAGCATCCCATTTTTGCGGTTGGCCGGCCGAGAAGCGATCGGCCGTTTGCCACCGTGAGGCCGAAGTGGAGAAAACGGCAAAGTGGCGACGGCGTTGCGAGCAAAGAGAGATGGAATCAACAGGTTGGAGATGTTCAGCAATGCTCAGAGGTGCTAGGTTCGTGATGAATTTGGAAATGGACCACTAGATTGCTCGGATGGCTTTTCCCCCCTTTTTGAGTTTTTCGCGGAAGAACGAAGAGGAGCTCGGTTTGACTTGATTGTTTGGGTGCAGGAGTAGGCGAGGAAGAGAGGGAGCCTCAATGCGATGCACACCCGGTATTTATAGCCGAGGAACGAGATTCACAATGTTTGAATGCATGGGAAAGAAATGCGGCTTGGTTTGTTCCTGGCGGTGAGTTGGCGCACGATTCTCGCCGGCAAGAAAAGACACGACTGGTCAGGGTGTGGCGCGGGAGTCCAAGGCGAACGTTGCTGCAGTTGCTGGTTCGAGTGAAGGGGTCGGCGCTGTGGTGCACTGGATCGGCGAGGCAGGCGCGAGGCTCGGGAGAGTTCGCCGGCAGAGAGGGAAAAGGGGAGGAGAGGGGAGAAGGAAAAGAGGGGCTGACGGCTGGGCCCGGGGTCCACCGACAGTGAGAAGAGCCCTTTTTCCGTTGCCGTGCCAGCAGCCGTTACGGAAAGGGTTGGCCCCACATGTCGGTGAGTGTAGGCGAGTCAGAGGATAAGTATGGCTGAGACAAGCTCCATGTGAGCATTAAAATGGCCATCAGATCAAATTGAAAAATTGCAAAACTTTTTTACCGACATGCTCTAGTAGTCTCTAACGCCCAGTAAAAATTTTAGGTTAAAATAACGTATGGTTGAATTTTAGAAATTCTGACACTGTGGACTTGTACAGGACTTGAATTTCGGTATTTTATTTATTTTAAGATGTAAATCATATTAATTATTTTCCAAACTTTTTATAGGGATTAATTTTGTCTTAAGGATATCTCCATAAAAACTTTAAGTCAAAACCTCAAGTGAATATTTTATAAAAATTCTGACATTAAGTTTTCTAGTTTTTGATGGTCTCTGTTTTTGAATTATTAGAGGGATTTGCCGACATGATAAAATCCTAATATTTTTACCAGGGATAAAATCTAATATGAGGGTGTTGTGGTAATTTTTCCAGATCCATATAAACTTCAAATAATTTTCATTAATTCTGGCTTGCACTGTTTTTAGTCAAAAAGAGGTGTCACTCATTTATTTACCCACTTTTCTGTGCATAAAATTTTACATGTTGATTTTACTGACTTACCAGAGTGGTTAGGGTTCCATGGTAATTTTTTCCAAAATTTATCTTTTACCATTTTATCTTTTTACCATTATCCATTCCTTAATTCCATTTCTTTAATTTTTCATTCAATACAAAAATCCAAAGAAATCCAAATAAATTCCAATCATGTCAGGAAAAATCAGAAACAAAGATATTCAAATTCAAAATATGAATTTTTATATTATTGCATTCTTCGGATGTTACAATAGTAACTTATCATTGTCGTTTCTAAAAAAATCCGACATGATAATGGAGGAAGTATCACTATTGGTTCAGCGGCAGTGATAATAGTATCACTGCTAGTTCAGAATTCGAACAGGTAGTGATAATATTTTTTAAAAATCATAACTTTTTCATACGGAGTCGGATGGACACAAAATTTATATGAAAATTGTAGCTCTCGACGCGATCTACAACTTTGTAATTGACAACTTTTTTATTTGAAGTCATTCAGATGTCCAAATAATTGTTGAAATTTTCGGATACGAAGGGATAAAAGGAAAATATATCTTATAGTAGTTGAGAAGTGTATGTTAAGTAAGATGGTAAGGGGAGTTTGCGCGGAGCAGCAGGTCATATATTCGACTCCTAACAACCGCACGCACGCGTATTTCATGTGAAAATCGCGTAACTTGTAACTTGCGACGTGCGAGACCGTGCGTAGTAGATACATGATGGATCAGATGCAAATAATTTTTTTTATTTTAACGAGTGATTTTTGGATAGACTATCATTGTCGGTTCGTATGCGAATCGGTAGTGATATCGGTATCACTACCGGTTCTAGAACCGGCAGTGATAGTCGGACTATCACTACCGATTAATTACTGCCAGTTCCAATATCCGGTAGTGATGCTAGTTTGAAACCGACAGTGATATACTCCCTCCGTTGATAAATATAAGGCCTATAGTTTGAATGGTCTTGTTGAAAAATATAAGACGTGTATGTAGATTTAATGAGCCTTTCCACTTATACCCCTATTTATTCTCTCTCAATCATATGTATTTATTCATTATCTCTCATCTTCTAAGACAATTAAGAGGGATATGTAAGTCATTTCCTCTTATGCCTTTCTCAATTTCACCACAACCTTAATCATTATACAAAGTCAAAATACGTCTTATATTTATCAATGGAGGGAGTAGTGTTTTGTAGTAACGGTGGTAAGTAGGATTTGACCGCTAATTATATAGAGCGCCATATCGCTCACCACATAGGTGATGGAAAATAATAGGAACTGTACAATACAATGAAGCATGGTAGGCATGATGTCGACGAACCAAAGAATTGGTTTGTAGACCCAATCCGATTGGAAGGAGAAATTCACGACTAAGAACCGTAAGTTTTGTCATCTCCATGAGAACGAAGCTAAAGACCTCCAAGCGCAAGCACCCACAAATGGCATGAACTAAACACATAGGAACGGATATGGCTTGCCGAAGAAAAACATACAAGTATATGCCGTGTGAATTGGGTTTTACCCTAATTTCGAGAAAAAAAGATTTTACTGGCCAATTGGGCAGGCGAGGCCCTTTGGACCGAGACAGCCTAGTTCGTTGCCCTAGCTCCCAGTGGCGCAAGACATAGAGAGAAGTGTTGGAATTATTTGGGCTAGCCTTGTTAATTCACAAATAATTCTTGAAAAATCCCAAAGGCCCATTAGGTGAAAAAGAGGTGAAAATACAATAGTTTCACATTGTTAGTGGAGGTGGATGAAGACCACATTATAAGGGGAAGTTCCTCCACCATGCTTGAGCATGAGAAGAAGATAACACACGTGCGCACTCGCTCGCCTTGCCAGGCGGTGCGTACGCGATATGCGTGTGAATGGTGCAGCGAAATTGATTTTTGCAGCGTAGGACTAAGTAGTCAACACGGTTAACGTGGTATTAACTGCGCGAATGAATTCGTAACTAACTCGTATCATGCTCCACGATTCTCTCTCTCTCTCTCTGTTATATATACGCAGAACAGAGATCAGATATCTCTCGAACCTTTTGCCTTCCCTCAGTACTGCGTTGCCTTTGTCTTCCCCGTCCCTTCACCGGCGTGCACCGACTGTTGAGAGAGCAGGTCTCCGAAACGTCCATCCTTGAGATCCTGCACCGGGAGAGGACGAATCACGTTTTTGGAAAGCGTCTTCACATGACCGCTCGCTGTTTTTCTTCACCAACGATCGGCTTTCGTCTATATCGCCTACTGATCTTCATCAACATCCTACCGATTCGCCCATGTCTTCGCGTCATCTCAATAACACACACAAACTGCATCTATGTTCTGTCTATCTAATAATATGGATGGGATAGACAATGCAATTGCTATATTGTTTGTATCTAGTTTATTTATTTTCTCTATTCTATCTTCAATTATTATCATAGCTTATTTTCGGAATAAATTCATCATTAATATGCCTAATTATCCAACAAGAAGGAGAGAGCAACGACGGTGAGCAGGTCCCTCCGGCGGGAATTGTTGATCCCTCTCCTCCTCCTTCAGTGCTCTCTAAAACACAAGTCCGTATTCCTCCTCTATACACAGAGAAGAACGACGTGAATTTTCCCATCTTTTTCTCGATTTCTAATTCACCTTCAATTTCCTTCTTCTCTGGCGGTGCTCTGGCGAGATCCTCGGCTACTTGACACCCTTGTAACGTCCTCGTCCTAGATCCATCTTTTGTCACCTTGTGGCTGCTGTTTCATGTGTAACCCATGGTGAACCGAAGACAGTGATGGTGGTCACCAACTCAAGGCACGCCGTGGATGGTGAGGTACATTCGATGCTCCCTGTTGCCGAATCTTAGAGTTGACCCTGCATGTTTTATGCGTTTGATTTGGCATCCTAGTGGGTTCTGTGTTCGGGGACTTGTTGCCTCTTTTGTGCATGTTAAGTCTTTCGTGGCTTGCTATTCTTGGTCAACGGTGGTCACTTCCCGCCAAGAAGTGGATTCTATGGCTCCTGTAGCTTTGGTTGCTTCTCGGGACTGCTCGGTGAATTGTCTCACTTGCTGGTCAGCGGCATTGTATCTTCGAAAGCTTCGCTAGTGACATGCGGTAATACAACAGTGATATTATTTTATAGGACATCGTTTTTTACGAGCCTTGTCTTGTTTGTTCACTGGTTTGCATTTTACGAGCCTTGTCTTGTTTGTTCACTGGTTTGCATTGGTGCTTTGTGAGTACTCTATTTTCCTATGCCGATTACATTCTTTTGTGCTAAGGGGCTAGACAGAAAATAGTCTTGGGATCATAGTATTCTATTATAGCAATTGCTCTATAAAGATTGGGCTTTGCGAGATAATTTGTAACAATCAGTCAGTTTTGTATTTTAGATATTAGAATTGATTCTTACCTATTTAATTTACTTGATCAGTACGATTTAATTGACTTATTCTGAGTAGTAAATTCAATATAAATATCATCTACTGTTCATTATTTCTGTCAATACTTGTTCGGTTGTTACTTACAATACTGATATATATATGTATATACATATACATATATATGTATATACCTATATATATGTACCTATATATATATATACCTATATATATGTATGTATGTATGTATGTATGTATGTATGTATGTATGTATGTATGTATGTATGTATGTATGTATGTATTACTGTTAGTGTAGTGTATTAATTAAATTGACATTGAAGTAAATTAATTTGGTGAGTTTGAAGTCTAAAATTGGTAAGACTGTATAGATAGATTGTCACAAATTAGCCATTGACCTTGTCTCTAGTGGTGAGGAGGCCTGTTGTAACGTCCTGAAAGTTGGAACAGTGAAAAGTAAACAGTTTGAATTTTAATATAAATGGTTCTGAAATTTTAGGTATTATTTGCTCCAATTAGAATTTCTTGGACTTTTGTGTTATGTGAAAAGATTTAATAAAAAGGGAAAAACAAAGAAAAAGGTAAAAAGATGAAAATAAAATTTAGAAAAATTTTACCATGAGTCCTATTTAAGCCGGTCATAATGTTTGACTAGTAAGTAGAATTTTTATAAACTTAGGGTCAAGTTAAATAAAATATGTATCTATTTTTTTGGACTAAAAACAGTGAATTAAAAAGTAGGAAGAAAAATAACCAATGTCAAGAAAAACCAATAAAATTTATATAAATCCCTAGAGATATGATGCATCACTGGTAAAATTTTTATAATTAAATGAATTTAAATAAACCTCTTAAAAATTCAAATACAGTGGGTCCAAAATGTAAGGAAAACGATTGTCAGAATTTTTATAAATTAATGGCTCGTGTTTTTTATTTTAAATTTCACAGTGATCCAATTATAATGATTGGAACCTTTCCAAAAAGTTTCAAAAATAAATCCTAGAAGATGAACCTGTAATTAAATCAAAAACCGAAATCAAAGTTTAGAACCAGAGTACAGTGTCAGAATTTTAACAAATTGCCTAAAAGGAGTTTTTGTCTCAAAATTTTCCAGTAGACGTGTGACTCTCATTAAGACTTATTCAAAAAGTTTGGAAAAATTTGGAATTAGTTTGGGGCTTAAACAAATGCGAAATCTAGAGTTTTCCCGTTCTGTCTTATCACATTAAACACGTCGTCTCGCCGACAAGTGGGCCCGGCCCTGTTGAAACGTTGACACGCTGGCCAGCTGTGACGAAGCATCGTCTCACTGCCAGTGGGCCCTAGCCCCACCTGTCAGCCTCAGCTCGCGTTTTTTTGCTCTTCTTTTCTTCTCCCCTGGCTGAGCGGAGTCGCCGTCCCCGCTCGTCCTTTGCGTCCGATCTCCACCTGCTCCTGTCCGGCGCAAGCTCAGTTCTCCACGTCGCGAGTTGAGCTTCTCCTCCTCGCCTGTGCCCACTTGATCCTGGCCGAGCCGCTGTGGAGGCGAGGCTGTGCTTGGGTTGCGCTCGGCACAGAAGCAACGACCGAAACCATTCGCTCCGACTCGAGCCAAAACCAAAGCTTAACCCTTTCGCTCGCGTCACATTGCTCTTATGCCCCTCACTTTACCATTTCACCGAGCTGGGAGCCTGGGAGGCGTCATCTTCCTCATTGAGCCAGAGGAACTCGAAAAAGGGGGAAATCATCGAATCGGGTGAGTTCCTCCTCAATCCATCGAATCGATTCCACCCGAAGCGTCCTTAGTGTCCCAGGGTTACTGATCACTCGCCATTTTGGCTTCTTTTTGCTCGTAGCGCCGCCGCACCGCCGTTCTTCTTCCTCATGGCCGGCGCACGGTGGCAGGCCGTTCCAGCTCATCTCTGACCCAGCTATCCAGTGAGTCTGTATCCCCTAGTGTCACTGTAGCTCACCTAGCTCTAGACCGCCAGAATCGTAGCCTCTAGCCAAGTTTTCGCCGTCGCGGTCATGGCGCCGCCGCACCCTCACGGTGGCGGCCACCTTCTCGGCCGCCTCCCGGCGAATGGGTACCACCCATGGGTGCGCACGGGTGTGCTGGTGCCCATGGTGCTGGCCATTCCGCCGCGGCAGAGCTGCTTCGCCGGCGGCGAGCAAAGAACCGCGATGCTCTGATCTGAGTCGCTGACTGGCGGGTCCCACATGTCAGCGAGGCTGGGGGTTTTAAACTCGTTTTTGGCGCGCGCAGGGAAACCGTTTCCTCCGAACGAAAACGTATTTTCAATTTTTGAATGAATTCCAGAAACCGGCCAAAATTCAAACGCTTGTAACTTTTGAATCTTTTGGCCAAATTGAGTGAAACTAATTTCTAAATTCGTATAAAATTCTGTAGTTTCAAAATATACAAAAATTTTTGAAGATGAGTAAGATGTGATTTTAGGAAAAATTAGAGAGAAGCTTAAGTGTAAATAGGGTGATATGAATAAAATATTTTTGGGATGATCCAATTAAGGAAAAGTAAATTTTTGTAGAGTCCCTGGGTTATGAGTATTCCAAATAAACAAAATGTTCCCATGATACCTTATTATATATCATGTTTGCTCAAAAATGAATGCTAAGCATGAAAAATGAAATTAAGTAAATAAAAGAAAGGATTAAGGTTTGAATGATTAAAAGTTCATCCTATTGAGATATATATCATGGGAGTTTCTCATATGAAAACGCTTAGGGACAAGTGTATGTGATAGTTGTTTAATTAAGAAAAACAATACTAGTTATAACCAAAATAAATGTAATTGCTATGAACAAGTTCAAAATAACTCAAATTCACTTTTAAAATGTTTTTAAGATCATGCCCTGATTTCAGGAAGGAAATGGATAAAATATGTTGAATGGTTTAGTAATAAATGAAAGTGAAAGATTGAAAGGTTATAAGTTAGTTTTTGTGTTCATATAGCCCTTTTCAACATATGATAAAATGGATTATATGAATGAGAAGAAATGTAAAAATGGTAAATAAGCACTTCACAAAGTATATTCTAGTAGATTCTGGAAAAAGAATGACATCTTGTTAAGGTTTGTATGTAAAACAAGCTAAGGGAATGAGTCTACTTTTTATGTTTTGCTGAATGATTGAAACAACTAAGCTTTTTCAACTATGTGTAAAATAACTCATCAAAGTAAGAAATTTTGGAAGAATAGTGTAGAAATGATAACCAAAGTTTTTTCTACCAGATTCCAGAAAAATATTCTGTTTTAGAGCTTTGGTTCACTTAGTTTTCATAAGTGTAATAACCTTAAGTGATATGATTTAGTCCTCTTTCCTTAGCCAGTTTTGTAGCCAAGTCTAGAGTTTAACCAAGCCTTTTCAACAATAGTTTTCAAGCTTCATCCAAACCCTAAAAGTTAAGAGAAGTTGTTAGATTTGATAATTAAAGTATGCTCTAGCTAATTCAAGACTTAAACTCTAATTTCTGTAGTTAATGGACATCAATCTTGTTAGGTTTATAACCCTAGATGATATAGTTTTTAAGTGCTCTTCTTGGAATCCTGAGAAAAACAGAGAAGGCTCTGGTTTCTTGGATTGTTGCATCCTCCCAAGAAGCAAATGAACAATCTTTTCATTTCATATAGTTTTAGCATCTATGATTCGATGTTTGAGTGCAAATATTTCATGAATAGCAACCTTCATTTAGTTCGGATTTTGCTTATCCATTTGTGCATCTATTTTCTTTTGCCATTTGAAGTTGCTTGATATTCGTTTGTTCTCTTGTTCTCGACGAGTAGAGACCGACATTATCGAAGAAGAAGACGACTGTTCTGCAGATCCGGATTTTATTCCTGACAGTGATTTGCAAGGCAAGCAACTCCTTGATCACGTTGAGCCTGATAATTCACCTACTTTATGTTGTTTTTGCTTATGTACAGTGCATCCGGATAATTCCCCCTAAAAGTGCTATTTTGGGGTAGAACTGTAGTTAATCCTGTAAATTATGGTTTGTCTCAATCTGTATGGACTTGTGAACCTTGTAAACCTTAGATTGAGCTAGACATATTTAATGTCATGCTTGGGTATAATCGCTAGCATAATAATATTTCCTGCTTAAGCCTCTCGTTGGTGTTTTCAGTCTTTTCAACCGTCATATAATCTTTTGGGAATTGGTTGATGATAATTTGGTAAAAACCCTTAAACAAAACTATATTTTGACGCGGGTGATTATTTGGCGCTAGCCGGTTGTGCAAAAGGATATGCACGTAGCTAGGGTGGAGTATCACCCGTGTCGGATTAAGGACCGAGCAAATGGGATGTTGTAGAACCATGTTTTCGTGCAACCACAAGGGCTTGTATGGGCGGGTCTTAGCTTAATAAGTTGTTTAGATTTGGCTTTGCATCTATGGAAGGCGGGAGATTGCACAGGCAGTCCAGTCAGGTCTGTCTGTAGGGGTTTCTACATACCAATGCAACGGTGTACGCCTTGCCCTGGACAGAGACGTGGTGTGTGTGTGATAAATGTGGATCCACGACTTGGGTGAGTGTCTCTGTCTTGGCGAGGTTAACGTCCGGGCTAGTGTAAAGCCATATCTAAATAATGTAATGACTTTGTATGATCTCCTTGCCGACACAGAAGGAAGTGTGTTAACGGCCCGCAAAAGAGGTTGATCATTCCTTGTGGGTAAAGTGTACACTCTGCAGAGTGAAAAATCGATCGATTAGCGCGCCATGTAATGGGCACTTGGGGAAAATCCTCCCAATGCTAGAGTTTTGGTGATTTCAAAATGGGTTGGGGTTTTGGAAATTGTTTTCAACCATCTTTTGTGTCAAAGGATCGACACAGGGGTTATATGCGATCGGGTAGACGGGTTGAAAATCAAATATTTGCTTATCATTCTGTCTTTCAATTGCTTTTATTAAAATATGATATTGCAATCTATTATGCTTACTCTTTTTAATGTTTCATGCAACTGCAAAATAACCATAGCTTGTCCATTGCTCAGCCTGCATAATTATTTATTTGCATCTGTGAACCAATATAAGTCTTGCTGAGTACCAATGTACTCAATCTTGCATCTGCTGTCTCAAAGGAAGAAGACTGCGATTTACCGGACGACGCGTTCTTTCAGGCAGGTCTCGGGGGTTTTGACGATAGTCTCTTCTAGGTTGCCTAGTCAGTGCCTGAGGGTTTAGTGGGCAACCGCAAGGCTGTTTGGAGTTTTAGTTTCCTTTCGGTTTTTGTTTTTATTTCCGTTGTTAAAATGGTTTAAATTTGTACTAATCTCTGTATAATTATTTCAGTTATGTAAGTTCTTCTGTGTGTTTGCGTGTATGATTTTGATACGAATGTTGTAAACATGTGAGAGTTTCCTGTTCATCAGAACGGGGTCTCACACCTGTTAATTTAGGCAACTTAATATCTGATAGCAAATAATTTATCTAACCACTTGAGCTATGTTGCTAGTTGTATGCCACAATTTATTGTCTTTTGCCATGCATGAATATTTGGTATACATGACTCATTTCTATGTTTTGATATTTAATAATATCATGCTCCTATCTCTATTTACTTCATATGGCAAAAAATTATCTCTTGATGCGATTTGCATACGTCAAGTGCTTTCTATCTTAGTATTTTAATTAATTGAAAATAATTACTAAGCCACATCAAATATCAGTAGGTATGAAGATTGCACAAATACCAATTGAAGCCAAATTGCATCAATGAACCGTGTTGGAACCCAGTAGGAGGCAAGAGAGGACATGAGCCACATGGAAGGACTACAATGCAACACTAGGCCACCCAATGGGCCAAACCCACTTGACCAAGAGGGGAGAGGTGCATGGGCCCAAGTGAGAAGCAAGTCCACTTGACCAAGGAGCAAGGAGATAAGGCTTAAGCTTAATTCGGATAAAATAAGGAAAGGAAGAGATAAGGTTATATCTATACTCCTTTATAATGCACCTAAGCATTCTTTTCTACGTCCACCCCAAATAATGCACCTCACTAGAGATGGCCCAACCTTCATGCACCCAGCGAAACGTCCCCAGAAACTTGCCTCCATCAAAATTAACCTCTCAGATCTTTCCTCAGCTTTACTCACCCACATCCGATGGCCATTGTTTAATGTGTCTAACTCATCCCTGTGGCCCACAACAGATCTCCCTCCACCTCTAGCATCATCTCAAGGAAAAGGAAACAAATATCCTGGAATTAAGAAAAAGGAAACAAACGTTCTACAAAAAGAAAATATCATATATTACGTACTTGAAAAAGGAAACCGGAAGACAGTGCACTATACTAGTTGGATTTGGAGAGCAAAAGAGTTCAATTCGGAATACTAGACCAGTCAGACTTAAAAAGGCTATAATTCTCACATACAGAGTTGGATTGCAGTGTTTTTGTACTTATTTGAAAGCTTGGAATGTCATCTCTATTTGACTCCATTACGAGATGGTTAGAATCGGCATCCTTCTATCTATAAATTGGTGAACAAGTATCAGCTTCCAGATTGATCGAATTTAGTTTAAGTTGTAATCTCTTTCTATCTCTTGAGTTCAACTCTATCTTTAGATATCTTAGGAGGGCTACATAAGCCAATGTAGCATGTCCATGTAAAGAGATCACATTATTTTCAAGATAGCTAATATTGTTTATTCTTGGGTTCATGCTACGCATTGTCTTTTGGGAATTGGGCAATTTTCTTGGGAATACCTCCGTTGTTCTTGTGATTTCAGGAACTGTGCGTCTATTTCTTGCATAGTCGAGTAGATGTGGATCACGAGCGTGTTCTTGGACGAATTCATTTGTCGCAAGTTGCTGTATTGAGATAGTGGTTGGCTCCATCATGTTCGTCAGGGTTCATAGATCCAAACTTATCATTGATACTACGTCGTGATGATCGGCCCTATCATCTTTGGTTAATAATTAACTATGGAATTAAAGTAATGAGAAAAATTGCTAAAACTATATTTCTTACAACAATATATAGGGATGCATACGTGCGGAATGACATTAAAAATTAATGATTTATGGAAAGATGAGTATACGAACAGCATGTATAATGCAGTGGCGAAGCCATGATGAAAATAGAGGGAAAAGCTTAAAAGATTGATCTAATTTTTTTAACAAAAAGGCAAAAACCAAAGTAAACTGAGCTAAATTGAGACAAACGTAGCAAATATAGTCTTGTGCAATCCAAATTCATATACAAACATAGTAAACATAGTGTTGTGTAATCCAAATTCATAGATATATTGAAAAGAAAAAAAGAAATACAATAAAGACACCCTACGCAGGGTTACCGATATTAGCTGATGGTAGTCTCAAGCCCATAAAACCTCCCTAAAGGCTACATCCGTAGTACAATGGATGTATGTGTTATAAAACGAAACAATGCATTGATTGAATAGTAAGAACAATCACATGGATCACATACGAAATAGGGAGGCAAAAACTCTTATCTCTTTATTAGATTGATTTTCTTATACAATAGGGTATCATATTTATAATAAAAATCTTAAAGATATATTCAGATTTATCTACAACGATATAAAGTCTAAACATAGTGATGCATGCACTGTGTTATATCTCCCACGCAGCCCGCACGCAGTGTTGGAGAGCCCAGCCCATACACCAACCCAACCCAACCCGTGATGGTCCAACCTCATCTAGTCTTCTTCTCCATCAGTCCTCGCCTCGGCTCCAACGGTCCGACACCTCCGCCTCCAATGGCGCCCATGGCGATCTCCATCCCCCTCGCCGTCCACGCCTCTCCCTCCCGCCTCCTCTCTCACAGGTGAGCAGCGCCTCTCTACTCCCCGACCTCTCCCCCGCTTCTCCATCCACGGGCTGCTCGTTCTCGCCCTCATTTTTTTTGTCTGGTCCTTAGGCAGAGTGGGACCAGAGCATGCCTGGGCCTCCGAGGTGAGCTTTCTCTGTGCTTGTTTAGCATCGCAGATGTAAAAATTTTGTTCCTTTTATTTTACGAATCCTATGGACTTAGGCAGTTAGCTAGGGAAGATTGAGTCGTGACCTGTATGGAATATTGGAATTTGTATCATTTCATTTAATACGGGTTCAGCAAGATGTCGTAGATTGTGGTCTACTGGTTACAACATCGTTTGGTTTCTGTTGAGGTTGCGATTGGCAGGCCTCTCATAGAGGATAGAGAACTGGAATTCTGGGGTTACCTGAGAGTGTATAGTACTAGAATGCTGAGATTGTTTAGACAGCAACAGTTTGATATCATTTGTGCAATCTTGTTTGGGCCTAAAATCCGAAATGCATCAATAATTGCACAAGTATGTTAAGAAATGGACGTGTATGGATGATATAATATGTTGCAAAGGAAAGGATAACCTTCATTGCAGCTGGTGCATTGCATATTGCTTCAGTTTGGTCTGATCTTGAAGTTGGTTTAGGGCCTTGTTGCAGTTCTTGCTGATTTCCAAGCAGGCATTGTGGGCATACTGTTGAGCTAGACTGTTTCAGATTGTATTTGGATTATCTATGCTAGGCACTGTAGTGTAATTGCACAATTCAACATAGTTTGAAGAACACACAAAATCTGGCTTAGTGTAATGAGAGAATATGGAGAATGCTAACTTTGCATCCGACATGCTTTTGGATTCTTTTTTCTGTTTAGTTCATGTTTATTTTTTCATGGTCTATTATTGCAAATGTGTTGAATTGCTGTCACTCAAATTCTACACACAGGACTGCAATTTGTAACACCTGGCATTTCGTCACAGTTGGATGAAAGGATACATTGTCATTCTTATCTGAGGTGATATATTTGAAGTTACTATGCCTGATTTTTTCATTTAGGCTGATAAGAACTTGTCTAGTTTTTATTTAGGTTGTGTTTTAGAAGTTTGCTTATTTCTTTTTCCAGTCAAATAGTATGTGTACTGAGATTCACCTATAACATTGCAAGTTATTTTCTATAGGCAAAATACAATTGTAGCATCGGAGAATGAAAATCCACCTTTAATGCCTGCAATAATGACTCCTGGTGGCCCTCTTGATCTGGCAACAGTACTATTGGGAAACCGTATAGTCTTCATTGGTCAATATATTAACTCGCAAGTGGCACAACGTGTAATATCACAGCTTGTCACACTTTCTGCTGTTGATGAAGAGTCTGATATTCTGGTTAGTGTACATTTTTCTGTTGTTGGAGGTTCAAAAATTTTCCGTAGTGTATACCGTACAAGGCCCCTCAATTGTTGCTCTATATCTTCTACCTGCTTTTGTATGACTCCAATTATTTTTCTGCTTTGCAAGATCTATCTTAACTGCCCTGGTGGAAGTCTCTATTCCATCTTAGCAATTTATGATTGCATGTCCTGGGTACGTCATCTATATGCAGTGTCTTTTCTGTCCTAATATTCATGCTATGTTCTTCATAACTTTGGAGATTACCGTTGTATATTTTTGTTCTTGTTCATGCCTTACAAGAGTGCTTCCATCTAATTCAAGATTTACTTTGTTGGCACTAGAATACGTTGTAGATATAGCACAAAGCATTTTGTTTCTTCTGTTTTATGCATGCTCCTTAGCTAGTGAGCTTACATGTAAACTGCAGCATATTTTTACTTTTTAGCGTTAACAGGAAAGCATAATGTAATGTAAATCAGGCTTTGGCTGACTAGACTAAAAATTCTTATGTCTTGTACATGAATCACACATGAGGCTTTAGGACTATTTCTTTTGCTTTGTTTACTTTATACAGCGCTCTTTTTAGGGCATATATTGAGATGTTCTTCTATTGTATCTTAGGACCTTAGCTTTCTAATTTCTATTGCAGTATCATTGCATTTCTGATGGAAAAGATAATGCTGTAAAACAATGAGCTGTGAACTCAGTTCCAAAACAGGGGATAAACTGTGTATTCCAAACATGGCCTCAGATTGTGCTTGGTCAATGGCCACTGTTAGCCATTCCTATTTCCTACAACATAATCAATTGTTACAATTATATTTCCTCTTTCTAAATATAAAATCATATTTATCTGTCCAGAAGAGCCTCCTATGACCGGCTTACATGCTCCATGATATTGAACAACATGTATATTGCCTTACAACTTGTGAGTATAGTTGTTTTATGAACTTTCGGCAAGCAGCCTGCAGCCCCAAACTTAAGGTTGATATATATATTTCTAAAGTAACACCATTTTGCCATACACCAAAGAGTTACATCCGCAATTACATATACTGAGAAATAGTCCCCCGAAAAGTGTCTCATTCTGATGCTCTGTGCTAATGCATGAAATATTTCTTTCTGTTAACACATGCAGATAAAACCCAAAGTTGGGACAGTGTGCTTCGGTGTTGTTGCTAGTCAAGCAGCAATTATTCTTGCTGGCGGTGATAAGGGAATGCGTTATGCAATGCCAAATTCTAGAGTAATGATTCATCAGCCTCAAGGTGGATCGGAGGTATGATTGTGGGCTTTCTTATTTGAATCTAGTAGCAGGATGAATTTTTAATCTTGTGTAACTAATTTGATAATTACCATCCTTTGGATGGCAACACCAACCTTGCAAGAAAAAACCTAGTTTGCAAGTGCTGATGTGCCTGTGTTAAGTGTTTTTAAAGTTTGTTTTGAAGCTAACGTTTGGATGACCTGCAGGGTAATGTGGAGGAGGTGAGGCGACAGGTTGGGGAAACCATTTATGCTCGTGATGTAAGTCATTTGCGATTGCCAACAAGTCTATATTTTCTTTGCCATGCTTTTTCGTTAGATGTTTGATGAATCTTAGAAGGAACTAGACTCTTAATTTTGGTTTCTAAGGGTGATTAAAGTTTCTGAGAAACCTGCTTGCAGAAAGTTGATAAAATGTTTGCCGCTTTCACGGGGCAACCATTGGATATAGTGCAACAGTGGACAGAGAGGGATCGCTTCATGTCTTCTTCCGAAGTAACTCTCTCTCCTATATGTAGCAGAATCACTGTAACTTTCTCTCCTATATGTAGCAGAATCACTGTTCCCCTAGCCGGCTGCCTAGCCACCTAGACCAATTTATCCTGCCTAGGCAGCCGCCTAGCCTGCCTAATTGGTGATTAGGCGCTAGGCGTGACGGTAGACTGGGGCCTAGCGCCTTGGTGAACACTATGCAGAATAAAGCAAAGCAGCAACTTGTCATATTGAACTATAACTTATGTTTTAACTTTTTTTTTGTGTTACGTAGGCCATGGATTTTGGACTAATCGATGCCTTGCTGGAAACAAGATACTAAGCAAATGAATACGTAGCCATTTTACCAGCAGAGGCCAATACAAGAACCGCAAATTGGAGCCCAAGTTAGATGATCGCAATTCATCCAGTGGAAAGCTTCCAAATGTCAAGAAGTTGGAATCAGCAGGATTAAGTACATCATTGTCATGTGTATGCGCAACAATATTTCGATCAAAGCGTTTGAGTGCGATTCGCCTCTTTCTGGATTTTGCAGCTACGAGTGATATCGCGCCAGCTTATGGTGCACATATACTATCCTCATAATGCTAGCGATGAACAGTGTTTAGGGTAGGCCTGGACGATCCTTGTGGATGGCAACATGTCAGTTAGGTTTAGCCAAACCAAGACGTCCTTTTTGCCACGTTGTGATTGGACACTTGTGTACATCTTGTTTTTGGCAATTGCAACCAAGGACACCAGTGCTGAGCATATTTATGTTGTTTTTTGATGGGTTGTTTGTCTGAGCTAAGGATTAAAATCTCGCCGAAATTTCGTGAGATCTCGTTTACTGGAGGTGGATGAGTTTTGATTATTAAAGCAAATCTATGTATTGATTATCAGGCTTTTATTAGGGTGTAGTACTGTCAGATTTTTTGGAACTTTTTGAAGCTTAATCATCATATGAAAATTTTATAGAAACATTAATGATACATTAGGAACATCCACAAAAATTTTCAAAATTTTTTAACTTGGTTTGTACTATTTTTCATTTGGTTGAAGTTTTCCGGTATGGCTTTTATCATAACAGTAGCACTGTCTGAATTTTTAAAAATTGATAAAGCTTGATTATCATCTGAAAATTTTATAAGAACATTAGTGATGCATTATAACCATATACAAAAAATTTCAAAATTTTCTAACGTGATTGGTTTTATTTTTCATAGTTCAAACTTGTTGGTCAGTGTTTTATCAGGATAGTTGCAATGTTTGAATTTTTAAAAATTTATCATATTTGATAATCATCTGAAATTTTTATGGGAATATCACTGATGTATCAAGAACCTCCAAAAAAAATTCAAACCGAGATCTCGGCAAAACGCCAAAATTTCGGTTTTGAAATCCAGATTTGAAAATTCGTTTTTGCGGTTCGTCCAAAATTTGTTCGGAATTTCTAAATCTCATCGAGATTTCGTTCTTCGGTCATAGGCGATATTTAGAGCGAAACGAGATTTCATTCTTTGGTACGAGCCAATGTGGCCGGATCGTTGAGAAAGGAGAATGCAAGAAAAATCACCTTTTGACCATTACGTTGATGGATGCACAGCTAATTTTTCTGTTGGCGCTATGTTTTAGTTTGGTCCTATTGCAATTGCAGGATGATCTTCCTCTAGTGGTTCAGTTCAGTATCCTTCCACTAATTCCTATCTAGTGGCAGGCTATCGGAGCCAGGGCCCACACGACCAACCTCACTAACTACAAAAACCAGCTCACCACCGGCTCACTAATCACTCTCCCGCCCCCACCACCACCGACGCCGGCATGAAGGCCCTCGCCGCCGACCACGCGCTCGCCCCGCCGCTTCTGCCGGCAGCCAAGATCACCATCCCCGCCTCTGGCGTGGAGGCCGCGCTCCTCGTGAAGGGGCGGTATAAGGTGTGGGCCTTCGCCGCCATCGCGCTTCTCGCGCTCTGGTCCATGTCCGCCGCCTCGGTCTCCCTCCGCTGGTCCTCCGGCGAGCTTGCCTTCTCCGCCTCCGGGGATCTCGACGCGCCCCTCCGCGACGACCTCGACTCCCTTGTACGCTTCGCTCCCTTCACTCGTTTGGCCCCCCCTCTTATTCTTCTTGCCAACCGCATGGTGTGTGCGCAAATGTGTCTCGAGAACGACGCCTATCTGACTTAATTACTAGTGCTATTATTCTTCAAAATAAGGGGGATAATGTTTCATTTGAGGGGGGAATTGACAGGGTTTTTGGTCAAACGGGGGGTGAGCTGTTGTCGTCAGTATTGCTTCCAAGTTTCCTCTAAAAAAATGTATTGCTTCCAAGCCTGTGTGTATTCTGTTCTTGCATGTAAAGCTCTGTGAAAAAGCTGTTCTTGGTGGGCGTAGTTAATCCCAGATGAGTAGGCCGTAGGAGCTTTGGCATAAGTGAACCCTGGAGCGTGGCAATCTTTTCTATAGATAAGGCATCCTGATTGGAGTATTATTTCATCTATATATCTAAGGGAAAAAAATTCCAGTTCATCATTTGGTTGCCTGATAAAATGTCCTGCACAACAATTTCCTAATCATTGAAGAGTTGTTCATTATATTCATGATGACAGCAGAAAGCACAAAAGTGTAGTTCTTTCGATTCTTGATTCTGTTTGAAAACAAGCCACTGAAGTATGTCTTGTAAGTTGGGCAGGAGATGGAGGAGAGGGAGAAATTAGTGGGCCGAATGTGGGACATGTACACACGTACCGGTGATGAGGTACGACTTCCGCGGTTCTGGCAGGAAGCGTTCGAGGCTGCATATGAGGAGCTTGCTGGTGATGATATGCAGGCTCGTGATGCGGCCATCTCTGAGATTGCCCGAATGTCAGCCCACAGACTTGAGCTCGAGCAGCCAGCGAATGAGAATGAGGTATGATCGAAGCAGACTATACCCCCCAGCTTTGTTGATACTCAGCAATCCCTCCTCTTATGTTTGTGTATTCTTGTTTGCTTTACTTTGTGAGCATCCAGTTGGGCGCTTCAGCTGGTCACTTTTCTACCGTATCAATTCATCCCGCTTCAAACTAGTTTTATATGAAGTCCAGACAATGGAAGCTCATACTATTTTGGAAATTTTGTTTCATATAAGCCCAACAACAGAGTTTGCACCTGTAATCATGCATAATTTGTTGTTCGTACATTTATCCAACTTAAACATCACATGCTAATTTAAATGCAAGATATTTTTCATTCGCCAGCAATTCTCATTAAATGTTTTTGTAAGTTAATATTTGAAACTGTTGAGATTTGCATTGATTTTTTTGTAACTAGCATGTGGTGGGTTTTATATGGTTGTGCGGTTGCACAAAAGGAAATATTAGAGTGTGATGGATACTCTTTATCTAGTACATGCAAGGGATTAGGGATGAAAATGGAACATAAACGGCCGGTAAATGGTCGTTCCGTTTTCATATTTTTTATCGGTAACGGAAACTAAACCGGAAACCCCGGAAACAGATACAGAAATAGATACGGAATGGAACAGAGCGGATACGGAAACGAAAGTGAAAATATCTACAAGAATATAGTACATAATCTATCCAAAGTTTCAAATATACCAACTTTGAATGGTATTGTAGGTACACAGAACATCTTAGTAACATTAGCCAATATTGAGCATGGTATGAATAAGGACATGTAAACATTGTTTACCTCAAAACCAACCAACACATCATAGTATAATAACAAACACATATAGTTCCACATCACAACATAGTAGCAAACACATATAGTTCCACATCACAACATAGTAGCAAACACATAATTCCACATCATAACATAGTAGCAAACACATATAGTTCCAAATCGTCAAAACTCAGTTTTTTCTCAAGCTATTTGTCCTCCATATCAATCCATCATGTTCTCCATATCAGTACCATCGACATCCTCTTGCTCCTCCAACTGCAAAGACAAGCATGAAACAATAGCAATGTTCTTGAGAAGACAAATAAAAGCACACTAAACTGAAATTTTACTTAATTTGCACAATATGGTTTCAAAGTTAGATAAGAAAAGGCAAACCGTTTTCATCGAGCTTGCAAAATGTCGCTCAAGGCTATCCATATCCAACTCAGTCATGATAGATGCAATGGTACCACCTGAATGATTAGTAAAAACTGATTATGATTAAATATTTTCTCACATGATGAACAACTATTGAAGCAAAACTAAAAAGTTATCTTTTGATGCTGTGGTCCAATCTTTAGTACAAATTAAAGCTCGCATAATATCAGGATCTAAACGGCTGCGAAATGGGTCACAACCCATCCACCGGCACTGAATGCTGACTTCGAAGCAACCGTCAACACTTGAATATATAGCACATCACAAGCAAGCTGGGAGAGAATAGGGAGCTCAGCTTGCTTGACCTTCCACCACGATAAGATACCGAAATTCTTGTCTTTTATAGATGCTAGAGGTTGCTCCAAGTACATTTTCAATTTAGTTTTGGTGACATGATCTGATTCACTAATGCTATGTAAGAATTTTCACTTAACCAAGGTGGCAAAGGGGCAACATAAAAAAGCCCAAACTAATAGCAAATAACAATCTTCCGGGTTCATATCAAGATCGGCATGCATAATTGCCGCCCCACGCGCATACAAATATAATAGATGTAAAACATACTGCACTACTAACGAGGCAAGGAGCAAAAGAAGACAAAAAAGAACAAGTAAAGGAAATGAAATCCCTTTAAATAAAAAAGTAAAGAGAGTGAAAAAACCATAACAACTTTTCAATTCCAGCCATGTTTTTCTTCCATTAGCAACAACTCAAAGTTGTCTTTTTTTGTCCAATTACATCCAAGCACCTCCCTCTGCCAAAACCAATTTGCTTTGAATCCCAACACCAATAGAACATTTCTCCAACCAAGCATAAGACATGTGTCACGAATAATGGCATGCGATTATCAACCTTTATGCAACTAAAGACAACAACTCCAGTTACTCAATTCCACAAAACTAAAGTTAGCTATCAAGTCAAAACTTGCTCTACCGCAATGTACCAAACAAGATACACTAAACCAAGGGGGCAACCTAGAAAAGAGGGGAAATGCACAAAGCAAACAACAATCTTCCGGGCTCACAAGCAGATCGGGGTGCATTACTATCGCCCAATGCGCACACAAACAACAGATCAAGAATCGGCGGGTGACTTGGGAAATGTCTAGGGATGATCTAAAACCCTTGAATTCTGGCAACATGCTTCCTCTCTCAAGATGTAAGCTAATTTTGTTTCAACCATGCACTTACTCTCTCTTTCTACAGCACTCAACCCATCAGTTTCAGCTTTCAAATAATTTCATTGATCTGATTCAAGATTTCTTTTTTCAGTTTCATGTTATTACTTTCAACATTTATATTCCATTCTTCTGATTCAAGAAATTGTGAAGCACATGTAATCATCACCTTCATGCTCTTGGACTCCTGTGTGGGCGACAGTGAAAGCGGCCACTGAGGCTGCGGTGGTGGCGTTTGGACTCCCGTCGGCGATGGCGCAGTGGGGGGACTCGGGACTCAGAGGACTCTAGTCGGCGGTGGCATGATGGGAGGCCGCCGGTCGGTGGCGGCGTGGTGGGCGGCGCCGGTCGGGGCGCGTGGAGAAACTCCGGTCGGGGGAGCGGTTGAGGGACTCCGGTCGGGGGGCAGCGCGGTGGAGGATCTCCGGTTACTGGCGCCGAGGTGGCGGTGCGACGCAACTGATGCCTAGGGTGGGGGCAGTGCCGCCGACTCGGGAGGCCGGGGGAGTCTGGAGACTGAGACAGCGTGAGAGCTAGGATTCGGTTCACTCGGTCTCCGACTCTTGGTGCTTGAATTCTTGCCGCCTAGGCCTTTCGGACGGGGTTGGGCTGGGCACTTGGGCTTTAAGGCAGCCTTCGGGCCATTCGGAAATTCCGAATAGATTTATATGGAATTTCCGTTCCGTTTCCGTCGGAACTGACTCTCTCGTTTCCGTGTCCCGAAATTTTTTTCCGTTTCCGTATCGATACTTTCTGTTTCCGTTTTTCTTCGGAACGGTCGGAAAGTTTTCGTTCCCTTTTCATCCCTACAAGGGATGTCATGTTTTGGGTAATGGGCTGGACTACGGAGAAGAGCATTCTAAATGATTAATGAAATCAACAACTTTAAACCTAAAATCCATAACTGCTGAAACGTAGTTACCAGATTCGCTGTAAATCCCAGCAAATCGCGAACTAGATTCGTCAAACTTGAACCAGTTTAGGGTACAAGGTTCGTGCTCTCAGTGGAAATTGGAAGAAAAGGTGGTGAACTGTGAACCCGAATTCCGTACCGTGACTCGGACAGTTTGCGTTTCTGGTAACTATGTGCTGAACAATACCTTTTTAAAATCATGGTACAAAGCTACAAACTTTGATGCTCTGAAGGTATTTGCAAATTGTTTCCTCTTTTGCAATCACCTGCTCAGTTGCAAATCACTTCCTCATTTTTGAAGTAATTTTTTAATAGCGCACCCAACATTTTGGTCAAGTTGAGATCGTGTATTGTTCATTGCATTTGCATACATCATCTTGTACACAATGAACATATAATTAGCTCAATACTGCTCCAAAGAAGCAAGTCATAGAGAATGACATTGCAATCAGACTTGATTGAAAAATAGCATCTCAAAGAAGCAAAATTATGGAAAATAGCTGTAGCGTTAACTTGGCATCCTCCAGGGGTTTTAATTGACCATTTGCCCTTGTGAGTTTTTGCCTCTTGGCGCCAACCTGACCACTTTTGAAGCCAGAACTTCACACTGTCATCTAAAAACTTTCCTCTGCCTTTGTCATGCCCACGGTGCAAGGTTATGTGATTGGGACAAGGGCAATTTTGTAATTTCTGATTATGTTCCCAAAGCAAGCTATTGTGAAAAAGTAGTAGTGAACTCAATGGCAGTGCTATTTGCCGTATTTTTCCTGTTTATGATGTTATTTTCCAGTCGATCCTGATTGGCTGATAGCGATGTCATTCTCCTGGTTTTGCTTTTTTTGGGTTCTACTGAGCTATTTTTCCCTTTTGGAATACTTAAGCTGTTCAGCAGGGTTACGAAACAATCTAGTTAGCTCTGTAGCCATCCTACTTTTAACTTGATCAAGTTATCTTTCTATAAATGAAATGTAAAAATTCTCAATCTACAAATACATGTGAATATTTTTGAATGATCTAGAATCATTTTTGCAACTGAACAAATTATGTAGTAGTATTGTTTACAAGCATAGAAACAAGCTTCCGAAAAGAATTCCATAATGTCTGTTTCTAGAGAAACAACCAGTTTGCTGGTTATATGTATTTAGCCGGTTAAACTATTGGGTGTTTTGGTATGATTTTCTTATTCTCAGTCACTATTTACAGGAAGAGGATGCGGTGAACATCAGAAGTAATGAACATGGTGGTTCAAAGGTGTAGTAGTTTCAAACCTGAAGGTCCATTGCGGACAGCTATCATCAGCAGCTGAACTTTGAAGCTTTGGTGTAGTTATTCACTCCATTCGTGCTGGCTAGTACCGAAGTTGCATTTCTGGCTGTCCCAGAATCTTCTAGCATAATTTGATTCAATCAAAAGGACCGTGATTTGCGTACCTCATCGATGCCGTTCGACCTGTCTGCTTACCACATGTAGGGGGACTCTTGTGTGCGATATAGGATACCATTCTAGAGTGTTTTTCTTTCCTCTCTTCCTTTCAGTGTTCCCTCGATGATCAGGGAACTAATCAACTAAAATCCTTTCATGTGTGTGCGTGTTGCTCATTCCTTTTAATTTTCTATTTCTCTTTCACTTTCCTTTGCCGAGAGATCAATAGCAATATACGTAGTGTACTGTTATTGTGTATCTGTTCAACCTTTTGACATGCTTATATAGTGGAGGCCCTGACCATGCCGTTTCATTCTATTGGAAATGAACCATCAACTTTAATAGCCTGATCATATCACTTCAAAACTAAAGGACAATGCACACTAGAAGCACTAACAAGACTTAATACTCACTACAAGCACTAACGCCACACCATGTGCATACAAGAACTAATTAGCCTTTATTTGATGCTAACATACAGATGGTAGTCTGAACTTTGTTCCTCACTGCATGCACATGACAATTAACATTGATGCAACGTGCCACCCAGTGAAGTAACACGGGTACATATTATTTAGCACGCACACTCAGTTTATAATATTTTAAAGGAAGAGAAAGAATTTAAACCAATAATTCTAATTCCTTAAGTCAAGCAACCATCGCACAAGACCATTTCTAATTAGAATAATTCCGTTTAATTACATACCGCCTATAGTACTGAGTTTAGAGGCCCGGCACGACCCATCATTCGTATCATACCGGTCCAACTTGATGACATCCGTGTCGTGCTGGCCGGCCATTCCGAAGGCCAGCACAAAAAAGCACGCCCATTGCCTAAGACTATGTCCAGCAATTTCCCAACATTCCGTTCCCTTCCCATCCCCTGACAGAAATCCCTTCCCAGATTCCATTCTCTTCCCAGACTGCATCTCTAACAGCATCCCTTCTCTATTCCCTTCTCATCCCTTCATCCATATTATAACAATACACTGTAACCGCCAAGGGTTGCTTACGGAGGAAGGAAGTAGCATGTGCGGAGGCATCATCAGCACAACATTGCCTATTTAAAGGAGGTTGGGTGTGGTGCCAAACATCATCACAACTGAGAGCTAGCAAAAACCATGAGTTGGTGAAGGACTATGTGGAGGTCCATCCATGTTTGTGATGAGTATTTGACTTTATTTGAGTAAGGTGTGCTCAAGTTTGAGTTTGATTTGGATTGATTTTCAAAATGAAGCATTTTGAGTTGTCTCTGCTAGGAGTGGCAGTACCGGTCATATGGACGCGGTAGTGATGAGTTGGATGGTTTATTGCACATCATTGTGGGCATTGCTATGTGAGGAGTTTCCTTGTCTTTGATGGTTGCAGGACAACGGTGCTAGGTCATGGTGAGGTGAAGGATGATCGGGACTAGGCGAGGAGCGTCGGAGGTCCAGACGGTTGGGAGATCGCCGAAAGATGATCGGAGATGGAGTCCGGGCAAGTCAAGAAGATAAGGAAAGGAGTTGATGCTAGCTAGATGCCGCGTGGATCAATGAGGGCCGTCGGATTGAGGTCTAGTTGACAGGTTAGCGGGTCTAGGTAGTATGCTTTGAAAACCGTGCAAGAAAACCCAGTATGTGTGTGGGTTTTGGGTTAGCCCTTGCATGGCTGTGTGTGTGGGTTAATCCTAACCCTTAGATGAGTGCTCTAGGGTTGAGGGACTCATCCAAGGGTGGTGGGTGGCCCAAGAGTAGAATAAATAGGGGTGGAGGGGTAGCCTCCTTCCCTTGAAGTTTTGAGGTTTGTGAATTCTCCTTTGAGCTTTGCCCACATGAAAGTGAGGCTTTGTAACCTCTCCTTCCAGAAATGAAAGTTTTATCCATCCACCTCTGAATTTATTTTGCGCATTTACATTATGTCTTTACTTTACGCAATTTAAATTCAGCGTTTACTTTCCCGCAATTACATTCTCGCAATTTACTTTCATGTAATTTGGATTTGCCTCCCCTCCTTCTAAATGCTGCTGATCTTGGATGTTTTGAGTGCGTTCATATGGTTTTACATCTCTTTTGCACTCTTGGATTGAGTAGAGAACATCTTTTCTTTCAAGTTTCAACTTTGTTCAGAACTTGTTCTTCGCGCAGCAGTCAGTGTTTGATTTCTATAAAAATCTAGAAAAATCTTTTTCAAGTGATTCTGGTTGGAGGAGGTGCGGGACTCTGATATCCACTTGCAGAAAAATTTTGGAGTTCATTTGTTGCACCGTTTGGGCTCCATGAGGTGAAAACCGAGCCCTAAACTTTCTGCTCGAAGTTCTTGACCAGACTGTGTTCTTAGATTTTTCCTGTTTTTTCTGTAAGGCTTTTTGAGGAGAAATTTGGCGGAGTTCTTCACGACTCTGGTGTTCATAGGGATAAAAAGTCTCAAAATTTTGTGAGCTGCAGAAACCCACCAACCTCCTGTGCAAATTGAGGACAAGTTCCGGAAATTCTGCTTTTGCTTTTCTGAAAGTGACTTTTGTGATTTGAATTGATGTCCTTTCTAAAAGCAAGAGTTTGAATTGATTCCTCTTTATCTTGGACACTAGACAACCAGTATTGTGACTCAAAAATCCCCACATGTTTTATGGTACTTATCCATGCAAACTTGGGGTACACATAGTTGTCTAGTTTTTCAGGTTTTTCACGATTTCCTTTGAGCTATCTTGTCGAGGTTTTTGTTGGAGTATTTTGGGGGAAATTTTATTTGCGACCATTCACCCCCCCTCTGTTTGCCATCTCGGTCCTTCAGTTGGTTTCGTGGTGGTTCGAGCTCTTCTCGGCGTGCTCATCAGGTTATGTTGCTGGAGGATGAAGAGGAAGATCTGCTTGCGCGCATTGCCATTGAGGAGGAGGAACTAGCAGCACAAGAGAGCGTCCCACGGTGGGGGGCTCAGTTCCTGGCCGGGCGGTGGTACACCGACGACACCTCGAGGGTGCAGCGAGGCTATACAATGACTACTTCTCCGACACGCCCGTCTACGGCCATGCATTCTTCAGGCGTAGGTATGTGAGAGGTGGTACTTTTCGACTACGACACCCGCTATTTCACTGATATGTGCTATGCCCTTCCAGGTTTCGGATGAGCAAGCACCTCTTTGTTAGGATTGCAAATGCTGTCGAGGCCAATGATGATTGGTTTGAGCAGAAGAGAGATGGCGCGGGAAGGCTGGGCTTGTCTTCTCTTCAGAAGATGACCGCCGCTATCCGTCAACTTGCATACGGTATCTCCGGCGATGCTACTGATGAGTATGTTCATATTGGCGGTAGCACAGCCATTAAAGCCCTGAAGAAATTTGTTCGGGCCGTAGTCGAGGTATTCAAGGATGAGTACCTCCGAGCCCTACGCAGTCGACACGAGCGCCCGCTGCCGCTGGGGCGCGCGAGATTTCTGGGATGCTTGGCGATTGATCGCATGCATTGGAATTGGAAGAATTGCCCGAAGGCATTGCAGGGCCAATTTACAGGGCATACTCGCAAGCCTACATTAATTTTGGAGGCTGTGGCCTCATACGATCTATGGATCTGGCACGCCTTCTTCGGCATGTCAGGCTCACCTACCCGGAGGGGGAAAGAGCTACCGCTAGTGGAATCGATGTGCTTGGCTTAATTCGTTGAGCCAGTCCAATTCATTTGGGCTTACCTCAACGTGGATTTGGGGAGACCGGCATGTCTCCAAACACCACGGTAATAAGATTGTGTATCAATTGTGGTTTGCTTTCTATTGCTCATTTTCATTCTTGTAATTTACATTCCTAGAATTAAATTGCTTGCTTGTCAACTTAGGATTGCAGACCTTGTTCATAGGCTTAGGTTGTTGGTGCACTTTGTTGAGACGAGACGATTTAGGTCTTAATTGGACAAAACTATTTTGATTTACGTTTTCGCATATAAACTAGGTTTTGGCCAAAGTGTTTTGAAGAGATAATTTTTTAAAATGGCCTATTCACCCCCCTCTAGTCAGTAACCTCGATCTTACACATGCTGAGGGGTAGTGGAACCGTGCTGAGGCTGCGCTGGCATTGCCCTAGATGCGCCCGTGATTGTCCCTCTTCAACTTTTCACGTTTCCTGTTAAACCGTGCGTCGATTCTTATATCCATTTGCATCATCATGTATAGGAGGTGTCAAGGATCTTGGGGCGATGTGGTGTGAGAGTTTCGGGATGCGTGAGGAATAGGGGAACATATAAGTATCGTGGAGGACCACCACCTTTGCAGTTCTCGATGAATCTTCGGGTCGTAGGTATAAACCCTAGGATGATGTTCCTCATATTGTCACTGTAGTGGAGTGGTCATGTGGTCATATTATCTATAGATGGGTGGCTGGATAGCACCAGGAAAGTGTTTGGTGGTGGTCAGGGTTTGATAAATGTGGTCTCTATTTTCGGGGGTTAGTTTTGGGGCATCTACAATCTGTTTCATGGATTGACTAAATTATGAAAAGTGTAGCTAACTATCTAAACTTTCTATAGAGTACAAAATTTTGGAATTGGATGAGCGATTAGAAAAGTTGTGGCTAATAGAAGGTTTCTATCTAGTAATTGTCGTTGCTGGTCGCAGTCGTGGTATTGGGCAGATTAGGCTAAGAACATGGCCAAATTAAATTGTGACCATAACTAGAGAAAGCTAGATAATGCTCCATAGATTCTAGAGATGTTATGGTTTACAAAATTGTTAAGCTGATGTCCAGTAAAACAACAAAATAGTCTTCAGGTTAAAAACAAGGGGTTAAGAGAATTAATATAAACTTTTGGCCAACTAGAAAATTGTACAAAATTTTGTGTTGTTTCCAAAATGTGAATGGTTTGCTATGTTTGGGCTTTTGAGTTAGGAGTAATGGTCGTCCGACCATCGAGACCGCAAGGGGAAGTTGTCTGGCGGAAGGAACGGTTAAGTCCAGGGTTTTGCATAGGAGTGATAGTGCTATGATTGATGATATTTACTATTGTGGCATGTTATTGAGTTGGGTTATCGATTGTAAGAGGTGTGACTTTAGGTTTGGCATCAACAACACATCATTCCATCTCACGTGGGTAAAAGGCCAAGTGCATAGTAGAACGGTAACCATGTTATTAGCCTTTGTTGTTTATATTCGTAAATTTACTACTATGTTGATTTACATGATCACTTTTACTTACTATAATGTTTATGTGATGATGAACTTAATGGTGATGATGAAATATGTTAAATGTTGATAAATCTTTGCATTTGCATATTCATGTTGGAAAGAGGTGTCATATATGGGCCTCCATAACCTACCTTGTGTGGGCATGAAAAACCTACTTCAGTAGGCACCTCCACGAGATGGAGGGATTGAGAGGGAGCGACATCGACGGATGTGTACCTATATCGATATAAGCTATGTGATACGCATGTGAGTATATAGAAAAGATTACATTGCATCGCTAATGATAAAAGATGATTAATGAGACAATGTGATAATTTGTTTTGTTATTATTTTATTATGCACTTACTCTTGCTTATTTTAATGTTTATTAGTGACCAATGAAGACGACATGTATGGGATGGGAGTAGAACATTCACTTCACTTGCTTCAATATTCACCAAATCTAATTAGTGATACCCTCTCAATCATGCAGTCACAAAATACTTAGTTAGGTTTAGTTGTTGAACTATTATAGTATAACAATAGTTTTGTGAATCTTAGTTGAGTAATATATTATTGCAAGACGTTAAATGTTTATTTTTTTCTGAGTTTCTCTTATTGGCATCGCAAAAAGGTAAGCATGCTCTCGAACACATGGTTCTGGGCATTCCCATGTATGTGGACTTGGACATTCCTGAGCACATGGTCTCGAGCATTCTTGGGGGAACATGTCTAAGTTTATTATTGTTTATTGCTCATGTTCATAATACTATGCTATTCCTATTAATCTTGTTTAGTACTTGTGAAAAGTACTTAGTGATGTGTTGCTGATATTGTTGGTAAAAGGTGTTAAAGTTAGTGAAAAATGTATGAGGTGGTAGCATTCTAGGCAGTTGGAGTACTAGGGTGTTACAATACTGAGGCAGATGAGTGGGATCAAGGAATATTATGGGAATCTTCACTTTTTCATATTTTGGAAAATCGGCAGTAGCTAACATGTAGGCTCACGGGAAAGGATAGCGGTTCATAGTGAACCAGGCTCAAGGAACAATAGATCTGACAAGTAGGGTCCACAAAATAGTGACTTGGTCCACGGTTGACCATGTCCACCGAATAGATCTAGGGTTAAGGTTTGCATGGCTGGTGTGGCGGTTGACACGGTGATGAGGTGGTGTTGATTCCGGTGACGCTACTCTGGCGATAGTGGCAACAACAAAGGACGGCAATCTCAGGAATACAGACTAGTGCAAAAGAGAGAGGAGACAACGATGAATAAGATGGGCGGTGCATGGAAACCAAGGGTGACCTAAATTGGTCGACGATGAGCTTCAAGCTGTGGTTGTGCTAGGGCTTCAGTGAAGGCATAGATCTGGCTCCTGAGCAAAGTCGAGTGGAGGGCAAGGTATAGGTCATTCAAAATGGGAATTCAAAATGGGGGAGATGCATAGAGCATTCAAAATGGACACTAGGGAGCTTCGTTTCGAGGTATTGTGTAGGGAGAAAGGTCGTCGTGGGACAAACCATGAGAAAATTATTCATGAGAATGCACTTCTAAGCTGCAGTTGTACCTACACATGCAACAAGCCATGTCTGTTACATAGGCCATGCACACATGTGATTGCTGCTTGTTCAACAGTAGCACAGGATTTCGAAAAATTCTTGTCAGAATATTTCATGAAAGAAGCGATCATCACAACCAAGAGTGGAGAAATGTATGGCTCTAGCATGGTTGGATCATTCATTAACCATCCCAACTAGGACAGAAGAGGTGGGTCCCCGACCTTGATAGGCTCAAGGAAGTTGGTCGCCGGCAAACCCTACGTATTAGGAACAACATGGAGGAATCAGAAGCAGGCCGTCAATTGAAGAAATGCTAAATTTGCAAGGAGACCGGGCATACCTTCAAATATTACCCTTGTTAGAGGGGCCAACTGCGAGGGGCAAGAGAATGCCATGGGGATGGGGTGGCTAGGATCTCCGTCGACGGTGATAGCCATGGGGCTGTCGATGCCATTTGAACTTGTTAACTTGCATTGTTGTGTAAGAAATGTTGTTATCTAAGAACTATGTCAGATGGGTGGTGTACTCATCATTTTGTAAACTACGTGGTATTTGTTATGTATGAACTACATTTGGAGTTGTGTCATGATCTATGCCTTACGTGTAACATAGATATGTACTACGTTTCTTGCGCGTATACTTTGAGTTCTTTTACTTGTAGATATACTCGATGTCATGATACTTGTACATTTACCGTGTGATCTGCTAATTTCTATCATAGTAACATTCGAAGGTTTTTTCAACACTTATGGAGGATGATACAGTAGCTGCGAAGTAGCCCTACAAGCTGCTCAACCCGATCATCGACTCGACACACCACAGTCGCTTGGCAACTGTCTTGCCTTGGCATGGGGAGGTACCCATCGAGCTTGGTTTATTGTGGCTGTGCACATGCACCCTCATGAGGGCATGAAGGATCGACCCTTGTTGTATTCCTAGGTACGTGAATCATGTTAAGTTCTGTTGTGCACATTTTGTGTCCTATTCAGTTGCACTAATATTTCGCTATTTTTTGCACACAGGTTAATGGCCTTCGAATTACTGCCACTTGCCAGTATGGCGCAGGCCATAGTTGACGAGGATTAAAAAACCTATCTTCCATTTGGGCTCACAATGGATAAAAACCATACTCTATTAATGGGCCCACAAAAACCCATAATTTAGCATGAAGTCTACGCTTATTCGAATAGTCAAGCCTCCAACTAGTCCAGTCAAAGTAGTCCATAGCATTGCTTCACATTAGTCATCCCCAACCAATGAAATAGCCATCTCGACTAGAGAACTGGTCGGGGATAAGCGGTTGTTCCCGCACATGTCTCCGTGCGAACAGTTATCTGATAGATGTACACAACTACCTGGAAGTTATCCCCAGAAAAGGTACCCCTTGATGAGAAGACACCGTTTGGCGGGAAGACACCCCTCGGTTCCATGACGCTTTTTGGAGATCAACTGCCGCCTCTTTAACCAATATAAATAGGGGTCCAATGGAGATTAACAAGAGAGGGCTGAGATCTAAGAGCATTGGCAATTAGCATTCAAAATCAGAATAGAAAATTGTAATCATTCTGAAATCTGCATACTCGGTGGAGCAGCTTGCTAATAAAGAAGCAATCCTCATATATCATTTTTCCTCATCTTGTTTACTAGGAACCCACAATCATATTTTCATAAGCAAATTAAGGGACCATAGTGTAGGATCAAGGATAACCGACTAGAGGGGGTGAATAAGAGGTTTCTAAATTTTTTATTCTAATTTGCAATTAATAAAATCACTAAGCTATAATAGCAAATTTAAAACTATAATCTCTACAGATCACCAAACCACCTTAGCAAATCAAGTAGAGCAATAAATAATTTTAAACACAAATAATCTACTCAATTTTGCTAGAAATAAAATTAAGCACAAGAATGATAAAAGCAAATCACAAGAGAATGAGAGGCAAGAATTTTTATCCCATGATCTCGAAGACTTGCCGGTCTCCCCTACTCCACGTTGAGGTGACTTGAACAACTTCAAGCTGGCTCCACCCGCTTGAGCCTTCCTCGATCACTCGTGGTAGCTCTTCACCACTCCGGTTAGGCGAGCTCCTTGCCTTCACAATCGATCGGGCCTTCTCACAAGCTTCTTTGAGAAGATCACCGATGCCATACGCCTCCAAGCTGTCTAGGAGGCGACAACCCCCAAGAGTAGTAAACTTGATGTTTGCTTAAGGCTCTAGAGTGCTCTTAAATGGCTCAAATGATGCAATGCACTCAAATTTCTCTCCAACAACTAAAAATCAAGAATTGAATGCACTTTTGAGTGGAGAGTTTTGCTTGGGCATAGAATGCAGTCAATAGAGTCACCAACCAGCTTAAATGTAGGTGGGAGGGATATATATAACCTCTCCCAACTCAAACTAGCCGTTACAGTAAATATTTCAGAAAAATCAGGCTCAACCAGCACTACCGCCCTCTAAGGGCCGGTAGTGCCGACTTTGGCTCCAACGGCTAACCCAGTGCATTTAATGCACTAGGATGTAGCCGTTATATCACTTTCCCCGAGACCGGTACTACCGCTAGGAAATACCGGTAGTGCCGCAATTTGAGTTAGGGCAAAAATTGACTTCCCTGTCAAAAAGCTACCAACGCTTAAGGGGCGGTATTATCATTAATCCGCATTACCGCACCAAGCGCGCAGTAGTGCGACCTCCGAAACACCAAAAAATGCCTTCGGTTAAAAAGCTACCGTGGTTATATGGGCGGTACTGCCGCAAAAACCGGCAATACCGCTCTAATGTTCCAGTAGTGCTACTTCAGCTTAGAGGGCATGATTTCAGGCGAAGTTTCTTAATGCATAACGAACTATCAAATTTTTTGAGCCATTTGAATGCACATCTTAGAATTCAAGCCACCAATCAAATCCCTCTTGATAGTACGGCGACTAATTCTAGCAACCCGATCTTTCTCCAACACCGAGATCGGAAGAATGCTATAGAATTAAACCTTAATCTTTAAACCTTGTCTTGATCTTATCTTCAAATACAGCTACATGATTCACATTTACATATTCCATGATAGGGACCTGTCACATTTTATATTCTCAAAACAAATGTTAGTCCACTAAGCTTGATTGTCATTAATTACCAAAACTATAGAAATTATGAGGCCTAGATGCTTCAATCTCCCCCTTTTTGGTAATTGATGACAACCTTCACATGACTGACAATAATTGAAATTGATTTTGAGTACACAAAGTTTATGAACAAATTTGTACCCTTAGAATGAAATTTGCTTGGAATATCATTTTATCCTTTTTGAGGAAGATGCATTTGAAAAGTGGGTGAAATTTTTTTTGAACCATTTGACTAAATAGCTGAAACTCCCCCTAAATTTTTGCAAGAATGTTTATTTAAGTTAAAGTACAATTGTGAAGATAAAATTTTGAAATTTTGGTGGAGTTTTGAATATATATTGGATCTGAGTAGCAAATCAATAACAATGATAAAACATAAATACTAAAGGTAAAACTACTTAAAGATGGATCCAAAACATTTCAACCATGACATGAACGTCCAGAACATCCAAATACTTAAAGCATTACAACCATAACTTTGATCATTCGAAACATCCAGCTACTAAAAAGATAAGTATCATACGAGGATAAATATCATACGAGGTTTTAGCTTACATATAGATAAAAATAGAATTACTATTCCTTGATTACTACTCTGGACACATTACTTCTCCCCCTTTGGCATCAAGTACGAAAAGGGTGATCAAGTGGTAGGTGGAGGTGGAGGAGGAGACGAAGGATCACTACTACGTTCATGGTGATGACCAAAATGATGGAATGTGACAAGAAGAAGCTTGCCTCGAATCTGATCAACTGTGGCACCTATGCCATCCACACGCTCCCTGACTTGCTCGACCATTTGACGAGTTTGAAATTGATATTCATAAACAAGGGCAAATTGACCCATTAAGTCAATTCGTAGGCTCTCGAGGCCCGCAAGGAAAGCGTAAGGTGCCGGATTTGCTTGAGCTGCTTGTTCTTGGGCTTGAGTCTGCTCTCTCTCTTGCTATTGCTGGTACTGTTGTTGAGCAATATGATGCGGGACTTGAGGAGGAGCAACCCAGGGCTTGTAAGGTTTGTGGAGAGAGGGAGTAGCACCGTTATATCCTACTATCCTCCTGATCAGGGCCATAATGTTGGGAGCGAAGTAGATCGTCCTCCCCCTTTCTCTAGCAGACTGCTCTATTTCCTTCATAATAAAGTTTACCACATCAAACTTCTGCCTTGACATAATCTTTGCAATCAGATTCCAGGCATATCCCCTGATGTCATCAAAGTTTCCACTCTTTGGATGAATTGTAACTCTTATGATCTTATTAACCATGCTAGGCTGGAGATGAAGCCCTGCGAGTTTTTCAGGTTTGATCGCTCTAGACCGATCATAAAAGTCTACAATCGCACTCAGACTCAAAACTGGATCATCATGAATTTGAGGGAACTCACTATGGAAGATCCCCAAGGCATGCTCAAAATCCGCTTTGTAGCTTCATCCAAGTGAGAGAGTCGAAGGTCTCAGGAATGAATAGAGTGGCATAGAATTGTCTGATGAGCTTTTCATTGTAGTCAACACTTCCTCCAAGAAAATGATATAATCCAGCGCCTCCAATAAGCTCAGGAATGCCCACAAAGTCTGGCTGATCTTGAATATGATTCCAACTAATCCATCTTTGATTTGCAAATTCTTTGTCTAAGTAAATCTGCTCATAAACCTTTTGCTGAAAGAGAGAGTGAAATCTAGGATCAGTGGCACTGCGAGGCAAGAGATACTGATTTTCTCCCCTGAGAATGAAGTACTTGTCACTTTTTATTTGAGAGGGATCATTTTTGTATCTTCCCACTTGTGGCAGCTGCTCATCCTCACTTTCTTCCTCCTCTATTTGATCGTCTGCTTCCTCACTCTCATAAACCTCTTCTTCCTCAGACTCAGCCACAACTCTCTTCCCTTTTCTAGTAGCTCTTGAAGATCTCATGGCAATGGTGGAGTCATCATCGCTGCCACTGTCAGTGTCGGGCGCAGGAACTCCACGACCTTGAGAACCTTTCTTGACACGACCGCACCCTTGACCTCCAGAACAAGGTTACAAAAACCGCCAAATTAGTGAATCTCGCCAAATCTCGGATTTGGACCCAATGAGTTTGCATAGACCGGCGGATGTAAAAATCCGAAAAAATTTGAAATTGCTACAGTATATTTGGATTTTTATTTTTTCATGAGATTTCTAAAACCGCGAGATTTCGGAATTTTAAACCGAATTTGAATTTTTGGCGGATCGACCGGAATTATATCAATAAGTTCTCGTGAAGTGATCTTCAATGATAATGTTTGAAAAAGTTTATTTTTAGACTTTTGGCATTTGTGTAAACACTATCTGAATTTTAAAAATTGAGAATGCATTTTCATGCTATGAAAAATTTATGGGAGTATCATAAGATATGTAGGATAATACATAAAATTTATGAAAATATTTTAACATCATTTGTTATGTTTTAAAAATAAAAATCGAAATAGGATAAACATGTTCACGCGGACCACTTGGAAGTGGTCCGCGTAAAGTTCGTTCACGCGGACCACTTGTAAGTAGTCCGCGTGAAATGACTAGTATCGCTAACTAGTCCGGCGTGAACCGACTAGTATCGCTAACTAGTCCCGAGAAGTAAAAACTTACGGACAAAGAATTTAAGTGGTCCGCGTAGAATTATGAGAAATTTAATTCTAACTGGTTATAAGACATTTTCGATGAACCTTTTCAAGAAAACATATAGAAGAAACAGGACGAAATTTGCACATGTAGCAAACTTGACTTCTAAATGTGATATTTTGATAAAACCTTTTCAAAACACAAGTAGGATCAATGTAGGTCATATGAATAAGATTTCAATATACAATAAGATTTCCATATACAATAAGATTAGTAGGTCACGGAGTCATAAACTTCTTCATTTAAAGATTCCTATTACAACATATATAACATATAAGTTAGTACTGAAAATTTTTAAAAATTCCTCGAGCTTCAGTAACTACTGAAAATTTTATGGCAACATTATTCACATGTCAGAATCATGCTATTAAAATTTCAAATATTTATAACATGCTTTGTCCCATTTTTCATTCATTCAAAATTGCCGTGAGCGTTTCATTACGACAGTACCAATGTTTCAATTTTAAAAAAATTTACATGATTCAAAAAAATCTGAAATTTTTATGACAACATTAATAATACGTCAGAACTCTCCAAAAAAAAATTCGAAATTTTTCTCCATCTTTTGGACCAATTTTGGCCTTGTCAATCTGGGCGAAATTTCGCCATTCTCGCGAGATCTCGCCAATTCTCGCGAAATTCGGCATTTCGGTAGAAAAAACCGGATTCAAAATTTGGATTTGAATTTCCGGACGAGATTTGTCCGAAATTACCGAATTTCGCCGAAATTTCGTTTTCCGGGCATGAACGGTATTTTATCCGAAACCGAAATCCAAAACACTGCTCCAGAGGACCCAGCCATAGAGGGATTCCTTGTCCGAGGCATATTCTGGAGCAATCAAAGGAATAGGAAGTGAAGATGGCCAAGGAATTTTGACAAAGATGAATATATATAAACTATTTTTGAAAATGAGTAGGCATTAGTTTCTACGATTTTCATGCTTACTGTGCAAGGGCGGCACTACCACTTAGGGAGGTCGGTAGTGCCGGCCAAGCACAGCCGTCGCACGGTAGCACCGATGCCACCCCTAATTTTTGAAATCTTTTGTTAACCATGGATCGAGTGATTGAATCACCAGAGATGGCTTATATTCAATGTAATCCATCAAGTATTAACAAAAGATTTGAGAGAAATTGCTTATATACACAATGCCTTCATCAAACCCTAGATTGAGTAGAAGAGAGAGTTCTAGGGCACAAAGAAGAATTAAAACAAGGGAAAAGGTTACCTCTAGAGGGAGAGAGACTCTCTTGAGCACGAGATTGAAGAGAAGAAAAACCGGAGATTTCTCAAGATTGATGGATATTTGGTTCTAGGGTTTGAGAGGGAGAGAGAGAGGTAGGGAAGAGAAGAGAGGCTGGGAGAGGAGGAGACACTCAGGGGGTAAGAAAAAAAAAGAAAAACTCCCGCACAGAGCTTTAACTTCTGGTAACTGACTTCTTTCCACCCGAGCGGCACTACCGCTCTCTTCAACCGGTAGTGCCAGCAAAGTCGGTACTATCAAGAAAATGTTTTTCGTCTTGCCGACTCTCACCGCTCGCATGAAATCCGTCCTGAAAGGTTGTGAAATAGCTCATATGATCTCGTAACTTAGCGATAACATATTTAAGCATTTCCAACTGGGATAAACATCTCCAAAGAGCACAAGATTCAAATAGTTTTTATTCGAAAATAAAACCTTTGATTTCTTAAAATAATTTTGAAATACAGACATCCAAAGGAATGAAAAGATATTTAGAATTTGAGTTGTTCGAGTCAAAAATACCTTTTAGAAGACTAGAAATGTTAGAATTCTAGTTCCAATGGTCGTGACTTGATAAATGCCTTTAAATAGATCAATATAGATCAAGTTTTGACTTTGGAGAAATTTTGCAAAAATTAAGACTTAGTTTAAAGCATTTGGTATATTTTTCAACATAGAAAAGATTAGATAGCTAAGTAGATTGAATCAAAGATGAGGTTTACATTTATTTGTATTTTAAAATGAAGGATTTTGAAAATGACAACATTTAAGAAAATAAGATATATTTTTTTAAAATATGTTGACTTGGTGAGATCTAGAAAATCTCCCTTTTTAAAAAAGGTATTTGCACTTGTTTAGTATTTTCACATTACTAGGGATGTGGTATACATGAAAAGATATAACACTCCACCTAAATGTATTATCCATCAAGAAATCCAATCAAACAAATAAGATCAAATAAAATCCAATCATTTGTGCACACAATCAAGCAAAGTTAGACATATCTATGACATTTAATTCATTTCTCAATTTGCAAAACCTTGCCTCATCTAAAGGATTGGTGAGAATATCTTCTAGTTGATCTTCGATTCTTATATGACTAATCACATATTACCTTTGCTAACATGATCTCTTAGGAAATTGAAGGACCATGCGGAGATCCATCCATTTTTGTGATGAGTATTTGACTTTATTTGAGCAAGGTGTGCTCAAGTTTGAGTTTGATTTGGATTGATTTTCAAAATGAAGCAATTTGAGTTGTCTCTGCCAGGAGTGGCAGTACCGACCATATGGGCGCAGTAGTGATGAGTTGGATAGTTTATTGCATATCATTGTGGGCATTGCTATGTGAAAGGTTTTTCCTTGTCTTTGATGGTTGCAGGGCGACGGTGCTAGGTCATGGTGTGGCGGAAGATGACCGGGACTAGGCGAGGAGCGTCGGAGGTCCAGACGGTTGGGAGATCGCCGGAAGATGATCGGAGACGGAGTCCGGGCAAGTCAAGAAGACAAGGAAAGAAGATGATGCTAGCTAGATGCAGTGTGGATCAATGAGGGCCGTCGGATTGAGGTCTAGTTGATAGGTTAGCGGGTCTAGGTAGTATGCTTTGAAAACCGTGCAAAACCCGGTATGTGTGTGGGTTTTGGGTTAGTCCTTGCATGGCTGTGTGTGTGGGTTAATCCTAGCCCTTAGATGAGTGCTCTAGGGTTGAGGGACTCATCCAAGGGTGGTAGGTGGCCCAAGAGTAGTATAAATAGGGGTGGAGGGGTATCCTCCTTCCCTTAAAGGTTTTGAGGTTTGTGAATGCTCCTTTGAGCTTTGCCCACATGAAAGTGAGGCTTTATAACCTCTCCTTCCAGAAATGAAATGTTTCCTCAAATCATTTCTTTTCTTTGTGCATTTACATTACGCATTTAAATTACGCAATTTACATTATGCACTTAAATTTCGCAATTAAATTCAGCACTTACATTCTTGCAATTTACATTTATGCAATTTGGATTTGCCTCCCCTCTTCTAAATGCTATTCTTCTAGGATGTCTTGAGGGTGTTCATTTGGTTCTACATCTTTCTTACACCCTTGGATAGACTAGAGATCAAGTTTTTTTATCAAATTGCAAATCTGTCCAGAACTTGTTCTTCGCGCAGCAGTCAGTGTTTGATTTTTATAAAAATATATAAAACTCATTTTTGAGTAATTCTTGTTGGAGAAGGTGCAGGACTCATATATCCATCTGTAAAAATTTTTTGAGTCCACTAGTTGCACCGTTTGAGAGATATGAAGTGAAAACCGAGCCTCAAACTTTCTAGTCGAAGTTCCTGACTGTCTGTATTCCTTGCTTTTTTATTCTTATTCTACAAAGCTTTCTGAGGTGATTTTAGTGGAGTGTTTCACGACTCAACTGCTCATAGGGACAAAAATTCTCAAAAATTTTAGAGCAATAGAAACTCACCAACCACCTGTTCCAACTGAGGACAATTTTTAAAAATCTGCTTTAACTTTTCTGAAAAGAGACTTTGGTGTTTTAGCTTTATCTCTTTTAGAAAAGAAGTCTTTTGAATTGATTCCTCTTTTGTTTGGACACTTGACAACCAGGATTGTGATTAAAAAACCCCTCACATGATTCATGGTTTTTATCCATGCAAGCTAGGGGTACACATAGTTGTCTAATTATTCTGGATTTTGGTGGTTGTGTGAATCTGAGAAACACCAGTTTTCGGGTGCTTTAGATTTTTTTTGCAATAGTGTTTGGAGTACTTTGAGTGGAGAAATTTTATTTGGGATCATTCACCCCCCTCTGATCGCCATTTCGATCTTTCAATTGGTATCAGAGCTGGTTTTGCTCTTTCATAGATCTTGACCGGTCTCAAGAGCCATGGCGATGGACAAGTATTCCACCAAGCCTCCCATTTTTTTTGGAGTCGATTTTCCGTTTTAGAAGTCGCGCATGGAGTCATACATCACTGCCTAGGGCTTCCTGATATGGCAGAAGGTTAAACTCCCATATGAGGTTCCTGCCGATGAAAACGTCACGGCTGGCAATATGGCTGACGTTGAGGCGAATGCTAAGGCAAGGAACATCCTCATACAGGGTCTTAGCCGCAGTGAGTATGACAGGATTTCTCACCTTCGTTCTGCTCATGAGATTTGGGTGACCCTCGATGCTTACCATGAGGGCACTACCCAAATCAAGACGGTTCGACAGGACCAATTCAAGCGTGAGTTTAACAAGTTTGAACAGCACGCTGGTGAGAGTCTTGATGAGTGTTTCGGTCGTTTTACCAAGATCTTGAGCGATCTTCGAGCAGTTGGTTGTATATACCCTGACTCGGATAATGCTCGATATTTCTTGACCGCACTCGATTTGCGCGTTTGGGAGATGAAGGTGACCACCATCAAGGACACCATCGACCTGTCGACCTTGACTCTTGACGGCCTTTATTCCCGTCTCAAGACTCATGAGATCGACGTCGTCTCACGAAAGACGAAATCTCAGTCGATGGCCTTGGTCACCGATCCCATTGGATCTTCCTCTTCTGACTCTTCTTTTGGTTTCTCTCTCTCCACCCTTTGCGAGCTAAGCGATGACCAACTGGAAAAATTTTCAGAAAATGAGCTTGCTCTTCTTGCTCGCAAATTTTCACATGCATACAAGAGAGTGAGAGAGAGGAAGAGAGGTGGGATAATCACATGTTTCGAGTGTGGTGGCCCCAACCATATTCGAGCTAACTACCCCAAGCTGGAGAAGGGCAAAAACGAACAAGGCGGTTCAAGCAAGAACGTCTACACCGACAAGAACCGCAACAAGAAGGCCCCAGCTCGTGAGCCGGCGAAGAAGAAGTACCACAACTTTGCCAAGAACAAGAAGCTCTTTCACCGGGTCCTCGCCGCGCTAGATGATATCGAGCTCTTCGACATGGAGACGTGGAGCGACGAAGGCGAGGATGAACCGCAAGAGAAGAAGAGCGGCGACGACTTCTCCGGCATGTGCTTCATGGCAGGCGCCATTGAAGCAAGCAACTCCGAGCTGTACAGCGACACGGATGAGGTACCCACCTACGATGAGTTAAATGCTGCCTTCTGTAAATTAGGCAAGTTTCATGCTAAGGCTAGGTCGAGGTGTTCTGAGTTAGAAAAGGAAGTAGGTACCTTGACTCGGGAGTTAGCTTCACTTAGATCTTCTCCCTCTCGAGTCACTGATGACTGTGTTCTCTGTGATGCTGTTCTTGTGGAGTTGGAGAACCTAAGGACCATACATGATAGTGTGCTTGCTGAACTTGATGGTCTTAGGTTGAAGAATGCTAGCACTAGTTCTATTGATGCTATTCCTATTGAGGCTAGTTTTCTTCATGCTCACTCTACTCCATCATGCTCTAATTGCCCTAAATTGCTTGCTGAAATTGATGCCATGAGTTCACACCTTAAGAAGCTTTCTGCTAGAAATGATGAACTTGAATCGCATGCTTCTAAGGACCCAGTCAGCTCATGTGAGGGCTATAGGCAACTAAAACTTGACAATGATGCTTTGAATATCAAGTGTGATCAACTTGCTAAGGATTTACTAGTTAAGTCAAAAACTGGTTGCCTGCTGTGTGTTGGGGTTAAGGATGATGTGGATAAAATTCATGTTGAGCTTAGGAAGAAATTAGAAGACCAAGCCCATAGAATTAGAAATGTGTTTTGTGTTTCTTGTGAGGCCCTCAAGATTGAGGCAGCCGTGCTGAGGGAGAAAAATGCACGTGCTGAGAGAGCTCATCTTTCTGGTTCTTCTTCTTCTTCTTCCCCCTGTTCTTCTTGTGCCTCTTTCTTTCGAGATTGCTAGTATCTTATGAGCACTCTCGAGAAGTTTGTTGGAGGTAAGAAGAAGCTCAATCTTATTCTAGACCAATCTAAGATTAGTAGATTCAATCAAGGTCTAGGATTTGATCCCTTGGAGCACGCTCGAGCGCATCCTCCCACCATTGTGCGCGGCTCCAAGAGTGGTGAGATTGTGGTAGCTCCTAGAGGGAGTACTACCGTGTTTAGGTCTGCTGGGGTTGTCCATAGGACTTCTGGCCAGAAGGGTGTTACTCCTGTTGCTTCTGCCTCTAGCAAGACGAAGTACACATGCACCTTCTGTAAGAAGGATGATCACCTAGTAGATTTCTGCTTCAGGCACACCAAGATCAATCAGCGTGAGCGTGTTGCTGCCCTTAAGGGTATTCAGGGTCATCCCCAGACTTTGAGTGCTCCTAAGGCACACACTGCTTCTAGACAGGTTAGAGAGTCGACTGTTTTTGGGCAGCATCCAGGACTCGGTTTTCATGCTAGTTCTTCGAGTTTTAGTCCTGGAGCTGTTTGTAGTCAGTCTTTCCGCCGTCCTCTTGATATTCCTCGTTTTTCTCATCGAGGTAGATATCAACGGCGTGAGGTGTTTTCTGGTAAGAGTTTTAGGCAGCTTCACTGGGGTGGTTCGGCTTTTGCACCACGGCAGTCCAACCCAGTTTCAGCTCCTAGATCATCTACTAGAGTTGCTACTGATCTTGTTAGGGTTAAACGTCAGAGAGACACTCGAGTCCAGTCTTCTTCTGTGACTGGTACTCTGAGGCATCGTGTGGTTTAGTATTGGGTTCCCAAGTCTTCACTCTATCACAGTACTGAGTCATCTTTCTCTCTTGTGTCTTGATCAGGTTCGTCGGATGGGGAAGGGCGATGTTTGGATTGTCGACTCCGGTTGTTCTCGTCATATGACCGGAGATTCTCGATGGTTCTCTTCCCTAGTCCGAGCCCCCGGTGATGAATTGATCACTTTCGGGGATGCTTCTTCAGGTAGAGTCATTGCTAAAGGTACCATCTGCATTAATGACAATTTCATTCTTATAGATGTTGCCTTAGTGAGTAAGCTGCAATACAATTTGCTTTCTGTTTCTCAGCTTATTGATGACTCTTTCGAGGTGAGTTTCAAGAGTAGCGCCTGTAGAATCCTCGATTCTTCAGGAGGGTTAGTTTGTGGGATTTCTAGATATGGGAGAGTCTTTCGTGTTGATTTTTTTGCTTCTTCTGGAGACTCTCTCCGTTGTTTGATTGCTTCAGAGTCCCGTGATCTCTCCTTCTGGCATAGGAGACTTGGTCACATTGGATTTGATCATTTGACCCGAGTTAGCAGTCATAACCTCATTCGTGGTTTGCCTAAACTCAAAATGGTCAAAGACTTAGTTTGCTCTCCTTGCCGACATGGCAAGATGGTTACTGCTTCTCATCCCCCAGTCACTGTTGTGATGACTGATGCATCAGGATAGCTTTTACATATGGACACTATTGGTCCAGCTAGAGTGCAGTCAGTGGGTGGGAAGTGGTATGTTCTTGTCATTGTTGATGATTTTTCGAGGTACTCTTGGGTGTTTTTCATGTCCTCGAAGGATGAGACTTTTACCCATTTTAGGGGTTTGGTTCATAGGTTGTCTTTTGAGCTCCCTGGTGCCCTACGAGCCATATCTGTGATGATAATGGCACGGAGTTCAAGAACTCCTATTTTGAGAGTTTTTGTGTGGAGTCCGGTTTAGAGCATTAGTTCTCCTCTCCTACGCCCTCAAAGAAATGGCGTAGTGGAAAGGAAGAACAGACCCTAGTAGAAATGGCCGGGACGATGCTAGACGAGTACAAGACTCTAGAAAGTTTTGGGATGAGGCTATAGCTACTGCTTGCCATGTTTCTAATCGTGTATTTTTGAGAGCACATTTGCACCGCACTTCTTACGAGTTGAGGTATGGGCGAAAGCCCAGTGTTTCTCATTTTCGTGTGTTTGGTTGCAAGTGTTTTATTTTGAAGTCTAGTAACCTGGATAAGTTTGAGTCTCGTTCTTCTGATGGTATCTTTCTGGGTTATTCGACTTCTTCTCGTAGCTATAGGGTCTGGAGTTGCGATGCGCATAGGATCATAGAGACCTGTGAAGTGACCTTTGATGAGGCTAGCCCAGGAGCTAGACCCGATATTTCAGGCTCTTCTTCTTCCTCCGAGACCATCTTTGTAGAGGATGAGGATGATGGAGATGATGGTGTTCCACCTGATCCAGTCGCCACTACACCTGAGGTGCCTCCTGTTTCCATTTCTGCACCTCAGGAAGGCCAATCCTTGCCTTATGACTCTCATTCAGCTAGTGGCTCTGCTCCTACCTCTTCTGTGCATGAGGTAGAGGCCACTTCGCTTACGACCTCCCGTCATATTCAAGATTCTCATCCACCGATCGATCATCGACGATCTGTTTGAGCGAGTCACTCGCTCAAAATCAGGTTTGTCCAGTTTCTGCCTTCACTCTGCCATTGTTGCCTCGTTTGAGCCGAAGGATGTGACTCATGCATTATCTGATGAGTCTTGGACTAATGCTATGCATGACGAACTTGAAAACTTCGAGAGGAACAAAGTCTGGCAGCTTGTAGAACGTCCATCTGGTCATATGTCATTGGGACCAAGTGGGTGTTCAAAAATAAGCAGAGTGAGGATGGGGTTGTCATTCGCAACAAGGCTAGGCTAGTTGCACAGGTCTTTTCTCAGGTTGAGGGTCTTGACTTTGAGGAGACCTTTGCCCCTGTAGCTAGGCTAGAGGCTATTAGGATCCTGCTTGCATTTTCTACATCCCAGGGCTTCAAGCTCTATCAAATGGATGTCAAGAGTGCATTCCTCAATGGCTATATTGAGGAAGAGGTTTATGTCAAACAACCTCCAGGATTCGAGAACCCCAAGTTTCCGAGTCATGTATACAAGCTCTCTAAAGCTCTGTATGGACTCAAGCAGGCCCCCAAAGCATGGTATGAGAAGCTCAAGTCTTATCTTCTCAGCCATGACTTCAAAATGGGCGTAGTACACAAGACTCTGTTCATCAGACACTATGAGTCGCATTTTCTTCTCGTCCAGATTTATATGGACGATATCATTTTTGGTGGCTCGTCTCATTCGCTTGTGTCTCAGTTTTCTGAGGTGATGAGCACAGAGTTTGAGATGAGTATGATGGGCGAGTTGAGCTACTTTCTTGGTTTCCAAATCAAGCAGACTCGGGAGGGTACTTTCTTGCATCAAGGCAAGTATACCCGTGACCTCTTGAGGCACTTTGATACGTCTGATGGGAAGCCAGTGATGACTCCTATGGCCACCACAGCTGTCCTCGAGCCCGATGAGGATGGTGAGACTGCTGATCAAAAGGAGTTTCGGAGCATGATCAGCTCCCTCTTGTACCTCACTGCTTCGAGGCCGGACATACATTTCGCTGTGTGTCTGTGCGCTCGATTTCAAGCTTCTCCTCGCGCCTCTCACCGCCAGGCGGTCAAGCGCATCTTCAGGTACCTTCGTGCTACCACTGATTATAGTATTTGGTACTCTTCTTCTTGTCTATCTCTTAGAGCCTTTTTCGATGCCGACTTTGCTGGCTGTAGGATAGATAGAAAGAGCACTTCTGGCACTTACCAATTCATTGGCACTTCTCTTGTTTCTTGGTCATCTAGGAAGCAGTTTAGAGTTGCACAGTCCATCGCTGAGGTCGAGTATGTTGCTGCAGCCAGTTGCTGTAGCCATGTGCTCTGGATGAGATCGACCTTACGGGACTATGGTTAGAGATAGAGAGTGTGCCACTTTTCTGTGACAACGCTTCAGCTATTTGCATTGCTAAAAACCCAGTGCAACATTCCTGGACCAAACACATTGATATTAGATATCACTTCCTTAGAGACCATGTGGAGAAGGGAGATATCGCGCTTGATTCGAGAGTGACCTTGCTAGCGATATCTTCACCAAACCTTTGGATAGCTCCAGATTTGTTGCCTTGAGGAGTGAGCTTGGAGTCGTGAGCCCTTACGGCCTTTCGTGAGGGGGAGCTAGTTAGTATATTATGTATTATATGTTTTCTTCCAGCTTTTCTTTTTTTTGTGTTTCTTCTGGGTGACTTTGGGCTTGTTTTCTTGAGTTGAGTTCACTCACTTAGACTTCTGGCATGCCTTGCATGGACCTCTTATCTTGTGCTTTAGGTTGCTATCATGCGTGATTAGCTGTTCTCTCTTCTCTCTAGGTTGAGTTCCCTCACAGTCTTATAAGTCTAGCAGGTATTGGGCCTCCTAGGTAGACAGGGTCTGTGTGCACTCCTTAGTTGGGATCTAGAGTCAGCTTCCCTATGTCAGTCTCTGGGGAAGATAAGAGCGAGTATGAGCCGTAGTGAGTCTCTTCTATCTTATCTATGCTCAATAGCCATCCAGTTTTGCAGTTTCTCGACTTCTTCTCCTCATTCTGTTTTTCTGGTTATTATTAAGTCCATTCGGGTTTTCTTTATGACTAATCTTGATAATAACTCAACTTTAACCAGATTTGAGCTTAAAATTGATTCATTTGTTGAGGGGGAGTTTGGGAATCTGTTCGTGCATTTCAAATAGACTGCATTTCTTGTTTAATGAGCTTTGTCTATTATGTAATTGATTTCTTCTTCATGCTATACACCTTGCTACATCATATGGAAAAAATCACTAGCTTAGATATGTCCAAGTTCATTTAACTTGCTAAGCTTAAAAATGAAATAAGCCTTAAATGAAAAACTTGATGAAACTTGTTGCTTTTACTTGCTAGGTTTCTTCTCTAGAGGTTTGTGCCAAAATTTGAGAAATTTTGGAGTTCTCTAGAGTCCCTATAGCAACTTGGGTGAAACTAGTTTGATCCATGCTAGAGTCCTTCAATTGCTCATAAATCATTATGCTAAAAATAAAAATTAAACAAAATTGACTCTTCTTATGCACATACGACTCAACACCTTGTATTCACAAGACCGCTTCCCATTGCACTTGGGATGAACTTGGAATACATCGTGTTTGACCTAGACCATCCTCTTAAGAGTTCATCTTGAGATGGTCGCATACGGCTTGAGTCAATTGGTTGTCAAAAGAAAATGCAAATAAATTAAAAACAAAAACATATGTGGGTAAAGAATGCAAATAATGTCAAACATTTGCACCCCGCTATGTCTTGTATGATGATAAATCAAAATTTGCATTAAGTGATAAATGAGCCCGAAGGACCTTGTATGCTCTTCTAGATTCCCCAAAGTGTTGAGTAGGTTGAACTCTAGGTTTTCCTTTTAATCCTTAGAGTGACTATTCTTCTATTTTTGAAACTAAAGCTAAGTGTTGCACTTGTCAAATCTTGCTAAAAATGAAATATTCAAAACTAAGCTCGTATTTGCACTTGGACATGTCTTAAACTAGTTTAATCTAAAAATAGACTAGTTTGGTGTCATATCTTGTCATTGTGATCAATTGGATAATCTTCAAAGCTCTCTTAGGTTGCATTTCATGTATACATAAAAAGAGGGAGAAAATTCTATTTTGATGCCTATATTGCCAAAAGGGGGAGAAAATGTAGAAAATGCATCATTAAAAAAAGAGATAAAAATGTGAAAGCTTGTTGGTTCTTACGATCTTTGTAAATCTTTGCTATTTCTTATGGATCATAATCACATTTGGCACTTATGATTGGTTTTTAGAGCTTTTGTGGAAAACTTGCTCTTTTCATGGTCTTGCTCTAAATTCTTTCTGCCAACTTGGTCATGATTTTATATCTTTTTCTCTAGACCAAGTTTCGCTTTGCAATCAGATTGCTTTCTTCTTCTCTCATTCAAACTCAAATTTATACCTTTTGTGTGGTTTGTCAACATACTCATCAAGGGGGAGAATGAAGGACCATGTGAAGGTCCATCTATGTTTGTGATGAGTATTTGACTTTATTTGAGCAAGGTGTGCTAAAGTTTGAGTTTGATTTGGATTGATTTTCAAAATGAAGCAATTTGAGTTGTCTCTGCTAGGAGTGGCAGTACCGACCATATGGGCGCGATAGTGATGAGTTGGATGGTTTATTGCATATCATTGTGGGCATTGCTATGTGAAAGGTTTTTCCTTGTCTTTGATGGTTGCAGGACGACGGTGCTAGGTCATGGTGAGGCGGAAGATGACCGGGACTAGGCGAGGAGCGTCGGAGGTCCAGACGGTTGGGAGATCGCCGGAAGATGATCAGAGACGGAGTCCGGGCAAGTCAAGAAGACAAGGAAAGGAGATGATGCTAGCTAGATGCAGCGTGGATCAATGAGGGCCGTCGGATTGAGGTCTAGTTGACAGGTTAGCGGGTCTAGGTAGTATGCTTTGAAAACCGTGCAAGAAAACCCGGTATGTGTGTGGGTTTTGGGTTAGCCCTTGCATGGCTGTGTGTGTGGGTTAATCCTAACCCTTAGATGAGTGCTCTAGGGTTGAGGGACTCATCCAAGGGTGGTAGGTGGCCCAAGAGTAGTATAAATAGGGGTGGAGGGGTATCCTCCTTCCCTTGAAGGTTTTGAGGTTTGTGAATGCTCCTTTGAGCTTTGCCCACATGAAAGTGAGGCTTTGTAACCTCTCCTTCCAGAAATGAAATATTTCCTCAAATCATTTCTTTTCTTTGTGCATTTACATTACGCATTTAAATTACGCAATTTACATTATGCACTTAAATTTCGCAATTAAATTCAGCACTTATATTCTTGCAATTTACATTTATGCAATTTGGATTTGGCTCCCCTCCTTCTAAATGCTGTTCTTCTAGGATGTCTTGAGGGTGTTCATTTGGTTCTACATCTTTCTTACACCCTTGGATAGACTAGAGATCAAGTTTTTTTATCAAATTGCAAATCTGTCCAGAACTTGTTCTTCGCGCAGCAGTAAGTGTTTGATTTTTATAAAAATATATAAAACTCATTTTTGAGTAATTCTTGTTGGAGAAGGTGCAGGACTCATATATCCATCTGTAAAATTTTTTTGAGTCCACTAGTTGCACCGTTTGAGAGATATGAAGTGAAAACCGAGCCTCAAACTTTCTAGTCGAAGTTCCTGACTGTCTGTATTCCTTGCTTTTTTATTCTTATTCTACAAAGCTTTCTGAGGTGATTTTCAGTGGAGTGTTTCACGACTCAACTGCTCATAGGGACAAAAATTCTCAAAAATTTTAGAGCAATAGAAACTCACCAACCACCTGTTCTAACTGAGGATAATTTTTAAAAATCTGCTTTAACTTTTCTGAAAAGAGACTTTGGTGTTTTAGCTTTATCTCTTTTAGAAAAGAAGTCTTTTGAATTGATTCCCCTTTTGTTTGGACACTTGACAACCAGGATTGTGATTAAAAAACCCCTCACATGATTCATGGTTTTTATCCATGCAAGCTAGGGGTACACATAGTTGTCTAATTATTCTGGATTTTGGAGGTTGTGTGAATCTAAGAAGCATCAGTTTTCGGGTGCTTTAGATTTTTATTGGAAGAGTTTTTGGAGTACTTTGAGTGGGGAAATTTTATTTGGGATCATTCACCCCCGCTCTGATCGCCATTTCGATCTTTCAGAAATGGTTGCGGATATCTATATGTTTGGTTCTTGAATGTTGGACTGAGTTGTTGGTTATTTTAATGGCACTTTCATTGTCAAACAAAAGAGGCACATTTTTTAAATTTATTCCATAATCCATCAAGGTTTGCCTTATCCATAATAATTGAGCACAACAACTACCAGTGAAAATGTATTCAGCTTCAACGGTGGATAGAGCTACAAAATTTTGTTTATTGGAAAACCATGACACTAGGGATCTACCTAAAAATTGGTATGTCCCAGAGGTGCTCTTTCTATCCACTTTACAACCCACATAATCCGAGTCCGAATATTCAACTAATTCAAATTTTGCACCTTTAGGATACCATAACCTTATATTTGAGGAATGTTTTAAATATCTTAGAATTATCTTGACTGCCATTAAATAGCACTCTTTAGGTGAAGTTTGAAAATGTGCACACATGCAAACACTAAACATGATATCGGGTCTAGATGCGGTAAGATAAAATAAACTATCAATCATAGAGCGATAAAGCTTTAAGTCTACCGGTTTACCTCTCTCATTTAGATCGAGATGCCCGTTGGAAGACATTGGAGTCTTGATGGGCTTCGCGTCTTCCATGCTAAACCTTTTGAGTAAATCTTTCACGTGCTTGGTTTGACTCATGAAGGTCCCATTTTTGAGTTACTTGATTTGGAGTTCAAGGAAGAAGCTCAACTCTCCAATCATTGACATTTCAAACACCCTAGGCATCATATCACCAAATTCTTTGCAAAAATCCTCATTAGTAGAACCAAATATAATATCATCAACATAAATCTGACATACAAAGAATTCTCCATCAATTATTTTTGTAAATAGTGTTGCATCAACCTTCCCAATTTTAAAACCTTTTGATATTAGAAAATCTCTAAGTCACTCATACCATGCTCTAGGAGCTTGTTACTAATTTTCTTGCCATTCTTAGGAATGTACTCAAGACCTTCTTTATTGTAAGAACATCTTTGACTATTTAAAATTTTGTTTAGAGTGTCCTTACCCTTAAAGCATCTATCTAAACTTTTGCTAAGCTTATCTATTTGCTCTTTAAGCTCATTGTTTTAAACAATTAAATTTTCATGACATGAGATCGAGCTAGCACATGAAATTGATGGCATATCAAATAAATCATCATAAGAAGTAGATATGCTAGTTTTTGAAATATAACATGGATCAATTTCTAAGCTAGACAAATCATCAATAATCTTGCAACTAATGCCTACATCATCTGGAGGCTTTGAATGGTCCTTGGCAAAAAGAGTCTCATGAGCTTCTTTTAGCTCCTCATAAGAATCTTTGAGGGAAAGATATTCTTTTCTTAAAGCTTTATGTTTAGATTTTTCTTTGCCGAGGTACTCATTCAAGTCCTCAGGCATATCCATTAGCTCATCATAAGAGGGTTCATCATCGTCATTTGATTTTACCTTAAAATCTCCTTTTACCATGAGACACAAAGGAGTGACGAATGGTGAGGAAGCCTCCTTAATAGCGATGCCGACGAGACCCTTCTTCTTTGAAGGTGTATCATCCTCGGAAGAGTCGAAGTCCGAATATTTTTCTTCGAAATTCCACTCTCCAATGTGAGCCTCACCTTTTCCGTCCACGACGCTTTTTGAAGAGATTCTTCTTTCCATGAAAGAACTTCTTCTTTTTGGGCGACTTGTTCTTGTCGTCCTTCTTCTTAGGACAATGAGAAGCAATGTGTCACTTCTCATCACACTCATAGCACCGGATATTTGCATATCGGTTGGTGCTTGAATATTATCACTTCTTGAATTTTTGAGGAGCACATGTGCTTGAGTGCCTCTTCATGAATCTCCTCATTCTTCTTACAAGGAGTGCCATTTCCTCCTCGGTGTCTTCATCATCCTCGGAGTCGTCAAGCACCTCATCGCTCTACTCCGCCTTCGCCTTGAAGGCGATATTCTTCTTCTTTGAAGAGCTTTGCTCCAAAAGCTCTTCCTTGTTCTTCTTGTAGAGCTCATTTGTAATGAGATTTCCAAGAAGTCCTGTTCGCGTCATCCTTGGCAACTCCGGTGAGTTGAGAAACAACGTCACCAAAGTCTCATATTTGTTCAAAAGAGCCCTAAGCATCTTACGAACGACATCAAAATCGGTTAGTAACGCCCCAAGGCCCTTGAGCTCATTTACTATGTTATTGAGCCGTGAGTACATCTCATTGATGTTCTCATAGGGTAACATAATAAAACTCTCATATTTGATCCGAAGCATATGCAATTTGGCTTCTTTGACCGATGAAGTCCCCTCATGAATTTTTGAGAGGGTTGTCCAAATCTCATGAGCAGTTTCAAGGTTGCTCACTCGATTGAACTCATCCGTGTTCAAAGCACCAAAAAGAGCGTTCATAGCTTGAGCATTGAGATGATTGTTTCGCTCTTCTTGTTCTATTGTGAGTGTGGGATTAACTCCCGAAGCGAAACCCTCAACTACAATTCTCTATGTACTTGGGCTCATGGCTTAAGATAAACAGTCATACGAATTTTCCAATAAGCATAATTTATGCCATCGAAAAAATGTGCCTTGCCTATTGACACCCCATCGCTAGCCATCCTTACTCTCTAGGCGGTAAAGCACCAAAAGAGAGTCCTAGCTCTGATACCACTTGTAGGATCAAGGATAACCGACTAGAGGGGGGTGAATAGCAGGTTTCTAATTTTTTATTCTAATTGGCAATTAATTAAATCACTTAACTATAATAGCAATAATTGCAAATTTACAACTATAATCTCTACAGATCACCAAAACACCTTAGCAAATCAAGTAGACGAATAAATAATTCTAAACACAAATAATCTACTTAATTTTGCTAGAAATAAAATTAAGCGATAAAAGCAAATCACAAGAGAATGAGAGATAAGAATTTTTATCTCGTGGTCTCGGAGACTTGTCGGTCTCCCCTACTCCACGTTGAGGTGACTTGAATAACTTCAAGATGGCTCCACCCGCTTGAGCCTTCCTCAATCACTTGTGGTAGCTCTTCACCACTCCGGTTAGGCGAGCTCCTTGCCTTCACAATCAATCTGGCCTTCTCACAAGCTTCTTTAAGAAGATCATCGATGCCACACGCCTCCAATCCGTCTAGAGGTGGCAATGTCGGGACCCGATTCTGAGAATCCGGACCCTCTGTGTTTTCAGTACCAGTCCAGGATCACGCTGGCACACACAGTCTTTACAGGGTTGCATATTGCAAACATTACAGCGATACAATAATGAATAGTGCAAACATTTATATAAACTAAATTGTACGACCTTATGGTCTCCTTACATAAATCAGCCACGCAGGGCTTACATTATCAGAGTAAAAAGGAAGCAGCGGAAAACATAAAAACTTCGTGGAAGCCTTCATCTTGCCACAGGCAACTAACTGGGCTTGCTCCCTAATTGTCCGGATCTTCAATATACTCCTCCTCCCAGGCCGGTGTAGACTCCTCCACTGATGTTGAGGTTGATAGGCAAGGAGGGGTGAGTACTCAAGGCACTCAGCAAGTAATGCATAGAATGCGGTGCTATTACTACATGCAAGGCTTATTCCAAAGAATTGGCTTACTTGGTTCTTTTGCATCAAACAACATTTTTAAACTAGCATCTTATTTAGATTAAAAGTAGTGAAACAGTTATATATAATGCTAAGTTCTTCAAACAGTCTTTCTTCAAAGATTCTCGGCACACAGCCTTACTAATTCATTTTCACACTAGAACACAGCCACCCTTTCCACATTTTTATTTTTGAAGATCTAACCCTTGACTGTAATCCCCGAGCAATGCTCAATACCGCGAGCACGGCTATTCGAATAGTTTTGACACTCTGCAGAGGTTGTACACTTTACCCACAAGATACAGCCGCTTACCACACAGGTGATTGTCCGCAACAAAGCCTTTCAGGAACCTCTAACTTAACCAATGAACCTCTCCGGAATTGCCTTCACTATCACTCCCCTCACACAGAGCCGAAGTATAGGACAGGCCAACACCGTTGGATGGGCACTAAGCCGTAGCACAGGTACGCTCCCCCACACAGATACACCCAGTGTACTGTCACCTCGAGATATCAGAGGAAAGATATCGGAACCTTAATCAACTAGGTCTGTCCCATTCCAGACATGTGGTTGTACGGGTGACTCAGTTCAAAGACTTGCAAGGTGAAGTCCTTAGCTGACCAACGCAAGACTTCCAACACTCAACAGTGGCACACAGACTCACATCACTCATCAGCCTATTACCACACAGGCCCACCTGGCACACAGCCTTCTGCCACTTGCCCCAGTCTAAATCATTTCCCACCCAGTTGATCTTTGTGCAACACATGCCACCAATAACTCAACATCGATACAGAACCACATAGGTCTCTGTACCTCAATCTCATCATGTGGCATCATCACACCACTTTCAAAAAAGATTCAATATTTCATTAGTCAATATTGTAGTATTTCCAAAAGATCATGCAAGACTCGTTGCAGGGCTAAGCGTCTAATCACGGTCTAGCCTCCCGTGTTGGCATCATATTATTATCCAACAAATACAATCAATCCTAGGGTGACAAAGATATCAGGGCATACAAGTAATAATTTCAAGGTGACATTAACAATATGGGTATATTAGCTAAATTTCTCAAATTCATTTAAATATATTTTAATCAATTTAGCATGCATAATTTTAAAGCAAAATATATATTTAAAAGAAACTGGGATCAGAATGGTCAAAGCATCACTTGCCTTCAAAGAGTTGCTGGTCCTGATCCGAAGCTTGATCTTGAGCGATGAACTCTTCTTCGAAACTTTTCGGCAAATTTGTGTCTACGCGTAAAAATTACATATGCAATAAATAACCAAAATAGAAGACTATGTAACCTCAAGATTTCAATTAAAATTCACCATTAGAAAGATCACAATTTTACAAATTTTTAGAAACTGGAATCACCTTAATCGGAGTTAAAATGCAAAAGTTATAGCCTTTTAAAGTTTTAAATAAAATATAAATCAGAAAATCCGATTTGTTTTAATTATTTTTATAAGGAAAAAAATTGGGATTTATGACGTCAGCATGACCTAATGATGACGTCAGCACCGAAAAGAATTTTGGTCGAAATATTTTTATATATAAAAATATTTATAACGTCAGCGATGATGTCAGCATGACGCGTGGAAGTCTCTCGGACCGACACGTGGCAGCGGCGCATACACCCGGTCTACGAAACAGTGCGGGTCTACGGTGGACTGCCGTTACTATGCATCGCACCGGCCGACGCATGCATCGGCGCCACTGGTCTTTTCGCCAATCACCGATCGACACGCGACGTTAAATTATTAGCCGAAACTTGATTCAATCTCGTCTATCCGATTTAAAACGAACGGCCGATATTGATGCGACGTTTTGACTTAGATCTACCCAGAGCTAAAACGTGGCTTCACTATGGCCATAGGATCCCGATCGGACGGCCACGATTAATCGAGCGACGTCGACAGAAGCGGCGGCGCTGACTCCTCGATTTTCGTGCGACACACGTCAACGCGGGACTGGCCCAATGCGCGGTGCGATCTCGCCCGCTCGATTAAAAAATGAACGACCGAGATGAGCCAAGGCTAATAGACTCTGGCTTACTGCGGCGTGACACGCGGCGCGATCCAAGACGACCGGCGCACATCTGACGGCTACGGTACTTACGCGACGCGGGAAGATATACACTCTACGATCTAGATCTAACGGCTGAGATTAAACTGACATGATTCTAGGCGAAGCAATCTAAACTGTTGATTAGATCCAACGGCTGAAGGGTGAAGATGAAGATTACTGTTAAGTGGCGACGTGGACGAATCTGAAGCATTTGGCTATGATTGGACGGTCGACGAAGCTCGGCTGGTGGTGATGTCGCGGTGGCGCAGATCTCGCCGGAGGGGAAGAAGATGACGTGGCGACAGCGATCCTTGGCGGCTCCGACGACACGGTTTGAAGCAACGGATGCAGCTCGTCGCGAGGAACACCCCGGTGACCTTGACGACGGCGGGGCTTGAACGGCGGCGTTACGGAAGGGCGGCGGATGGTCTCAGAACTACGGCGAGCTCGCACGACTGCTACTGGGGGTCTCGACGTGCGTGCGAGGAGTCAAACTGAGCGGCGTGAAGTTCTCTGCACGACACGCTAACCGAAGCCCTAAAAAGAGCCTCGACGTGCGCGCTACAGGCAGCGAAACCGGCAGCCATCAATGCCCATGATTCACCGATGATCTCGCGGAGACGAGGCGACGTGGCGCAATCCCAGCCATCCACGCAGCAACAGATTGACGAACCAGATACTCGCGCAACGCAGCTTCATCTGGTCCATCCGATCCCGATCAGACGGTCACCCGCAAGCGGTGTTAGGGTTTCGTTGGGCTAGGCCAACAACGCGCACAGTAACGGGCTCGGCCCAATACTGTTCATCTGTTTTCCCTTGATTTTTGAATAAAAATAATTCTAGAAATTCAATTAAATCATTTGGGCTTTTAAAATAGCAGAACAATTCTAGAAAAATTCCAGAAAATACTTTGAGCCATATGAAACTCAAATAAAGTATTTCCAGAAAAAACTCTACATAAATTTTTGCAATATTTTAATGAATTTCAACAAAGACCATATTTGAATAAATGTGAATAAATTCCAGTAAATTCCCAAAATTTCACAAAAATCAAAAATACTCCAAAATTTAAATTAGAGCAAATTTCAGGGTGTTACAGGCAACCTCCAAGAGTAATAAACTTGATGTGTGCTTAAGGCTCTAGATTGCTCTTAAATGGCTCAAATAATGCAATGTACTCAAATTTCTCTCCACCAACTAAAAATCAAGAATTGAATGCACTTTTAAGTGGAGAGTTTTTCTTAGGCATAGAATGTAGTCAATAGAGTCACCAACCAACTTAAATGCACGTGGGAGGGATATATATAACCTCTCCCAACTCAAACTAGCCGTTGCAGTAAATATTTTAGAAAAATTAGGCTCAACCGGCACTGTCGCCCTCTAAGGGCCGGTAGTGCTGACTTTGGCTCCAACGGCTGACCCAGTGCATTTAATGCACTGGGATGTAGTCATTATATCGCTTTCCCCGAGACCGGCACTACCACTAGAAAATACCGGTAGTGCCGCAATTTGAGTTAGGGAAAAAATCGACTTCTCTATCAAAAAGCTACCGATGCTTAAGGGGCGGTACTACCGCTCAATTCGGCAGTACCGCACCAAGACGCCAGTAGTGCCGGCCTCTGGAAATAGCCAAAAAAATGCCTTCTGTTAAAAAGCTATCGTGGTTATATGGGCGATACTGCTGCAAAAACCGGTAGTACCACTCTAATGTTTCGGTAGTGCCGCTTCAGCTTAAAGGGCATGATTTCAGGCGAAGTTTCTTAATGCATAATGAACTATCAGAATTTTTGAGCCATTTGAATGATTTTCTTAGAATTCAAGCCACCAATCAAATCCCTCTTGATAGTACGGCGACTAGTTCTAGCAACCCGATCTTTCTCCAACACCGAGATCGGAAAAACACTATAGAATTAAACCTTAATCTTTAAACCTTGTCTTGATCTTATCTTCAAATACTGCTGCATGATTCACTTTTACATATTCCATGACGGGGACCTGTCACCTTTTACATTCTCAAAACAAATGTTAGTCCACTAAGCTTGATTGTCATTAATTACCAAAACTACAGAAATTTTGGGGCCTAGATGCTTCACATAGGTCTTAGACATTGACAGTTGGCGCTAGAAGGAGGGCCGTTCGATAATCAAGATAGAGGAATCCCTTCCGATGAATGAAGAAAATTAGTTCGATCACGCCGACTATGCTAATATCGATGGAAACAACTATCAGACGGAAGAAGATTGTAAGTGTGATTTCTATTGTGAGTATGTTTCTGAAGCAGAATTGGCAAAGATCCAGGCGGAGGTTGAAGCGGCAGAACAATCACTCAAAGAATCAAGAGGTAAAACTTGAGCCATTCCTCCAGCGGGTTCAGAGGAAGATGCCCATGAAGTATGTTCCATGGAGATTTATAATGAATATGTTCCAAAAGGCAGTAATAATCTCTTAAAAAGTTCAGCCTTGAAAGATTGTCTCTGAGGTTTAGATTATACCCCATCATCAGATGAAGATGGAGGACTGACGTCTTCTATCTACTCTGGTTTCCATGCTTGTGCGATAACTAGAGAGGCAGAGGAACAACGAGTGGAACACGAAGAGCGTGAAGCTCAAGAAAGAGCCAAAAAAACCGCTCAAAATGAATATGAGCGACTTATGACAGAAAAATAAAAATCTATTGACGAGGCCAAAGGTCTGTACTATAGAGGTCAACCTGGCATCTCGCGGAGATTCGACATCTCTGGAGGACAACCTCGTTATGCTCTTCCAATTACCCACCACCTCCGAAGGTGGTGGTAAGAGACTTAAATCCTGATCCAAGTGGTTCGCAGGAGACTACTCCCGTCAAAAGGATTCGCATTTTACTAAGTGCAATTCTTAATCATATGACGGAAGGAGAAAATGTACTTAATGCAATAATTATACTGCTAATTTATAAGAAACTGCAAACGAAGTGCAAGTTAGGTCTTTATCCACAAGGTCTCAAACCGATTCCCATGTGGAAGGATCTTCGTCTGGTCGGCACCAGCAAAGCATTAGCCACTAGCGGAGGGTTGAACCACGTCAAAGAAGCGTTTTTGAATGCCCCACCCCAGATGTTCCTAATTGTGGTCGGCGACGGCCTCGTTCTCCTGAATATATGGACCAAGTTCTTAACGTACAATCATGTTTTAGTCTTTATACAAGATGCAAGGCTTGCTCCCCTGGGCTTAGAAATGTTACCTAACCCAAAAAAATCAAGCCAGGGTCTTTGGAGAGTTTTGATGGAACTCAAAATCTATTATAATTTTTACGCTTTCCTTATCTTGTTTACTAGGAGCCCACAATTATATTTTCATAAAGCTAAATTAAGGGACCTTAAGTTTTAGACATCAACAATAGTCAACGATGCCCCGGACATGCATGGTGCATCCAGGAGGTTTCAATACGACAGATGCATACTCATGACACTTGTCGTCTGTTGGTGACCCGAGACAAACATGTTCCACCTACTGTGTGGGGAGATGGCACCGACACTTGAGGACATTTCTTACCTCATTGGTCTCCCTTTTACGGGGGACACGATGGTGCCAAAGGACGTAGAGCCGAACTGGCTCCCTCAGCTGCCCGCGAGGTTTTAATGTCGGCCCAGCCCGAAGACAACCGTGCTATGTTGTGCTTTGGACTGTGCTGGACCGACCGTGTCGAGGACCATCCAAAAAAGGCATGACTTATTGCTTGTCTAGCTGGCGTTACTGGCTAAGCTAAATATTCCATCTGAAAAAAGGGAAAAAAAGACATTTGTAATCGCCGCTTGCAATAAAATGCACAATATTGGTGGAAATGTCAAGAAAAAAAATCTAAATTGGATGAAACCATGAGCTTAGAACGTAACCAGATTTTAAAATGGTTCAGACACCATAAACGAACAAATTTACAAATAACACAATACTTCAACATTTGAAAAGAATAGTTACACCATTTTATGGTTACTCATGCAACAATCGGAGAAAATGTTTGCAACTGTTTAGAAACTTGCTGCTATATCTCAAATCACAGTTGCATAAAAAACAACCTATTACTACAACAAATAGCTGACTCACCCACTTCGACTTCAAAGGAACAAGCGCTAACATTCGTTGTCCGATCTCTCTTTGATGGACGCAACAACAAACCACCCGGTTCAATGAAAAAGCACCATGCGCAACAAAACAATACATCCCCTGCAACAAAAAATGTTAGGAACACCGGTTTCTTCACTTGTTGCATGCGCAACAAATCAAACACCTGAGCGCAACATCACATCCAGTAGATAGCAACAAAAAAACACCAGTTTTGCAACAAAGCATTTAACTTTGGAACTTAGCAGTGCAACATTTAAGACTAGCTTATGAAACATTTTGATTTCATGTGTAAAATAATTAGCATCAAATGTTGTAACATAGAGAAAATCTTTTAAAGAAAGAGTACCAATTTAAGAATTTGTTCACACAATATTTAGAAAAATATAATCCCAACATCTCAAATCACTCGTTGCAAAAAAAAAAAATCTTAACTACCCAAACAATCAGCTCACCGGTCTCGGCCTCAACGGCGGCAATGGCGATGCACTCCGCCTCGGGCTCCAAGACGGCACCGTAGTGCTAGGAGAGGCAGCCAACTTCACCAGAAGGCAATGCACAAAAATGCCGCGCGCGTGTTGCAGCGGTGGCCACTAAGCAAAGGCAGCGGCGATTGCGGTGTCTCCATGGCCTTCGGGGCTGATGCTGAGGGTAGCAGCAAAGTCAACGGCCCTCTCGAGGAGCTACGGGATGGTTGCCCTAGCACGGCAACGTGGGGTTGTCCTCCATGGTGGAGAGAGAGATCTCTATAGCGTGGTGTGTTGGGGGAGGGGGGATGTAGAGATGATAGGAGAGAGTGGTGTGTGTGATTGATCTGCTGTGCTTTGATTTTGCCGTGGATTTCGAGAAGGAAAAGGAGCAGCTAGGGGAGTTAGGGAATAAAAGTTGAAAAAGTATGAGTGAATTTGGAGAAGAGGATAAATAAGTGAGGAAAGCATCCGATTCGAAACGCTCTCCATACGTAAGCGAAAAAAAAAATCATCGGGAGCAATTTTGTGTGTGTGAGAAAGACGTGTGGAGTGATTCAATGACCTGAACCATTCAAAACGGTGGAATTATGCTTGGTACTGTGATCCTGATTCCTTTTCTTTTAAGGGCACGTTCGACAAACCCAAAATCCCGGCCCAGGTTCGTTCCAACTTCCAATCGTTGGAATTTTGATACATGTGCCGAAAATACGAATTTTTTTTTATTTAATATTTTTTTTATTCTTTTTTTCAAAACTATGCGTCCGAAAAAAAAATGACAAAATGCCCCGTTGTTCGTGTATGGGCGATCGCCCATACACGGCGATAGCCCGCCTGCCGTTAGTGCCGCCCGCCTGTTAATGCCGCCGCCAGGGCCCCCATCGCCTCAGAAGCGATCGCCTCTGAGGCGACGGCTCCTTTATCCCCCGCCCACTCGGTCGTAGTGAGAGAGAAAGAGGAGCGAGCTGCCGCAGGAGAAAAAGAGAGGAGAAGAGGAAGAGAAGAAGAAGAGAAGGAGAAGAAAAATTTAGGTAAATTTTTGAATTTTATTGTAGAGTTAGTTTATCAATTTTTGTAGAGGTAAATGTAGGAATTTTTGTTAGGTTATACAAGATTTAAAATTTAATGTAGCATTTAATATTTAGGAATTGTAGTATTTAGAAATTTTAGGATTATGTATTGTTTAGAAATTTAATATAGCAGTTAATATTCGAAATTTAATGTAGTATGTAGTATTTACAAATTTAATTTAGTATCGTAAGTATGTGCAAATTTAATGTAGTATTCAAGATGTAGAAATTTAATATAGTAGAAATATTAGACAATATTTGAATTTAATTTAGTAGGGTTGTGTATTAGTAATTTTGTTATGCAAATAATGTATTAGGCAATATATATACAAATGTAATGTGGTATGAATTTAATTTAGTATGGTCGTATTACTAATTTTATTATGTTAGTAATGTATTAGGCAATATATACAAATGTAATGTAGTAGAAATTTAATATTAGACCGTATAGTAGGCTAGTCGAATCACTTATTCATAGTCGTATTTTGTAGATTGTATTTTAGAGTAATATTTTTCCGTCGGACGTTGCGGCATGTCGGAGAAATTGTATTTCCAAATATTTTATGGAGATGGGGAGATAGCACGGGGCGGATGGGGTGGATCTATCATCATTTTCAAGAGTAAATGCAGGGCATATGCAGCATCGAGCGATAGGACATCTGAGGTTTGTTGGAGTGGATGTCTCGGATGTTCGGTTTGGATGCCTGCATCGTTCGGTTGCGGTCGAGCAGAGTGAGCCGAGCGCAAGACCGCTTTTACGAGAGTTGATTCTGTTAACTCGACGTCCACATGGAGGAGTTATGTTGGTTTTGCTGTAGAGCGGGGTTGGCGCTCATGTTGTTGGCACAGTGCTACCGGTAGCTCCATCGGTGTCGCAAGTTCGTGATGTCGGGGTGGACATTACGGCGGAGGGGACATCAAATGTAGAAGGATGCGAAGAGGAAGGCGGCGAGGAGCCCGAGACGAGGAGCACGAGACCGGCGGTGACGAAGGGACCGGGGCAGAGAGACAGCGGTGGAGGCGCGAGGTGGCCGACGAGGGGAGGAGGTGGAGGACATTGTTGACTTGATGGAAGAGGAGGACCGTGCGGATGAGGAAGTCCACGATGGTGAGCACTGACGAGGAGGACAACGCCTGGGTGCCTATCCTCGTGCGTGGACCAATTACAATTTCAAGACCTAACAATGAATGAAGGGAACATTGATGCATGGGAGTATCGTGAGAACGAGGTGACGCAGGGCCGTATATAAAGACAAGGAGGCTGTGATGGATGCGGTGAAAGCATGGGCAATGTCTCTCCGCGGCAATTCGGGGTTGTGAAGTCCAGAAGAAGGACTACGACGTGAAGTGCGAGTTGATTCGTGCCCATGGCGGGTGCATGCATACCGGGGAAGTGGGCGGACGATCGGAAATGCTCCATAGTGATGGAGCATAAGCTGCGAATGGAAGAAGCGGAGCAGGACACCGCAATCGTCGCCCACTTGGGTGGCAAATGTGTTTTATGGTCGATCGTGGACAATCCCCATCCGCGACCTCGATCTATTATCACACCGTGGAGGAGAGGTTTCAAGATAAGATTAGCTACGCAAAGGCATGGAGAGCAAAAGGACAGCTCTGGAAATACGGTTCGGGACGTCACGAGGCTTCAGACGAGAATATTCCCACTTGCTCGGGCAATCGCACAAAGGAACCCGGTACATCCATCGACCTTGCGGAGTTCCTGCGGTGGTGCGTGCACCGGAAGTGGGTATTGCGGCGTGCATTCTTCGCCTGGCGCATGCATAAATGCGTTAAAAAGATCGTCGCCCGGTCCTTTGCATGGATGGCACATTCTCACGGGAAGTACAAGGGCGATTCTAATCTGCGATCGCGGTGGATGCCAACAACCGTGTTCTACCGGTTGCGTTGGCATTCGTGGAGGGGGAAAACACGAGAGCTGGTAATGGTTCCTTGAAAGAGTGAAGTCGGCGATTGTTCTCGACAGTTCGATGTTTGTGTCATCCATGACCGGCATGCGGAGGCTGCTAAGGGCGATCGTGGATATGCAACAAGGGTCCGCCGTCGTGGGAGCGACAAAGTGGCGGATCGAGGAGCGGTGGTGCATGAGGCACATGGGTGCCAATTTTTCCGTCGATTCCAGAATAAGGAGCTTATGAACATGTTCAAGCGCTGGCAAACAGAACCAACGGAGGAAGTTCGACGCGCTTTGGAAGACGTTGGGACGAACTAACGAAGAAGCAATCAATGGATCCCGGAGGTACCGCTAGTTCATCAAGGAACCCGATGGTGTACCATGAGCAAGGAGAGGACCCCACTGACCTTATACAAAGGCCGAGCGGACCCCAAACCTCGGCGTGGGCGGTACCAAAGATAAAGAGTTTCACCGATTGGATACGACATGAGCCTTTGGAGAAATGGTCCCTTCTGCACGACGAGGGCGGCTCGCGTTATGGGATCATGACAACGAACCTGGCGGAGATTTACAACTGGGTAATGAAAGGCACCAGATGCCTTCCACTGGTGGGTATAGTTGAGGGTGTCTTATTAGGGACACAGAGATATTTCATTGAGCGATACAAGACCTCCGCAGCATGTATGTCGGACAATCGATTGTCTTACTCAACTGTTGTGTCTACCTACATGTCCAAGAAAACAAGAAAGGCGCAGACACATCGGGTTACACCGGAGAGTGGCGTGGAACGGAGATACCACGTAATCGCGGTGACCGAGGTCGCAGGGTGCCCACCGAGAGGACTTCCCATCCGTGCATACTCCGGCGGTGATTGCGAGTGCTCTCGCTAGAACCACGCTGCTTTGCACTTGCCGTGCTCGCACGTCATTGCCGCAGCCGCCGAGACGCATCAATCCTGTCGTCCGTTCATCTCCCCGTACTACTACAAGCAGAGCGTTCTCAACACGTGGCATCATGAGGTGTACGGGCGAGTGGATGGATCGTTCACAACAGCCCCCTCTCCGGACCATCGATGGGTACCGGACATCCGAATGTTGAAGATGAAGGTCGGGCGTCGAAGGACAAGGCGCATTCGGAACGATATGGACGAGTCTGAGGCGCGTCGCAACCGCGGATAATGTAACTTTGCATGTTGTTCCCATCTTGTATTATTCAATGGACCGGGTTAGGCTGTAATGTACGTTGTAATGTTCGATGTAATTTTCAATGTACTAGTAAGTTGTTGTTCGCATCATGTTATTCTCCGATGTCCCAGTTAGTACCTACGAGGATAATGTAATTCTCGACGTTGTGTGCCTCGTCGAACATGTCTTTGTCTTTCGTATGTTTGCAATCCGAGTTTTTTTGCTCTCACACTTCGGTTGTATTGTTTGTTGAGTATGGTACAATTCGTTATTTCGCATTTCATTTTGTGTGCACATGTAATTACTTGTCAATCTGTTGTATTTGCTTTGTAACAGCCACGATGGCGCGACCTTGCCCCGAGTGCGGACGTGACCGTCGATGCGACTCCACCGGTCTAGGTACTCCGCAGAGGAGAACCGAGTGCTAGGCCACTTCGACCTCGAGTGCCTGTGGAGCCGCCGCGATCGACCCACGCTGGGTTCCACGGTAAGTCGCGAACGCTTGCACTCTTTTACGCATACATACTTACCGTGAATGCAATTCTAACTACATGCGAGTTGCGGCGGTGGCTTACTTCCTCTTTGTAGGATGGTGGGTGGTGGATCGCCCGTTAGAGGGCAAGGAGGTGCCGCGATTCGGCACGACCGGTCCTCGCCGCCACACTCGTGGACCGGTGGAGACCGAGACGACACGTTCCACCTTCCGTGCGGAGAGATGGCTCCGACGCCGCGGGACGGTCGCACCTCTTAGGCCTCCCTTGTGCGGGCCCAGCGATCGTGCGCGACGACGCCCGCCACGCGTGCACGCCGAGTTGTCCGCGTTTGCCGAGGTGCGCGGCACCCGGCAGCCCCTACCGGCCTTAGGGAGGCCGAGCGCCACGGACCGACGGCGTGGTCGCCGATTCACGGTGAGTACCTCTTTCTTTGAGAATTAAAATAGAAGCGCCAAGTTGTCGATAATGTTTGTTGCGAACGCCGCAGTCGACCTTCTCCACCCGCGCGGAGGAGGCGGACGTGGGCCGCCACTTGGAGGCATACCTCCGTTGTTGCTCGGTTGGGTGATGTTCCGTCCTCCCACGGAACACGGTGGACCGTCACCGATCGAGTACGCCCAAAGACATCGCCGACACCCGGTGGATGAGGTAACACACTCGGTTCAATCTCGTCTCAACGAGCACGCCTAACTCCCCCTTGTAAACAGTGATGCACGGTGGTCGTGGGCCTCGGTTGTGCTTGCGGCGACGACAGAGGTCTGCAGGCGACGCCGTCTCTCGGGCGAGCACGACGCGACGATGTCGTTGCGCCCTACTCCTCGATTGTGGTCTTGGGAGCGCTTCTCCGTCGGCAGGCTCGTTGTTGACACGACACCGCACTCGAGGAGCTTTACGGAGACGACCGGTGGATCGCCCACCATGGGCCACTCTTGGGTCCGACGGCGAGTGCACGCCCTCGTATCTTTTCCCCACTAACGCACTTGAATAACCTTCGCCATTTCTTATTTCCTCGCGGCGGAGGTTCGCGCACCTCTGGTGAGGAGGTCCTATCAGAGTTCGCTCGAGTTCGACCGCCTCCACGACGAGGACGTGCGGTGGACGCCATACACCGCGACGACGCGTCACGCCCGAGCACCTCACGGGTCTCCGTGCTTTGCACGCGAGATGAGGCCTTTGGCTCACCCGTAAGGTGCTCGTCTTTGACCTTTGTGTCGAGGAGTACTCCCGCGACCGAGAGTCTTTGCGCGATTCGGCTGTTCGATCCTTTCCTTTGCCGCCTCGTCACGTTGTCGCGCGTGGCGCTCATGTGTACTTGCCTCGATCCTACTACTCCGCATCTTTGCGAAATTAATGTCTTTGCGTACACTCGTTTTTGCATTGCGGGATGACCGGATGGGTTTGCGGTGGGCTCGATTCACAGACCGTATGCGCCATGGGCCTGCAGGTGGGACGCCGACTCGACGCGAGAGGGTCACCGAGACCCGGCCAGACGACCATGACATGTACGATCAAGACATGGAGTGGTTCGCCCAGCGACTCGCCTCGGTGGGTACACACCAAGACCAGACGTCGACGGCGAGCATCGGTAGCGGACACGCACCCTTCACAGATGTCCCGGAGGGACAACGCCTCGGTAAGTGTCACAATCGAACCTACATGGGCACGTCTTTTTCATGTAACTTACGTAATGCCAACCGACGTTACATGCGGACTCGGCTCTTGGCGGAGATTGAGGTGGAGGTGTGTCCATGTTGACGCGCCTAGAGGGGGCATACAGTGACCACCGCCGAGTCCGAGACGGCTTGGGGTCGGGTCCTCGCTACGGTGAGGCGGTTGGCTCATGGCCACCGCCGAGGGCGCGAGACGTCGGCGGACGCAAACACCACGCCACCGCCCCAAAGACTCGCCCTACCCACCCGGTGCCTCACACGCCCCACGCACTGCAGGGGGCAGTACGACGAGGCTCCTTCCGCGCCTCGCCCTACCCGTCGGTTCCTCGCTACGCTCCCACGCAGCAGCAGTGGGGACGAGTGGTGGGAGGCTCCTTCGCCTCGCCCTACCGCCGGTTCCTCGCACGTTCCCACGCGAAGAAGTGAAGGGGCGCTGGCCGCGGAGGCTCCTCCTCGTCCGCGCCCCAGCAGGACCCTGTGGTGGTTTCGACGAGCCTTCGACGACGAGTTCGACACGGAGGAGTACCTTTCGACCGACTACCTCGACCCTCTCGGCCTCGGTGCGCCGCCACAGACTTGGCCTCGCCGCGCAAGACTACTTCTACGCCGCGCCGCAGGCGGCCTAGGAGGGACGTCCGTCGCCGTCGCCACTCACCTACCCCACGGGCGATTAGGAAGCGTGGCGTGATTGACTTGTTGTACGGATGTATTTTTTAATGGCTTTACGCTCAAGAAGACATTGTATAACTCCCGAGTTAGTAACATGACAGCGTTATCACTATAAATTGTTCAAATCATTTATGCATTGCTTGCCTATGCCACACGACGTGACAACACACCAACGTTTTTGCACCTATCGCCTCTAGTAGGGCGATCGCCTAATGTGAGGCGATCGCTTACATGGGGCAATCGCCCAAATATGAGGCGATCGCCCCATACCCGGCGATATCCGCTTTATAACATTCGTTCTCACAAGCGGTCTCGCAAAGAACGGCGGGAGAAAGAATAGAGGTGAGCATCAATCGAAAATGCCGAGGCGTGCAAGTGCAAAGGGTAAGGGAAGGCAAAGGAAGAAGCGAGTGCATGCCATGAATTTAGCGTACCAAGATCTCTTCCTACCTCGTGGGTCAGCGCCCATGTGTATGTGCGGAGATCTTTGCGTGCTTGTCCGCTCTTGGGAAATTTCAACTTGGAAGAGGAGGTATTGGAAGTGCCGCAACTACGCCTTCGATCCCACGGAGAAGAGCTCAAGGATCGCCGCATGGTAACAATCGTGACGGGTTACATAATATTTGTGAATGAAACTTTGCTAATTTACGTTTCATGCAATCACCTCCGCCATCTTGTGTGAATTTGAGCGGTGGTTTGATACGGAGATCAACCCCGAGGACCAACGGCTTCTTGACCAAGCCAACCGCAGGATGAGTTCACGCGGCGGTTTCAAGAACGTGTGCGATGCGCACGCGAGGAGGCATGTAGGAAGGAAGCGGAGGAGAAGGAGGCGAGAGAGAGAGGAAACGAGAGAGGGCGCGACGTGCGGAGAAGCCCACGGAGGCATGGGCGAATGGGAAGTGGCCTCAAGCACTCAATAGACGTCTGGTGTTAACTTTGGTTTTCCTTGTTCGTGGTACTCCTTTTAGTTTTAAGTCGTAATAAGCAGTGCGGCCCAACCTTCAAGAGTATGCTCACCGTCAGGAGGGCTAGTATGTGTCCTCTCGCCTGTGTGTCCCAAATGATGTTATTTTTCTCCATCGAGATAGGTTATAGCATTTTCGATTCGTCATATCGATTTCATCGAGTTTTACCATCGTTTATAAAGATACGGCAATTTTCATGTTTTACCGATTGCATGTTAGGACAACAATAAAATAGTGCGACCTAAAGTGACATCTAAATATTTTTACATAATTGTGACCTATGCAAGCCCAAGAATGCAACAAAGCTGGTTCTCATCAAGTTTTGAGGTCGTTCAGATATTATTCTAACCGCTTGAACAATGATTGTTATAAAGGGTTTAAACTAGCCATCTTTTATTCAAAATGCAATCATATTTAGATATTTTTGCAAAAATGAAGTGCATAAGGTTGTAGTAACTTATTCTATTTATTTCATGAATTATGGATCAACACACATTATAATTCCTTCACAATCCACGATTAGAGCCTAGCATTCGAACTCAAATAAAAAAATTCGCAAACAACACATGGATTTTTATTTTACACTCTAATTCTTCATTCCAAAATTTAAATTTAGAAACAAGTTTCATTTAATTTGGACACTCTAACAAAAGTTACGGGTTTATATTAAAAAGCATATAGTAATTACAAAACAAAACTAAAAAAAAACTGCTGGTCCTGTCGCCTCAGAGGGGCGATCGCCTCAGAGAGGCGATGGGGCCCCACAAGCTGCCAGCGCTAACGGCGTTAACGGTGGCGGGGCTATCGCTGTGTATGGGCGATCGCCCCATACACGGCGACGGGGCATTTTGTCATTTTTTCATTCGGACGCATAGTTTTGAAAAAAAGAATAAAAATAAATATTAAATAAAAAAAAATTCCCGAAAATACTCCATATATTAAAGGTTATAGCTTTTGCGGCTTCTCGCTGTGTCTACATCACCTTCGGGGCGATGTGGGCGCACGCCCTCGCGCCGCGTGCGCGGATGACCTAGCGCTTTGCCGTGCGTACGACTGCCACCGTGTTGAGCCACGTCGTCCGCGTGGCTAATCCAGTCGTGCGGCTTAACTAATTAATCGCGGCGCTAAAGCTTAAACACCCGCGTAGCGCAGCGGGAGGCGTTTCGCGCGTGATGCCTGCGGTGCGCGTTCGAGTCCCTGCCCGCCCACGCGCGCTTCCCCCTGCTGAGTTTTTCTCCGCATGACACGTGGCACCGGTGCTCGGCCGCCACATGGCTTTTTTTTTGCGAAAAGATCCTCGAAAATCTGCAATATTACATGCATGTCCTTTATGCGAAAGTTTTTTTGCTAAAAGATACCCCAAAATCCTCAATATTATATGCAGGTCCTTTCTACGGAAAAGACCTCAGAAATTACGGTTTTCCCGTAAATTTCCAGAATTATATCCAGGTTCTTTTCTTTGCGGGAAGGCCCCCGACAATGTGGTTTTTCTGGATTGTTTTTTTTTGCAAAAATTATGCGATTTGTCCCGAAAATCCGCAATATTACTTGTAGGTCCTTTCTGCTGAAGTTTTTTTGCGAAAAGATACCCCAAAATCTGCAATATTTCATGTAGGTCCTTCTTGCGGAAAAGACCTAAAAAAATTACGGTTTTTTTGGTAAATTTCCAGAAATACGTCTAGGTTCTTTTCTTTACGGGAAGGCCCCCGACAATGAGGTTTTTTTGGATTGTCTTTTTTTGCGAAGATTATGCGATTTGTCTCGGAGATTTTTTAAAATTACATTTAGGTCATTTTCTTCGCGAGAAAGGCCTAGATTTCGTGTTACAGTTGACGCGGCGTAGCACCCACGCATCTAGTTAGTTCATAAACCAGGTAGTACTCTTACAGTCTTACTGGTGGAGTACATACACTGCTTTGCTGCAGTCCATGTGTCTCCAAAATCCATATATATATATATCTACTACTTCTAATTACGACTTGGTGGCAGCGGTTCGTTCTCCATACCTTTTCTTTCTTTTTATTCGCTCAGCCCGCCCCCCACCCGATCCAGGTTCCTTCTATTCCCTCTATTTTATAGAAATATTACTGATCACACCTCCTTAAAATGGTAGGATTTTATTCATATCTCTTATAAATGAAAGAGTTTCCTCATCATATCCCGCTTGGATAGAATGACATACTCACCGTATTCCATAACATGAAAATCCTATTTCATTTTATCTCATTCGGATGAAAAATGCAGAGATTGAAAGGCAAGAATTGCATAATCAAATCACGTACCAATCCCGGAGATCACAAGGCACCGTATAATAGAGGTTGACTACTCACACGCCTGGCTGTCCTCTCCTTCACCTATAAAAGGTCACCTTCATCTTCATCATAGAGAACATTCGAAGAGACGTAGGAAAAGACAGAGGAGAGGAATGCTCATACACACATAGGAGAAAGAGATAAAAGAAACAATACAAAAGATTCAAGGGGAGCGCAAGAAACGATATGGAAGGAGGCTATGACCATGACTCCTCTCTTTTTTTTAAGACAGTTAAAGTTGTGATTAAATTATGAGGATAGAAAATAAAGTTTAAAGTTACAAGGTGCAGAAGACTGCAATCGAGATAAAAGGGGAGGAGGAAAAAAAATACCAAAATTTTTAAAGTTGTCGTTGTACTATCATGTTGAGGCTTTTTAAAATTATAATAGCACGAATGATTAACTGATAATTTGGAGCACTCTTAAGTAGCTAATAAGTTTACTTTATACATGTCTTTCTCATTAATCAACTTGGCGGATGCTTTGAAAAACTTTTCTTAATAAGATTTTGTTTGAGAATTTTCGTAGCGTGCACTTAACTAGTATATATATATATCTCAAACGAATCTCGTTAGTTGGTTCTCGTACCATTTATTTCACAGAAAAAAAGCCAGGGGTAAAGAGGAAGACCACACATCGACTCCACGTTCCAGCCTCTTCTCATCTCCTCTCTTTGCTTGTTTTGTTCCCCCTCGCTCGCCAATCCCTATATCTCCTCCAACCGCCGCCGCCTTCCATCCCCCGGATTCCGAGGCCGGCGGCCGCCTACCCCGCCGTACTCCCCCCGCCGCCGCCAGAATCTGGCCGGTAAGAAGAGAAGCTTTGTTTATAGCTCGGGCTCTCGCGCCCCGCCGCGCCCGGAGTTCGATGTCCGTTTGCGCCCGATGGATCCGCACCACCTGAGCCGCCCCGCCGCCCCCGACACCGCGGATGCCGACGACTGGGGTAAGCAACCTCGGGAATCCCATCTCCATCTCTCGCAGCCTCGATCTTTTATTGTTTACTTCCTCGCCCTGTGGTTTCCTAGAATTTTTTCTTGGGCATGGAATCGTGATGTGCGAATGCTTCCTGGGATGAATAAACATTATTCGTATGGTTTAATTTCTGCTGCGTTTATGAGCGTTGGGCTTGAGGCAAATCAGAGAACCATCCGTAATAGCAACAGCAAGTAGAGACGATGAGATTTGTTTACTAACGTTATCTTCTTCAGCTAGGCATTCTAGTGCGCATAGGTAAATGTCAGCGTGGTGCTGGTTTGGTTGGGAAAATATTTCAACTCAGATATTTGTAGCTAATGCATGGTCTCTGTTGAGGTATGATCAGCTGGTTAACATAATCTGAATTGCGAACCATAACAATCTTGCTGTGACACATCGCAGTATTTTGAGTTACGGACAGGTGAAATTGGTTTTGGAGCTTTGTTAGGTAGCTAGTAATCAACATCAGGGGGACTTTACTGCCCTTGGGGATAGTTTGAACCTGGCCATTACCGTATTTCAAACAGACCAATTGTTAGCATGGAACAACTATCTGTTCTCCTAGGTTCCTTGAGATAAAAACATAAATGAAGCTTCAGCTTTATTGAATGTTCTTTACATTTATGAATTTTCTTGGCCCATTCACACATGAAAAAATATTTCTTGTGAACGATTTCTTAAAGTCTGTTCTCCTAGGCTCCTTGAGAGTTGAGATAAAAACATAAATGAAGCTTCAGTTTTATTGAATATTCTTAAAATGTGTCCATGCAAAAAAATTTGTTGGGCTTGATTTTTTCTTAAAATAATGTTCGTTGACTTAGGCAATTGAAGAAAGTTAATGTCCCTCAGTCACTTATGATGGTTCCTTTTTATGTTTTATGTATGAAATTGGATTACTATTGAACCACTGAAAGATAATAGAGGAATGGGATAACTCAAGATATGAAATTTGGCATTACATCTATAGAGGAATGGGATAACTCAAGATATGAAATTTGGCATTACATCTATATTAACTACTTAATCCAAGTATTTTCACCACTGGAATCACACTTTGGACTATGAATTAAAATCGTAGCTCCAAGCAAGGGATATTCCTGGAGTGCCAAACTTGGTGTGATTTGTAGTCTATTTATTCAAGCCAAGCTAGTAATGATCACGAAATTGCTCACTGATTCTATATCAAAATCGTGCAATTCAGTGATTTGTAGTCTATCTACTCAAGCCAAGTTATCAAAACACTGATGCACGCATTACAATTCAATGATATTGCGTACATAATTAAAAGATTTTTTTTTCCATGTGTAACAAGTGGTTTGACTTTATCCATTTTGCATGTTCTACCTTAAACAGGTTGAACTGCACTTCATATAAAAAAAGAAAGGGGGGGGGGGGGGGGGTTAAAAGAAAGTGGAAATGTAATTTAGATAGAATGGCAAGAATGAGGATAACCAGGTGAATTACCCATATAAGATTCAATATAGGGTATGCTAGATGAAATGTGCCATTGTAAAACCTCATAGGAGTAACCCATGTAAGATTCAATATAGGGTATGCTAGATGAAATGTGCCATTGTAAAACCTCATAGGAGTAACCCATGTAAGATTCAATATAGGGTATGATAGATGAAATGTGCAATTGTAAAACCTCATAGGAGTATCTAGGATTATAGGAGTAATTGGAACTGTATTAATTTAAGATAGCCTGTCCAACCATTGGGCTATGGCCATGTATTTATAGGCCTTAATAAGCAGACCGAGTAGATGGTACAAAATCTTACTAAACTAAACGTTACTTGATTGGCATGGCGCATGGCAGATTTGATCTAGCCAGAAAGAAAAATGGGAAAAATATAATAGAAGGTACTGAATGTGAACTCGGACAAAGCTGGCCATTGACACAAACGAGTTCAAGAAATAGTTCTAGTCTATTGGAAAACCACAAACCTTTCGATCTTAAAATCTTTCTATCCACTTCTCTGATCCATGATCCATTCAAACTGAGCACCAACAGAAACAGATTCATTGTGTTGATGAACAAATCGACATCACTTAACCTTAACCTACTTTCCTAATATGACATAGCTAGGCCTACTGCATCAATATCTACTAATTCTGTAAGGTGAGCATCAAACAGTTACTTTGCAAACCTTTGGACCTTGATGTTCAAAAGTAAATTTTTTTGCAATGTGGAGTAGGTTCAAAGTGTTATTGTTTGTAATTTCTCTTGACCGGAAGTGAAGAAATTCACCCGATGTGAGATGAATAAACTCAATGATATAATCAGAGAATAGAATTTGGGGCAGGAAAGAAAGAACAAGGGGTAGGGAAGAACAGAGAATAGGATTGGGGAAAACTCAATTCATTTCTTTCCTGGCTTACCTGTTGTTACAATGACTCTCTTATACAGCCAACTCACACCTAACGCTGAGCCCCATTAGTCAGATACATCACCTCCTCCAGCACTGACCTTTTCAGAATGCCTTCCCTCCTTGGACACGTCTTTGCTCTTTCTGTCTCCGCTGTCCTTCTTGCTCTGCTTCTTTCTCAGATTATCTCCCAGTGTGACTCCACCCCCTCCTGCAGAATCTGCTTGACCCCAAGCACTGGCAGAAGGGTAGCACTCCCATACCACATACAGATCCTCCCACGTAGCCATCTCCGCTGGGATATTTGACCAGTAACCAATGCTTGTGGAATTGCATAATTCCCTTTTTTTTACCAGGCTTCGGTCCAGAATAGCTTCAGGTTCCACTGACACCTTGTTGAGGTCAGCGATGCGTGGTGGATGATGATACACTGGAGTAAAATTAGGAATGAACGCCTTGAGCGCGACACATGAAACACCGGATGTATTTGACTGCCTTTGGGTAATTCCAATTTGTATGCTGCTGCCCCAATTCGATCAACCACTCGATGAGGGCCAAAATACTTAAATGCCAACTTAGGGAAAGGACAGTTTACCACAGATGATTGCGCATAAGGTTAGAGTTTTAGGTATACTTGTTCACCCTTTTGAAACTGTTGGTCTGATATGGATCAGCAGCAGATTAGTATTTAAATTGCAAATTAGTAGTTTCAATTTATCCCTTAAAGAGTTGTTAGATGATAAGTTAGTTATATCTCCTAGGATTCTTATCTCTTGTTAGTTCCAATCTATTAGGACCACTGTTATTACGGCGTCGCCTAGGCGGCCAACCGGAGTCTCCATGGCCCAGCGCCTCGCATGAAGATGGCCAAGCGGCCGCCTGGATGTCCTGGTGTCGCAGCGTGGACGCCTAGGCGTTGGCCTGGTCGTCTGGGCGAGCGACTGGCTCTGGGCTGAAGCCGCCCCGGAGGTATTTGAGGACTGAAGACGTCGGATCGGGAGGAGGTTTGGGAAAGAGACTCACTGTCACACTCACGGGTGGAGACTGGAGAAACCCTAGTGTTGGCGCCGCCGTCGCCGTCGCCAGCAACTGCTCTGCCCCCGCTGCCACCAATAATCCTCTTCCCCGTCCCCCTCCGCCTCTCCTTCCCAGTCCACTGCTCCATCTCTTGCTCCTCCTGAACCTCCTCTGCTCGGCGCTCTGCTCGGTGCTCCGCCTCCTGGCTTCCCCAACTCCGCCTCTGCTCGGCGCTTCGCGCCTCCGCCTCTTGCTCGGCAGTCGGCGCTCCGCCTCTTGCTCCTCTCGCTCCGCCTCCCGGCTTCCCCGGCTCCGCCTTTGCTCGGCTATCCGCGCCTCCGTCTCTTGCTCCTCTCGCTCCGCCTCTTGCTCGGCAGTCGGCGCCTCCGCCTCTTGCTTGGCCGATGCGGGATGCGCCTCTTGCTTGGCCGATGCAGAGCACTGAGACAAGGAATGGCCGAACGGGACCGGTGGAACTGGAATGCCTCTTCCTCTTTCTCGGTATCGGTCGAATGCAGCTTGGCCTTTAAGAGATGCAGTTGTCGGTGGGATGTCCAGTGTTGGGCTGTTACATGGGATGCACATGTGAATAGAGACGGAGGAGGGGGAGCAGTGAGGCGCATGTGAAGGTGACCGAGTGGATTTCACAGGCCGATGTGAATAGCCCATGTGAATGGCCCATTGAACACAGTATTGCTGATGTGAATGGCCCATGTGCTGCTACCTTGAACATTTTTCTTGTCGCCTAATCCTCGTCTAGGCGCTGGCCTAGGCGTCCAGGCGCCCCGGAGGCGACTCGCCTCGCTGGGGCACCGTGATAACCATGATTAGGACTCTTATTCCTAGTAGTTTAAATCTCTTGGGACTCTTATCCCCCTAGTAGCTGCAGCTAGTCCCATATAAAGGAAGCCGCATACTGTAATAGGTTTCTTAAGCAATCAATAAACCAGAATTTAGTTAGCAGGTGGTAGGTTTCCTGATCTGAAACCCGGTGGTCGCTTCCGGCTAAGCGACAAGTTATCCGAGCACATAACACGGTCCGACCGATTCTGATCAGCTTGAACTTTCATTCTGTTCTGAGCTACAGCCATTGTAGTTGGGATAGCTTCATAGTTCATCTCCATGCCATACAGCACCTTGAAAGGTGAGCAGCCGAGCGATGTGTGATGGCTTGTATTATACCAGGACTCTGCCATCGCCAACCAACTACGCCGCCTTGTTGGAGAAGAATGGATTGCACAGCACAAATACATCTTGAGACATTCTCGCGCTCACTTTGTCTATCCATCTGTGGATGGTAGGCAGTGTTGTACATTAACTTCGTGTCCATTTCTGCGACCAACTCCTTCCAACATAAACTGTGAACACCTTGTCGCGGTCAGAGATGATGGTACGCGGCATACCATGAAGCTTCACCACATTATAGAAAAACACCTTAGCCATTTGAAGAGCGGTGAAAGAATGCTTGAAAGCCAGAAAATGCGCATATTTAGAGAATCGATCCACCACCACCATTACAATGTCATAGCCTTCTGGCTTTGGCAAGCCCTCAATAAAGTCCATCATGATATCATGCCATGCCCCCTGCGGAATCGGTAGTGGCTGAAGTGATCCAAGGATGCATATATTCTCATGTTTATTTTGCTAGCACACGTTGCATTGTTTAACCACAGCGATCCAAGGATGCGTATATGCTCATGTTTAGCTTGCTAGCACACGTTCCATTGTTTCACCACAGCGATTCATGGATGCGTATATGCTCATGTTTAGCTTGCTAGCACACGGTACATTGTTTCACCACATTTTCTACATCCCTTTTCATACACAAATCTGGCAACTGCGGAGATTCCACTGGCGATCAACGGCATCGAGGAAGCCTTGAGGGGTCTCTTTTACTCTTGAAGCACTTGGAGATTGGAGGTGATCTTCACTGTGGGTGTCAGCGGCATTGGCTACCGGGTTTGACGGCGACAATCCAGAATGGAGAGGCCTAGGCTGGCGTGGACCGATGATTAAGTGGCCCTCAACCACAACAGCACTCTTTGGGTGATGGAGAAGGAACCATGGAGGACCAACCGAATTGAGTCCAATCTTATTTATGTGCATCCCCTCCATGGCATCGTCGACGGCGAAGACGTTGGTTGCCAGCAGCATGGAGGCGAGCAGAAGCAGCACAGGCACAAGGCCTAGACGACGGCAAGATGCCAACACTCCCATCTGGGAGAACTATGCACAAAGCAAAAGAGGAAAAGGAAAGCTAATACTAGTAGATCCTAACCTAGGAAAAGGGTGGGTCCCCCTCCCGCTAGTCGCCTATGAGGTTGTTGGAGCCGGAGGGGGTGGGGGCCAGAGAATACGAGGATTAGGGGGGTCGCTAGCACTGTAGAGGGGAGGGGAAAGAACATTACTTAGAGGGTAGCTCGTGTTTTACATGTCTGAAAAAATTATGAAGCTCACTGTTTGCTGTACAAGACCTTCAGCAAATGTGAAATGATAATGAATAGACAAAACACATAAAGAGTTGTGGCATTGACTTAATGCAAGTGTTGGCATCATGCTTCACTCTCTGATATCTATGTCAACTTTCCATGAGTTTCATTGTTCCCAGATTTTGCTTGCTTTGTTAGCTAGGTTTTGTGCATCTTTATGCTAATTTGGTTATGTAAGCTCCTTATTAGTTAGGTTTTATTTATTATTTATGTTGATGTGGTCATTTAAGTTCATCTCTCTTGGGATTTATCTTCAGTCCCTTCAAGTTTTAATACTTTTTAATACGTTTCTGCTTTACTGATCCTGGTCAACCACATTTTAGTTTTTTTATTTAAGCAATACACTGAATGCCATTTTGTTTTCTGGGAAACATATTCTCACATGTGTTTGTGTTACATGCCACAGACAATGATGGCTTTGTGATCCCAAGCTTGAGTGTTGGAGAATCTGATCTTGGTGATTGGGAAGTTTCACAGGCTTGTGATCCTCAACCGCCTCCAAAGGTCTCTTTCCAATCATGCTATTCTTTTCTGGATCCCTTTACCAAAGCAAACAGCAGCATATCTTTGTTTCCTTGTGCCATGAATGAGGGCCAACTACGCTATAAAGACTAAAGCGACATGACACACTGTGCCTATGCTTTAAGAAACATAATCGTCCTAACATAGGGCGGTGAATGAGGGCCAACTACACTATAAAAAGTTAAAAACTAAAGCGACATGACACACTGTGCCTATGCTTTAAGAAACATAATCGTCCTAACATAGGGCGGACTTGAATTCCACAAGACCAGATACTTGTGTAGAGCGAGCAGCAAAGCCAGAACTCTGGTTGTCACTTGGTAGATAATCATTGCCATGCATCTGTCTTTACTTTCCCTAACTTCATATCTGATTTTTTTTTTTTTTTTTGCAACAGCCTACCAAGGATACGGAGAACATCTATCTTGGACCACACGGGGCACCGCCATCTCGAGCAAAGAAGCAAGAGGATACTGCAGCTACAACTGGGTACCGTGACAAGAACAAGGTGAAGGAAGCTGATCAAAAGGTGTTTGGAACTGGCCGCGACAACAAAGGAGGCAACGCCCGGGACTTCCACCGCTACAACAATGCTGGCCACCACCTCAAGGACCCCTACAAAAGATCCACTTGACTTTCTCTCCAATGAGGCTCGTTCTCAGTGATACCTATCTCCTATCAGCAGCTTGACTAAGTGAAAATTTGGTGATTCATCATCGGTGTACTGGCAATTCTTGGTTGTCATTGGTCTATTTATCATCCAGCTGCATGTATACCTGAACCGTGGATATGTATTGTCAGTTTGCTACTCTGGAACTGTGGATTTTCTTTGAATGGATATGTGTTTCTAAATCACCGTTGGTTCTGACGTTTCACACATTCACTATTCTGGGAGTCTGGTAGCTAACGCTCATCGACAGTGTTGAAGCATTACTTGGCAGATCTGTGTCCATTCCCTTTTTTGACCGGAAACCAGTAGGAGAGACTCCAACTGAAAAATTAAATTAAAGAATAAAAGTTAAGTTGGGAGGTTGTGTAACATCTCAAAATTTGCTTTATTATTATTTTATTGGTTATTTGTGCATTTTATGATTTTCTAAAATTTATTGGATTTTTCTGGATTTATTTGAATTAACTTTAAATTAAGTATATTGGTCTTTTGTTGAAAACTATTTAGATTATGCAAAGTTAAAATAAAGTTTTGCCGAAAATATTTTATTTGAGTTCAAAATACCTCAAAGTATTTTTGAGAATTTTCTTGGATTTTTCCTGATATTTTTATTGCCTAAAACAAATCAGATGAATTTCTATAATTATTTTAAATCAAAAACCCGTTTTAAATCAAGTGAATAAAGATCGGCTCCGCCCAACATCGTGCGCGTGGAGCCCAACTCTGTGCAACCCGATGCATTCTTGCGCCGTTTACCTGTGGCCGAAATGGTCACGACCGTTGGATCTAAATCGTGCGATCGGGATTTGAGAATGAGGTTTCTTATTTTGGTGCAATGTTGTGGACTGTTGGATTTAGATCAAGCCGGTGAGATTGAGGCGGTTCGGGACTCCCCAGATCTGGGCCGTTGCGGAAAGCGCGTGGGTGGTTAGGATCATGCCGCGTCGGGAGATCTTCGTGGCCGTAGGATCGTCATCGTCTTCGCGCAGGACTCGGAGCCGTGGTCGCCATGGACTCCGTGTCCGAGTCGCCGCTGGAGAGGGGTAGCGCGGCTATAAAAGGGGGCACCCGGTTCGCCTCTCTGCCGCAGATCAAAGCCCTAAGCTAGCCTCTTGAGAGCGCCGCCGTTCGTCGTGAATTCGTGAAGATTTGTCGAGCGCCGCCGCATCGAAGAAACCGTTGATTCGCCACCGTTAAGCCGACGCAAGGTCCGAGACCGATCGCATCTACTTCTCCTTCATTCGGGGCATCTCGTGCGCGCGTCCGTTCTGCCAGAGCGCCGCCAGAGAGGGAGATCACCGAGAAGCCGTCGCCATCGAGAAAGAAGACGACGCCGCTGTTGAACTAGTACCCAAATCCTAGATCCTTGCGCGTCAGAAGGTAGGCAACGTCGAGAGCTTCAGGTAGGTACCCTCGCCGGCCGCCGGCGGTGACCATAGGGTCCCGTGCCGGCGGTGGTGACATGGTTAGACGTTTTGCCGACGCGTGGTGACCACGTGGGTGGAATCGCTGAGGTGGCGCGTTGCGTGGTGCCGCCTGGGCGCTATGCTGGCACTGAGTCAGCCGAGGCGTGGGACCCGCACGTTAGTGGTCCAGACCCGTGTGGACCGGGTGCACCGTGAACCCGAGGAGATTCGTGGACGCAGTCCATGGACCAAGGGCTACGTGGCAGCATCTGGTTGGTTCGGGTCAGGGCTGACGTCATGCTGATGTAATAAATCGGTTTTTCAATCTAAAAATAATTCAGTTAATTCTGATTTTCCAATTTCTGTATTTTCAGTATTTATTCAAACTTCAAAAGGCTATAACTTTTGCATTTTAACTCGGATTTAAGTGATTCAAATTTCTAAATTTTTTTAAAATTGAGATCTATTTAATGGTGAATTTTATTTGATTTTTGGAGTTAATTTGATCTCTATTTTTGTATTTATTTTCTTTTCTCCTTGGTACGCGTAAACGTTGAATTGTGCGACGCTTCGGAGGAAGATCCGTCAACTCAAGATCAAGTTCCAGAACAATACCAGGACCTATCCCAAGGCAAGTTGTGCTTTGATCATGTTGAACCCATGTTTATACAAATGCTATATTGTTTTACTTTATTGCATAGTATTTTAAGTATACAATTGTTTCAATTTAAATCGGGATTTAGTTAATCTACCAATTTGATCTATATACCCTACCTTGTCATTTGTATGCCATGATCTAATTGTCACCCTAGGATGGTTAACTAATAGTTGGTTAATATTGACAATCAACATGGGCTGGTTAGACCGTCGTAGATTGCTTAGCCGTGCCACGTCATCATATGTACATGAATCATCAATGATTAATCTTGACTAATGGAATATGGAACAATGATGTGAACTTGTGTGTCATGTGAAGTCACACAATGGGATTGAGTTGTAGTGGCGAGTCATGTCACGCAACGATATTGATTTCTTGATGGCACATGGTGCTTGGTAATCAACTTGGGTGATAATCACTTAGATCGGGGCAGGTGGCAAGGGGCGAGTATGCTAAGGTGGGCCCGATGGGCAGAGGGTATGTGGATGTCTTTTCTTGATCACTCTAAGGACTTAACCTTGCAAGCCTTTGACCTGAGTCAATCATGCAACCACATGTCTGGAATGGGACAGCTTAGCTATTAATTTGTAAAGTCTAAATTTTGGTACTGTCGTGGTGATTAGTGAGTTCCTATATTTGGGGTAGACTCACATGGCGCAAGAGGGGGGCCCTGGATGTAGTAACCAGTCCCACCAGTGTTGAATCCTTAGCGAGCAGTACTGGGTCTAGATGGAGCATTGTAAAGGCTTTGTTATGGTCACTCGCTTTGGTGGTGTTTGGTCGTATCGTGTGGGTAAAGTGCATAACCTCTGCAGAGTGTAAAACTGTTCGAATAGTCGTGCTCACGGAATTGAGCAATGCTCGGGAATTACAGTTAAGGGTTACTTTAATTAAATGGAAAACTTGGATGGGATGGCAGGATGACATGTGGACTGTTGGAAACTTGACATAGGATTGGAAACTTGGTTCACTTGAGAAATACTGAATCTATTTATTATTGTTATTTGTCTTACCAGTCTTTACAATTTATTTATTATATTTATTCTTAAATGCTGCTTATTGCAAAAATAGCCATAATAGTCTCTTCCTTTGGAATAAGCCTTGCATATAGATATATAGAATTGCATTATGTGCACAACTTGTTGAGTGCTTTAAGTACTCACCCCACAACAACAATAATCAACAGTTGAAGAGTCTACACCTTTGTTGGAGGAGGAGTTCCAGGAGGACACGAGTCATTAGGGTCCGCGCCTTGTCAGTTGCTTGTGGTGAACTGATGAGCTATCTACGTCTTCTACTTTCCGCTGCTTATTTCTTAGCTTATATTTCAAGTCTTGCCCTACGTGGTTTAATAATGTAAGTTGGTCGTAAGATCATACACTTAACTATATCAATAAATTGAGTATTATTTTATTATCGTTGAGTATGATGTGATATGTACCAATGTTGAGCTGTGTGCACTAGTGTTGAGTTTGGGACTAGTGCGGTAAATACAATGGATCCGAATCCACCGATTCGGATCCTAACAGGTTGGGGAAACAAATAGAGAATGAAAAGAAAGAAAATAAGGAAAAGAGTGTCCATTCCCTTTTGTCAATGCTATTATTGATGTGCCTAGTGTCTGGTCCTAAACAGACATCCAGGCTATACCATCATCATCTTCGGCGTCATAATCTCTCACTTGTTATTTTAGGCTCTTTCATTTCCGTGATGATTATGGCGATATGGACCGCAGGGTGATTAAATGAATATGCTCATGAACGTCATAAAAAAGGAACCAAAAGCAATGACGACTCGTTCTTCGTCCATCTTCTAGAACCCCTCATTATGTATGTGCATGTTGATGCTAAAGTTCCATGGAATATTTGAGGTTTTGCATCTCGGTTGGTGAATGCACAGCACAACCGACGGCTTCTTTTTGGGCGCATCGCCCCTTCGATGTAAATGCGTGTCTTAATTTGCATTGAGGGCTTCTGACTTATCGGTCCTCAATGTCTATCATAGTACTCCCTCCGTCTTTGAAAGTAAAGGAGAGAAGCGTTTAAATTGTGTCCTCCAATATTAAGGATTGTGAGTTCTCCTCTTTTAAATTGTGTCATCAAATTGTGCTCATGCATGCAGATGTACTACATGCGACCACACATATTCCAAAACAAAAACGCGGTAGATCATTCCCTATAATCGTGATTAATTAATGCATGCATGTTGTCAATTAATAGAGACACAGTATTAAATAGGGGCATTAGAGTCTTTTGACAGAAATTATAATCTGTCTTAAAATTTCTTCAGTCCCTTACTTTTCAGGACGGAGGCAGTATGTCAAACGAGCATGCACGGTATCAAAAACGAAGTAGCGGCTATTCATGGCAGAAAATATCCGCTCAAAATAGGGAAGTAGCCTGCTTGCTTGCGAGCAAGCACGAGGTACAAGCGCGGCGCGGCTGTTATATCTTGGAGAAGCACGAGAAAAGCACTAGTTGTTGCGATCTTCACACAGCGTCGGTCAGGGTTTACAATTTCGTTTCGAGTTCGGAAATCGCTACTTGCTCGGCACCGGTTTTTCGCGAAAACCGACCGAAATTCGGTAAAAACCGGTCGGTTTGCGCAAGTCAAACACGTGGTCAAACTGATTAAAAAAAAATCAAAAACCGGTCGAAAAGGTCGAAATTCGGTCGGACGACAGAAGGAAAAATTGTGAAAATGCAAAAAAAATTGAGAAAATTGCAAAAAAAATTGAAAAAAATACAAAAATCCCAATTAATCTATAAAACACCTCAGATAAATTTAATCAATTTTTGAAATCATTTGTTACTTCTAAAAAATCTAAAACAGAAATTAATGAAAAGGAACAAAGACATTGTCAGATTTTTATAAATATTTAAAAGAATTTTTATATTATGAAATTTTAATGTAACCATAAAAATTTCCAAATGATCATGTAATAAAATTTTAAGAAATATTAGACTTCATTTAGTACTTATATAAAATCAAAAACAGAATAGCATATAAATGATAATAGCACTTTGAATTTTTGAAAAATACACATATCGATCATCATCGAAAATTTTACATAATCATTTTAATTACGTTATAACATCACAAAAAGTTTAAGAAATATTAGACTTCATTTTGTACTCCTAGAAAATAAAAAATCGAAGAGCATATATTGTGACAAGATTACCGTCGAATTTTTAAAAATGTACGTATCGATAATAATCTGAAAATTTTACAGAATCATTAGGATTGTCTCAGGACCGTGCACAAAAAATTTCAAAAGATTTTGATACTTTTTGATATATTTCTTTAAATTTTTTAAATTTACTGTTCATCTGACCGGTTTTCCGAACGGTTTTAATTGCCGAACCGGCTCGGCACGGTCGGTTTCGCGAAAACCGACCGGTTTTCGTCGGCATTTTAAACCCTGGCGTCGGTGGCGTCCAGAATTCCTGCACTTGAGAACGAAACGACAACAGCAACACATCAAATCGATAGTACGTCAGATTCGACACTAGTAACCAGTAACTTACTCATAATGGTAGATATCCTTGTGCCCAGTCGATAGGCCAAGGCCAACAACCCTGCGCTACCCAACACGCTCCAGGTTCACAAAACCGTTCGAAAACCGCGGTTTTCGAGCGTACCACTGAAGTTCGAAATTAAAAATCGTTCGGTAAACCGATCTATTAAAAAAAAATCTAAAAAATTTAGAAAAAATTTATACGTTCGGTTTTTCGCCAAAAACCGCGGTTTTCGTCAAAAACCGCTCACAAAAACCGTTTTGCGACGAACATCTAGTTGGCAGTGGTTTTTCGCAAAAACCGAGCGGTTTTTCGCGAAAAACCGCGGTTTTTCTTTTTTCTTTTTGAATTTTTCAGAAAAATTTTATTTATTAACCCTTCGTTTTTTGACGGTTTTTAGGCGGTTTTCCGAGCGGTTTTTGCGGTTTTCGTACCGCGAATTTCGACGCGAATTTCGAATTTCGGTTTTGTGAACCTTGCTCCCATGAAAGCAACCTATGCTTCCTTTTTCTTGTCTTCACCGCAGTGTCAGATAACTACCCTTAGAAATGGCCTAATTAACGATTTACACGATGGTACTGGTGGACGTCAGCATCCATTATACAGAAGGATATGTAATTTTAAGCTCGATTGCTTAATGGCAGTTGCTTTCAGGGCAGCAAGCTAAGGGCGCGGCCTCTTCCAGCGTGTGCGTGCGCTGGGGCTACAGATTAAATAAACTTTATACACACGAATTTCCAACCCCATCGAGCAAACAGAAAGCAGAAAGAGGTCATCAGAACAGAATAAACCGAGTGCCTTACCAGTTAGACCATAGCATGATAGCTTTGTAACGTCTAGGCATATCCAAGTGTTCGGAATAATGCTACTACCATTTCTCTCTCTAAATTTAAACCATCGTACCAAAAATATTGGTAAAAGTTTTCTAACGATAACTTCTCAAAATAAAGTACAATGATAAACAAGAACCAAACATTGACGAGTAAGAAAAAATTTCAAATGCCTAAGAGCGCTCGAGACCACATGAAGTAGGTCATATAGACTCACATAGGACACCTCTTTCTATTATAAATGCACAGTATGCAAATGCGAAGTTTGTTAACGTTTAATATTTCTCATCATCATCTAAATAATAACCATAATAAGAGTAATAATGTAAATTAGCTTAGTAAGTAAATTACAAACATGAAACAACAAAGGTAAACAAACTATTACCGTTCTACTGTACACTTGCTTTTTTACCCATGTGAGACAGTGAAGTTTGGTTGATGCCAAACTCGAAGTTACACCTCCTACTTGTATATAACCCACTCAACAATGTGCCACAACATTACCTAATATCAAACATAATAATATCACTCCTACACACAATACCGGATCTAACATTCCCTCTGCCAGACAACTTCCCGTCGTTGTTCCGACGGCCAATGACCATAACTCTTAGATCATGAGTCCAGACCTAGCAAACCATATAAGTTCTAAAACTAAACACAATTCCCTACAACTTTCTAGTTGAAAAAAGATTTTACTGGATAGCAGACTTGTCAATTTCATATCTATTTTTATACAACCCTAAATTAGCAAACTATATCACTTATAGAAACTATAGAAAATTTTCTAGTTTTCTTTAGTTATGAGTACAATTTAATTCAACCATCTTCCTAGCCTAAACATCGACCAATTCATGAGCAGCAGCATTCTCTTAGACATAACTTTCTAACCGCTCAACTAAATTCAATGTTCTTGGACACATAAATTTCTAACTGCTCAACCAAATTCAATGTTCTTGCACTCTATAAGAACTTTAGGCAATTACCTATACTTTTTATAATTTTCTCAAGCTATGAAGATGCTCCAAAACTAACCTCCGAAAGCATATAATGCAATTTACCGATCCTCAGTGACTACAGATCATCTTCCCAGTGCTATCCAACTACTCTATCTAGAGGTACTAATGACCACATGATCACTCTACTACAGCATCAACACAAAAAATATCATCATAAGGTTTATACCTACGACTTGAAGATTTGTTAGAACCGTCAATAGTGACGGTTCTATGTTATCTCCGCATGTTCTCTGCTTCTTCATGCTTTTCGAAACTCCCACACCACGTCCTCTGAGATCCTCAACACCTCTTGCATACATTGACATGAACGGAACTCAAAATCGATCCATGGTTTGGCGAGGAACACGAAACGATAATGAAGAAGTCACAGGGAAGCGTTCTGGTCGCTGCCTGCATGACGGCGGTGACCGTCGGCATCGGCTGGAGGCGGCTACCCACGCGCCCTTTATACCCTGTCTAGCACGAGTCCGGGCACACTGTACTAGGGATGGCAATGGCCCCGATCCCCGTTTCGCCGCGGGGAATTCCTCTATTAGGGGACGGGGACGGGGGAAATCTCGCCCTGCGGGGGGTTTATCGGGGAAAATGTTGCCCCCGTCGGGGATCGCGGGGATGGGGACGTTCCACCGTTCCCCATCCCCGTCCCCGCGTTATCACTACTAGGTGGGAGCAAATGATTATTCTCAAAAGAAAAAAGAATATATGTGAGGTCATTATTAATAAACATGCTAAATATGAATTACTCTCGTGATTCACTCACACTTAATCACACATGCATCATTAATCTAGTGATTTATTCATGTAGCATATGATCTTTTATATAGCATTTTCGAGGATTAGTCTCCGTCGGGGCCCCACAAACCCATCGGGGATCAGAGACGGGGACGAGAAAATTTTACTTATCGAGGATCGGGGATAGGAGAGTGCTCCCCGCGGGGATCGTACCTACACTGTACGCTGATCTTACCGCATACGACAGTGGTGCCCCCACTCGCCCACACACCGCACGCTGCGCCAGAAAAAGCAGAGCAAAGCAAAGCAGCTGGCGTCAGGGGTGAAAAATTAATTAAAGGTAGGCACTGGCCATTCTGGATCGTACTGATTTAAGGTGGAGGGGCCACTTGGCTGCTAAAGTTTGGTGTTTAGGGTAATCCACTCCATCGAGAGCGTCACTCACAGCGCGTGATTACGCGCAGCGCGCGGCTCCTCAAGCTTAAAAGCACGGCTTCCACCCTTTCCCAGCTTCTGTCTCTCTTTTCTTGCTCCTACTTAGTCTCCTCCCTCCCGGCCTCTCCTTGGCTCTTGCTCTGCGCTAACAAAGGGGTGGCAAAACCACTGCAACATCCATGGCGGAAAAGGTAAGAGCACCGTGCGTACTCTCTGTCTCTTCTCTCGGTGTGTGCGTGCGCGATTGGCAAGTACACAAGTTCAGCAACGTTACTCCTTTTATTTCTGAGTAGATAACATTCTAGATTCTTGTACTTCGACTAAGATGTACCTACAAAAGAGTGCATTACTTCTATTTGTTATATCTCTAGATGATGCTTATTACTCTAGTTTATAATAGTAAATGACATTAAAAATAACTAAACAAGAGGGGTATAAAAAAAATCACACTAAACTATAGAATAATATCTCCCTAGTAACAAAAAATTTGAAAACTATATCGAAGTGTATTCGAGAACAAGGGAGTACAGCGTTAGTCCTCTCTTGCTACCTTTATAGCTGAAAACTCCTTGTTCCGTGGTCAAAACCAAGGCGCCGGGGACAAAACGCTTCTTTTCACAAAGGAATTGAAGGAAATTAGGGTCATCTTTTTTTTTTCTTTTCTTTTGCGACGAAAGGACGATGTATTTTCAATGTTTCGTCCACAAAATTATGCTCGATGATTTTAGTTACTTGTTTTCACCTTCGTCACTGAACCTTGTAGTGCTGAAGTTGTTCTGTTCAGTTATTGGACTACTGTTCCCTCCAATCACAAATAGCTGTCGTTTTAGATAACTTTTGAAACTTTAACTGTTAATATCTTTTTAAATATTGAATTGGATACATGAAAATCATATGTATAGATTTGTCTTGAAAAGTACTTTCATATTATTATAATTTTATTAGATTTTACAAATATATTATAATAAAAAATAGTGATCAAAGTTGTATTTTAACCGTCTAAAATAATAACTATTTGTGATCAGAGAGAGAGTAGTTTTTGCTAGTTGGAATAGCTTTCGGGTCTGCCCACTAAAGTACGAGTCGTGAAGTAGACAACAAGCAACGAGCAGTTCCTTTCCTTTTAGAAAATTGACCAACGACCTAACTGCAGATCCAGGGATATGTCCGGAAATAATTAGGTATAGATTATACCAGTTCCTTTCCTTTTAGAAAATTGACCAACGACCTAACTGCAGATCCAGGGATATGTCCGGAAATAATTAGGTATAGATTATATATGAAGCAATTAGGATGCAAATTTACTAGGACTAATATTCCTCTCCTTAATTCCTTTGAAAATAAAATCTCCTACAATATTCTTTGAAGCGTCTCTCTTTTTTTATACTTTAGTATAGTTAGGATCAGTATTCTAAATAGCAAGCTACAGTTATGCTATAGTTTTTTTTACCCTAAATACAAAGCTACGAACCAATGTCCCGCTATATTAGTTACAAGCGCTATAACTAGCAATAGCCCCGCTATATGCTGTACCTTGTAGCTAGCGATAGCACTGCTATTCTACCTAGGTACCCACAAAAAACATTGGGTTCATTTAGAAATCCAACATCACTAAGAAACTAGAAGGCTCAAATGCATCTCTTATAAGTTTGAACAGTTTTTAGGGAACGAGACAACAAAATTTGCGCTTACCAGATTTTACTTGTTGCTCACCTCAGATGTCGACAATTGTCATGAGAGTCGACCTTGACTGCGACAAATGCTTCAAGAAGATCAGAAAAGTCCTCTGCAAGCTCCAAGGTTGCTCCCAAATCTCTATTACAAATCACCACTACTCACCTCCATTTATTTACCAACTAGTACCAAACTAATTTGTGCAAAGCCATGTAAGAAAAAGTTTCCTAATTACTCGATGAATTAACTATATCTGACATGATCTAATCTCTGCCTTCTCTCAAATCGATGGACAGACAGAGCAATCATCAAGACGATCTCGTACGACGAGAAGAGCAAGACGGTGACGGTGTCCGGGCCGTTCGACGCCGAGGAGGTCTCCGACAGGCTCTGCTCCGACGCCGGCAAGGTGATCACCGACATAAACGTCGTCAAGGGGAACGAGAAGCCCGGCGCCAAGGCGCCCAAGCCCGGGAAGGTCAATGGCGGCGGCGGCAAGCCGGAGAAGAAGCACGTCAAGTTCGACCTGGACGACGAGGCAATCGACATGCACGCCCACCACGCCACGAAGCCGAGGGTGGTCACCACCACCGCCGTGTCACGGCTGGAGGCCCCGCGCGCCGAGCCGTCCATGTCCATGTCGGCGATGACGCCCATGCCGATGCCGACGACGACGACGACGATGGTGCCGCAGGCGACGGCCGTGCCGTCCATCTGGCCGGCCGCTCCGGAGTGGGGGTACAGCGCTCCGGCGTACGGCGGGGGCCCACCTGCCGGAGGGTACTACGGCGGGCCCGTGTATGACCACGGTGGGTACGGACCGTACGGTTACGGTAGGAATCCGTACCAGCCGCAGTACCACGACGAAGAGCCCAGTGCCGGGTGCAGCATCATGTGATGAACTGACGACGATCGATCATGCCTCCGTGAGTACAGTACTTTGCTTATTTCGTGGATAAAAATTCAATATGAAGCTTTCTATCGAGAGAAGACGAGCACTGAAATCAACGGATATGCGCATTACCAGGTCGTTAGTTGGTTTGATAGGTTTGGAGCATCTACAAGAATGCATTCTACGTTCGGTTGAGAGTTTTATAATCTTTAGAAAGTACTATAAACTAGCACTAAATTATCATTAAACTCTTATACTTCTTAATATATTTATCGTTTTTAAAACTAGTTTAATATATATTTTGATACCTCTCCAAAATACTAAAAAGACTCTGTTCGGATGGCTAAGATTTGCATGCCTTTGCTCTGCTGGGAAAACTTTCTACCGAGTGTCCGTCTATTAGGTTTGTTTTCCTATTCTTTTTTTTTTCTCTTCATGTTTGGGGGTGTGAATACCAGAATACGATTGTATCATGTCGTTGCCTAGTTTCTGTGTTTTCGACACATGACAGCTTATCAGAGTAGTATATATTATATAATGTAGGCTGAAGCGGTTGTTTGCTCCTATGTAATGTTAAGCAAACATATTCTAGTTTCCTTTCTCTCCTTTTTTTTTTTGTGTATTTACGGTGGAAGAAAGTGTTTATAAGTTCTTGCACGGCATAGTGCAGTGTACAACTGTTTTGTAGAAATTATTGCCGAATTTTGCTTCATAAGATCGGTTTTATCGCGACTATACTATTTGACTAATTTTACTTAGCGAAGTCTGTGTGTTAATTGCGCTCTGCAAATCAGTTCAGTGGAAACGGTTCAAACGGATCGATGACGAGTGTGCGTGAGCGAGAGCATCGCATGGTAGTAGTAACACTTCGATTGATGCGGCTAGCTTCCATGAGAAAAGATGATCGAGAAGAAGAATTTCTTGAGCACCTCTCCGCCTCCGCCACCACGCTATGGCACCCATGACGACGAATGAGGCCGGCAGACCGTGCGGCGCCTGCGACCACGATACCTGGCTCTGTCACAGTATGCCCACTGACCTGCCGTGCCAATGACTTGCTGTGGTATGGAACATGGCAAGTGACATATGTTATCTATCGAGCCTTTCGTAATAGAGAAGGTTATTTTCGCAAAATTATTCGTATAAAGGCTAGATTTGTGAAAATAAAATGACCAGAAGCAAAAATAAAATAAAAAGGGAATAAGTCTCGCTTGTTCTCCGGCAAGTGCTCCGATGCACATATGGTCACCAAGCCCAGCGACCCAACAGTCCAATTGAAGTCTGCCACAAGTCCATGGCACCGCCGCCGTCGAGCGTACGTGTCTGAAATACAACGAAGAGTTGCCGGTGAGCTTGAGCTAGCACTCGTTGGACTTTGGGCCGCGGTGCGACTACACATGATTTTGATTAGTCGCGCACGGTTTCAGTTTCAGGGCAACGAGGCCCAGACGTACATCGTCCATCAGTAGCTGCCACGGAACATGAAAGACCCACTTGTGCGTGTGTGTTTCGAAGGAAACACTTTTATGTCGTTTAACCGACGACCTACTACTATCTCTTTTCGACGACTCAAGCTTGACTACAAAAGTAGTGTTCGCTTATTCCCTTTGCCTAAACCCAAACCCTTCTTTACACGACAGTGAGCGGTGACTTACAATAACACGGTCTCCGTTGATTTTTTAGAAGACACCAGCTCATTTTAAGACTGGAAGTTTGTAAACTTATACCTATAATTAGTTCAATAATATATAGGTCTTGTAACCTAAAAACTGATATCGTCAAATTCGTATTTGAAAAACTATCTTTTATGATTATGATTTTTAAGCTGCGGATAAAATATTGTAAAAAATACTAACAGTAAAAATTCAACTTTTGAAACCGTACCAAATCAAATCAAACCTTATTAAAATAAACAGAGGGAGCAGTACTCAAGGGGACACGTGACGCGACAACGACGCAGACAGGTCTTCCACCTACAGTAGAATACTACTAATGTACAAAAAATACTCCACATAATATCATTTATTCTCGTGAAGGAAATTAATTTCCTGCATTATCGAAGAAGATACTGTTCAAGTAGTACTTTAATTTCATATTACCAGCAATAGCAAATTACTACTTGTAATTAGCATCGGTCCTACACGGTAGATACGTATATATCTTAGTACCTAGCTCTCTTCCAAACTGATGGAAAAAGGGTAGCAGAGACGGACAGAGAATTGCGGAGCCGGAGTAGAACACAGATCACATGCAGTTGCAACTACATATGATCTGTGTTCGCCGTAGTAATATATAGTTCTGACTGACATAAGCTAGCTTTCATGAGACAACAGGGAGAACCCAAGTTAAAGAACACACCAGTCAGGCAGTCACACCTTCTCCAGCAAGGGCGGAGCCAGCCATAGCCCAGCCTCGGACCGTGCTAGCTGTTTTTAAGTCGAAATCTGTATTTTTGATTATTTTTTTGAAGAGAATCATCTTGGTTTTTCGATCCTAAGACTCATGGGCAGGTAGCCCTAGACCTAGCTCTGCCCCTGTCCTCCATGGTCGCAAAATAAAAACAAGTTAGAAAAAAAAAACACACCACAGGCTTGTTAATGTCAGGTTTGATTTTACACTAAAATACATTATTGTGCCTGCACAGTCGTTGCAGATCAGCTGCCGTCAACTTGTCTAGCTTCTTGCTGTATGTTCTTCCTCATCTTGGCGATGAACTCATCGAACTTCTTGTCACCCGCAAGAATGATCTCCTGAACCACCTCTGCCTCTGGTGACGGCAGCGGCAAGGGAGACGGCTCGGATTCGGCCGTTGCATGATCGATTCGACCGTGGGCGATCGTCGCGTTCTTGGACTCGCACACAACAATATCCATACCGCCCGTATTCTGAGGGTACTCACCGGCACCACCGGAGGCGTCGGCACCGCTGTTTCTTCCGGCTGCGCGCCGGCAAGTCCGGAGGCCGGCCTCGATGGTGACGATTAGGAGCACGATGGCGTGGAGGAGCATCGTCCTGGACGTCCTGTTGAAGTGTTCGTCGTGGTCAAAGAAGAGAGCAGCTGCGGCCGGGAACAAGACGATGGCAAGGAGGGAGAGCGCGGAGAGCAAAAGCAGCGTGGTCACCGCCATCGATCGTCTCGTCGCTGGAACCAAGAGTGAGCAGTGAGCTTAGTGAGAACGAATCGTACTTGTCGAGTCGATCGAATCGAATCGAATCGAGGTATATTATATAACGCACGCAGGCGGAGATGGATCTGTGCCTAGCTAGCTTGGCCGGCAAGGTTAAAGCGAAGTGCGCCGCGTGCGTCCGACGTATTTGCCGGAATCTTTGCAAAAGAGATCAAGTAGCTAGCGCGGCCAGTCCGCCGCCCATCGTGAGGTCGTCCGGTCAACCAGAGTGAGATCGAGTGGGCCGGGCTAGCTGCACGCGCGGCGATCGATCCTAGCTGCGTCCTGGAACAGGGTTCGCGCCGCGCAGCGGAGCGGGGAGCCGACACGCGTCGTGCTCGCCGCCTCCGCGACGCCCTCGCCCTCGCCCATTGGCTACTCGTTAGACTAATCGATGGGCTTACTGCTGCACAACGCTATCCCGCCACCGTGCCTGGCCTCCAACGAGGCAACGATCGAAAATTCGTCGACTTTATTGATCGGTCACTACTACAGAACGCTGCTGACATATCACTGTTGATTGGGATAGAGCCGACAGTGATAACATATCGCTGTCGGTTAGAAAGTTAAGCCGAAGAGAGAACTTATCACTGCCGGTTTGTCGAATCAACCGACAGTGATAATTAGATATCACTGCCGGTTTATATCTAAAACCGGTAGTGATATATCACTGCCGAATCTTCTATCAACTAGCAGTGATATTGAAATTTTCACTGCCGGTTTTACACTAGAACCGGCAGTGATATTGATTTTCCCGCCTGATATTATTTTCCCACACAATTCGAGCTTATCACTGTCGGTTCTGCGCAGAACCAGCAGTGATAAGTCCTTTATATATCTGGCCGTGCGTTCCCCCAACCGATCGAGCATAAAAGAGAGGCGTCTCTGCTCCATTGATTGTGACGATTTGCTGCTGAAAAATTATATTAAAATTTATATCTATTTCTCTTCAAGGTTAGTAATTTGATATATATTATATTTGTAGTTGGATTTTACTTTATAGATTGCTTTAGATTTTGATAATTACAATTCTTATTCATTTCAGCGATTTAGTGGATTTTTAAATAGTGAAAATGGCTAGATGAATCTTAAATAGTGAAAATTGCTAGATGAATATTGAAATAATGAAAAATGGTAGATGGATTTTTCAATAATGAAAATTGCAAGATACATTTGTAAATCTAATTATTTAAAAATATATGGTGTATTTTCAATTATATTCTTATTTTCAATTATTAAAGTAATTAACAAATTGCAACATTGATATTATCAATTATGAAAGTAATTAAAAAATTGCTACTTGGATATTTTTAATATAGTAAAAATATATCCTAATTATTTACAATTATTTTCAATTTTGTAAATAATAAAGAATTGTCAGATGGATATTTACATAATGAAAAAAGGTTCATGTATTTTCAAATTTTGAAATAATAAAAAATTATTAGATGGATATTTACATAATGAAAAAAGGTTGATGTATTTTAATATAGTCAAAATATATCCTAACTATTTACAATCAATTATTATTTTTTAAATAATAAAAAATTGCAAGATGGATATTTACATGATGAAAAAAGATTGATGTATTTTAATATAGTCAAAATATATCATAACTATTTACAATTATTTTCATTTTTTAAAATAATAAAAAACTGCTAGATGGATATTTACATAATGAAAAAAGGTTGATGTATTTTAATATAGTCAAAATTGCTACATGAATTTTTAAATCTAATCATTTACAATTATATTGTTATTTGCAATTATATGCTTATGTGATGTTTGATTTAATTAATTGTAGATGGACCGAAGGTGGATGTATGACACGGACCGTTGCGGCTCAGAGTTCTTTAATGGTGTGACTTGTTTTGTAAACGCGACGGTGGTGCATAAGTTGAAGAATCTGGCGGACTATATGTGTTGTCCATACGTTGATTGCAAAAATGAGAAGCTGTTTTCTACCTAGAGTTGATACGTGCACACTTGCTTCAAAGGGGTTTCAAGCCTGGCTATACCTGTTGGACCGAGCACGGTGAAGATGAGATTGTACATGAAGGGCAACACATTGTTGAAGATGACAGAGACAACGATATAACGGCGGTCGAAGATACGTTTGTCGATAGCCACGACGACGATCTGGGTCAAATGTTGGGTGAAGGGAGGGGAACTTTCACGAGTGAAAGAGAATTTTAAAAGTTCTAGCGTATGGTAGAGGACTCCACAACACCATTGTACCCGGGTTGCAAGGAGGAGCAAAAAAACTGCATACCGTACTTACACTACTGCAGTTGAAGGCAAGCAATGGTTGGTCCGATAAGAGCTTCACTGAGCTGTTATGTTTCTTGGGGGACTTGCTTCCAGAGGGTAACGTGTTGTCTACAACTACGTACCAGGCCAAGCAGGATGTCTGCCCATTGGGACTGGAAGTACAAAGAATACACGCATGTCCAAACGAATACATGTTGTATCGCAATGAGTTTGCAGACTTGGATGCCTATGCTGTTTGCAAAGCAAAGCTGTATAAGGGCAACGATGATATCCATAACGATGATGTCGGGGTGAAGCATAAGAAGAAGAGATCCCTCTGTAAGGTGGTGTGGTATTTTCCTATAATCCCCCGTCTGAAGCAATTGTTTGTGAACAAAAGGCATGCCCAATTGCTACGATGGCACGCCGAAGAGCGTAAGAAGGATGGAATGCTTAGACACCCTGCTGATTCTGTGCAATGGTGGAACATCGACATAAAATATAAGAAGCATTTTGCATATGATGTGAGGAATATAAGGTTCGGGTTGAGTATGGATGGGATGAATCCTTTCGGCAACATGAGTAGTCGTCACAGTACTTGGCTGGTGACTCTATGTATCTACAACCTTCCTCCTTGGCTTTGTTTGAAGCGGAAGTACATTATGATGCCACTACTGATCCCAAGAGCCTAGGCAACCTGGCAACGATATTGATGTGTACCTCAAACCATTAGTTGAAGATCTTCTAATATTGTGGAACAACGGAGTACGGGTTTGGGATGAATACAAAAGAGACAACTTTATCCTACGCACATTGTTGTTCGTAACCATTAATGATTACCCTGCCCTTGGTAACCAGTCGGGACAGACGATAAAAGGGTTCAACGGATGCATCCAGTGCTTCGATGATACAACTAGCCAATGGCTGAAGAACTATCGAAAAATGGCTTACATGCGGCATCGTAGGTTCCTTTGTAAGGATCACCTATACTGCAATAATAAGAGATCTTTTGACGGGACAAAGGAGACTGCCTTAACTCCGAAGAATCGCACTGGGAAACAGATATTTGCGGCTGTAAAGGATCTTCATATTATTCACGAAAAGGGAGCCGACAGTACATCTATCCCGAGTTCCCGTGATAAGGCTCCTTTGTGGAAAAAGAGATCAATATTTTGGGTCCTAGCTTATTGGCAACACTTGGAAGTTCGACACGCAATCGACGTCATGCACATAGAGATGAACGTGTGTGACAGCTTGCTGGGTATCTTACTGAATATACCTGGCAAAACAAAAGATACCCTCCAAGCACGGATGAACCTTGAAGATATGAAACTCAGGAAGGAACTGCATCACGAAGACATGGATACAGGCAAAAAAGTACCTTCCCACAGTCTGCTACACTCTGAGCAAGAAAGAAAAAATTAGCGTGTGCGAATGCTTGCACGGAGTCAAAGTTCCATCTGGTTACTCTGCCAACATAAAGAGACTAGTCTCAATGAAAGACTTAAAATTAATTGGCATGAAGTCTCACGATTGCCACATGATGATGACATAGATGCTTCCAATTGCAATTAGGGGTGTTCTGCCAGAGAAAGTCCGAGACCCAATTATAAAGTTGTGTTCATTCTTCAACGCGATGTTCTGTAGGAAGACGTGGTCCACACTCTGTGCAGGCTTGAGATGTGTTTCCCTCCATCTTTTTTTGATATTATGGTCCATCTCATTGTTCACATTGTGAAAGAGATACGGATTCTTGGTCCCGTGTTTTTACATCAGATGTACCCTTTCGAGAGGTTCATGGGGGTTATAAAGAAATATGTTCATAACCGACATCAGCCGAAAGACTGCATTGCCGATGGTTGGGGAACCGAGGAGGTCCTTGAGTTCTGCGTCGATTATATGGATCTCAAACCGATTGGTTTGCCTATATGTTGGCATAAGGGGAGGCTACAGGGGAAAGGGACACTAGGCGAGAAATCACTCCGTACTAGCAATCTAGCTTCATTCACACAAGCACATTTCTTAGATTTGGGACAATCAGTTGTGCTGGCCCCGTATGTAAACATGCATAAGAGCATGCTATCCAGAACAAACCCAGGGAAGTCAGAGGATTGGATCGCAAGAGAGCATAGAGATAACTTCAGCGATTGGTTGCGTAGGCACATGATGCATACGGAGATAGAGTGCGCTCAGTTGAAAGTGTTGGCTTAGGGACTGTCAACTACAATTCGGACATTCCAAGGATACGACATAAATGGTTTTACATTTTATACAAGAGCACAAGATAAAAAGTGCACAAACCAAAACAGCGATATCTGTATAGATGCCTATGACAGCAATGGAAATAGGCAAACCTACTACGGATTCATAGAAGAGATTTATGAGCTTAACTATGGACCTTTGAATGCCAATGGGTCAGACTTCCAGGGGGCGTGAGCATCGACAAGTACAGTATCACTACCGTGGATCTCAAACTTGTTGGATATAGGGAAGAACCATTCGTATTTGCTAATTCTGTTACACAAGTCTTCTTTGTAACTGATCCGGCTAACAAGGAGAGGCATGTGGTTATTCAAGGAAAACGAAGGATTGTCGGAGTTGATAATGTTGTCAACGAGGAAGAGTACAACCAATTTGATGATCTTCCTCCTTTCGAACAAGATGTTGACCTAAGTCTCATGGAAGAGTGTGATGAAGCTACGTACATATGCGTCGATCATAACGAAGGTCGAATCGTAGCTTAGTTGTACTAATGAAATATATGTTTTCTTCTGTACGAACGACATGTTTATTTTTTCATATGTAACAATTAATGTACTACAAGGAGCAATGGAATTTGAGGTTATGCAATGGTTGGCGTACTGCATTTGTGTGAATTTTTGAAGCATTATTTAATTTTTAAAATAATAAAACTATTAAAACAGTGAGCAATTTGGATTTTTAGAATTTTAGAACTTAGTCAAAATTAGGGGAAAATATTTATATGAAATAGTAGATGTCCTGCAGGATGCGTCCAAATTTTTTAAGAAAATTTGGATCAAATTTGATAGGATTCCAAAAATCCTAAAGCACGCAGCCTTTAAAATGAAATAATAAATTTTAAGTTTCACTTAATTGACCGAAGAAAAGCGTGATCCAAGATTTGAGTGCAAATCTTTAACTACCTTTGAATTGGTGTAAATTTTTGCATTTGTGTGAAATTATTTATAGCATTTGTGTGAACTTTTGAAGCATTATTTGATTTTCAAAATATCAAAACTATTAAAATAGTGAACAATTTGGATTTTTATAATTTCAGAACTTGGTAAAAATGAGGGGAAAATATCTATATAAAAATAGTATATGTCAAAAATCCCAAAGGCCTATAAAATTAAATAAATTGAAAGCTTCACTTAACTGGCCGGAGACGAGGTTATCACTGCCAGTTTAGGAGTGGGCCGACAGTGATACTACCTTATTACTACCGGGTTGGGAGTGGGCCGACAGTGATACTACATTACTACTACCGGTTTGGGAAAGGGCCGGCAGTGATACTATGTTATTACTGCTGGCTTGGGAGTGGGCCGGCAGTGATACTAATTATTACTGCCGGTTTGAGAGTGGGCTGGCAATGATAAGGCAACTATCACTGTCGGCTCTATTCGTGGATCGGTAGTGATAGGATATCACTGCCGGTTCTTGTGGGGAACCGGCAGTGATAGTCGAGCCCTATAAATATCACAGGCTGTGCCCTCTCCTGTCACTTGCATCTCTACCACCTTTTCACTTTGCTTGCCTCTGTGCCTTCGACTGCCGCGCCGTCGCATCCCCTCCCCGGCCGTTGCCTCGAACTCGACGCCGTCGCATCCTCTCCCCGACCGTTGCCTCGACCTCGGCGCCGTCGCATCCCCTCTCCGCCATCTCCCCGCTGTCGAGCTCCTATCTTTGGTCTTCCCCGACGACGACACGCCCCACTCCGATCACCGTGCCACTGAGGTGAAGCCCGACGGCCCTTTCTATCCCTTCCCTATGCCCTCCTCCTCCCTCCCAAGGTCGCCGAAGACCCGCCACCGTTCACGCTCGCCGGTGGGCTGACCGATCCGAAGATTCACAAGATTTGTCGAATGTCCTGATATTAGTTGTATAAGAATTGAGTTCAAGTGATGTCAAGCACAATCATTAGTTCTGCCAGTTGTTCTCGAGTTAATTAAGCACATGGAGTACAATTTCTAGAGTTGCTATGAAATGAATATAACATCATCCATTGCAATGCACAGTCACAGGACTAATTAGTTGTAAAATTGAGATTTTAATTGTTCGCTGTTAAGTGAAGTACGGTGTGAAATTGAGATTTTAATGCCAGTGCCATGCTCGCCTTTAAATTTGGATTGTGTGAGACGTGTAAGGTCAATTGTGCGAGATTTGGATTTGTAGTCTTTGTTTAAATAATGTAAATAATGGTACTAATAGTAGTAGAGGTATGTTGTGTGTTGACTAATGTCGGTTTCGAGAACCTCATGGTCCAATTTAGTCTAGTTTGTAATATTATAGTAAGTTTCAGTGGATACTTTTAATTATTTTTGTGCAATTATATTTGTTGTGCATAGCATTACCTTCATGATCATGGTCAAATTCATAAGCATCAATTCATTTCAAAATATGCACCAGGAATTAAACCATTGTTTGCACTTGGAATATCCATTTAGACCATATGTAGATGAAAGGGTTGCTACTGATTTAAATTTGCTAATATATGTGTATGTGTCTTTGAAAGATGTATATGTGTATGTATCCTCGAAAGATGTATGTGTATGTATCCTCGAAAGATGTATGTGTATGTATCCTCGAAAGATGTATGTGTATGTATCCTTGAAAGATGTATTTTGTGCTCTACACTTGTTATGTATTTGTCGTTGAATTGACATCACGAAATGTCATTCCCTTGCTTGATATGCAAAAATAATATCAGTTTGAACAATTTTGAGTTAAGTCCATATTAAACCTTAATGATAATCTATATAAAAACAATCTCGAATAAGTGCAAAATATCACAGGACTAACTTTAAAACACTTGTAGGGATATCCCCTACTTATGCCTCAAAAATGGTTAGAATACCTTATACGGTGTAGCCGCAATCATAAAAAGAAAACTGGACCGCGAACGTGCAAACAGCATGGTCATTTAAGCCTTTTCGATACGCTTTTACGTCTATGTTCATTCGTTACATCTATCTTCATTTCCTCGTTACGTCTATCTTAATTTCCTCGTTACGTCTTTCGTCGTTAACATTGTATGTGTATGTGTGTATATGTTTTTGAAAGATATATACGTGTCTTTGAAATATGACTTTGTTAATTTGAAATTTCCGATAAACTTGTTAGGAATGGCCTCTGACCAGGGACAAGTGCCGGAGGGAGTTGGGCCCTCAAATATGGACGAAGAAAGAACGGGTAGCCCGAACCATAGCCCAACGTCCTACCTGAACTTACAAGATCATGACATGGAGCAACCTAGCGCCACAGCTATGGACCAACCCGACGTCACTAACGTAGGCGAGGTAAAGTATTAGTACATTGTGGTTCCCAAAACATTGTAGGGTCAGATGACTAATAAGAAGATCAAATTGCAAGCTCGGACGTCTGATGAACGGAGGCAGCGCGCAAGTCGTGGTCCGAACAAGATGCCTAAGGGACTTTTTAACATAGTGGAGCTCTCGGCAGTCGGGGAATCTGCTATACCCGAGTCGTTGGGGCTGTACAGGACAGCATGCGGGGTTCTTGCTAGGGATGATGTGCCTATCAGGTACAGATCATGGATTGGCCGCCTAGGTGACCCATGGGTGGTTCCCAATGACTTGAAGAACTCATTGTGGGACAAGCTAAAATAAGTGTTCTAGTTTCCCCAAGGGACCGAGCTGGATGCAAAGAAACGTGCACTATGCATCATGTGCACAGTGTGGAAGAATTGAAAGATGACACTAAATAAGAACTATGTGAAGAAGAATGAAACGCCGAATTTTGACACGTATCCAAAGTTAAGGGAGTTTTGGGAGGAATTTGTGGCGTACAAGAGGTCTAAAGAAGCGCAGATAGTAAGTCAAAGGAACAAGGCAAACGCGGATAAGAATATTCACCCTCACACACTAGGAACAGAAGGATACATGAAGAAAATACCAGCATGGGATCGGTCCGAAGAAGAACTAACCCGCAAGGGTGTCATTCCTGCGACGGCCACCTTGAGCGAACGATCGAAGCACTGGTTGCTTGGGAGGGGTGCTTCTATCTCCGATGATGGCAGCTTAAGCTTCAGAAGCGATAGAGAGTAGGAAGTGTCGCGCAGAATCACAGATGCTCACGTGCAGTCTTCACAAGGATCTTTTAGGCCACGAAGGTAGAATGACTAGCTAACCGTAGCCCTGGGTAACAAGGAGCATCCAGGTCGCACTCGAGGAGTTGGTTTGGTGCTGTGGAAAGAAGCCTTCCCAGCTGACGCATGGTTGTATAGGTGTCTAAAGAGATTAAGAGAAGATCAACTGGACCGTCAAATAAAAGATGCTGTGGCGAGAGTGTTAGAGGAACAGAGAGTGGAACTAGATAAGACTGTGGAGCAAGCAGTACAGAAAGCTCTCAGCTCACGACCGCCACCCGGTGAAATCCCTAAGCTCATCAGTCCTGGTGCTCGTAAGGGCAGCTGCGCGTCCACAGGGATTCCCGAAGAGCATGGACTCCATTTTCCTGTGGGTGACATCAAAGAACCGACACCGTGAAAGCTACATTTGTCTGCACATGGTATTACCATCAAGGTGGCTAAGGGCAGCGCTTGGCCATGCCAGGAGTCGTAGGTTTTGCACTGTCGCCCGATACCACAGGGATTCGCCAGGATCGAAGTGGACAGTGTAGTCCGCCAATACCGTAAAATGGAGGTAGAGACCCCTGGCGAGGACGGAAACAAAAAACTAGGAGAAAACGTCCATGGCTTCCTCGCGTGGCGCCAGAGCTTGATTAAGTTTGGCTCGGACGATGAGGGCGACGAAGATGATGATCAGTCGCACTCTCCACACATAGACCTTTCACCCTTGTCACCACCACATAGACAAAGTCCAACTCCTCCGCCGGCACCAACCAGAAAAAGTTCGACTCCTCCGTCGAAATCTGAATAGAATCGAACACCAGCACCATCTCGGAAGTCAGCACCATCCTCGAAGAAATCTCAATCATTTGTGAAGCCAGGACAATCTCAGAAGAAATTGCCAGTTGAGATGACTGAAGAAGAACAAAAAAGCACGTAAGCGCCAGCGTAACATCTCACTTTAAAAAGGTGCCATCACCTGAGAAGACTAAAGTTTATGGTAACGCGCAAAAGTTTTTCTTGAGTATGGCAAAAGTGCAAAAGATAGGGCAGACTTCTAAACATTGCAAAATGTCAGACTACGAGCGCATATCCAGAAAGCAATACTTGAAGGCGGCTAGTGCCGACGCGTTGAGGTTGGATGCTCAAGCAGATGCTGCTCAACGAGATGCTATGGAGCAAGGTCTAAGGTGAAAGTTCTTTACGGGGAAACCGCTGGTTGAACCAGCTCATTTCAACCACCGAACAGCATAACTGCGGCGCGTCCATCAGTGGTACATGCAGCAGTCCAACGATGGTATGGAGGCGTTCGTAGTTAGATACACGGAGCAAGATTTTCACAACGGGGATAGCATCTTCTGGGTGGGTTTCGAGGAGTTGTATATGTTGTACCAGCAAGATGCCCTGGACGTGAATATACTTAGACTGTGGACTTTGTAATTCTCTACGTATATTATTGTGCATTCTTGTACTGTTTAATTGCATGTCTGACTTCTTTCTTATGTAGAATAGAGATACAAACATGTAGAAGAAATGGCAATGACAATCTAGCATTCTTAGATCCGGGGCTTATCAACGAGAAGCTTGTGAAGGACAATTCACAGTATAATGAGGACTATTTATTTAATACTTTCTTGAAGCTGCAATGCAAAACCTCCATACTTTTACCCTATAACTTTAAGTATGTATTTCCCTACTTCTAATATCGTTTTACTATTTTTGCGTAACACGTACGATGTGGGAGTAATTGACTACGTTGACATATATGTGTAGGTTTCACTGGGTCCTCCTCATCATCCAGTTAGATGCTAGCAGGATTTTTGTCTTGGACTCTAGGAGAAAACCAACTAATCTATATCAAGACTTTTGGGACATGCTGAACAGGTAAACTCGATCGTTGCGTTATTGCTATAGCAATATTCCATTCTATTGCATTTAAGTTTACTTACTATTCAAAATCATTCACAGGGCATTCGCACGATACTGCAAGAAAAGTGTTCGGTATCGTCCATACATGAAACATTTTGAAATAATAATCGACTTTCCATGCATGAGGCAGGACCTGGGAAATAATTTATGTGCATACTATGTATGTACAAATTTACATTCAATTGTCACGGAGACTGTGGGCTATAACGAAGCCATGGTACATAATTACACATGATGTCTACTATTTTTTCATTTAACATATATCATCATTAATTAACTATCTCTTTTCTTCGGTAACAGCGCTCCAAATTGAGAACCAATAAGTTATTACTGACAGAAATTATAGCAATTTAAGAATAGATCGCCGGATTCATTCATGATGAGGTCATCAATCCAAACGGCGAGTTCCACGAGTAGCCTCATCGCCCTTATTCCTTCGATCTAGACCCATGACATGCCTACTTCGACTCTTTCTACTGTAGTCGGTGCAAAATCAAAGTGAATGAGATGTAGTCAAACTATATTTGTAAACAAATCATTGTAAAAACCAAATATTGTGATGCTTTAATATATTTGAATTATGATTTTAACGATGCTTTATAATATATGGATATATTTGAATTATGATTTGAATGATTCTTTAGATACTATATATGGATATTGTATAAACAATTGTATAGAAGTATATATATTGCACAAAAAATATGCAATAAAAATATTTAGTGAACGACTTGTCACTGTCGGTTGTTGGACAAAACCACTGCCGGGTTGTGGTATAACCCGGCAGTGATAGTTCGATATCACTGCCGGTTTTATGTATAACCGGCAGTGATAATGCTCATCACTGCCAGATTTTGGTTTGAACCGGTAGTGATAGTTCGATATCACTGCCGGTTGTAGATAAAACCGGCAGTGATAATCCTCATCACTGCCGGTTCATAACCCGGCAGTGATAGATCCTAGTATCACTGCCGACCAATCACTTTCGGCTCCAATAACCGGTAGGGATGTTGTTGTGGACCTAACAATGATGTGCTGTTCTGTAGTAATGTGTAACTCATGCGCACCCGCTAGCTTGCCTCAGGCATTCACATTCACAGCCTAAGGTGCGGCGCGAAAACTGACGGCCACAGCTTCAATCAAGGACGTCCATCGTACCATCCGTCCAAAACTAGAGAATGATTTGAGAGCACACCTGAGCTTGCAATACCAATGATAGCTCGACTACTACTTCCCTTACGCCAATCGGTCTTGTTATTTCAATTCGAGTACTTTGCTTTGCTTGACTTAATTCAAGTCACCGCACTAATTCAAAATTTCGAGTCAAACGTGTTGAGAAACCCTGAAAGCCCACCGAAGGCCCATGTGGTCCCTAATGCCAAAACCCTAGAGAGCGCTATAAAAGGAGGAGGGAGGGTCCCCCCCATGTACACAGAATTCATTAGCAATAAAGAATTTCCGCTTTCGCTCTCCCTAAACACGTGTGTCTCTCTCTTTCTGTTCTCCACCTCAGATCTGTTCGGGAACCCCGGACTATTCGATAGCGAGGTTCCTTAACACGTTATCAGCACGAAGCTCTACCGGAGATCAGAATTGAAAAGGTGAGAAAAGGTGGGATTCGACGATTTGAATCTAATCGTTTTTGTTCCTTCGCATGCATCTATCCTACGTGGCACGAAGCTACACGGCGATCGCACGAAGCTAGCCGACATGAAGCTACAGTACATTATTTACTATTCATCACAGAAAAAAAAGCAACAGTACGGCGCTCGAAGCGCCGCCACCTTGGTTTTCGCACCAGCAGCGAGTCGTCGCATCGGCAGGCGTGCACGAAGCCGCCGGCCGTCGCATCGGCGTTCTGGCTCGCAGCCACAGCGACCGACCCGCTGCAACTTGTCGGCACCCTCGCTGGCCACACCACCGGCACGCATGAAGTCGCGCCGCCCTCACTGGCCGCGCTCCCGTCGGCGCGCATGAAGCCCCCACTGGCTCGGCATGAAGCCCCGCCACGGAAGGCACCTCGGCCGTGCTCGCCGCGCCGCCGCCGAGGTAGCTCGGCCCGGTCGCGCCGCGCGTCGCCTCCCGGCTCAAGCCGCGACAAGCACGGGCGACGCTGCACCGAGGCGACCGCAGCCACGCCATCGCTGCGGCGCCGCCGCACGCAGCCGCGCCCCAGATCCGTGGGGCCGCACGCGCCGCGCGCCGCCACCTCCGCGCCGCCGCCATCGGCGCCAGCGAGCGGCACCCCGCCGTCGCGGCGGCCGCGCCCGAAGCGCCGCTCCGTCGCCGACGCCGGCTCAGCGAAGAAGCAGCCGCCGCGCGCATGTCGCCATCGGCACGCGCGCCGCGCCGCCCGACGGAAGAAGCGCGCCACCACCTCGTCGGCCCGGCTCGGCCGCCGCCACAGACCGCCGCCCGGCACAAGCCCTCCGCTCGTCCGGATCGCGCGCGCCTCCGCGCCCGCCGCCGATGCCACCGGTTCGGCTCGCGGCCGTCCCGCCGGCAGCGCAGACGCCTGGCGGCGCGCCGCGACGGCTCAAGAAGCGGCGGCGGGACCCGGCGATGCCGACGGAGCAGCCGGGCGCGCCGGCGATGCCGCCGGCGCCGGCGATGCCCGGCGCCCCGGTGGCCTCGCCATCGCGCCGCTCGCCGAGCCGCTCCGCGCCTCCTCTCGCCGCGCCATGCCCCGCGCCTCCTCGCGCTGCACAGAGGGAAGAAGTGGCGGCTAGGGGTGGGAACCCTAGCCGCCAGCTTTGCTGGGCTGGAAGTTTTAAGGCGCGGCCCAGTGAAAGCTTCGGCAAGAAGCGAAAAAAAAGAAGGAAAAAGAAAAGAAGAAAAAAGAAAAGAAAAAAAAATGCAGAAAAATTGCAGAAAATTTTGAAAAATTGCCAGAAAATCAAGAAGATTTATTTGGCTCTGTTTTTAATTTTTCTTGCTTTATTTCTCTGTTTTTCGAATTTTCTTTATGAATTTTGAATCCGTTGCTTTATTTAATATATTGCAATGCATATGATTTTTTTTTCTGCTCTTTATGCTTTTTGCAACCATTTTTCTATTAGATTACACGCAGTAATCTAATGTCGGAATTTTGAAATCATGAAGATGTCTGGCATCGTGAATCGTGAGCTTGAAGAACTGGCCCCGCACGGTCAGAACTACCTCACTTGGGTATCGGACGTGAAAATCGTTCCTGGGGGCAAGAAGCTCTGCGCAGCAATTGGTCTAGGGTCCTCGCAGGACGCTAAACCTACCACAGAACAGAACGATCAAGCCTTGCACTTCCTCAGGCACCACCTCTCAGCCACTCTGAAGAATGAATACATGGCTGAAGAGAGTGCACTTGAGTTTTGCGACTTGAGCGTTGGCGAGTACAACCGCTTTGCACGTAATTTGTACCAATCTCTCTATGTAGCAAGAAGATCACCGATGAAGAGAAGATTGAGAAAACTCTCTCTACCTTCCACCCTAACGCTATCCGAGTGCATGCGGCTATCGTCGGGACGCATACAAGGAGTATTGCGAATCGATTGATGTTATGCATGTTGCGAAATCACAAGACGATGTTCTACGCAAGAACTATGTCTCGCAGACCACCTAGAAGGAGCGCTGAATAGAAGTCAATGCCAATAGCTACAAGGTGAGAAAGCCTGCTCATAGAAAGAAGGGCAAACAAGGTGGAAAAGAGAAGTTTCGTGCCAAGGGTAAGTCCAAAGCCCGTTAATGCATGAATCGCATTTTCTTTTAGATTATGGTTGTTAGCATTTTCTTTTGAATAATGAATAGTAGGCTCGAAGAGCATACTTATTTCATGAATAAATATGCAATTTATTCTTTATCCCAAGATTCTTTCAATTGCAAGCAATATTTGAATTATTTTGCCTCTGCTTGATTGGAATTATATTTCTTGCATCTAGAAATCGTAGCGCCCAAATAGAAGAGATATGCATTGTTGTGAGTGCCACAACAAATACCATCTTAAGAGAGTCTAAATATTTCCAGTCGATCACGAAGAACGCTGGAAAGATTACTACGATCGCAGGAAGCGACTCATATGTAATCGGCTCAGGAAGAGCCACTATTATATTGCCTATGGGTACAACTTTGGTAATTGAAGAAGCCCTTTGTACCCTGAATCAACGCGCACTCTCTTAAGCTTTAAAGACATCCGCGCCAATGGTTTTCACGTAGAAACCAATGAAGAAAATGGCAAAGAATACTTGTGCATTGTGAAGCACGCGTATGTGAAAAAATGGTATTAGAAAATGTCCTCATATGAATCTGGGTTGTACTACACGAATATTCATGCACCAAGTGTATACTTCCTTGAAGACTGCTTTTAGAAGCTCAATTATTTTCTTTATGGCATGGTAGATTAGGTCATCCTGGTCTTAGAATGATGAGAAATATAGTGAACAACTCACAAGGTCATGGCATTAACGTTAAGAATTTCCCGAATCATGAAGATTTTGTGTGCCCTGCATGTGCCACCGGGAAATTAATAACTAGACCCTCTGTCATGAAAGTGCAAAGTGAAATCCCGCATTCTCGAACGCATCCAGGGGATATTTGCGGTCCGATTCAGCCCCTGTCAGGGCCGTTTCGATACTTTATGGTGCTCATCGATGCTTCCTCGAAATGGTCGCATGTATGCTTGTTGTCAACAAGAAACCATGCTTTTGCAAAGCTGATCTCGCAGATCATAAGAATTAAGAACGCTTTCCCTGATCATCGCGTGAAGTCCATTAGAATGGACAATGCCGGAGAATTTACTTCAAAGGCGTTTGATGATTATTGCACAGCAACAGGGATAGCAGTTGAGCACTCCGTACCGCACGTTCATACGCAGAACGGACTAGCAGAAGCACTAATAAAGAGGATTAAGTTCATTGCCAGACCGCTTTTGCAGAGTTGTAACTTGCCCAACACTTGTTGGGGACACGCAGTCCTGCACGCAGCAGCTCTTATCAATTTCAGACCATCGGCCTACAACATCCATTCCCCCATGCAACTTGTGCACGGGATCATCCCGAAGATCTCCCATCTTAGAAAATTTGGGTGTATGGTATATGTACCTATACCACCCCCTCAGCGGACTGCAATGGGCCCTCTCCGCAAGTCTGGGATATACGTTGGTTATGAGAGTGCATCCATAATCAGGTATTTAGAACCCATGACTGGAGATTTGCATACAGCCCGGTTCGCTGATTGCATCTTTGACGAGGATCGTTTCCCGTCATTAGGGGGAGGAAATCAACCTTTGGATGAAAAATGCCGGGAAATCATATGGCATTCCACCGATCCCGCACATGACCCCGCACTAATGAAGCAAATCAAGAAGTCCGAAGATAATTGATTTGCGAATTTAGCAAATGAACCGCCTGATCATTTTGTGATCCAAGGGCGTGGTTAAGTCGCATGTACCCGCAAGGAATGTACCGAGAGGGTGGAAATACCAAAGAAAATAGAAGGTATCCTCAACCTGCTCAGAGGCCTCAAAGAAAAAGAACAGCAACTGCTCCTCAAACCCAAAGTACCCGAGACGTCTGGAGAAAATCAAGCGAGAGGACTTACCACAACCAATCACTAAAATGCCCCAAGGAAAGAAGGGGAGCCAGTTGAGACTGCAGGCTTGGAAAGAAGCCAACAGAAAGGCAATTCCAGACTTGAATCTTCCACTGCGCAGAAGCCAGGAAATAATGTGTGCGCACACATAGGCGATGAAAGCTAAAGGAACTTGCTCTGCGATAGGGAAAAGCGTGAAGAGCAAGTAGAAGTGCATGAAGCACCCCATGAAGAAATGGCCATAAACTTTGTAATAACAGAGAATCCTCGAATAGAGCAATGTACCAACATTGATGCCTACTGCAAAGAAGATTGCCTCGATCATTGATCATGATCCCGAGCTCGCATCTCGCAGAGTGCAAGAAAAGGCTAGATTGGGAAGAATGGAAAAAGGCAATTATCTGCAGAGTTAGTCTCTCTGAACAAGAGAGAGGTGTTTGGGCTCAGATGCCGCACACCTCCCCATATAAGCCTGTGAGGTCACAAATGGGTCTTTGTTCGGAAGAGGAATGAAAACAACGGTTGTAAGGTACAAAGCAAGGCTTGTAGCTCAAGGTTTCACTCAACGCCCGGAGTTGATTATGAAGAAACCTATTCTCCGGTCATGGGAGGAATTACCTTTAGATATTTGATCTCAATGGCATCAACTTGAAGTTGAGAATGAAGTCGATGGATGTTGTCACAAAGATACCAGATGGAAACTTGGATTGGAGATATACATGAAAGTCTGGAAGGAATTCCTATCCCAACCAAGATGGAGCAAATAGAAACATGCAGTGTGAAATTGGAGAAATCACTTGTATGATAATGGGCGATCAGAAGAATGTGGTACAATCGCTGAGTGACTTTCTCGCAAGAAAGGCTACACAAACAAATAAGATTGTCCATGTGTGTTTATACAAATGATCCACGAATGGATTCTCAGATAATCTCCGTCTATGTAGATGACTTGAACATCATTGGGACTGATGAAGAAATTGAAGAGGCATGCTCATACTTGAAGTCTGAGTTTGAAATGAAAGATTTGGGTAAAACCAAGTTTTGTTTAGGCTTGCAGCTTGAACATGTCCAAGGAGGAATCTTGGTACACCAATCAACCTACACGCAGTAAAGTGTTGGAAAGATTTAGCTTTGAAAAATCATATCCTGCAAAGACTCCAATGGTCGGAAGGTCACTCCAAGCAGACCTAGACCCATACAGACCCAGAGAAGAGGGGGAGGAAGTCCTGGGAGCAGAATTCCCATATTTGAGTGCAATTGGAGCACTCATGTACCTTGCGAATAGCACTAGACCGGACATTGCGTCATTTGTGAATTTGCTAGCTCTAGATGCAAAGGCGTAACCCACCAAAAGACATTGGAAAGGGATCAAGGACATCTTCCGCTACCTCCAAGGAAGCAAAGACCTCGGTCTGTTCTTTAGAAGAAATAATGAATTGAATTTGGTTGGCTATGCCGATGCTGGGTATTTATCAGACCCGCATACTGGCAAGTCCCAAACCGGCTATGTTTTCCTATGTGGAGGAACAGCAATTTCTTGGAAGTCGTCTAAGCAGACTCTTGTCTCGACGTCGACAAACCACTCGGAAATCATCGCTTTGTATGAAGCATCGCGTGAATGTGCATGGCTCAGAAGAATGGTTCACCACATCCAGAAGTCATGTGGTTTGAACATTGAGCAAACTCCCACGATAATTTATGAAGATAATGCAGCTTGTGTTGCCCAAGCACAGATGGGTTATGTGAAGAGCAATCTCACGAAGCATATCAACCCCAAGTTCTTCTATGCTCATGAATTGCATAAGATGAACGAGATCAAGATATTGCATACTAAGTCATGTGAAAATCTTGCGATTTGTTCACTAAATCACTCCCAAAGATCTACCTTTGAAAGGTGCGTGAAAGGAATTGGGATGATGAGACTTAGAGAAGTGCAGATTTGGGGAGATATTTCACATACTCCCACATGAATCTCAAGATGAATTATGAATACCCAACATGAATCCCAAGATTAGCAATTGAAGTTGGGAGAATTGTACTCTTTTCCTTAGCAAGTTTTTCATGAAGTTTTCTTGCGTAAGGTTTTAACGAGGCAATTCGAGCAACATAGTAAGCGATGCTATGTACTCTTTCTCCAAGTATTTTTCCCACTGGTTTTTTCGAGTTTTAATGAGGCATATGCATCTCGCGCAAAGGGCCCAAGGGGAGTGTTGAGAAACCCCGAAGCCCACCAAGGCCCATGTGGTCCCTAATGCCGAAACCCTAGAGAGCGCTATAAAGGAGGAGGGGGTCCCCATGTACACAGTAATTCATTAGCAATAAAGAATTTCCGCTTTCGCTCTCCCTAAACACGTGTGTCTCTCTCTTTCTGTTCTCCACCTCAGATCTGTTCGGGAACCCCGGACTATTCGATAGCGAGGTTCCTTAACAAAACGTACGTGATCGACCTAAGTAATCCAGAGTACAGTCCACTTTACATAGAAGTTGTTGCCGTCTAATTTTGGCAGCCAAAATAGTCTGCTATGTCGGCATGGAGATTGGGGAAAAGTCAATAAGACCAAGTCAATGGAGAAGAATCTAGAAGTGGTAAAATCGGCAATGGAGTAACCGGCGAGAAAGAAAGGTTGGGCTAATATAGAAAGATCAATCAAATTAATTCGTTTATACACTATACTACTTTTCAAGTCTGTATACCAGTTTAATATCTTCTCTGTGTTTGTCGTGGTTACTGTGGGATCCTAGGAAATAAAACTCCGAAATCCTCTGTGTATCTTGTACTAGTTCAGAAAAAACTAGTACACATAGTAAACAAAGCTGGTACCATAACATATCATACGAAATTTTATTTATTCAATTATCAAAATACTACAATATTAATGGCTTGTAAGCCAACTGAAAATATAGCAGCGGGAAAGCAAAAAGAATAGTAGAACCCAGCGAATCTACTACAGGCAATCGACTGGGGCAGCGGCCTTGTCATCGAGATCCTCACCGGTGAAGAAGTGCTCCTCCTCTAAAAACAACATATAATACAAGATGAGTACAAAAGTACTCCGTAAGTCACAAAGTAAATGCAGTTGTAATGAAGGATCACAAAGGAATGCATAATATGGTTAATTTAAGCATAAAGCAATATTTTAAATACAATAAGTAATTTTTAATGCGTAATTGATATAATAAAAACTGAGTTTTAATCAAATTTTCAACACGAGCTCTAACCCGGAGTTTCATTCCAAATTTACCCATGTGGACTCTCTCCACTTATAAACAACTTTTATAAAATCATTTTCGAAATGTCAAAGTCTAGTATGTGAATGGCTTGCTCGGCATGCCATGACCATGGGTACATCTAATCGATTAGTTTTACACTCTACAGAGGTTGCACAACTTTACCCATAAGACATGATCGTCTCCTTTTTGCCAAATACACACTTCTTTTGATGTGCGACAAGAGAAAATCATGACAAGACCCCTATAAAGCTCCATACATATAGTCATACCCGCTAAGGTTCCACTACTGAAAGAATCACCCTAGTCAAAAGCCCCCTTTTGCGCCAAGTGGCAACCTCACGCTCACACCACTTTCATCCTAATGGCACAATTGTCCATGGTATGTTGCAATACGGATAGCCAGGTTTGTCCCATACCAGACTTTTGGTAGTACGGTAAGGCTTTATATTCAGTGAAACATAAACCGGTACTTAATTCTTCCGACTCTCCGACTTTCCACAAACCCAACTCTCGTGCTTCACTGCACCTACCCGACAACTAATTCTCTCCTGGTCTAAATCATATTTCCACTTTTCCTTTGAACAAAATCACTTTCCATATCATTCCATGGCACACTAATACTAAGGAATAATTTTAATTCAATAGAAATCTTTGTTTGACATAAATTCCCAAAAAGTCCTAAATTTAGGTTTAAGCATGTCTAAGCTACTTAATATATAGCACTAGTTAATAATGTATTAATGTACCAACTAGTGATATGTTTGCTCAAGGTTACAATGGTTTTCAGATTAACAAAGTCAATTGAGATCGTAACAATTGGGAGTAACTATACATTTAAATCTGGGATTTAAATTACACCAATAAAATTATGCATGCAATAATTTAAATCAAAAATACAATTTAAAATCTGGGGTCAACATGGTCAAGGGTGTAACTTGCCTTGCACGAAAGGTTAATGCTCGAGATCATTGAAAACAAATTCTTCCGACTCTCCGAAATCTATACACGAAGAAAATCCAAATTCAAATAAAATCCAAATAAATTCAATTAAAATACAAAACTAGCATTAATAAGTAATTTAGGATTTTATATGAATTTAGGAAGAAAAATGAAGTTGATTGGAGTTCGAACAGAGAAGAAACTCACATGAAATGATGAAATTCCAGAAAATAGAGCTCTCGCCGAACTTGGAGAAGACAGGGTTGCCGGCGGAGCTCCAACAAGAATTTTCCAAACTATTTTTGTGGGTCCTAGAGGACATCTTGGGGAAGCTTCAGCAAACATTTGAGGTCCAACAAAAGTCGGGAGTGATCGGGAGATCTCGCTGAAAGTTCATCGAATTTAGGGAAGAAACGCTTGTGGAGGGAGCTCTGGAGGGCTTTTTGCAAATATTCAAAAAGGAGGATGTGGGGAATGAGGAGAGAAATCTTGGGTTCAATTTATAGGAAAGACGAAGTTCGAACAGAGGAGGACAAAATTTTTGATTTTATTTTTCTAAAAAAAGACCAGATTACTGTGCAAGCACAGCGGCTGATTTTTGAATTTTTATGGTGAGGTTTTGGCAAAGCAGAGGGGACCATCGTGTAGAACACGGTGCCATGATACCAATGGTGTGGTTGATTGCGATTGAAGAGCTTTCATGGCAGTGGAAATGGCAACGAAGCGAGGTTCGGCCGACGGTGAACAACTAGCTCAATTCGGTGATATGGTGGGGGAAATGCCAATAAATTGAAGTTTTGTTTTGTGGTGCCCTGTAACATCAAATATAATGTGACGCGAATAGAAATGAAAGAAACTCACCGAAAGACGATGGAGATTGTCGGAGCACGGTGGCTAGTTGCGAGGAGTACAAAGGACATGACGGCAGTGTTTCAGTGAGATTTTGGTGAAGCGGAGGGAAGAATTGCGACAAGAGGAAGCCAATGATGGGTTGGTGGTGACAACGGACACTACTACACGAATATACATCACAATCGGTTCTAGTGGCGACACAAAGTCATGAGACAGAGATGAGACAACGCTATTACAGTCAGTTTTTACCTGATAGAGATGAGTGCATCATCTCTATGGTTCTTCTAAAGAACCGATAGAGATGACCAGATCATCTCTATTGCTTCTTCTAAAGAAGCGATAGAGATGATACTCTCATCTCTATCGGTTCTTTGTAAGAAGCGATAGAGATGATACACTTATCTCTATCGCTTCTTCTAAAGAACCGATAGAGATGAGGGACTCATCTCTATCGCTTCTTACAAAGAACTAATAGGGATGACCCTTTATCTCTATCATTTTCTTCTCAGAACCAATAGAGATGAGGGGGTGTGCTGTTTTCCAATTCACTCTCCAATCAACACATATTTCACACAGTATGCACATATCACATTCACACAGCAATAGCACACATTATGCACATATCACATACATAGAACACAAACATTTTATTACAACACATATCACATTCATTCTCAAAATAGAACTCAAACATCCTTCACAGTTAGTACACATGCAATCGCATTCACATATGTAATATTGTTCACATATGGACTAGTAAGAGCTTTTAATCAGAACCTACCTATCTCATGAGATAACTTCCATCCAAAGCACACATGCATAAGTGGTCTCAGAACTTGTTGAGTGCAGAGTCGTCTAAGCTCTTACGGGGATATTGATATACTTGCAAAATAGAAACAAGTGCTCTAATTTAAGTTTTGAAATTTCTATGTGAAAGGCTAATTGTATTATTATGCATGTACATATACCTTAGGAAAAGGTCCGACTACCGACCACGATCATCATGTGTCGTGATGACGACAAACCGCAGTGGTCGCCGCTACCCTATTGATGACACTCGTGAAGAAAGAAAAAGAAATTAAGAGATGAATAATAGATGTCGAAAATATTAATCTTATATATGGTAGGCACTTGTACCTTGAAGCGCACATACCCAAACTTCGAGCCCTTTTGTCATCGTGTTTTCCTCCTTCAGTGACGTAGTTCGAGAAACCCCTATATACGTTAGAGAGATACTGTTGAGTCAAAAAAAAATTAACGTAGTTAAATACAGAAAGTGTTAGGTAAGAGTAGTGCACTTACTGGTCCAAAGGAGGCTTGATCGCGTAGGCCATTGGTCTCTTCTCGATCGAGTTAAAAGTGTAGACTATGTTGTCACTCAGAACGATCACGAGTAGAATCCAATGGTTGCTTTTTAAATGGTATGCAGCGAAGGAAATAAGTTCACATACGGTTTAAGTGCGTACAAGTAATTGAAGGGTAAAGTAGTACTTACTCCTCATGGTACAGGAGTAGAACAAAATCTTTCTTCGACTCAGCTCTCAATGCCCCCTTGATGTAGCTGGCAACCCATTCCGGTTGAAGCCTAGCCATGGTCGCGGACACAAGCTCGTGGTCGATTTAACCCAATCGGTTGTCGATTAAATCACGATCACGCCTCATTGCCCTGCAACTCGTGTTGAATGTTAGAAAACATAGTGCAAAATCATATGGAAGTCATAAGCTCATGCTATATGGTGCGATGCTCAAAGCGTCCAGGATCGTACAGTAGAAATATCGATGGCTATCGGCTGGCATGCATTTTAATAGATCCTCAAAACTAACTAGGAATGTCCCATCCTCCTCACGGTGGAAATGTCCCTTTCTGTATTTAACATTGAAGTCGACTCGCCGCTCGCCCTCTTTCACTTTGTCAACGTACCATCCATGGAGCTGTCGAGTCCATTTGCCTAGAGAATTCAATTTGATGGAAGGCAGAACGGGCTTTCCATGTACGTAGGCCTTAAAATCATAAGACCTCTCTGTGGCCTGTGCCGACTTTCCTTTCTGTGCAAAAGGAGTCTCCGAGGTCGGGGCAGTGAGCTTTTCATGTACCTCAGGGGGCTCTGTGGCCTCTGTGAGTTTTGCCTTTTTAGCAGGAGTCTCCAAGGTCTGCAGTGGTTCTGTGGCCTCTGTGAGCTTTGCCTTTTTAGCAGGAGTCTCTGAGGCCTACAGTGGTTCTATGGCTGTCGTGCAAGTCCTTTTACGCACCAGCTCTGTACTCTGTGCAAAACTCGTCATGGTCGTGGGAGCTGGCTCAGGTATGGTAGGAACCTACGAATCATGCACATATGTAACTTGTTGCCGTACTACTGGAATGGTATAGAAGACGCGGTGGATTTTTACCTTGACCAGTACAACGCCTTTCGTGGGCCACTTGATGAACGACATCCGAGCTTGCCCGAGAGTGGTGATGTCTTCGTTGGGGGAGAACTCGAGCACATGTGATAAGAAGGCGATGTGGACATAGTCCACCTGGACCCTCATGTAGCCCTTCCCCAATGGCTGACCATGCACCGTGTCGGTCTCCTTGCATGAAAATGAAATCCCTCGTGCAACCTCAATAGGAAATCCATCTTCTGTTAGGGTGAGTTGGCACTTGGTAGGCGCCTGCAAAAAGTGCGCAACTTTAGAGAAAACATATGAAGTGTTACCCTCGCACCTTTAAGTTAGGAAAAATTAATTATTACCTTCTACTGGGGACCGAACTTATCATTTTTGGAACTGCAGCTACTTGGTCGGGGCTCAGGCTTCTCTACGGTAGGCGGGGGCATCTGGCTCTGACTTTGGGAGATCATCACCATCATCTTTGCCCTCAAACACTCCTCACGTGCCACCATCTCCTCCCTCATATCCTCCTCACGTGCCGTCATCTCCTCCTTAATCTCCTCCCTCAGCTGCTCCCTGAGCGTGTCCTTGAGGTGCTCCGCACGTGCCTCCCATGATCTTGATCTGGTACTCCCAGCATCATCTTGGAAGTAGGACTTCTTCGTATGTCCTGACCCTGCGGCAAGCACCCGGCCCTTATGGTCGGGGTTCCCGATTGCAGAATACAGGATGTCATTTGACCCTTGGCTAAGAAAGGTCCCTGGTCTTTCCTTTGGCTTACCTCCTCCTGCAAGAAGCGAGTACGAATTAGATATGAAATACAACACGAAGGGTCGACTACAATGTACTAAGTTTGATGTCTTACAATGGTGGAGACGACTTGTGCGGTAACGGGGTTTGGTACTATCAGCTGCCCGTCCGCGGTTTTCTTTGTCCTTGCTAATACCCAGTCACGTGCCCGCTCCTCACATATGTGCGAGTAAAGCATCGCTGTCCCGGAGTTTGTGCACTCCTTGGCTAGTCGCGCCCACTCTACCTTCTTCTCTTCATAGTCGCCTGAACTGAGGTGGTGCACATGTGTGTTCTGCCTCTGGGTAGCAATGTTCTTCTGTCTCAGCTCCCTCGCCTCGGGTATACCCTTCATCCTCGTGAACTCCTCCCAAACACCAGTAGTCACAAACGGATACCTCTCGAATGGTCTATGGCCTTTCAGCACGTACTCACTGTGCATGAAGACCTTGAAGTGCCTCAGAGAAACACCCATCCTCTTCAAGGCGTACCGCCTGGCATTATTTTCGTCCTTCTCTTCTATAATCTATTTGCCCTTAACCTTGTCGCACAGCCGATTCTTCTGCTCGGCGCTAACTTCCTTTCTCCAATCCTTAACCGTTATGGGAACTCTCTCCCTCGCCAATTGGCCGAGGAATGAGCGATATCGCCCCTTGTACTTAGAAGGACCCATGCAAACCCATGTGGCATTGAAGTGGAGAACCTGCGGCGTTCTCCCTGCAACCCCTTTGTTCGGTCCTCGGGCCTTCCTCACCTTACTCGGCTCCTCAACACTTGGAACTTGGCTCGGCTCAACACTTAGAACTTGGCTCGGCCCCTCAGGAGCACCTTCTACTCTGTCTGGCGATGAACCGATACTCTCTAATTGCGATATTTTGAGTTGTCTTATCTGACATGGTCATATATTTGACATGAGAGAAAGCAATTCGTAGCTATTATGTGAACTTGACGATAAATCATGTAAAGCAACAACTGAATATTGTAGTAGAGTAATATATGAATGAATGATATTCAAGAAAAGTCTATCTGTTGACCTTTACTCCGTACATACGAACGATAACTCCTAATCTCTAAATAGGTTTGGTCCTAATCCCATTCGAGGATATGGTTTATGCAGTTCTTGTTGTTGTACAACCGAGCAGAAAATTCGCAAGATCTCCCCGCTGTTCTCCGGATACACATCTCGACAACAGGTCAATAGGGGTGTGTATCTAGAGAACACTAGTGACACACTACCGAAATCTACTCTGAAGTTGTACAACAGCTTAGGAACTTGCCCGAACCACATATCCTCGAACTGTCCAAAAAACGTGGACAATTCGAGACTGCTCACTTATAAATATGCTATTCCAACATATTTATAAATAAGCACTCTCGAACGGGAGACGTAGGTTACGCAACCTAAACTCTAAAATATACTGAGATAAAAAACAAAAGTAATATGCAATTATGTACGAAATAATGGTCTCAATTAACAAAGTTGAAAGTTGAATAATAATATGATGAGTAAAGAACCACATATGAGAAAATAATGAAAATAAACTCTACACTTAATGAGAATATATCACTCACTGATTGATACTAAATAATCACAATATGTTACTAAATTCACAAAATTTGAACTTAATCCATTTGATTATCTTACTAATTTCTATTGAAACTAGTGGGAGTCCATTATCTATTTGATTTTGGTCGATTCAATTTTGAACTATGAGTTTGCATTACAATTTGACGAATCCATTATCTATTTGATTTTGGTCGATTCAATTTTGAACTACTAATTATCTATTTCTGTCCTTTCTTCTTTTGGGTCAGACTATGAATGGGATATTGGACATTTTGAAGGAGCTCAGAGGCCCAATGTGGATTGCTTCAGAAGCACATCCTTTGGACTGTCATAGCAGGAGGTAAGATTAAGCTTCTGCATGCCTACTATGATGTATGCCAGACTTTGCTTGATAGTTATTGTGAATGTGCACATTATTAAAGAATATACCTTCAAGTAATTCAACAGCCCATCCCAAATGTTATAGCAAAATAAAGAGCTCTTGAACTTCATGATATTTTAAAATAGAGCTATTCATGGCATGGACACATCACACATGTAGTAGTACAGCATCCAGTAATCAAATATCAGAGCTCATGGCAAGGACACATCACACATGTTGTAGACCATAGAGTAAATGTTTCTAACTTCCTTTAACAGATAAACCACAAAGCAGTAAAAAAGGTATCCAAATCTAACCAACAAAGGGTGTACAGTATGGTTTTAGCATTACATTGAATATAAGTAGAGAAGTTGTGGAAGTTCTTATATCTTTACCATAATCTATCACATCAATACAGTGTGCAAACTATGGAGAAAAAGTGCACTGCAATGCCACCTTCACTGTCTAGTGTATGTACTAAAAAGTTGCTCAATTGAATTCTAACCTGCTCCATAGCCTAACACAAGGGCATGACAAAATTAAGAACAAGCCTAAATTGAGCATGACATAAGGGCACTTGGTCTGCTTCCACAATCAAATTCAACATGTGGTACAACGATTACAAAGGCAAAAGGCATGCTAATAGACAACCGAACTGACATAGGACAGAATGTACATTTTTAACTTGTGCTTGCAGTAATACAGGTTCATCTTTATTAGGCATAGCTCTTGAAATTCCAAAATGTATATTAACTCATTTTAGATAGCAAACATGTAGAAAATAAAGAACAAGAACATAATGCATATATCATCGCTGTTAGAATATTCACCAAGACGAGCTACGGCGGTGAGGTCGACGGGGGTAGGACGGCTACGGGGGCAGCACGGCTGTGACGGTGGGGCGGAGGGCGTCGGGCGCGGTGGGGCGTTGGGGGTGTCGGGTGGCGGGTGGCGGCGGGCGTGGGGCATCGGGGCTGCGTGGTGGCAGGGCGTGGGGGTGTCGGGACTGTGGGACGACAGGGCGGCGGCGGGGCATTGAGGCCTGGTCGGGGCTAGGGTTAGGAGAGGTGGAGGTTGCGCGCCCGAATAAGATGCGCATATATGTTATCTTGCTACTTTGATGCTTTGATATCCCTATCGGTTTTCCCAAACAAACTGATACAAATGAACAATTATCACTATCGGGTTTTACCAAAAACTGACACAAATTCTCCCTTATCACTATCGGGTTTTTAAAAAAACCGATACAAATAATTGCATACCACTGTATGTTTTTAGCAAAAAAAAAGTTAACATTACTATCGGTTTTCGTAAAGAAACCGACACAATTACACGATGAATATCACTATCGGTTTTTAAAAGAACCCGACACAAATAATGGCATACCACTGTATGTTTTTTAGGAAAGAAGGAAACACCACTATCGATTTCATAAAAAAACCAACACAAATTCTCTAGTATCGCTATTAGTTTTTTAATTTAACCAACATAAATGGTTGCCACAACACTGTATGTTTTTAGGAAAAACAACGGACATCACTATCAATTTTCTAAGGAAACTGATAGAAATACATGATCCACATCACTATCGGTTTCATAAAAAACCGACACAAATTCTCTAGTATCGCTATCGGTTTTTTAATTTAACCGACACAAATGGTTGCCACAACACTGTATGTTTTTAGCAAAAATAACGGACATCACTATCGGTTTTCTAAAGAAACCGACAGAAATACATGATCCACATCACTATCGGTTTCATAAAAATCCGACACAAATTCTCTAGTATCGCTATCGGTTTTTTAATTTAACCGACACAAATGGTTGCCACTACACTGTATGTTTTTAGCAAAAACAACGGACATCACTATCGGTTTTCTAAGGAAACCGATAGAAATACATTATCACATCACTATCAGTTTCATAAAAAAACCGACACAAATGTTCTAGTATCACTATCGGTTTTTTAATTTAACCGACACAAATGGTTGCCACAACACTGTATGTTTTTAGCAAAACCAGCGAACAACACTATCGTTTTTTTTATGAAAACCGGCACAAATACATGATCCACATCACTATCGGTTTTATAAAAAAACCCGACACAAATTCTCTATTATCACTATCGGTTCTTGATGTAACCGACACAAATGTAGTTCACTGCACTATTTGTTTTCCAAACAAACCATGAAGTCTGAATTTGCTGAAATATCTGATGAAAGAGTGAAACAGCCATAACTTTTGCAAATATAATTGGAATTTTTTTGAAATTTTGCAGGAACATACCTTGTGATACTACAAGTCTTTTCCAAAAAGGATTTAGGCAAAAAGAGTCAGCATTGAAAAAAGAAGCCCAAATTCACTTTGTAGGCATGTTATTTGCTAATAGAGTAGAAAAGTCAAATATTTTTCAAATAAAGTCCAAGTATTTTGAAAATTCCCAGAAATGATTTGATGTAAAGTGCCTTCTTTTTCTTGCAATCCATTGACAAAAATTGTGAAAGTTTCATACGTACACATAACCTTAATTTGTAAACACGATACTACATTTATGTACAATACAAACATTTCAAACACATAGCAACTGATACAATGACGTACTCCTTTTATTTACAATACAACTGTCGACGATCGGGACCGTCGACCGCAGAAGAAAGAAAGGGGGATGCGAGGTGTTAGCTCGGGATCGGGACCCGAGGTCGTGCTCATTCGGGGGCGCCAAGCGTCGCAGGGAAGTCGTCCAAGAAGAGATACCGGACACGGGGTTTATACTGGTTCGAGCCCCCAAGGTCGGGTAATAGCTCTACTCCAGTCTTGCCCTGAGGCGAAGGGTGTATTAGCAGCTCTGTGGGAGAGTACAAGGACACGGCCTGAGCAAGAGGGGCAGGGGGCCGTGCCGTTCTTCTTGGTAGGTTTTGCTTGTCGTGTGTTGTCCCTGCCTTCTGTTTGTTGTCTCCTCCTTTTTTACAGTTGGGGCGACCTATTGCTTTTGTAGCCCTCGGGGGACCTTGATGCTTGGTCCCGAGGCTGACGTCAGGAGCCCACGGTGATTTGACGGAGGCTCGAAAGTCGTCGCTAGCCGTTGAGAGTCCGACGGGAGCTGTTGAGATCTTGACGGGAGCTGTTGAACCCTAGTTCCCATGCAGAGGTAGGTAGGGTGCTGATTCTCACGCAGGGGAGAGTTTTACACAAGATAAAAATAGAAATGTTACAGATGTCCTTTCCCTTGGCGGTCGTGGGAGCGTCGAGGTCGAGGTCGAGGCTTCGAGGTCGAGGGTGCCTGCCCCTGCGGCGGTACTCGAGCTCGAGCTTGCCGGTCCCGAGCCCGATCATCGGGGGAGCACCACCTAGGTCAGAGATGAGCCCCCGGGTCTGCGGAGAGCCGCCACGAGGCTGCGGGGGATGCTTACACGTGGTGAGGGTACCGATCCCCGACAGCTAGCCCCCGAGGCTCAAGGGACGGCCCTGAAGCTCGGGGCGGCCTTGAGTCTTATTGTCTCTTGAGAAGGGATCGACCTTTTGGCCGAGCTCGGCTGCCCCCGAGGCCGACCTTGTGCGCCAAAACCCTCCAAGGACCTCTATCGTGGTCGCTTCGAACATGCCCTTTCGTTTTCACGACATTAAAATGGAGATCGTGTCCTGTCGGACGTCTGATTCCCGTCGTCTCGGTTCCCCGCGGGGGATTCGAGGAGGCGCGACCGTGGAGCTTCACATCTTCTGCTCGAAAGTCTCGGCGCGCCTTTTGAGGAGTAACTGACGCTAGCTGTCAGAGATCGGGCTCCTTTAAAAGCTCAAAGCCACATACCTCCGAAGCTCTTCACCCTTACGCTGTGTCCCTAGCCTTTCCGCTTGTCGCCCTTTCCTTTCCCTGATCCATCTTGATTCTTCTGAGAGCCATCGCCAAGTTCGGGAAAAGCACCTTGACCACCGAGAGGATGAGGGAGCTCGAGACGCTGGGGCTTCTGGATCCCGCGACCTGGCGGCTCCTGGCGGCTGGAGAGGCCGAGCCGCACCCTCGGGAGGACGATATCGTGAGCACGGAGCAGTACACGATCTTCGGGCTGCGGACCTCGGAGAGCGACTTCTTGGCTGCTGTTCTCGCGCAATGCGAGATCGATCTCGTCAATCTGGTGCTGACCTCCGTTCTCCTTCTTTCTATCTTTTCGCATCTCTGTGAGGGGTTCCTCGGAATCCTTCCCACCCCCTCTCTCTTTTTCCGCTTTTACTCTTTGTTCCGCACTCAAGGACCCCGCTGCCAGTGCCTTTTTTTCGGCCGTGGACTGGCTGCCTCGCACCTTCCTTCAAGTCCCGATCCGACTTCTGATCGTGGATGAGAGGTGGTTTTATCTCAAGAAGGGCGAGGGGGCGAAGCTCGCGACAACGGCATCGCTGCGGACAGAAGCGCGAGACCCTGTAACTCGAGGACTCGGCGGCCGACCAAGAGGCCGTCGCCACCATCCATGTCTGCGCGACGCGCAACCTGACCGGTCAGGCTGTGGTCGCAGACTCTCTTCGGGCTCGGGTGTCTCCTCTGCGGAAGAGGGTGCACCCGTTCTTCGAGATCCGAGGGAGGGGCGATCCTACTTGGGAAAGCGCCAAAGGTAGGTGGTCACTTTATTCTTTCTCAAGCTCGGGCAAGCTCTTTTTCTGACCGCCCTTCGTCCTGCTTTATCTCTTCCGTAGCCCCGGTGGAGTCGTGGGTTGCGGCGTGTATGCAGGAGGCATTTGGGAAGGTGGCCCATGCCTACACCCTCGACATCCCCGTCCCCAAGAACATCTTGAGGAGGCGTAGCGAGGTAATCTCCTTCTTGTTCTTCTGTTGGACTTGACTTGGGCCCGGTCCTGCTTTGATCGTGTTAATCCTTGAGGGAGAGCCAGGAGCTGTTGGAGACGGCGAGGCGCCTGTTGCCATTGCCCGGGCTGGGCAAGGGCAAGAGGACTGCCAAGAGATCAGCCCCGGACACCCCAAGCTAGGTCGACAAGAAGCCCCACGTCGAGTGGGGTGACCGCGTAATGGTAAGTCACTTTTACCGAGCCCAGGGATGTCTAGGCCTGACCTTGGCTTTTCGTCGTCTTCCAGGCATTTTTCTTCTTCTTTGACCCTTCCTCCTTCTCTCTGCAGCAAGAGCGGGCAGCGGCTGCAGTCGAGCCATCGAGCCCGCGTCCGGCAACGCAGGCGCAGGACGCTCAGGGGGAAGACACTCCCCCAGGAGGCGGAGGCTCGTCACTCAGGTGCTTTCACGCCCCTCTCTTTCTTTTTTCTTAGCCCGGGAGTGCAGGCCTTTTCCCCCTTTTTTTCTTCGGTGAGCCTTAGGGGTCTTTCTCACAGCTCTGACTGTTGTTCAGGGCGAGTCTGAGGATGAGGAGGAGGACGCGGGAGACTACCTCCTAGTCCCCCGAGCGAGGCCGCAGCACCCCCGGCATGACGCGACGTCCATGGAGGGCGGTTCGCCGGTGTCCGACCGTGGAGCCCTGCCTGCCGCCGCCCCGGCGAGGTCGAGCATCGCCGAGGCAATAGCGGAGTCGCCACGGCTCGAGGCGGCCGAGGCCAAGACGGTGCCCACGAGCGTCGATGAGCTCGAGGCGTCAGGTACGGCACCACCCTCTCTTTGGTTATTACTTTGCTTTTGGGCCATGGCCTTTCGAGTAACTCCGTCTTCTTTGGCAGGCTCAGCCCGACCTGTGCCGCTCCACACCTCGCATGAGGCGGCTCGGGGTGATGCCCCCGTCAGTGCAGCCGACCCGGCGCTGGAGGGGTCTACAGGGGGCGCGGGTCATCTCTGCACTCCGCCCACGCGAGGCTCGAAACGCACCTCCAGGAGGTTAGTTGATTTTGAGCCCGTCTTTCTTCTTTTTGGTTTGCTTCATGTTTGTGAGGCCATTGTGATGTTTCTCGCGTCTCTTCAGGGCTTGGGACCCTGCGTACCCATGCTGGTCGCTTTCGGGCACTGTGCTCCTTGGTCGAGGAACGTGAGGAGTACATCCTCGGCCTCGAGGAGAGCATAGCGCGGATGGAGGAGGAGGTCAAAAAGCTGAAGGCCGAGCATGCCCTCGAGATCTCGAGGGCCGTCGAGGCTGAGCAGAAAAAGTCAGCCGAGACCCTTGCGAGTATCCACGAGAAGGCCGAGAAAGCTCTTGCTGGTGATCGCGCGATGGCCACGGATGTCGTCGAAGCTGCTCGTGCAGAGGCAGAGATGCTCCAAAAACAAGTCGCGGGGCTCTCTGCCGCTCCCCCGAAGGTTTCCACCGAGCTCGAAGCGAAGGTGGCTGAGCTCGAGGAGAAGCTCGGGCGAGCGTCTCGGGCGGGGAAGAGCGCCTTGGCCCAGTTCCAAGAGGAGCGGAGCCGCGTCGCCAACGCCGAGGCCGAGACGCTGGCTTTGAGGGCCAAGGTCGCTGCGCTCGAGCAGGAGAAGCTCGCGCGGGAGATGGCCGACCTGTAGATAGGTTAGTGGATAGAAAAAAGGGGCGAGGAGACTCGAGCCCTATGTAAAAGTAGTTTATGTAACTTTTGATTGAAGGAATAAAACTCCCTTTTTGTCTGAATTTGAATACATCTCACTTAAATGTCTTCTTCGAGATTTAGCTGGAAATCCTTGCTCGAGGTCGAATGCCTTTTTGAGGCTTAGCTAGCAATCTAAGACTTAGCCAGAAATCCGGGACTAAGCCAGAAACCCGGGACCTAGTTCGAGACTTTGGCCCTTGCCTTGCCATCTTGCCTTAGCTAGCGGCTCGGGGCGTTCGGGTTGGCCGTCGAGACTCGGAGTCCATCCGATATTCTCGACCTAAAAAGGGAGCCCACGACAGAGTTAGGTTGCCAGACATGCCTTTGATTGAGGACAAACCTGAATCCACGGGGCCAAGTCGGGATGGCCGAGACTGTGGTCAGAACATCCCCGGAGGAATTGCCATTAAAATCACTCGACGGGGTTATAGTTGTTAAGATCACTCGACGGGGGAATAGGGCAACCCCAGAGGGTATTCTTAGAAATCCGTGACATTTAAGCCTGGGAGTGCTTCAAGCTCGGTGTCAGGTCAAAACGGCCGAGTGTGTGACACTCGAGCTCGGGGCCTCCCTCGGCGGGGCGACCTCCCATTAAAATCACTCGACAGGGGAATAGAGCGACCCCGGAGGATATTTTTAGAAATCCGCAACCTCCGAGCCTGGGAGTGCTTCAGGCTCGGTGTTAGGTCGAAACGGCCGAGTGTGTGACACTCGAGCTCGGGGGCGCTCTCGGCGGGGCGGCCTCCCATTAAAATCACTTGACAGGGGAATAGAGCAACCCCGGAGGATATTTTTAGAAATCTGCAACCTCCGAGCCTGGGAGTGCTTCAGGCTCGGTGTTAGGTCGAAACGGCCGAGTGTGTGACACTTGAGCTCGGGGGGTGCCCTCGGCGGGGGAATAGAGCGACCCCGGAGGATATTTTTAGAAATCCGCGACCTCCGAGCCTGGGAGTGCTTGAGGCTCGGTGTTAGGTCGAAATGGCCGAGTGTGTGACACTCGAGCTCGGGGGCGCCCTCGGCGGGGTGGCCTCCCATTAAAATCACTCGACGGGGGAATAGAGCAACCCCAAAGGATATTTTTAGAAATCCGCGACCTCCGAACCTGGGAGTGCTTCAGGCTCGGTGTTAGGTCAAAACGGCCGAGCCCGGGAGCATCCGGGCTGGCCTAGATTTGGGGCATCGGGTCGAGGCAGCCGAACTCAGGAATGCATCGAGTCCGGGGCTTCCCCGAGGACGGTCTCTCGATCCGACCGCCGGGGAATAACCGCCGCGATACATGATCGCCTTATCGCGATCAAGCATCCCCAGAGGTGAATCTAGAGTCCATGTCTGCCGAGCCCAGGAATCGTCATTAGGCTCGGGGTGCCCCCTGAGGACGGCCTCCAAGTTGGCTTGTCGGGGGGATGGTCGGCTTACCCCGATAAAGATCGATTTATGACGACCGGGACATCCCCGAGGCGAACCCAGAGACTGCGACCCGAGGCCAAGGCACACAGGGTGCAAAAAGGAAAACATTCACAGATATAGATGCTAAGGAAAAAACCCCAGGGCACCCCGAGGTTCGGGAGCTCTCGACGCGATCTTAGGTCCAAGATCTGCTACAGGGGGGAGCTGAGACGCGATAAGAATCGACTTACAGCTGGCTGCGACCCCCTGGAGGCGATCCCTACGATCACGTCTCGTGCTTGCATTGCTCGCGGTGCGGGAGCATACAAATGCTGGTACTTAATGAAGGAGAACTTTGCGTAAGACATTAAGCCAGGTCCCAAGCACGGGTTGCTTACCAGGTGAAGCCCTTTGGCCCAGGGCTCGACGCAGGGGAGTAGTTGGCTTACCGCGGCGAAGGCTGCTTTACCGCAGATTTGATCCCCCGAAGACGGGCCTCGAGAATGCGACTCGGCGTCGCGCCCCCTTCCTCCGGGGTGATGCACTTGGCGAGGACGCCCAGGGCGCCCCGCTGGTACAGTTGACCGTCGATGAGCTCGTATGAGCTCGCACGGCGCCTGAGCCTGCTGCCCTTAGCTGGATCGAGCGGGAGTTCGCCGAGGTTGATGAACTTGACAATCGGGTCCATCCATGATGGAACGCTCTCGAGGAGGGCCACCGAGTCTTCTGGGCCGTCGACGGTCGGGGCTGGCAGGGTCTCGAGGATGACATCCGACAGAATCTCGTCGTCGGACGACCCGAGCTTGGACAGGAAATCCGCGCCAGAGTTGTCCTTCCTGGGAATGTACCCGATCTCAAGGTTCTTGAACCATTTCTCCATTTTGCGTACCTCGGCGAGGTACTTTGCCATTGACGGCTCTGAGCATTGGAAGTCTTTGTTGTATTGGTTGACGACGAGTTGAGAGTCTCCCCTCACGACCAGCCGACGCACGCCCAACGATTTGCATGCCCGAAGGCCAGCCAAGAGGGCCTCGTACTCCGCGACATTGTTGGTTGCGGGAAAGCCGAAGCGAATCACGTACTTCAGATGATCTCCCTGAGGGGTGATCATGAGGACGCCAGCCCCCGAGCGCTTAAACGACCTTGAGCCGTCAAAGAACATGGTCCAGGGACCTTTTTCCTTAACCTCGGGTTCGGGGGCGGGCTCGGTCGTCTGCTCGACTACGAAGTCGGCAAGCGCCTGCGACTTGACGGTGGAGCTCGCCACGAACGGAATGTCCTACCTTTGGCTAACTCCATGGCCCATTTGGCGATGCGGCCTCCTACCTCCGGGTTCCTTAAGATCTCACCGAGTGGAAACCCACTCGGGACGACCACGGCGTGCACCTGAAAGTAATGCCGGAGCTTGCGCGATGCCATGAAGAGGGCATATAGTAGCTTCTGGACTTGGGGGTAACGCTCCTTCGGCCTATGGAGCACTTCGCTGACTAGTAGATCGGCTGCTGCCAACCATCTCGCTTGGCCACCAGATGTTGTCGACGGCTTGCGCCGCGTCGCAGTAGAGCAAAGCAGCTGCCTCGCCCAGTGTGCGGGTCGTGAGCAGCGGGCGGCTTGAGAGGTATGATTTCAGCTCGTCGAAGGACCGCTGGGCTTCCGGGGTCCATTCGAAACCACGATGCTGGCGCAAGGCTTTGAAGAATGGCAGCCCACGCTCCCCGAGCCTTGAGATGAATCGGCTGAGGGCAGCTACGCGGCCGGTGAGGCATTGAACCTGCTTTGCCGATGCTGGGGCGGCCATCCTCTTGATGGCCTCGTTCTTTTCTGGGTTCGGGCCTACACCCGAGCCCCCAATCATGTAGCCAAGAACCTTTCCTGAGGTTGCACCGAAGACGCACTTCTCGGGGTTGAGCTTGACTCCATGCTTGTTTAGGTTAGCGAAGGTCTCTGCGAGGTCGTTGACATGGTCGGCTTCGGAAGAGCTCTTGACGACGATGTCATCAATGTAGACCTTGAGATTCCGCCTGATCTGAGGCTCAAAGGTCCGAGACATCAGCCGCTGGAACATCGCCCTGGCGTTGCGGAGGTCGAACGACATGGTGGTGAAGCAGAATGTTCCGAACGGCGTGATGAAGGCTGTCTTGTCCTCATCGCCCGCCGCGAGCTTGACCTGGTGGTAGCCGGAGTAGGTGTCGAGGAAACTCAGCATCTTGGCATTGGCGGTGGGGTCCACGATCTGATCTATGCATGGGAGAGGAAAGTTATCCTTCGGGCACGCCGAATTCAAACCCATGTGATCGACACACATTCTCCACTTTCTGCCTTTCTTTTGTACAATACAGGGTTGGCCAGCCATTCGGAGTAATCGACCTCACGAATGAAGCCGGCCTTTAGGAGTTTGTCGAGATGCTCCTTGATTATCGCTACCTTTCGTGGAGAAACGTCAGAACCGGCGCACGGGCTCGCATCCAGCCTCGCTTGTAATTTGTGCTCGATCACTCCCTGACCTGCATGTCCGCGGTTCCCATGCGAATATGCTTTTGTTGTCATGCGGAGGAAGGTGACGAGCTCGAGCTCCTATTTTGGGTCGAGCTGGGCGGCGTGAAGGACCATGTGGAGGTCCATCCATGTTTGTGATGAGTATTTGACTTTATTTGAGCAAGGTGTGCTCAAGTTTGAGTTTGATTTGGATTGATTTTCAAAATGAAGCAATTTGAGTTGTCTCTCGCCAGAGTGGCGACTGGCCGATAGACGCGTAGTTATGAGTTGGATGGTTTATTGCACATCTTTGTGGGCATTGCTATGTGAGGAGTTTCCTTGTCTTTGATGGTTGCAGGCGACGGTGCTAGGTCATGGTGAGGCGAAGGATGACCGGACTAGGCGAGAGCGCTGAGGTCCAGACGGTTGGGAGATCGCCGAAGATGATCGAGACGGAGTCCGGCAAGTCAAGAAGACAAGGAAAGGATTTGATGCTAGCTAGATGCTGCGTGGATCAATGAGGGCCGCCGGATTGAGGTCTAGTTGATAGGTTAGCGGGTCTAGGTAGTATGCTTTGAAAACTGCAAGAAAACCCGGTATGTGTGTGGGTTTTGGGTTAGCCCTTGCATGGCTGTGTGTGTGGGTTAATCCTAGCCCTTAGATGAGTGCTCTAGGGTTGAGGGACTCATCCAAGGGTGGTAGGTGGCCCAAGAGTAGTATAAATAGGGGTGGAGGGGTAGCCTCCTTCCCTTGAAGGTGTTGAGGTTTTTGATGCTCATTTGAGCTTTGCCCACATGAATGTGAGGCTTTGTAACCTCCCCTTCCAGAAATGAAAGTTTTATCCATCGACCTCTGAATTTATTTTGTGCATTTACATTATGTCTTCACTTTACGCAATTTAAATTCAACATTTACTTTCCCGCAATTACATTCCCGCAATTTACTTTCAAGTAATTTGGATTTGCCTCCCCTCCTTCTAAATGCTGCTGATCTTGGATGTTTTGAGTGTGTTCATATGGTTTTACATCTCTTTTGCACTCTTGGATTGAGTAGAGAACATCTTTTCTTTCAAGTTCCAACTTTGTTCAGAACTTGTTCTTCGCGCAGCAGTTAGTGTTTGATTTTTGTAAAAATATAGAAAAAATCATTTTTGAGTGATTCTTGTTGGAGGAGGTGCGGGACTCTGATATACACCTGCCGAAAAATTTTGGAGTTCACTTGTTGCACCGTTTAGGCGCCATGAGGTGAAAACCGAGCCCCAAACTTTCTGCTCGAAGTTCTTGAGCATACTATGTTCTTAGATTTTTCCTGTTTTTTATGTAAGGCTTTTTGAGGAGAAATTTGGTGGAGATCTTCACGACTCTGATGCTCATAGGGAGAAAAATTTTGAGAATTTGTTGAGTTGTAGAAACCCACCAACCTCCTGTGCAAATTGAGGACAAGTTCTGGAAATTCTGCTTTTGCTTTTCTGAAAGTGACTTTTGTGATTTGAATTGATGTCCTTTCTAAAAGCAAGAGTTTGAATTGATCCCTCTTTATCTTGGACACTAGACAACCAGGATTGTGACTCAAAAATCCACACATATTTTATGGTACTTATCCATGCAAGCTTGGGGTACACATAGTTGTCTAGTTTTTCGGGTTTTTCACAATTTCCTTTGAGCGATCTTGTCGAGGTTTTTGTTGGAGTATTTTGGGGGAATTTTTATTTGCGACCATTCACCCCCCCTCTGTTCGCCATCTCGGTCCTTCAATTGGTATCGAGCGCTTCTGCTTTTCTAGATCTTGACCGGTCTCAAGAGCCATGGCGACGGACAAATATTCCACCAAGCCTCCCATCTTTAATGGAGTTGATTTTCCTTTTGGAAGTCCCGATGGAGTCATACATCACGCCTGTGGCTACCCGATATGGCGTAAGGTGAAACTCCCGTATGAGGTTCCCGCCGATGAAAATGTCACGCCATCAATATGGTTGACGTTGAGGCGAATGCTAAGGCAAGGAACATTCTCATACGTGGTCTTAGCCGCGTGAGTATGATAGATTTTCACCTTCGCTCCGCTCACGAGATTTGGGTAACCCTCGATGCTTACCATGAGGGCTCTACTCAAATCAAAACTGTGAGGCAGGACCAATTCAAGCGCGAGTACAACAAGTTTGATCAACGCGCTGGTGAGAGTCTCGACGAGTGTTTTGGTCGGTTTACAAAGATTTTGAGCGACCTCCGAGCAGTTGGTTGCATATACCCTGACTCGGACAATGCTCGGCATTTCTTGATCGCACTTGATTTGCGTGTTTGGGAGATGAAAGTGACCACCATCAAGGACACCACCGACTTATCGACTCTGACTCTTGACGGGCTTTATTCCCGCCTCAAGACTCATGAGATCGATGTCGCTCTCGGAAGACGAAATCTCACCGATGGTTTTGGTCACCGATCCCATTGGATCTTCTTCTTCCGATCCTTCTATTGGTTTCTCTCTTTCCGCCTTTGCGAGCTAAGCGATGACCAACTGGAAAATTTCGGAAAATGAGCTTGCTCTTCTCGCCGCAAGTTTTCTCATGCATACAAGAGGGTGAGAGAGAGGAAGAGAGGTGGCATAATCACCGCTTCGAGTGTGGTGGCCCCAACCACATTGGGCGAACTGTCCCAAGCCGAGAAGGGCAAGAACGACATTGGCGGTTCGGGCAAGAACGACTACACCGACAAGAACCGCAACAAGAAGCCTCCGCTTGTGAACCGCGCATGAGAAGAAGTACCGCAACTTCTCCAAGAACAAGAAGTTTTTCCACCGCGCCTCGCCGCGCTTGACGATATCAACCTCTCCGACACGGAGACATGGAGCGACGAGGGCGAGGATGATCCGCAGAGAAGAAGGGCGGCGATGACTTCTCCAAGATGTGCTTCATGGCCGACACCAACGACATCAGCGACCAGAGCTCTACAAATGACTTGACGAGGTACCTCCTATGACCAGCTCAACGAAGCTTTTCGCAAATTAGGAAAATTTCATGCTAGAGCTAGAGCTAGGTGTACTGAGCTTGAGAAGGAAGTAGGTACCTTGACTCGGAGTTAGCTTCACTTAGATCTTCTCCTCCCGAGTCACCGATGATTGTTCTTTGTGTGATGCTATTCTTGTGGAGTTGGAGAACCTAAGGACCATACATGATAGTGTGCTTGCTGAACTTGATGGTCTTAGGTTGAAGAATGCTAGCACTAGTTTTGTTGATGCTATTCCTGTTGAGGCTAGTTTTCTTCATGCTCACTCCACTCCATCATGTGCTAATTGCCCAAAATTGCTTGTCGAATTGATGCCATGAGCTAACACCTTAGAAAGCTTTCGCTAGAAATGATGAACTTGAATTGCATGCTTCTAAGGACCCAATACCATGTGAGGGTCAAGCAACCAAAACTTGACAATGATGCTTTGAATGTCAAGTGTGATCAACTTGCTAAGGATTTACTAGTTAAGTCACAAACTGGTTGCTTGCTTTGTGTGTTGGGGTTAAGGATGATGTGGATCAAATCCATGTCGAGCTTAAGAAGAAGTTAAAAGACCAAACCCTTAGGATTAGAGATGCTCCTTGCGCTTTCTTGTGAGGCCCTCAAGATTGAGGCAGCCGTGCTAAGGGAACAAAAAGCACGTACGAGAGATCTTCTTCTCGGTTCTTCTTCTTCCTTTCCTTCCCCTGCTCTTCTTGTGCTTCTTTCTTCCGAGATTGCCAAGATCTTATGAGCACTCTCGAGAAGTTTGTTGGAGGCAAGAAGAAGCTCAATCTTATTCTAGACCAATCCAAGATTAGTAGATTCAATCAAGGTCTAGGATTTGATCCCTTGAGCATGCTCAGCGCATCCTCCCACCATTGTGCGGCTCCAAGAGTGGTGAGATTGTGGTAGCTCCTGAGTGAGCACCACCAAGTTTAGGTCTCACTGGGTTGTCCATAGGACTTCGACTGTAAGGGTGTTACTCATATTGCTTCGCCTCTAGCAAGGCGGCACACATGCACCTTCCGTAAGAAGGATGGTCACCTAGTAGATTTCCTCAGCGCGCCAAGATCACTCGGCTTGAGCGTGTTGTCGCTCTTAGGGTATTCGTGGTCATCCCTGCACTTTGAGTGCTCCTAAGACACACACCGCTTCTAGACAAAGTTAGAGAGTCGCCTGTGTTTGGGCAAAGCGCCCGTGACTCGGTTTTAATGCTAGTTCTTTGAGTTTTAGCCCCGAGCTGTTCAGAGTCGGCCTTTCCGCTGCCTTCTTGATATTCCTCGCTTTTTCCCATCGAGGTAGATATCGCCGCATGAGGTGTTTTTCGGTAGGAGATCCAGCAGCCTTTATCGGGATGGTCCGCTTTTGCACCACGACGTGCCAACCCGCTTTGACTCCTAGATTATCTACCGAGTTGCTCCCGATCGTGAGAGTTGAGCATCGAGAGACACTCGAGTCCGCCTTCTTCTCGTGGATCGGTACTGAGGTGTCGATGGTTCAAGATTGGGTTCCTAAGTCTTCACTCTATCCCAAGATCGAGTCATCTTTTCTCTTGTGTCTTGATCAGTTCGCTTGATGGGAAGGGCGATGTTTGGATTATTGACTCGGTTGTTCTCGCCATATGACCGGAGATTCTCGTTGGTTCTCTTCCTAGTCCGAGCCCCGTGATGAGTTAATCACTTTGGGGATGCATCTTCGTAGAGTCATTGCTAAAGGTACCATCTGCATTAACAAAAATTTCATTCTTAAAGATGTTGCCTTAGTAAGTAAGTCGCAATACAACCGCTCTCTGCTTCTCACTTATCGATGACTCTTTCGAGGTAAGTTTCAAGAGTAATGCCCAGAGAATCCTTGATTCATCGAGGGTTAGTTTATGGATTTTTAGATTTAGGAGAGTCTTTCGTGCTGATTTTTCTGCTTCTTCTGGAGACTCTCTTCGATGTTTGATTGCTTCTGAGTCCCGTGATCTCTCCTTCTGGCATAGGAGACTTGATCACATTGGTTTTAATCATTTGACCCGAGTTAGTAGCCACGATCTCATTCGGGGTTTGCCCAAACTCAAGATGGTCAAAGACTTAGTTTTCTCTCCTTGCCGACATGACAAGATGGTTACTGCTTCTCATCCTCCGGTCACCATAGTGATGACTGATGCACTAGGACAGCTTTTACATATGGACACTGTTGGTCCAGCTAGAGTGCAGTCAGCAGGAGGGAAGTGGTATGTTCTTGTCATCGTTGATGATTTTTCTAGATACTCTTGGGTATTCTTCATGGCCTTGAAGGATGAGACCTTTTCCCACTTCAGGGGTTTGATCAGTAGGTTGTCTATTGAGCTCCCAGGTGCATTACGAGCTATACGCAGTGATGATGGCACGGAGTTCAAGAATTCCTACTTTGAGAGTTTTTGTGTGGAGTCTGGTTTAGAGCATCGCTTCTCTTCTCCCTACGCCTCCAGAATGGCGAGTGGAAAGGAAGAACAGGACCCGGTTGAGATGGCCAGACGATGCTAGACGAGTACAAGACTCTAGGAAGTTTTGGGCTGAGGCTATAGCTACCGCTGCCATGTTTCTAATCGCATGTTTTTGAGAGCACATTTGCATCGCACTTCTTATGAGTTGAGGTATGGGCGAAAGCCCGCAGTGTCTCATTTTCGCTGTTGCAAGTGTTTTATCTTGAAGTCCGTAACCTAGATAAGTTTGAGTCTCGCTCTTCCGATGGTATATTTCTAGGTTACTCGACTTCTTCTCGTAGCTATAGGGTCCGGAGCGTTGATGCGCATAGGATCATAGAGACCGTGATGTGACCTTTGATGAGGCTAGCCCAGAGCTAGACCCGATGTTTGTGCTCTTCTTATCCCTCCGAGACCATCTTTGTAGAAGATGAGGATGATGGAGATGATGGTGTTCCACCGATCCAGCCCCTCTACACCGAGGTGCCTCCTGCTTCCATTTCTCGCACCTCGTGGAGACCAGCCTTGCCTTCCGACTCTCCTTCAATGAGTGGCTCGCTCCTACCTCTTCTCGTGCATGAGGTAGAGGCCACTCGCTTCTGGTCCTCCCGTCATATCCAGAAGCTCATCCACCGATCGATCATTGGTGATCTGCTTGAGCGGTCACTCGCCAAAATCAGGTTTGTCCAGCTTCTACCTCCACTCGCCTTTGTTGCCTCCTTTGAGCCGAAGGATGTTTCTCATGCATTATCCGATGAATCGTGGATTAATGCTATGCATGAGGAACTTGAGAACTTTGAGAGGAACAAGGTATGGCAGCTTGTCGAGCCCCATCCGGTCATAATGTCATTGGGATCAAGTGGGTGTTCAAAAACAAGCAGAGTGAGGATGGGGTTGTCATTCGCAACAAGACTAGGCTAGTTGCACAGGCTTTTCTCAAAGTTGAGGGTCTTGACTTTGAGGAGACCTTTGCCCTTGTAGCTAGACTAGAGGCTATTAGGATCCTCGCTGCATTCTCTGCATCCTGTGGCTTCAAGCTCTATCAAATGGATGTCAAGAGTGCATTCCTCAATGGCTATATTGAAGAAGAGGTTTATGTCAAACAACCTCCAGGATTCGAGAACCCCAAGTTTTCGAGTCATGTATACAAGCTCTCCAAAGCTTTGTATGGACTCAAGCAGGCCCCCAGAGCATGGTATGAGAGGCTCAAGTCTTATCTTCTCAGCCATGACTTCAAAATGGGCATAGTAGACAAAACTCTGTTCATCAGACACCATGAGTCTAATTTTCTTCTTGTCCAGATTTATGTGGACGATATCATTTTTGGTGGCTCGTCTCATTCGCTTGTGTCTCAGTTTTCTGAGGTGATGAGCACAGAGTTTGAGATGAGTATGATGGGCGAGTTGAGCTACTTTCTTGGCTTCCAAATCAAGCGCACTGGAGGGTACTTTCTGCATCAAGGCAAATATACCCGTGACCTCCGAGGCGCTCGACATGTCCGATGGGAAGCCGGTGATGACTCCTATGGCCACCACTTCGTCCTCGAGCCCGATGAGGATGGTGAGCCTCGCTGATCAAAAGGAGTTTTGAGCATGATCGGCTCCTCTTGTACTCATCGCTCGAGGCCGACATACATTTTGCTATGTGTCCAGGCGCCGATTTCAAGCTTCTCCTCGCTCTCACCGCCAAAGCGGTCAAGCGCATCTTCAGTACCTTCGTACTACCACCGATTATGGTATTTGGTACTCTTCGCCTTCTTGTCTATCTCTAGAGCCTTTTCGATGCCGACTTTGTCGGGTCAGAGGATAGATAGGAAGAGCACTTCTCGCACTTGCCAATTCATTGGCACTTCTCTTGTTTCTTGGTCATCTAGGAAGCGATGCGGGTTGCACACCCATCACGAGGCCGAGTATGTTGTCAGCAGACCGATTGTTGAGCTGTGCTCTCGATGAGATCGACCTTACGGACTATGGGTTAGAGATAGAGAGTGTGCCACTTTTCTCGTGACAACACTTCAGCTATTTGCATTGCTAAAAACCCAAAGCAACATTCCGGACTCAAGCACATTGATATAGATATCACTTCCTTAGAGACCATGTGGAGAAGGGAGATATCGCGCTCGTTCGAGAGAGTGACCTTCGCTAGCCGATATCTTCACCAAGCCTTTGGATAGCTCCAGATTTGTTGCCTTGAGGAGTGAGTTTGAGTCGTGAGCCCTACGGCCTTTCGTGAGGGGAGCTGGTTTGTATATTATGTATTATATGTTTTCTTCCAGCTTAGCTTTTCTTTTCTTTGTGTTTCTTTTGGGTGACTTTGGGCTTGTTTTCTTGAGTTGAGTTCACTCACTTAGACTTCTGGCATGCCTTCCATGGACCTCTTATCTTGTGCTTTAGGTTGCTATCATGCGTGATTAGTCTGTTTCTCTTCTCTCTAGGTTGAGTTCCCTCACAGTCTTATAAGTCTAGCAGGTATTGGGCCTCCTGGGTAGACAGGGTCTGTGTGCACTCCTTAGTTGGGATCTAGAGTCAGCTTCCCTATGTCAGTCACTAGGGAAGATAAGAGCGAGTCTAAACCGTAGTGAGTCTCTTCTATCTTATCTATGCTCAATAGCCATCCAGTTTTGCAGTTTCTCGGCTTCTTCTCCTCATTCTGTTTTTCTGGTTGTTATTGAGTTCATTCGGATTTTCTTTATGCCTAATCTTGATAATAACTCAACTTTAACCAGATTTGAGCTTAAAATTGATTCATTTGTTGAGGGGGAGTTTGGGAATCTGTTCATGCATTGCATTTAGACTGCATTTTCTGTTTTATGAGCTTTGTCTATTATGCAATTGATTTCTTCTTCATGCTATACACCATGCTACATCATTTGAAGAAAATCACTAGCTTAGGTATGTCCAAGTTCATTTAACTTGCTAAGCTTAAAAATGAAATAAGCCTTAAATGAAAAACTTGATGAAACTTGTTGCTTTTACTTGCTAGGTTTCTTCTCTAGAGGTTTGTGCCATAATTTGAGAAATTTAGGAGTTCTCTAGAGTCCCTATAGCAACTTGGGTGAAACTAGTTTGATCCATGCTAGAGTCCTTCAATTGCTCATGAATCATTGTGCAAAAAAATGAAAATTAAACAAAATTGACTCTTCTTGTGCACATATGACTCAACACCTTGCATTCACAAGACCGCTTCCCATTGCACTTGGGATGAACTTGAATACATCGTGTTTGACCTAGACCATCCTCTTAAGAGTTCATCTTGAGATGGTCGCATACGGCTTGAGTCAATTGGTTGTCAAAAGAAAATGCAAATAAATTAAAAACAAAGACATATGTGGGTAAAAATGCAAATAATGTCAAACATTTGCACCCCGCTATGTCTTGTATGATGATAAATCAAAATTTGCATTAAGTGATAAATGAGCCCAAGGACCTTGTATGCTCTTCTAGATTCCCAAAGTGTTGAGTAGGTTGAACTCTAGGTTTTCCTTTGATCCTTAGAGTGGCTATTCTTCTATTTTTGAAACTAAAGCTAAGTGTTGCACTTGTCTAATCTTGCTAAAATGAAATATTCAAAACTAAGCTCGATTTGCACTTGGACATGTCTTAGTTTAGTTATCTTCTGAAATTGACAAGCTTGGTGTAATATCCTTCCATTTTGATCAATTGATAATCTTCAAAGCTCTTTCGATTGCATTTCATGCATACATAAAAAAATTGATGCCTATATTGCCAAAAGGGGAGAAAACGTAGAAAAGGCATCACTAAAATGATAAAATGTGAATGCTTATTTGGTTATTATGATCTTTGTAAAACATGCTACTACTCGTTGGATCATAATCTCATAATCACATTTGACATGTTTAGTTGGATTTTAGAGTTTTGTTGAAAACTTGCTCTTTCTTAAATTTAACTCTAAAATCTGAATTCCTCTTCACAACTTGGTCATGGTTCTAATTTCTATCTTTGGACCAAGTTTGACTTTGCAACTAAAAATTGCTTTCTTCTTCATTTTCTTCAAACTCAAATTTATGCCTTTTTGTGTGGTTTGTCAATATACTCATCAAGTGGGAGATTGAAGGACCATGTGGAGGTCCATCCATGTTTGTGATGAGTATTTGACTTTATTTGAGCAAGGTGTGCTCAAGTTTGAGTTTGATTTGGATTGATTTTCAAAATGAAGAAATTTGAGTTATCTCTGCCAAGAGTGGCAGACTGGTCCGATGGACGCGGTAGTTATGAGTTGGATGGTTTATTGCACATCTTTGTGAGCATTGCTATGTGAGGAGTTTCCTTGTCTTTGATGGTTGCGTGGCGACGGTGCTAGGTCATGGTGAGGCGAAGGATGACCGGACTAGGCGAGGAGCGCCGAGGTCAGACGGTTGGGAGATCGCGGAAGATGATCGGAGACGGAGTCCGGCAAGTCAAGAAGACAAGGAAAGGAGTTGATGCTAGCTAGATGCCGCGTGGATCAATGAGGGCCGTCGGATTGAGGTCTAGTTGATAGGTTAGCGGGTCTAGGTAGTATGCTTTGAAAACTGCAAGAAAACCCAGATGTGTGTGGGTTTTGGGTTAGCCTTGCATGGCTGTGTGTGTGGTTAATCCTAGCCCTTAGATGAGTGCTCTAGGTTGAGGGACTCATCCAAGGGTGGTAGGTGGCCCAAGAGTAGTATAAATAGGGGTGGAGGGTAGCCTCCTTCCTTGAAGGTGTTGAGGTTTTTGATGCTCATTTGAGCTTTGCCCACATGAATGTGAGGCTTTGTAACCTCCCCTTCCAGAAATGAAAGTTTTATCCATCCACCTCTGAATTTATTTTATGATTTACATTATGTCTTTACTTTACGCAATTTAAATTCAGCATTTACTTTCCGCAATTACATTCCCGCAATTTACTTTCAAGTAATTTGGATTTGCCTCCCCTCCTTCTAAATGCTGCTGATCTTGGATGTTTTGAGTGTGTTCATATGGTTTTACATCTCTTTTGCACTCTTGGATTGAGTAGAGAACATCTTTTCTTTCAAGTTCCAACTTTGTTCAGAACTTGTCCTTCGCGCAGCAGTCAGTGTTTGATTTTTGTAAAACTATATAAAAATCCTTTTTGAGTGATTCTTGTTGGAGGAGGTGCGGGACTCTGATATACACCTGCAGAAAAATTTTGGAGTTCACTTGTTTCACCGTTTGGGTGCCATGAGGTGAAAACCGATCCCCAAACTTTCTGCTCGAAGTTCTTGAGCATACTGTGTTCTTAGATTTTTCCTGTTTTTTCTGTAAGGCTGTTTGAGGAGAAATTTGGTGGAGTTCTTCACGGCTGTGATGCTCATAGGGAGAAAAGTTCTCAGATTTGTTTGAGCTGCAGAAACCCACCAACCTCCTGTGCAAATTGAGGACAAGTTCTTGAAATTCTGCTTTTGCTTTTCTGAAAGTGACTTTTGTGATTTGAATTGATGTCCTTTCTAAAAGCAAGAGTTTGAATTGATTCCTCTTTATCTTGGACACTAGACAACCAGGATTGTGACTCAAAAATCCTCACATATTTTATGGTACTTATCCATGCAAGCTTGGGGTACACATAGTTGTCTAGTTTTTCGGTTTTTTCACAATTTCCTTTGAGCGATCTTGTCGAGGTTTTTGTTGGAGTATTTTGGGGGAATTTTTATTTGCAACCATTCACCCCCCTCTGTTCGCCTTCTCGGTCCTTCACGGCGAGGTGGACACATTTGTCCTGGTTCTCCTCCTCGAGCCACACGGTCTTGGTCGGGCCACCGAGCTGGATCGCCGCTTTCCAGTGGGCGTCCTTCTGTGCCACCTCCGGGTTCCGCTGAGGGAGCATGCTCGCGATCACGAGGGCCTTCTCCTCACAGTAGTGCGCCGTTTTGAGGTCGCCTCGGACGGTTATAACGCCCTGGGGCCCAGGGAGCTTCATGCAACGGTGGCCGTAGTGGCTCGCTGCCATGAACTTGACCAAAGCCTGCCGCTCGAGGATAGCGTTGTAGGGGAGATCGCCATCTTCGACCTCAAAGGTGACTAGCTCGGTGCGGAAGTTCGCCGAGTCACCAAAGGTGACGGGCAGAACCACCTGCCCGAGTGGAGTGGTCGAGCTCCCCAGCACGATGCCGAAGAAGGGGACCGCTATGCTCTTGATCTTGGACCGGGGAATCTGCATTCGGTCCAGCATGCTAGCTAAGAGTAGGTTGAGGGAACTCCCTCTATCAACCATAACCCTCCCGACCACAGTGTTGCTTATGGACGGGGCGACGACCAAGGCGGTCTTAAGGTCCTTGAACATCCCCGGGGGAGCGTCACCCTGGGAGAAGGTGATCAGAACGCCGGCCCATTTGCAAGGTTGGTCGGCAGGCTTGCCGGCCAAAGCTTGTGCGCACGGCGCTTTTGAGCTCGCGCCGGGATTGGTATGCGGACGAACCGTCGAAAATCATATCAACGCGATGGTCGCCCTGCTGGAACTCCAGGTCGAGGCCCTCTGGCCCCTTACGGGCGACACCCTCGTCGGGCAACTCGCCCCCCTTCGGGAGTGTGGGCATCTCCCCACGCCCATCGTAGAAGGCGTTTAGTTTGAACTGCCACACCCTACAGCCCCTCAGGTCGTGGCCGGTGGCCTGGTGGAACAGACAAAATTTGTTTGGGTTGTACCTAGGCCCAGCCTCGTTGGCGGGAGGCCGGGCGCCACCCCGATGCAGGTTGGCCCGACGCGGCCCCTGCTGCGGCGGGGCGCGACGCTGCCCTGGTTGGGGTTGACGCTGTGTTGGACATCGCGACTGACCATGCTAAAGCAGAGGTTCATCGTGGTCGGGCTGCCGCACCTCCATTACCTCGCGCCCGGCGTCGGCCACGACGACCACGCGCGGCGGGTCGCCAGCATCACAGCGACCTTGCCCTTGCTTCTTGATGCGCGGGTCCGGGCCAGCAGCCTTGGCGGCAGACAGCCCGGGCTCACCGGGGATGCAGTCGAGCTTACCCTGGTCGTAGTCGTGCTTCCAGCGGACGGCGCCATCCGCTTCTGCGTAGCATTTCGCCATTCGGAATAGTCTGTTGACACTGAGGTCGGTAGCGATCTCCAGGTCCTCCGTAAGACGCCTGTCCCGAACGCCGAACTTGAAGGCCTTGATGACGGCTTCGCTGGAGACATTTGGGATTGAATTCCTTGCGCGGGTGAACCGACGGACGAAGTCGTGGAGAGGTTCACCTTGCCTGTGATGATGCGCCTGTGTCCCTTTCCCGCCCGTGGCGCCATAGCAGACTCGAAGTTTGATCGAGAGCGCCGCACTGGCACCACGACCGTAAGGCGCCAGAGCCCGTTGAAAAGCCAGCGCGAGCAGCCGCCGCCCGTGACTGTAGGGAGGTAGTTGGCCATCACAGCCTCATCCCCACCGGCCGCCAGGATCGGGGTGGAGTAGATCGAGAGGAACTCGTCAGGGTTCTTGATCCCGTCGAATTGCTCCATCGCGCGGCCGAACGAGTCGGCCAACGCACCGCCAAGGTCGACGAGTACGCTGGCAACCGAGGTCGGGCAAGATGGTCGCCGCCGCTACGGCTGAAATCACCACCGCCGAGGTGATCAAACCCGAGCCGACGACGCACCCCACGTCGGGCTCGATGGTTAGGAAGGGCGTCGTGATGGCGGCGATGATTGCGATCTTCCGACGCTCGCGTAATGTCCGAGACAGACTCCGAGGCGCCGCTATTGAGCGAACGCCGCCACATCGCCGATCGTGGGAATACCGCGCAATGCACTGCGCCCGCTGAGGTGGGGACGGCCGCGCAAGCCCTCGTCCCGGGTACGGCGTCGCGGCGAGGCGACGGTGGCCGCGCAACGAACTGCCGTCGCTTCTTTGGGAGTGAGGTTCGGGCCGCCGTCGACGTTCTCGCTGCGAGGGGGAGACCTCGTCGGCTGCCCTGTCGAGCTCTTCGGCAAGGGATCGACGAAAGAGGGCCGTCCTTGACCGGGTGGGATTAGCCATGACCCGAGCAATGGCCCGCAAACATTCCCGGTTGGGATCATCCTGATGAGCAGGGCTGTGATGCCTAAACGAGGTGTGGAGCCCCTCGCGCTCTTCCCGTCGGAGGGCGGTGATGGCCTAGTTTATGACAACTCGGACCAACAGACGCGCCTCCTCTGGGGATTCTGGGTCACCGTCTCTTGCTCCCGCGCTTGCCTCGCGGCTGCCGGCCATGAAGGCCTGGCGCTCGCGCGGCGACAGCGAAGGCGAGAACATGGAGGTGGAGACTTCGCGCTCAGGAACCGTGTTCGGGTCCAGCCTCGCTGACGGTGACATGCTGTCGTCGGAGCCGAAGGTGCTGGCGATGCTGGAACGGTGAACTCCGAATGAGTGAAACTCGGGACCCATGGTGGGCGCCAGCTGTCGACGATCGGGACCGTCGACCGCAGAAGAAAGAAAGGGGGATGTGAGGTGTTAGCTCGGGAGCAGGATCTGAGGTTGCGCTCGTTCAAGGGCGCCCAGCGTTGTAGGGAAGTCATCCAAGAAGAGATACCGGACATGGAGTTTGTACGATCGATATATATTAAACTAGCAATCAGAGGGGGGGTGAATGATTGCGCGGAAGCTAAAACCAAAATTTTGATGTACTAAAAATTCACCCCAATTCGGACTCAAATAATTGCTTCGTATTCAACAAAACAGAGTTAGATACATTCGGTAAATCGCTAATGCCTGTAGATCCAACCGTCGGATTGACCTACAATTTGAACGGTAGAAACTATATTCCAATACGAATCTAATAAAGAAAGAATCAGATCGATCGGACCAACGGATCAAAAGTTATTAACCTCGCAAACTTGCTGTGATAGATTGTGACGAGAACTGATCAAACCCTAATTTCGTGATTAATCACAATCTACAAAAGATTAACCAACGAAACTTTGAGAGACACTAATTTAATGCCCTAGGAAGGTTTTGGATAGATCAAATCAAAAAGAAACTCAAAGAATCAAGATAAACAGTGAATCAATCTAAGAGAACCAACACAGGGCAATCAAACCGAAAGTACTGCAGCAAACCTCCTGTGAACAGTACCGCGGTAAATTACTGTAGCTTCGCTATTACTGTAGCTGAGCGAGAAGATCTTCCATGCGTTCGGCTGGGCGAGGAAAACCTGATTTTTTTATTTCTTCTTCTCTAGTCTGTTTACAGTACTCCAAACAAAATAGTACAAACCCTAATACCTAGCTCTCTCATCTAAACAGGAGACATCCCTCTCTTATTTATAATGAGCAATAGTTCACATGCATATCCATCTGGCCCAACACGGCCCAATACATGCAAACTACCCAAAATTCACACGTGCACGCGTACGGCCCACCTGCCGCACTCACGTGACTAACCAGCCTTCATGTGCACCGTTCTCTAGCCCGAACGTCCCGCATGACATCCTTGACCACTAGGACCTCAATTCCTCCCTGAACCTAGTCCCGAACCTCAGTTCCTCCATGAACCTAGTTTCGGTCCCGTCATCGACCACGTTCGCCCTCAAGCAACACCTGCACATGAATAAACACAAAACTGTGTACGAGCACAAGTCCACGACTTGACTCAAGATCAATCCATGCAACCACTTACACGAGCGCATTGCATCAAGCAAAACTATTACCATGCTATCACAAGCATATCAATTAATCATCTGAAACAGTAAATGCTAAAGCACCACACATGCCATGAATACAACCACTTCGCAATGCCAATTTCATTACTAAGCCAATTTTTCAGCACATGATTTCACAATCTCCCCCTTGATGAAAATATTGGCAACACCACTTAGAATTGAACATTGGCATTCATCTCACAAGAAAAGTTTTTGAAATCAAAAGTCAAAGTGAAAAACACAAAATCTCCCCCTTTGACAAATATGCAAAGTGAAAAAACTCCCCCTAAGTGAAAATAAGAAAAATCTCCCCCTAAGAAGAAAAATATGAGTGAATAATTGAATAACACTTGAACAAGAACATGTGCATGTGTAAGGCAATTATAAAGTTCTCCAAGATTCTCCTCCAAAATTCTCCAAAGTGGCAAAATTCTCCCCCTTTGACAATGGATTCATCAAGAACACAAAAGAGAGAAAACAAAATCTTTTTGTTTTTTTAAAGTTTGACAATTTTTTTATGTAATGAGCATTCTAAGTCATCCACAAATGTAGCAAATTCATCACCACGCCATGCTATCAAAAATACTTGCACCCTCAAATCTTCACAAAGACAATGTAGAGTAAGCATAACTAGAAATCAAGTACTATTAACAATTTATTGCATGACATGATCTCCCTTCCTCAACAATCTCAAAACCTAAAAATATTGAATTTTTGTGCACATCAATGATGCCTTTTTGTAAAGAAAAACTAACTTATTGATTGACTCCAATAATAACAATTGCAAGGAATTATATGCACCATCAGCCTTACTTTTCAACCATGCCAAGCAAACACAAGCTTAAGGTTTCATGGTTTCGGTCATACACAACCTCTTCCAAGTTCATATCAAAGTGCAATGATAAAGGCCTCAGAAAGAAGAAGTGCGATAGTACATTACCTTGATCTTGCATTTATCAACAATCACTCTTTGAGCTTTAGCACTTAACTTTGATAAATTTCATATTTAACACTTTTTGAGCAGGATCGAGATAGCCAAGAAAGTTCAACCATGACAAGATTTAATTTAAGTTGTCATTCCAATTAAATAGTCATGACATAAACTACACCATATATGCATAAATATGAAGTTGCAAAGACCTTGTAGCATAAACATGGATTCAAATGACATATGTGTATCAAATACAATGCTCATTATTTTTTAATTACTTTTTTCATTTTTTTCATTTAATAAACACACAAAATAAAAAGTATGTTACAAAATATTACAAAGTTTTCACAAACTCTCCCTCAAAACAAACCATCTTAAAAACTTTCTTCAAAATTATCACCCAATGGGATTAATTTTATAAACAAAAGTTTGAAAGAACAATCCTCCCAATAGGCAAACGAAAGAAATTTTCACCAAAAGTCCATTAACTCCCCCTCAAACGAATAACCAATGAAATCAAAAGAGAGGTGATGATATACATGTGTTTGAGTTATCACGGTATGTTCAGTTAAGTATAAGTATGAATCATGATAAAAAAAAATAGTAAGCATGAAAAGGTATGATATAAGATATAACATAATTGAACATGCCAGGGGATACATATGAGCATATAAGCAAACATTTCATCTCATACCACAATTAGATATCTGTGAATGTAAAAGATATGAGTGTATAAAATAGCTCACAAAGTAGGTGAAGAATTATCGCACATGCTTCTTGAAAGCCATCTCAATGGTGACAACCATCCAAGTCTTAATCACATCTTGCAAAAGACCAAGATCCACTAAGCTTCTGTTCTCCAACCCGCATCTGAAAAACCTACATAGCACTAGAAGATGTCGAGGCCTCGGTACCGGGGTTAGAAATAAAATGTTTAGGAATCCAGTACCGAGACACATGACGCACAACAGTAGGCACAACATGAGTATTCTTATGCACAAAATCAGATTTGCCCTTTCTCGTGTTTCTAGCAACAAAAGGTGTTTGCATCACCCTAAACACATAATGAGGAGTAAAGTGTGCCTGTCTGAAATTAGACCTAGCCTTAGCCTTTTCTTTCTTTTGTTGTTTGGCTAGTCTAAAGCAAAAATCTACTAAGTGTCCATTTCTAACACAATGAGTGCAAGTGTACTTAACACGATGTTTAGCTTTAGAAGTAGAAGCAACATTTGCATTCATTATAGTAGAAGATAAAACTCCAGCAGACTTAAAAACAATTTTCTTAGGCTCATTGACAATTTCAAATTTTCCACTTTCAAGTGACTTAACAACAGTGGAGCATGTGATTTATGATGAGCATAAGAATCAAAACCTAAACCTTTGTTATGCGTGCTAACCCTTGATTGATCCAAAATCATGTTTAGGTTTTTCTTTCCTTTAGTGAAACGTTCTAAAGATTTTTCCAAGTAATCAACCTTTCGAGAAAGAGTTAAACAATTATTACAAGAAACGTCCACTTTTCCTTTTTGCTTGCGACAAGTTGAGCATGAAAGAACCTCATGCGTGAGCAAATCATTTGTCATTTGAGAAACTCTAGCATTAGCATCATGCAACTTCAATTCAAGAATTGAACATTTAGAACAAGAAGTTGATTCATCCAAATTAGAAGTAGAGCAACTAGCATCTTTAATTTGTTTGCAATTCAAAGCAACAAGTTTCTCATTCTTCTCAATTTCATCTCTAAGCTTATCAAGAGTTAAGCATGAACATTTCTTAGTGAAGTAAGCTCAGAATAAATTAAGTCACATGATTTGCAAGCATCATCATCAGGAATCAAAGATTTAAGTCTAGCAATTTCAAGATTCAAAGATTCAATCAAAACATCATGTTTCTTAATTTTCTTGTTTCTTTTCTCTAAAAGCGCACTCAAGACGAACAACAAAGATATGAAAGCTCATCGTAAGAAGGATTTACCTCGTTTCCCATCGTCAAGTTCATCTTCTGTTGAGCTGTCCATACTTGCCATGAGATACAAGCTCACAAGTCTTGTCTCGCCTTACCTTTGGATATTGTATCTTCATCACTGCTTTCAAAGTCTACATCACTCAAGTTGACTTGTTCAAGTGCTGAAAGAACTCGATGCACAACTTTGCTATTTAGGAAGCTCCTTTTCTTCTTGTCATTGAACGGACGCTTGTACTTTGTCTCTTTCTCCTCCTTCGATGATTTACCTGCAAGTTTAGGACAATTTGGACGAATGTGGTTGAGATCACCACACTCATAGCATCTTGGAGGGCTACCACCAACTCTCTTCCTCATTCTCACATTCTGCAAAGCTTTATTAAAACGAGAAGAGAGTGATGCCAAGTCTTCTTCCGGAAATTCCTCAATTTGTTCATCGGTTAGTGAAGACAAGAAAGACAAAGCAAAACTTGAAGAAACATTATTATGAGACATGCTAGATTTGGAGGTCAAAGCAATTGATTTGTAATCATTCTTCCTAGCAAGAACATCCAATTCATGAGTTTTTAATTTAGAGAAAAGAACATCTAAAGTAAATGTACTCATGACAGTTGATTCTCTAATGGATGTAACTTTCATCTCCCAAATAGACATGTCTAATGCACCAAGCAATTGTCTAGCATTAGCAGCATCATCATAGCTAACTCCAACAGCATGTAAATTGCTAAGAATCTTATTAAAACGTGCAAAGAAATCATCTAGCGACTCACCAGGCTTCATCTCAAATCGCATGTATTCTTTCTTATATATATCTTGACGAACCTCTTTGACAGTGTTTGATCCTTCATGATAGTCACAAAAAGATTTCCATACCTCATATGCGGATCGAAGATGAACCACTCGATCAAAGTCACTGCGTCCCAAGCCCTGGATGATCAAGTTGCGCGCCTTGCTGTTTGCTTCAACATGTGCACGATTGGCATCGTTGACGTTGTCGTTCTCAGGAACTTCGTATGGCTTGTAAACCTTCTCCCAAATCGCGAAGCCTTGAGCTTGGATGTACGCCTCCATCTTGGCCTTCCAAAACTGAAAATCAACACCATCGAAAATACAAGGTTTTGTCAAATAACGATCCATTGATATGAATTCTAATCACCGGTTAAGAATAATTAGAAAAACCTTGCTCTGATACCACTTGTAGGATCGATATATATTAAACTACAAAGGTTTTGGATAGATCAAATCAAGATTAAACTCGTCCAAACAAGAGAGACGATGAATCAATCTATAAAAACCAAAACAGCCGTGCAAACAAAATCAGAACCACCACTGAAAATCACGCATGAACAGTACCGCGCTAGTACGGTAGAAAAGTACTGTAGCACGATGAGTATTGTAGCACGAGGAACACTGTAGCATGAAGTTTTACATCGCTCGTTGCACAGCCGCCGAAGACCCTTCTTTTTGTGCGGCTCGGGAGGACGAGGAAATTAGGATTTTTTATTTCTTCTCGCTATCTGGTTATAGTACTCCAAATAAAAGAGTACAAACCCTAATACCTAACTCTCTCATCTAAACAAGAGGCATCCCTCTCCTATTTATAATGAGCAACAGTTCGCATGTATATCCACCTGGCCCAACATGGCCCAATACATGCAAACTGCCCCAAACAATTACAACTGCACGCGTACGGCCCACCTGCCGCACTCACGTGACTAACCAGCCTTCATGTGCACCGTTCTCTAGCCCGAACATCCCGCATGACATCCTTGACCACCAAGACCTCAATTCCTCCCTGAATCTAGTCCCGAACCTCAGTTCATCCACGAACCTAGTTCCAGTCCCGTCATCGACCACGTTCGCCCTCAAGCAACACCTGCACATGAATAAACACAAAATTGTGTACGAGCACAAGTCCACGACTTGACTCAAGATCAGTCCATGCAACCACTCACACGAGCGCACTGCATAGAGCAAACTATTACCATGCTATCACAAGCATATCAAATAATCATCTGAAACAACACGTACAAAAGCACAGCACATGCCATGAACACAACCACTTCGTAATGCCAATTTTATTACTAAGCCAATTTTTCAGCACAACAAACGAGGTGTGGAGCCCCTCGCGCTCTTCCCATCGGAGGGAGGTGATGGCCTGGTTGATGACAACCCGGACCAACCGACGCGCCTCCTCTGGGGATTCTGGGTCACCGTCTCTTGCTCCCACGCTTGCCTCGCGACTGCCGGCCATGAAGGCCAGGCGCTCGCGCGGCGACAGCGAAGGCGAGAACATGGAGGTGGAGCCTTCGCGCTCAGGAACCGCGTCCGGGTCTAGCCTCGCTGACGGTGACATGCTGTCGTCGGAGCCGAAGGTGCTGGCGATGCTGGAACGGTGAACTCCGAATGAGAGAAACTCGGGACCCACGGTGGGCGCCAGCTGTCGACAATCGGGACCGTTGATCGCAGAAGAAAGAAAGGGGGATGTGAGGTGTTAGCTCGGGAGCATGATCCGAGGTTGCGCTCGTTCAAGGGCGCCCAGCGTCGCAGGGAAGTCGTCCAAGAAGAGATACCGGACATGGAGTTTATACTGGTTCGAGCCCCCAAGGTCGGGTAATAGCTCTACTCCAGTCTTACCCTGAGGCGAAGGGTGTATTAGCAGCTCTGTGGGAGAGTACAAGGACAGGGCTCGAGCAAGAGGGGCAGGGGGCCATGCCATTCTTCTTGGTAGGTGTTGCGTGTCATGTGTTGTCCTTGCCTTCTGTTTGTTGTCTCCTCCCTTTTTACGGTTGGGGCGACCTATTGCTTCTGTAGCCCTCGGGGAACCTTGCTGCTTGGTCCCGACGTCGACGTCAGGAGCCCGCGATGATTTGACGGAGGCTTGGAAGTCGTCGCTAGCCTTTGAGAGTCTGACGGGAGCTGTTGAGATCTTGACGGGAGCTGTTGAACCCTAGTTCCCACGCAGGGGTAGATAGGGTGCTGATTCCCACGTAGGGGAGAGTTTTACACAAGATAAAAATAGAAATGTTACAGATGTCCTTTCCCTTGGCGGTCGTGGGAGAGTCGAGGTCGAGGCCAAGGCGCGAGATCGAGGGTGCCTGCCCCTGCGACGGTGCCCGAGCTCGAGCTTGCCGGTCCCGAGCCCGATCATCGGGGGAGCACCACCTAGGTCGGAGATGCGCCCCCGGGTCCGCGGAGAGCCGCCACGAGGCCGCGGGGGGATGCTTACACGTGGGGAGGGTATCGATCCCCAACAACAACCCTTCTTGAAGATCTATACGCATGTAATTTCTTCCATATGTGTCGTCGTCCCTGCTAAGACAGGTCTCATCCACAAACGGAGGTATTTCATCGAATTGGTCGTACTCTTCTTCATCTACGATATTTTTGACACCAACGATCTGCCGCTTGCCATAAAGGGCGATGTGCAATCTCGGATTGGCCAGGTCACGCACGTAGAAGACTTGCTTTGCTTGCTTCGCAAGGATGAATGGATCGTCTTTCTAGACGACTCTATTTAGATCCATAAGAGTAAAACCTTTCTTGTCGACCTTCACTCCATGTGGAAGTCCCACCCACTTACATCGGAATAATGGAATTTGGTATATTGCGTAGTCGAGCTCCCAAATTTCTTCGATCACCCTGTAGTAAGAGTTCATTGCCATTGAGGATCCTCCTTTCGAGTGGTGTTCATCGGACAAAGCATCTATGCTTACACCATTATTTTGAACAGTACTCTTTGCATCCTGACTTTCGGTGTAAAGGTGTACCCATTAATATCGTACCCCTACCATGTCTGTATATTAAATTTAGGCCCGTCAGCCAACCATTTGACATTCTCACTAACAGATACCTCCGCCTTTTGTTTGAACCATGTGAGAAATCTATCATTGTGTTCTCGCATGATGGAAAGCTCATCCATATGTGGATTCTCTTCCCGTAATATCAACTTGTGCTGTAGAATGTACCTTGCAACTTCTGCGTTGTGCTGCAAGACTGTTAGATGTGCTTTGCAATACATATCAAACCGTGACCTCGTTAGTTTCGACCCTATGGTTCCTTTGCCAGCAAGTCTGCCCTCATGGCGAGATATAGGAACACCGATTGCTTGTCTTTTTCTGAGATAATCCACGCAGAACTCGATAACCACTTCAGTCCCATAACCTTCAGCAATACTACTCTCAGGCTTCTACCGATTCCTCATGTAGGACTTTAATATACCCATGTACCTCATACATGTAACGTAGGAATGCCGGTCCACATATCTTAATCTCTTTGACGAGGTGAACAACAAGGTGGACCATGACGTCGAAGAACGATGGTGGGAAATGCATCTCAAGCTGACATAGAGTCTGCACCACCTCACTTTGTAAGTTTTGTAGCACATCGGGGTCAATAACTTTGCAGGAGATCGCATTGAAGAAATAACACAGCTATGTGATTGAAACCTGACATCCTCTGGCAGAATATTTCTGATTGCAACTGGGAGCATTTAGGTCATCAACACATGACAGTCGTGGGGACTTCATGCCTAGCAACTTCAAATCACCGATGGACACAAGCTTCTTAATGTTTGCGGAGTAGCCCGATGGAACTTTAATACTTTGGAGACACTTGCAGAGGTCTTCTTTCTCCTTCTTGGACAGGGTGTAGCATGTAGCAAGGATGTATGGATTTTTTCCATCCTCCTCAATCACTATAAGCCTGGGCCTTATTCCCATGTAGGCCATGTCGCGACGAGCATTCACACCTTCCTTGGTCTTCCCAGGTATGTTCAACAGGATACCAACCAAATTATCGCAGACATTCTTCTCAACGTGCATGACATCAATACAATGTTGGACATCTAACTCTTTCCAGTACGGTAAGTCCCAAAATATGGACCTCTTCTTCCAAATGGTCCTACGACGAACAGATTTATGGCTCTTTCCATACTGAAGTTCGATATCCTCCACACGTGAATATATTTGCCTTCCACTCATAGGCTGTGGGGCCGAACGGACTTCCCTCTTCCCATCAAATTTATCATCCATTTTACGGTATCGATGACTTCGGAGTAGAAACCTATGGTGACCCATATACACAGTTTTCTTGGAATTTGGCAGCCATAGGCTCTCAGTTAGGGCTTCAAATTTACCCTCTTAACACCTACCCTTGAGGATTTCAAATTTTCTCACCCAAGTATTGTTTTCAACCACAGAATATGAGCTATTTTTTCGGGTGATGATGGAGAAATCTCCTCTGAAACAATAACATAGAAGAGTTCAGCTCGAGTGGTATAAATAACCTACCGAGGCACATCACAATCGGTTCTCATATAAAAAGCGATAGTGATATGATCATGCACATCACAGTCGGTTCTTATGTGAGAAGTGATAGTGATGTGCGTTGTCATCACTATCAGTTCCCACATAAGAAGCGATAGTGATGAGTATGTGCTCATCACTATCGCTTTTTTTGTGAGAAGCGATAGTGATGTGCATACTCATCATTATCGCTTCTCACATAAGAACCGATAATGATGTGAACGTGCTCATCACTATCGCTTCTTATGTAGGAACTGATAGTGATGATCATGCACATTACTATCACTTCTCGCATAAGAATCGATTGTGATGTTCCTAGTGCTACATCACAATCATTTATAACTTGAGAACCGATAGTGATTATTATTAATGCCCATCTTAAGTTATCTATCATAATCATTTTTTCCTAAAAACTTAAGAACCGACACAGATAAAGCGATAGTAATGTACCATTCTGTAGTAGTGGGAGAAGGGGGCGACAATATGACGACAAGCGACACGCGGCTGGCGATGAGAGTCGCCCAAATTCCGGCGATGGAGGGCTCCTTCACCCAAATTGATTGAAGGGAAATGCTCCCCGCACCCTTGTACACCTCGTTACGCGGTTGAGCGAGGAGAGGATGCACCGGAGTAGCAGCGAGCATGTGGTGGTCGGAGTTCGGGAAAGAGGCTTAGTTCTTTGCGAAATCCAAAAGCTTGAGCGTGGGATAGGTCTTGGCGAGTTGCAGATTGAGTTGTGGGGAAGGAGAGGACCCCAGGGTCGGCTTTTATAGCCTCGGGGAGCAAGCAAATACATGGAAACCAATTTGGAATTGATTTAGGATGGAGAGTGATTTTCGGCAAATTAGTGCATGATTTGAGGAATTAAAGCCATGAATGGAAAGAGGAGGTCAAGGGGAATTTATTTGGCTCGGATTGTGCACGAATTGATGGAATTTGAAGCTTTCTTCCAAGCGGCAATGGAGGAGAGAGAGAGAGAACGCCTGTTTCTCTGTGTCGACTGGAGGTTGAGGGAGCACTGTGATGACGGGTGGGGTCTCAGTTTCTTCGAATCATACCTATACTATAGTTTGAAGAATCCACGCACTGTGGACGTTTTGAGCCGGAGGGTGCCGGCTCGGCTCGTGGCTCAAGCCGAGCCGGCCAAATTTTTTTTACATCCGGGTCCTTTTCTAAAAAAAATTACGGATAGGTCCTTTTCGGGAAAAAAATTACGATTGGGTCCTTTTTTTGAAAAAGATTACATATTATGTCCATGCCCTTTTAGCGTTTTTAGGAGTAGCGCTCGGGTCCTTTTTAGGAAAATCGAAATTACGTTTAGGTCCTTTTTGTAAGAAAAAAATCATGTCCATTTTTTTTAAAAAAAATGCATTGCATTTATGTCCTTTTTCCGCTTTTCTAGCATTACGTTTAAGCCCTTTTGCGAAAAATACAAGCTTATTTTTAGATCCTTTTCGCGTATTTTCTCGATTTACTCATGTATGGAGCGTCAATCGCGCGTTTTGTCGATTTTCTCGCGTGGAGAGCGACGCCTGCGGCCGCACATAAATTTCTAGTTTATTTGATGGCCGGCGAAAAATGCTTGTAGAAAAACAGAAAATAAGGTTAAAAAATTATCAAAAATACCTTAAGGTGTTTAGTACATAATAAGATTATTTTCATAATTTTTTACTTTTAATTTTCTTCAGTAAATCATTTGTTTGAATCTGAATATAGCCAAAATCATTTATAAAATCCAGAAAAATCAGAGATAATACTAGAAAATCGGAAATAAATTTTTAAATAATAATTTACAATTTTTAGGGTATCACAGTTACTCAGGGAATCTACATACAACACAAAGAAATGGATGTCACAGACGCTGCATTACACAATCAGAACAGCTCAACAGGGATCATCGCTCTGATTCTGATATACATAGTTCATATGTAGAGAGGACTTTATAGGAGGCAACCGGGCGGTGTGACTTGGCAGAAGAGGGGAAATTGGGCAGCCCACCTGGCGACTCGATTTAGTCTGGTAAAATCAGCTATGGAGTAACTGGCGAGAAAGTAAGGTTGGGCTAATATAGAAAGTTCAGTTGACAGAAGAAAAGACTAATGCAGAGGTAAGAGGGGGAAATGAGGAGATCAAGACATAGATAAAATAGGCAAGAGTCACAGCATAGACTGTATAAACCCTGTACTAGTTGACAGGAGGGACACACCCAATAACCAAACACATTTACCTTTACTTTTACCATAATATTATGAGCGGTTTGTAGCTGGTAGAATACTTCATCTATAATTCGATCTATGTTACCCTACTCAATTGATTTCGATTTACTGTTGTCAACTTTGTGGGGTTTGTCACATCTCGAACACTTTTCTAGTGGCACCATTTGTCGACCTTTGCCGATTTGTTGGAAAATCGGATGACACGTGATGTGATCATGCCGGCCCAGCAAACCATGCTTCTAACTCTAGCCAAGACAAAGGTTCAAGAACTTCTGACGCTCCAAGCCCAGTCCAAGATCAAGCCCAATTCATTCACGAGTCCAGTTTGGCCCCTAAGAGCAGTTCAACTAACAACGACCATATCTGGGTCACACAAAGTCCGTTTAAGGTGTTCTTCAACTCTACGAAGAAGCTCACGATAAAAGCTTTCCAACGGAAGTGGTTTCACAATAAAAATCCTTCTGGATCGACAGGAATCATCAAAACTATATGACATTCAGAAACTGCTAGGTGCTACGACACCTTCTCTTGGGTCCAAAGGCCTTGTACGACCTAGGGTTGCACGGCCAACCCCTTGGCCGCCTCTCTTGCCTTTCTTCTCATATATATTCAGTAACCGTCGTTTGAATAGATGGGTTTTATTTAGATTACAACTAGGTACTTTGTCAGTTTTTCGCCGTTCATCGGTTTGTGGAATCCCAACTCGTGTGCTTAATATTATTCGCAATTTCAGATTGCAGCTTCTACGTTCTTGCTTGTGTTCTTGATTTGCATGCAGGGATAAGCCTTTTTGGCGAGGTCAACTGTGTTTGTGCATGGTTAATAACCAAAGGAGCCGTGGTGTAGCGATTGCAGGGTTCGAATCCGTTCTGATTGGAAGTAGGGTCATCAACGTCGAGTTCTCCACCAATCGATTTAGTACTACCAGTCGAAAGATCGGGCCACCGTTCCCATCAAGTGGTATCAGAGCCTCAGTTGCCCGATAGGTAATTCGTGTATCCCCACTTTTGTTTTGGCATCGTCCTAGAGTCCAGAAAAATTGCATCATAAAAAGTTCATTATCGATTCCGCTGTCCTACAACCCCTTGTGCCTTTGCAATTTTCGTTTCAGTTTTGCTTTGTTGAATTTGTGTCCATCGTCGTTGTCTTGTTGCTGGTTTGAGGTCGTGATCCTAGTTTCTAGTTGTCCCTTTCTGTTGCCCTAGTTCTTGTTTTGCACCGTTAGTCATCCCACCACCGCCAACCCTAGAACCGAACTGAGTCCTACTCGGTTGGTCCTTGCCGCCGCTCTGCATTATATATCCCGCTTCGCAAACCCTAGATAGGTCACGAGCCGCCTTGTGTCAATTGCCCCGCACTGCTGGCCACTCTTTTTCACCCGTGATCCTATTGCTATTTTAGCCCTAACCGAAAGGAAGAAGTGAAGTCGCAGGCAATTCTATATTGCGCAGTGTTCAGTAAAACAGTCATAACTTTTACATACGAACTCCGATTGGGGCGTACTTTTTTTTTGTTTCAAAGAGGACGACGAAGCGCATCTGAAAATTTTGACTCTCAAAATCAGCCTCTAAGACTGAGTTCTAGACCCCGAAAGTTTCCTGTGCTGTTTTTGCTAATTTTTCGGTCATCTATTTAACGTTTTCTCTCGTTCCAAATGATGATATTTTTGTTTTGCCTTTGAGTTAAAAGAAAGGAAAACAAAAGGCAAGTGCAAAAAAGAAGAAGAAGAGCCGCACTCGAAAAAAATAAGAGAGAAGAAAAGAAGCAAAAAGAGGGAAAGAGAAGCAGATAATCAGAATTGCATGCATCCTTTGAGTCCTATGTACTTTGATATATCCCTTACTAGGTTAAACTAGTTCTAGGAACACGTTTAGGCTAGCAACTATGACAAGTACGTTGGAAATTTATTCAGCTTGCTAATCTGACTTCGATATTGCTTATTCCTTGCTACTAAATATTGCCTTCCGAGCTCCACATACTTCTTATCAATTCAGGTTCTCCTTTGCAATCACCTCACTCATGCTCCAGTCACGGTATCACAAACCATCCACCGGTTGTACCACCTGCTGCTTTGGTAAGAACATTTGTAACGGTCTGGTAAGACGTGTGAGAGTTTGTGATCCCACTGTCTAGTACCTAATAGTTGATAGGGATAATACTTTATGCTATATTCTATTTTCTATTAGCAATTGCAGGGGTATCGGAGGACCAAGACGGTAACCAGTGTGTTCTTCATAACGAGCTTCGAGAGATGAATAAGACTATGAACAAGTAAATTCAAAACATGGAGAATGCACTTGTTAGAAAAGAGCATAAGCACCAACCCAACTTTTAATTCATCTTCTTCTACTGGTAAAGGTAAGAATTTTCCAGTTCTTCCTTTTTATAGCGGATTTGGTGTTGATGCTTTATTGATTGGGAAATAGAGGTTGATAAAATTCTTTCACAATGTAACCTCTGTAATAAACAAAAAAATTAGAGTTGCCGCTAGTGCTTTAACTTGCTATGCATCAATGTGGAATGATTTTTGTGCTTATAAGAAAGTACCAAAAACATTGAAAGATATGAAACGACTATTGAGAGATGAATTTGTTCCTGCGATTCATTCTAAAAAGTTATTTATGAATTGCAATATTTACAACAATGTGATAGAACTGTCAAGGCATATTACGAGGAATTAGAAACTTTGTTGTGCGTTGTTTAGATGAATCTGAAAAAGCTAAGGAAATAAAATTCTTAAATGGGCTTGATATGAAAATTTAGGGTATTCTTATTGATAAGGAATATAGTTCTCTCTCTAGTTTATTTAATCTTGCTTGTGAGATTGAAAATCAAATTGTACATGAAAGACATCTTGCTAAAATTAATGTCTATAATTGCCAAAGTGAAGAATTTTCTTCGGAAGAACGGCATCTTGTCGAGTTTCCACTTGCTACTAACTTTTCACAGGACATTGAGAACAAGAACGAGAAGGAAAACACGCAAAGAGAAGGAGGAGCAGGAGATACTTGATATCCCATGCATGCCTCAAGAATGTACAGATCATGATTTGCCTAAATCTGCTAAGATAGAAAACAAAGGTAACAAAATATGTGCTATTTTCACACGAGGAGAGAATTCTGTTGATGTGCTAAATTTGGCCACTACTGGTGCTATGCTAGAACAGCAGTTAGTGGACACTCAAACTGAATCACTTTTGTCACAATATGATTGTCTTGCTGTCCCTGGTGATAAAAAAGAGTTGTGTGATAATGTCTCATTTATATCCATGCCTCAACTAGTGAATGAAAATGTCGGTTTTATTTTTGATCTAAACACGTGTGCTGAAAATAAACATGTTATTCACCTTGCTAATGAAAAGGATGAGATTAAACAGTTGTCTTCCTTGAATACTTTGGGTTACATTGAATTTGATGTCATATGTGATTTCAATTGTTTAGAGGAGAGATTTTCTATGCCTGCTAATTTTTCATGGTCATCCAGTGTTAGTTTTCATGCTATTGGCAAACATAATGATAAAAGAAAGTACATGGTGCATTGAGTTTATATTTGTACCATTTGAAATCTTCTTTTAATGTGCCACACTATCAACAACCAAAGAAAATGTTGGTTTCTTTGCCGCCTCTTGTTATTAACCTTTTGCAGGCCAATGAGCTTGAGTCGAGGATGACTCAAAATTGTAACATCCCAAAAATTGAGTTTGGAATGTTTGAATCCAAAAATAAACCATTTGCATTTCTCTTGAATTAATTCCAGCCTAATTTGAATTTTCCATTAATGAAAGGATTTAATTTGACTAAACTATTCATCAAACTAAAGATTTTCAGTTTTAGTTGGGTTTATTATGCTCCAAGGAATTTTTCTGTATTTTTGGGGATTTTTCTGAATTTATTTGAATTTATTTGCACTTATTGAATTTACGAGTTTTCTTAATTCGGAAAATGATTTTATTTCTAAAATCCTCTCGGGCCAATTTCTTGACCCATTCCTATTCATCTCCGGCTCGCCCGCTCGGCTGCCAAACCGCGCCGCCTGACTCGATCGCCGCCCGGCTGCCTCGCTCACGGCCCGGCCGGCTGCTTGGCTGGACGCCGCCGGCTTGGCGGTCGGCCCGTAGCGCGCCGCCACCAGGAAACCCTAGCCGCCGCTTGCCGCTGTTCTCGGAGTCCGTGCCCTACACGCCTCCCTAGGCTATAAAAACCCGCGCTGCATCCCTCTCGAGGTTCTCCTCCTCGCAGCGCTCCTTTTGCCCACTCGCTCGTCGCCCGAAGCCCTGCCGCACCCCGCGCGAGCTCGCCGTCGCTTTCCGTCGTGCCCGAGACCTTCCGCCGCCCAGATCTTCACCGCCGGTGCTTCTCCGCCATCCCCGCTTGCATCTTTGACTCGCCTGCGTTGTGCTCTTCCGGATCCGTGCCAACCGTGCTCGATCCGTCGCCGTTCCGTCGATTGCCGCTGCTTCTTCCTCACGTCCGGTGAGTTTGCGCCTCGCCGCTCACCGTCGATCTTCGATGTGAACCCCAGCCGTCCGATCTCGCGCCATCGCCCCAGATTGCGCCGCGTCACCACAACCGAAGCCATTGCTTCTCCCCCGTTCGATCCGGTGTACCACCGTCGTGACACGCGTGGCGCTTGCGTCATCCCGCATCGGACCGACATCATCGGGGCGTCGACCCTAGATCCCGTGAGCCCGGTCCACCGTGGACCAGCCCAAGTCCGTGGACTCGTTCCATAGACCGAGGGTCCCACCTGTCGGTAAAATAAGAATTTTTGGATTTATTTTTATTCGGCAAATTGATTACTGACGTCAGCGTTGCACAATAAATCGATTTTCCAATAGAAAAATAAATCCGGAAATTCCGATTTTCTGTATTTTTCTCTAAATTTAATTTTCCAAAAGCTCATTCTCCCTCATACGAACTCCGATTGAGGCGATTCAAGTTTCTAAATTTTTATAAAATCAAGATCTATCTTTCAGAGCCATTTATTTTCAGTTTTGAGCTTGTTTGAGTCTTTGTTCTGTATTTATTTGGTTTCGTTGCTTCTTTTAGGTGAGCGCTAATTAGGGGCGACGAAGACTTGAAGACCAAGACCCAGCACTAGATCAGCAAGGCAAGTCGTAATCCTTTGATCATGTTAATCCTATGTTTGCAAAAGTAATTTACTTTTATACAATTGCATGCTATTCTGTGTATCAATGCTTATTTAATGGGAGTAGATGTATACCTAGTTGATATGATGCCACCTTGATTATTGGGATGCCATGTATCCATTGATAAACCTAGGTTGGGACATTACTAGTTGGACATAATCATTATACCAACATTGAGTTACGTAGCTATGCTTAGACATGCTTAGATATACGTTGGGATTCATGTCACATATTGAATAATGTTAATCTTGACTTAATGAGATATTGAATCGTGGTCGTTAGCCACTGTTGTAAAATTTGTTGTACCATGGCGGGGTTTATCATTGGTCTTGGTTGAACGAATTGTTTTCCCTCGGGCAAGTGATCGTGCAGTAAAGGGGGTGCTTTCTATCACATTGGGATGTGGATGTCTTGCCTGAGACAACTTAAGGACTTAATCTTGTTCGCCATTGAACTGGGCCTAACCGTACTACCACGAGTCTGGTATGGGACAGACTTAACTGATTAATTTACAATGTCTAGCCTTGAGTACTGCCAATTGGTGGTGTGGGTTCCGGGACGGACGGGTAGATTCGCAAGGCGCAAGAGGGGGCCCTAAGGGGCGAAACCTTAGCGGGCAGTACCGAGTTTAGACAGTGCATTGTAAAGGCTTTGTCACGATATCTCTGCAGCACACCAAAGGAAGTGTGTTAAGATCGATTGCACAAAGAGATGGTCATGTCTTATGGGTAAAGTTGTACAACCTCTGCAGAGTGTAAGACTATTCGAATAGCCGCGTCCGCAGTCATGGACAAGCCCAGGAATTTCACACGAGGTATAGAGTGTTTCATAAAATGTGGAATGTGGAATTGTTGGGATGTGAACGGGGAATTCACTGTTGTTTTGTTGTCTATCATTGATCTATCAGTTATTTGTTTATCTTTTCATAAATATGCTTTCAATTTATTTATTGTATTTCAATTCAAGTTATTGCTTTCTGCAAATGAACCATATAGCCATCCTTGTCAAGCCGTGCATGAATATATTGCATCAATTCCTACGGCTTGCTGAGTACCTTTGTACTCACGGCTTTATGCCCTTGTTGATCAGTTGCTGAAGGAGATAATGAATATCATGAGGAGGAATTCTATGAAGACTACGTGGATTAGGAAGGCGTTCCCCAGACGATTGCCTTTGGTATGTCGAATGGCTCAAGTTATCTTTTCCGCTGCAATAGTATTTTTTTCTTAAGCCCTTAAGGCGTAATGGTGTAAACATTGACCATAAGGTCATTTGCTTTATTTAATAATAATTTGCTTCTTCTTAGTTAAATTCGTTGTATGGAATGGCATTTCATCTATGTTTCCACTGTGTGCACTAGCATGATCCTGGACTAGTGCAGTATACACAGAGGGTTTCGGATTTGCAAATCCAGGTCTCGACAGAGATGGTATCAGAGCCATATCGACTGTAGGTCGCATCCTAGTTAGCATGGTCTTCAAAATTATTTTCTAAATCAAACCAACAAATTGGTACTTAATAGTTTTCGTCTCCTCTCGTCTTATTCTTAGGTTCTTATCCCTCTCCTTTGCTGAAACATTGATTTAAATTGATCTTATCTCATGAAACTTCTCAAAGCCTCGAGTCTTCTGCAAGGAATCAACCAAGGAAGATGATGATCTAGCCGTCCAGAGTTTGCCCAGAAGACTACCATATAAGATAGGTTTTTGGTTCTCAGCGATATTTGAGCATGTATCCCTTTCAATTTAGTTACGTTTAGTCTGTGTATACTAAGATTTTCTTTGCTTGTGTGCCTGGTATGTTGTACACTTGCCCCAAGCACGGTGTTGCAACCATGCCTTTAATTGAAAAAGCTTTATTTGCCTCTTTATTTTGTAGCCTTTCGGCTGTGTTCTTTTGTCCCTGGGTATTACCTTCTCCCCTAGATGATCTTACCACTCGTCTACTACTTTTCCCTCTTACCTATCAAACCTTGTGCTGCATCTCAGATGGTTGACACTCGTTCTGGAGCCGGTCGTAGTTCACCCATGGATGCCAGTGCCAGTGCCAACACCAACTCCAATCCCAATGCACCACCGCCACCCCAGCGGTGTGGATCGGAACATGGGACATTTTACGCAGCTCGAACTCGGCTAATGAACACCATGATGCAGAACATGAACAATATGATGAATCAACAGAACCAGACTGCAGTTGCCCTAGCTAATCTATTGAACCAACAGAACCAAGCTGCTGCTGCACCTCCTCAAGCTCGTCTCCAGTCCAAGCTAGCAGAATTTATGAGGACTCGTCCGCCAACTTTCTCAAACTCTTCAGAACCATTGGACGCCGATGATTGGATTCGCTCCATTGAGAAGAAGCTCGCAATTGCCCAGTGCACCGATCGTGAGAGGGTTCTCTATTCCGCTCATCAGCTGGAGGGCATCGCTGTTGAATGGTGGGAGAACTACAGTGCCGCCCATGATGACCCTTAGACTATCACTTGGGCAGAGTTTTCCACTTCTTTCCGCCACTCTCATATTCCTGATGGCAAGGTTGAAATGAAGAAGAATGAATTCCGAGAGCTTAAGCAAGAAGGGATGTCAGTGAGTGAATACCTTAATAAGTTCACTCAACTCACTCGCTACGCTCCAGAGGATGTAGCTACAGATGATGCTCGCCAGAAGAAGTTCAAGCGTGGACTCAATCCAGGACTAAAGGTGCAAGTCATTGGCAATGACTATGAAGATTTCCAACACCTGGTAGATAAAGCTATGCTCATTGAGGAATCTCGCCGTGAATTGGAATAATCCTGTAAGAGAAAGATGGTGCAGCATGGAGCCCATTAGAGTCATCAGCAGAGAGTCAGAACCAATGCTCAACAGCCTGCTCGTTTCACTCTTCCGAATGCATTCAGAACACCTGCACTAGCACCTCACCCAGCTCCTTCAGGCAATCGCAACCTCAGCACCAACAACAATCCACCTCAGAGGACTAGTAATCCAGCTGCAGGAGTCACATGTTTCAACTGTCATGAACTCGGACATTATGCCAATAATTGCCCAAGAAAGCAAGCTGTGACGCCAGTCCGTTTCAACTTGGGATCTACGCCAGCCAAGACCCCTGCCCCAGGATCAGGACGTGGAGTGCCCTAGACTCCCAACCAAGCCACCAGGACTCCGCCGCCTGCTGGAATAGGCCGTGTGAATCACGTCACCACTGAGGACTCCCAATCTGCACCAGACGTCATACTAGGTAAGCTCCTAGTCAACTCAGCATCTGCCATGGTTTTGTTTGATTCTGGAACTACGCATTCGTTTGTTTCTCGGAGTTTTGCTGCAAATCATCAATTAAAGACAATGCCTCTTAAAGCTATTTTATTAGTGCAATCTCCTGGTTATGATTTGAGTTCGAACCAAGGCTGCCCCGAAGTTAAGATATTAATTGGAGGGGTAGAATTTCTGGTCAACCTTATTGTCCTAGACACCAAGTCCCTAGATGTGATCCTAGGAATGGATTGGCTTTCCAAGGACCAAGCAGTTTTGAATTGTGGGAATAGAGAGATCACCTTAACCAGTCCAGATGGAGCCAAGTTAAAAGTTCAAGCCGTTTCAGATCCTTCCGAAGGGATTAAAGTTTGTAGTGCCAAAGGAATAAGTTTGGAAGATGTGCCAGTCGCCAGCGAATTTCCTAATGTGTTTCCACATGAGTTGCCTGGGATGCCACCCGATCGAGATATAGAGATCTTGATAGAACTAGTTCCTGGAACACCACCCATTTCCAAGAGACCTTATAGAATGCCTGCTATTGAGTAAGCTGAGGTAAAGAGACAGATCAAAGAGCTGCAAGATCAAGGTTTTGTTCGACCAAGTTCTTCGCCATGGGGAGCGCCAGTTCTTTTAGTTGAAAAGAAAGATGGAACTTAGAGAATGTGTGTAGATTATCGCTCACTTAATGAGGTCACCATCAAGAATAAGTACCCTCTGCCAAGAATCGATGATTTGTTTGATCAACTTCAAGGAGCCGGAGTGTTCTCGAAGATTGACTTAAGATGAGGTTACCACCAGTTGAAGATTCGTCAAGAGGATATACCCAAAACAGCTTTTGTTACTCGGTATGGACAGTATGAGTATATCGTGATGTCTTTTGGATTGACCAATGCCCATGCCTACTTCATGACCATGATGAATAAGGTATTCATGGAAAATTTGGATAAGTTTGTTGTTGTTTTCATTGATGACATTCTGATCTACTCCAAAAGTGAGGAAGAACATGAGGATCACTTGCGCCAAGTTTTAACGAAGCAAAGAGAGAATTAGCTTTATGCAAAGTTCAGTAAATGTGAGTTCTGGATGAAAGAAGTTGCTTTCCTAGGACAAGTCATATCGACAGAAGGAGTCGCTGTTGACCCTGGTAAGGTACGAGATGTGCTAAGTTGGGAGTCACCAAGACGGTATCCCAAATCCGAAGTTTTCTTGGAATGGTGGGATATTATCGCCGTTTCATAGAAGGGTTTTCCAGAAAAGCTAGACCGCTCACTCAACTCTTAAAGAAGGAGAAGAAATTTGTTTGGACACCAGAGTATGAGCAAAGTTTTCAAGAGTTAAAGAAGTGTTTGACAACTGCCCCAGTGCTTATCCTGCCAAATAATAGGAAGGATTTTGAGATATTCTATGATGCATCCCGACAAGGACTCGGTTGTGTGCTAATGCAAGATGAGAAGGTTGTAGCGTATGCTTCGCGACAACTAAGGCCACATGAAGTTAATTATCCTACCCATGATTTGGAATTAGCAGCTGTAGTGCATGCTTTGAAGATTTGGCGTCACTATCTCATTGGTAATCGTTGTGAGGTTTACACGGATCACAAGAGTCTGAAGTATATCTTTACCCAAGCTAACCTCAATATGAGACAAAGAAGATGGTTGGAACTAATCAAGGACTATGACATTGGGATTCATTATCATCCAGGCAAAGCCAATGTCGTAGCCGATGCTTTGAGTAGAAAGAGCTACTGCAATACTCTGATGATTAAGGAAAGTCAGCCAGCCCTTTATAAGGAATTTCAGAAGCTTAGTTTGGAATTGGTTCAGGAAGGGTATTTAGCTACTTTGGAAGTACGCCCTACATTGGAAGATCAGATTCGAGAAGCACAGGTAGATGATGCTGATGTCAAGGAGATTAAGAGCAATATGAAGAAAGGAAAAGCCCCAGGGTTCACCGAAGATGAACAAGGCACTATTTGGTATGAGAAGCGTATTTGCATACCAGATCAGAGAGAGCTTAAGGAGTTGATTCTCAAAGAAGCGCATGAGACTTTATACTCCATTCATCCTGGAAGTACTAAGATGTATCAAGACCTCAAGGAAAGGTATTGGTGGCCAAGTATGAAGCGTGAGATTGCAGAATATGTTGCACTTTGTGATGTCTGCCAAAAGGTCAAGGCAGAGCATCAGAGACCAGCGAGGATTGCTGCGACCATTGAAGATTCAGTGGAAGTAGGAAGAAATTGGTATGGATTTCATCACGGATTTCCTAAGACCCAAGCGAGTTATGACTCGATCTGGGTAATAGTGGATCGACTGACTAAGGTAGCTCACTTCATTCCAGTTAAGACTACCTATGTAGGAGATAAATTAGCAGAATTATATATGTCAAGGATCGTTAGTCTTCACGAGTGCCTAAAAGATAGTGTCCGATAGAGGAAGCGGTTTACCTCCGTTTTTGGCGAGTGCATGAAGCCATGGGAACTCATCTCGATTGATCTTGCCTATCACCCTCAAACCAATGGATGAGGTGGCGTGTGAATCAGATTCTTGAAGATATGTTAAGAGCTTGTGCCTTAACTTATGGTGCTAAGTGGGATAAGTGTTTGCCCTAAGCCGAGTTTTCGTACAACAATAGTTATCAGGCCAGTCTGCAAATGTCGCCTTTTGAAGCCTTATATGGAAGAAAGTGCAGAACCCCTCTCAACTAGAAGGAGTCGGGAGAAAGACAATTGTTTGGCCCTGCCATACTGCAAGAAGCCGAAGAGCAAGTTCAATTAATTCGAGACCGTTTAAAGATCGCTCAAAGCAGACAGAAGAGTTATGCAGATAATCGTCGTCGAGATTTGAGTTTCGAGCCCAATGACTATGTTTATCTCAGAGTCACCCCTCTCAAAGGAGTTAAGAGATTTCAAGTAAAAGGAAAGCTTGCCCCTAGATATGTGGGACCGTTCAAAATCTTGGAACGAAGAGGCGAGGTTGCCTACAAGTTAGAATTGCCTCAATCTTTTGCCGGAATCCATGATGTGTTCCATGTATCGCAGTTGAAGAAATGTCTACGTGTGCCAGAGGAACAGATGCCATTGGAAGCCATTGATTTGCAGGAGGATCTTACCTACAAGGAGCAACCAGTGAAAATTTTGGATATAGCAGAGCGTATCACGAGGAACAAGATCATCCGTTTTTGCAAGGTCTAGTGGAGCCATCATTCAGAAGAGGAAGCAACTTGGGAGCGAGAAGAAGATCTGAAGTCCGAGTTTACCCACCTATTCCCTAGCCAGCCTGAATCTCGGGGTCGAGATTCCATTTAAGGGGGGAGGATTGAAACATCCCAAAAATTGAGTTTGGAATGTTTGAATCCAAAAATAAACCATTTGCATTTCTCTTGAATTAATTCCAGCTTAATTTGAATTTTCCATTAATGAAAGGATTTAATTTGACTAAACTATTCATCAAACTAAAGATTTTCAGTTTTAGTTGGGTTTATTATGCTCCAAGGAATTTTTCTGTATTTTTGGGGATTTTTGAATTTATTTGAATTTATTTGCACTTATTCGAATTTCTGGAGTTTTCTTAATTCGGAAAATGATTTTATTTCTAAAATCCTCTCGGGCCGAATTCTCGCCCAGCCCATTCCTATTCATCTCCCCGGCTCACCCCGCTCGGCCTGCCAATCCCGCCGCCTACTCGATCCGCCACCGGCTGCCTCGCTCGCGGACCAGCCCGGCCCTTCGGCCCGATCGGCCCAATGGCGTGCCGCCGCCAGGAAACCCTAGCCGCCGCTCGCCGCTGTTCTCGGAGTCCGTGCCCTACACACCTCCCTAGGCTATAAAAACCCGCGCTGCACCCCTCTCGAGGTTCCCCTCCTCGCACCGCTCCTTTTGCCCACTCGCTCGTTGCCCGAAGCCCTGCCGCACCCCGCGCGAGCTCGCCGTCGCTTTCCGCCGTGCCCAAGACCTTCCGCCGCCCAGATCTTCGACGTCGGTGCTTCTCCGCAATCCCCGCTAGCATCTTTGAGTCGCCTGCGTTGTGCTCTTCCGGATCCGTGCCAACCATGATCGATTCGTCGTCGTTCCGTCGATTGCCGATGCTTCTTCCTCACGTCTGGTGAGTTTGCGCCTCGCCGCTCGCTGTCGATCTTCGCTGTGAACCCCAGCCGTCCGATCTCGCGCCATCGCCCCAGATTGCGCCGCATCACCGCAACCGAAACCATTGCTTCTCTGCCTTTCGATCCGGCCGTGCCGCCGATGCGTGACACGTGGTTGCTTGCGTCATCGCTGCGTTAGCGCCAACGTCATCCAGGACGTCAGCCCTAGATCCCGTGAGCCCGGTCCACCGTGGACCAGCCCAAGTCCGTGGACTCGGTCCATAGACCTAGGGTCCCACCTGTCGGTAAAATAAGAATTTTTGGATTTATTTTTATTCGGCAAATTGATTGCTGACGTCAGCGTTGCACAATAAATCGATTTTCCAATAGAAAAATAAATCCGGAAATTCCGATTTTCTGTATTTTTCTCTAAATTTAATTTTCCAGAAGCTCGTTCTCTCTCATACGATCTCCGATTGAGGCGATTCAAGTTTCTAAATTTTTATAAAATCAAGATATATCTTCCAGAGTGATTTATTTTCAGTTTTGAGCTTGTTTGAGTCTCTATTTTGTATTTATTTGGTTTCGTTGCTTCTTTTCCGTTAGACGCTAATTCCGAGGGGGCGAACGAAGACTTCGAAGACCAAGGCCCAGCACTAGATCAGCAAGGCAGGTCGTAATCCTTTGATCATGTTAATCCTATGTTTGCAAAAGTAATTTACTTTTATACAATTGCATGCTATTTTGTGTATCAATGCTTATTTAATGGGAGTAGATGTATACCTAGTTGATATGATGCCACCTTGATTATTGGGATGCCATGTATCAATTGTTAAACCTAGGTTGGGACATTACTAGTTGGACATAATCATTATACCAACATTGGGTTACGTAGCTACGCTTAGACATGCTTAGATATACGTTGGGATTCATGTCACATATTGAATAATGTTAATCTTGACTTAATGAGATATTGAATCGTGGCCGTTTGCCACTGTTGTAAAATTTATTGTACCATGGCGGGGTTTGCCATTGGTCTTAGTTGAACGAATTGTTTTCCCTCGGGCAAGTGATCGTGCAGTAAAGGGGGTGCTTTCTAGCACATTGGGATGTAGATGTCTTGCTCGAGACAACAGGACTTAATCTTGTGCGCCATTGAACTGGGCCTAACCGTACTACCACAGTGCGGTATGGGACGGACTTAGTGATTAATTTGCAATGTCTAGCCTTGAGTACGCCAATTGGTGGTGTGGGTTCCGGGATGGGCGGGTAGATTCGCAAGGCGCAAGAGGGGCCCTAAGGGGCGAAACCTTAGCGAGCGTCTGGAGTTTAGGCGAGTGCATTGTAAAGGCTTTGTGATGATATCTCTGCGACACACCAAAGGAAGTGTGTTAAGATCGATTGCACAAAGAGATGGTCATGTCTTGTGGGTAAAGTTGTACAACCTCTGCAGAGTGTAAAACTATTCGAATAGCGCGTCATGATCATGGACAAGCCGGAATTTCACACGGGTATAGAGTGTTTCATAAAATGTGGAATGTGGAATTGTTGGGATGTGAACGGGGAATTCACTGTTGTTTTGTTGTCTATCATTGATCTATCAGTTATTTATTTATCTTTTCATAAATATGCTTTCAATTTATTTATTATATTTCAATTCAAGTTATTGCCTTCTGCAAATGAACCATATAGCCATCCTTGTCAAGCCGTGCATGAATATATTGCATCAATTCCTACGGCTTGCTGAGTACCTTTGTACTCACGGCTTTATGCCCTTGTTGATCAGTTGCTGAAGGAGATAATGAATATCATGAGGAGGAATTCTATGAAGACTACGTGGGTTAGGAAGGCGTTCCCCAGACGATTGCCTGTGGCATGTCGAATGGCTCAAGTTATCTTTTCCGCTGCAATAGTATTTGTTTCTTAAGCCCTTAAGGCGTAATGGTGTAAACATTGACCATAAGGTCGTTTGCTTTATTTAATAATATTTTGCTTCTTCTTAGTTTAATTCGTTGCATGGAATGGTATTTTATCTATGTTTCCACTGTGTGCACTAGCGTGATCCTGGACTAGTGCAGTATACACAGAGGGTTTCGGATTTGCAAATCCGAGTCCCGACAAATATCAAGAAGGGGAGGATGATTTGACCATGCCGGCCCAACAAGCCATGCTTCTAACTCAAGCCAAGACAAGGGCCCAACAACTTTTGACGCTCCAAGCACAGCCCAAAATCAAGCCTAATTCGTTCACGAGTCCAGTTCGGCCCCCAGGAGTAGCCCAACTAAAAATGACCATTTCTGGGTCATACAAAGTCCGTTTGAGGCATTCTTCGACTCTACGGAAAAGCTCACAACGATAGCTTTCCAACGGAAGTGGTTTCATATCCAAACTCCTTCTGGATCGACGGGAATCATTAAAACTATATGACATACAGAAACTGCCGGGTGCTGTGACACCTCTACTTGGGCCCAAAAGCATTGTACAACCTAGGGTTGCACAGCCAATCCTTTGGCTACCTCCCTTGCACTTGTCCTCTTATATGTTCAGGAGCTGTCGCTAAAATAGATGGGTTTTGTTTATATTACAAGTAGACATTTTGTTACTTTTTCGCCGTTCATCGGTTTGTGGAACCCCAACTCGTGTGCTTAATATTATTCGCAATTTTAGATTGCATCTTCTACGTTCTTGCTTGTGTTCTCGATTCGCATGCAGGGATAAGCCTTCTTAGCGAGGTCAACCGTGTTTATGCGTGGTTGATAACCATAGGAGCCGTGGTGTAGCGATTGCAGGGTTCGAATCTATTCTGATTGGATTGTCAATGTCGAGTTCTCCACCAATCGATTTAGTACTACCTGTCGAAAGATCGAGCCACCGTTCCCATCAACACGTCGCATGCATACGTCGCTAAGAGGCACCTTCTGTAGGGACGTGGTGCTTGCCACATTTGAAATACTTTTCTGGTGGCAACACACTCTTGGCACATCCGGTGGGACCCTGATCATAATTTTTTGTTAAGATGCCTCCAAGGAATCCATTTGATGTCAGAGAGGATAATATCTTCATTCCAAATCTCGAAGACCTTCTTGCAGAAATTCAGGTGCAACTCACTCAAAAAGAATAGGAACTCAGGCTAAATTATTAGCAATGTTTTGCCAAAATGCGTGATGGAAAGGTCATCCCAGGGAGAGTAATCTTTCTATTATTGCTGATCCTTCGGCTATTCTCTAGACTTCGGCTTCTCAGCCAAGTATGTACACATTTTTGCAAGGAGACATGAATGATATGATCGGTCAAGTAGTACAACAGCCATTCATGAACAATGCTAAAGGATTCATGTAACACCCTAATTTTTGGATTATTTGGATTTAATATTGTTTTTATGGATTTTCTGAATTTATTGAATTTTATGGAATTTATTAATTTCTATTGAATATGGATTATTTTATAAATTATTAAATTAATGAGAAATTTTAAATAAAGTTATGCCAAAAATATTTTATTTATGTTCCAAATGTTTCAAAGTATTTTCTAGAATTGTTTTAGAATTTTTCTGATATTTTTACTATTTATTTTGTCTTAAACTAGTTTTGAGAATTATTTTAAATAAAAAAGATTTGAAATGTTTAAATAGTGTTTGGGCAAAAAGCCCATTGGTCTAGCCAAGTCGGCCCAGTTCACAGCCAGCCCAATCCGTCGCTCGGCCCGTTTCTAGAACCCTACTCTTGGACCGTTAGATCTTGATCCAACGGTAGATCTCGATCATGAAACCCTAGCATGTGTGAGCCGTTGGATTGCGACGCGTGTGCGCCTGTGATTTCACCGCATTGCTTGCAACGGGAGCCGTCAGATGATCAACGCGTGTACGGTTCGGACGCCTTCGTCTCCGCGTGACCACCGCAGTCACGAGCTCGGACTCCGCCACCGCGTACGAGAAGGTTTCCGAGTTGTGCACGGACGCCGAGGCTTTAAAAGCCAACGTTGTGCACTTTTCCAAGGCAAGTTTTTCTTTGATCATGTTGAACCCAGTTTTACAAAATTGCTATATTGATTGAAATTGCTTTCAAATAGTTTGGGATCTAGTTAATCTACCCAATTGAATTGTACCCTACCTTGTCATTTGTATGCCATGATTAATTGTCACCCTAAGATGGTTCATTACTAGTTGGTTAATATTAGAAATCAACATGGGTTGGTTAGACCGTGTATAGTATGCTTAGCCATACTACGTATAACTCATGACTTTGGAACATCAACTTAATCTTGATTAATGGAATATGGAACACGTTTATGGAATTGGTGTGTCAGGTGTTGTCACACGATGATGTTGAGTTGTAGTGACGGGGTTGTCACGCAACGATGTTGACTTGTTGATGGCACTTGGTACTTTGTAATCAACTGGGGTGGTAATCATTTAGATTGGGGCAAGTGGCAAGGGGTAGTGTGCCAAGGTAGGCCAGAATGGCAAAGGTTTGTGGAAGTCTTGCCTTGATCATCTTAAGGACTTAACCTTGCAAGCCTTTGAACTGAATCAAACATTCAACTACATGTCTAGAATAGGATGGACCTAACTGATTAATTTGCAATGTCTTAGCTTTGGTACCACCAATGAAGGTGTGAGATTCAACCGAACGATGAAACTCGCATGGCGCAAGAGAGGGGCCCTGATTGTGGTAACCAGTCCCTTTAGTGTTGAAACCTAAGCAGGTAGTACTGGGTTAATACAGAGCTTTGTAAAGGCTTTGTCATGATATCTCTGCCAACACACCAAAGGAAATGTGTTAATGGCCAGTCAAAAGGAGATGGTCATGTTGTGTAGGTAAAGTACATAACCTTTGTAGAGTGTAAAATCTATTCGGATAGCCGTACTCGCGGTATTGAGCAATGCTTGAGAATTATAGTCAAGGGTTATGTTTTATAAACTAAAAACTTGGATGGGAAGGCAGAATGCCATTGAAAAGTTTGGAACTTGATTTAGGGCTGGATGTCATGTTTGCTTGATAAATACTTGTAAATTACTTATTATTGTTATTTGTTTTATTGTCCTTTCAATCTACTTATCGTACTCATTTATAAATGATGCTTTACTACAAAATAACCATATTAGCCATTCCATTCGAATAAGCCTTGCATATAGTTATGTTAGAATTGCATTCTGTGCACAACTTGTTAAGTGCTTTAAGTTCTCACCCGTGCCAACAACAAACCACCAGTTGAGGAGTCTACACCAGCTTCGAAGGAGTACTAGGAGGTGTCGATGTCTTAGGGTGCGAGCCTTGTCAATTGCCTGTGGTATATTGAGTGGTCATCTTCGTCTTTTATTCTGCTGTAGTTTAGTTTGTTAATCTTAGTTTAGCCCTGCGTGGCATATTCATGTAAGTTGACCATAAGGTCAGTCAACAGGTTATAATTAATATATGAAGTCTTTTATTATATTTTCGCTGTGTATGATTATGATATTCATCTATGTTGAGTCTGTGTGCACTAGTGTGATCCTGGACTAGTACGATATACACAGAGGGTCTGGATTTGCATATTCGGGTCCCGACAATTCATCAGCACACCAAATCCACTTCTTGACACATGTGTTAGCACCCAAGTTTGGCAAGGCATGATCAATTTGTCAGACTAAGAATTAAAATGTATATTCCTGGCCGATATCGGTTAAAAAAGGAAAAGTTAAGTTGAAGATAGAATTATGACCGATGTTGATTCAAAGATGGAATTTTATATGTATAAAGGCTGATACGGAATGACTGGCAACGCATTGGAGAAGGATGCGATCGTCCTATGCACTATAAAAGGGGGATCAAGGGCGAGCAAAAATAGACACAACCAATCAATCAAACAATTCACATCTACTTTTTATCTACTTTTTTTTCTATCAACAAGGAGTTGTCTTGTAATTTAGTTCTCTTGTAATTCGCTGTTGATCAATAAAGTTGTACATCGCCGATTGTTCATCTTCTCCTATTACGCCAGGTTTGGTTTTCTTCGATCTTGTTGCGCATCACGTTCTTCGGGAAAATCTACCTTTATCAACCATCTAATCAGTCCTAATATGTTGTTTAGACTTATCATTACCTTTGATTTGATCGGCTTATTATAGCTGTTTAGATCCTTGCCGATTATCACATTAGATCATTTCGAGTGTAATTTTTCAATCCATCTTGCCATTTGCAGGATCAAATCGGCTGGCACGCCTCGAACCTCTTGAACCCGGCATTCACATGTGTTTGAGCCGATCAATCCGTCATCACATATTTTGGTGCTAGCACACTTTTTGCATGCCCGGTGGGACACGATATCTTCTCTCAGAAAGTCAATTCCGTCGTTCGATCTCAACACCGAAGCTATAATCGTCCCAACGTTGGATGATTTGACACCAGTGCAGCGCAAGGAGATCGAGGATCAGAATGCCGCGCTCGAGGAGATGATGCTAAGTTGCTATCAGAAAACTTGATGTGGTGTCACCCAAAAGATCGCATTGCCGATGGTCAATCCCCTCGGTGACACAGGGACTACCGATACATTGGTAAATCAATACATGCTTGCACAAGCTGAATTATCTGCCATGATTAATCAATATGTGTACCATGCTGTGGTTAACCAATCATCGGCTCTAGTTACAGCTCTTAAGTCAATGATAGCCAACCGTGTTAAGACTATAGCTCAAGAGTTGGCATCGGCCAGAAGCTTGCTCGATCCAATGCAGACCCTACTGAATTACCTTGTCTATTTGGTAGCACCAAGCACGCAAAACCTAGTGTTAATGGTCAATCCTAAGCCATGGGTTACAAATAATCTCTTACCATGGTGCCAACCCAACCGACCATAATATTGCCTTGAGATCTTCGTAAAAATGGGGTTGTGCATTATCAAGCATATACCAATGCCGCTAAGTTGGATACACCAGCCAACTTACCACCATCGACGTTGTTTTACTCTTTTCCTCAATCGGTTCCATAGCTGATTGAAACCCCTAGGCACCCACAATACACTGAGCTGATTCCATGGAGGAATATGGCTCCATATAAGGTTGTAACATACTCATAACCCTTCGTTCCAATACCAGAACCGACTGCTAGGAGAACCAACGTAGGCTATGAGCAGCCTCATCAGCTCAAGCGACCTATCAACCCGAGCGCAGTTACGAATGTAATTGGCAAACTTCTAACACCGTATCGGCTTATACAGTGAATTGCGCCGATCAGATATCTCCTGTACTGCGAGAATAATTTGGCATATAGCCTAAAGAGAAGGTTACATACTATCGGAAGCCATACCCTGATTATATTGATCGGATGCCTTATCCTAATAACTTCAAAGATTCTGATTTTGCAAAATTCTCAAGGGATGACTCCATAACCACTTTGGAGCACATCGGACGTTTTATCGTGCAATGCGGTGAAGCTGCTTAGTCTGATGGATTAAAAATTTTGTTATTCCTGCTATCTTTGTCAGGAGCTGCTTTTACATGGTTCACAAGCTTGCCCCCGAATTTGGTAAATTTTTGGACCGATTTGGATAGCCGGTTCCATAAGTACTTTTTCTCTAGGAGTTTAGAACTCAAAATTTTTGACTTAAGATCTGTTCGCCAAAAATTTGGGGAATCGGTTACAGATTAAATTAAGAGATTTAGAGAAGTACGAAATCGGTATTTTAGTGTTGCTTTGCCTGATAATCTGTTAGCCGATTTAGCCTTCCAAGGGTTAATTCTTCAGCTGAAGGAAAAATTCAATAGGTAGGAGTTTACCGATTTAAGTCACCTATTGCAAAGGGTATCGACTCAAGAAAGCCATTTTACCAATAATAGAGGCTTTAGGGATAAGTTCAATAATAATAATAATAATAATAACAAGTTTAAAGATATAGCCAAGGTCAACCTCGTCGAGTACAGCTCGAGTGATTCATTTGAAGATAATGAGGCTGAAATAAACATAGCCGAATGGGTTAAGGGGTCTAAGAAGTCTCTAGTCTGTTCCTGGCTCAAGCCGATTAAAAATAAGTCAAAAATAAAATATGCTTTTGATGTTTCTAAATGTGACCGTATTTTTGATCAATTACCACAAGAAAAGATCATACGGTTACCTGAGTGACATATTATACCGTCCGCTAACAAAATTAAAAAGCGAAGGTATTGCAAATGGCATCATTCTTTTTCTCATAATACTAATTATTGCAATATTTTCTGAGAGCAGATACAATCAGCTGTAGAAGATGACCGACTCAAGTTCGCAGAAGAGCCAACGATGAAATTGGATGCCAATCATTTTCCAATCAATATGGCATAATGTTCTGGAAAAAGAAAAGAGCCAATGCAAGATACGGGGTCTTCCCACGTTTTCTTTGCAATTCTATCTCTAAAATTATTTCCATGATCCATTTGATTACTAAGTGACTCCACATCGTTGTGATATTCATTGTCACCTCCTAGAAGATCAACAAAGTCATCGTATGGTATATTGTCAGGTTCGTTATCTAACCACACCCCTCATCGCCATTAAGCATGCATCCGAATAATATTGTGGAAAACTGCTACAACTGCTGGAATCTTCACTTGGTTCTTTATACGATGGAATGTTCCTACTTTATACATGGATTTTATCAGGACAATACCATGTTCAAAAATTTTGAAAATTTCTCAGGCTTGATCATCATCTGAAAAGTTTATGAGAACATTATTAATGTATCAGGACCATCCACAAAAATGTTCAAAATTTTCTATCGTGGTTTGAACTATTTTTTATTCGGTTCAAATTTGTCTGTAAGGCTTTTATTAGGACAGTAGCACTTTCAGAAATTTTGAAAATTACTTAGGCTTGATCATCATGTAAGGGTCTGTTTGTTTTTGCTTTGGATTCTCTAAAAGTTGATTCTCCAAAAGCTGAAATCCAAAAGCACATATGAAGTGGATTGTAGATTCTAGTGTATATGGGTGGGCTAGATTATGAGAATCGGATTTTAAAATCGAGCTGTTTGTTTTTTATTCTGCTTTTAAGGCTAGAATCTAAAATCAAAATCTAAAACAAATAGGCCCTAAAAATTTTATGGTAATATTAGTGATGCATTAGCATCATCTACAAAAAATTTCAAAATTTTCTAATGTGTTTTGAGCCATTTTTCGCTCAGTTGAATTTTACCGAGATTTTGTCAATTTCGACAAAAATCTCAGAAATCCTGGTTCAAAAAATTTTTCCGGATTTGAATTTTTTCCCCGGATTTTATCCGAAATTTCAAGATTTGAACGAAATTTTAGATTTCTGTCACCTTCAAGATATGATCCGAAACCGAAATTTGAAATCTCGTGCTAAACATAATGGTAAGGTGCAATGAACGATAGTGTGTTAGCATAACCACCATCGACAAGAAAAAAAAAATTACCGCTAGCATCTGTAGCAGACCCCTCCCAGCCACATAAGATAAAAGTGAAGTTCAAGTCCCTATAAAGAGCAGCCTTCTCTGCACTTATAGTAATAGGAATATGGGTACCATCGATAGCGCCATACAATTCTTCGTAACAAAAAAAATATGCATGAGTTTTTATTTTTGTGAAAACTAAATATTAATTTAGAAGTAGGGGAAGATGCGAGGGTCTGATCTAATCATCTAATGAGTTTGTTCAGCGTTAGGAAGCTTCACAAATTGATAGGCGAGAGTAATAATTATATTGAAAACCGCCTTAATATACCGATGAATTGTTTCCCGCTATGCTTAATTTGAACTGCAAAGTTTGAAAGGATGCATTGTGAGTCATAATAGAGGTGGGTATATGGGGGCTAAACTTTACCTGACAAGCAAACGGGTACGAGTATAGGGGAGCTTCACCTGTACCCGTTTCGCTCGATTACCTGCCATCTTCTATTGACATATGGGCTAGAACAGGATCCCAGTTGGCCTCTTGATCCCCAATTTGTGGTACCTAATATCAGTAATTGTTGAACTTGAGCATTTGTGTGTTATTTGTCTGCATGTGTTATTTTAATTCTTATTCTCATGTACATTTGAAATTTTGAATAATTGATAATCATTCTTCAATCTCCAGAATGTAGCTGATTCCCATAATTTTATCAAAAGAATTGTATTAGTATCATAGCTCATTAGCTCCTGTATCATTTGGTTGGAAGGATTGTTGATGATGACGGGTAAACAGGTATACTCGTGGGTATCGGGTACCTGCGGACGACAGGTATGAGCGAGATTCTTCGCCCGTGACCCTTCGCGGGTATACTCGTGGGAGAGATTTTGGTTCGCGGGTATGGGTATGGATGAGCACTACTCATGCCCGTCACACCCGATTGCCATCAATAATTGTGAGAGAGCATAGAAGCACCGCTCAAATATGAAAAATCCGAGTTCCTCGGTAACCCTAACACCTCTACCATCTTTCAACAATTTATGCCCTCTCAGATGATCTGCAATTGCCCTATAAACCTCTGGATCCATACAGAATGCAACTCGACAGTCCATTTCATGTCCTTCGTGGATTTCCAGCCGATCCTTGCCAGGTAGCCTCGATATATGCCTTGTTTTTTTTTTCACTTTGTGCACTAGCAGACATAAGATGCAAGGTAGGCAAAACAAAAGGCATCATGTTGTCATCCTCTTCCCTCCTTTTAATTCGAAGCACCATTCTCGAACCCATTTTACCACTAAACATAAATATTAAACTGCTAATCATTTGAAATAAATAAACAGTATAGTTTTTAGCAAACAAGCTACAGCTACCGTTGCCGTATATTAAGAAGTACATGAAGACTAACAGCAAAAGAAATTACAAGCCTACAATTGCTGCAGGTGGGAATTATCACATTTTGGCAGTGCATATCCAATTTGCAATTAACACATAGGCTACCTAAAGAAAGTATGGTCTGTCTGATGGATTATAAAAAACAATTTGTAACACAACCGTATTTAAAGGAGCTCGTGACATGATTATAAACAATGTGATTGACGGCTTGTAATAGCTAGAGAATTTTTTGCCGTAATAATCATTCTTTTAGTTGACGAACTGCGAGGAATTTATGGATCAAAGAACGGACAGAAGGGAATTGATCTCAGATTAACCCAAGAAGGCGATAGCACATCAGATGCAAGGATTGAAGAGGGGGTATTCTTTCTGTACCATGTGGATGATTCCATCATCAACGATAGAGGAGCTGATTTTTTTCTTGTGGAGTTCGAACCCTTCTGCCTCTCTCCCTCCCGATCCGAGCCTAGGACGGCAATGGTTGCCTTGATGTGAGTTCCCTGGCCAGAGTTCTCGTCTCCCTCTCTAGCCCCAACAGCAGGGATCTATGAGAAAAAAAGGTTAGGCTAGAAACGCTAGAAATCGGAGAGGAGGCGGAGGGGAAGAAGAAAGGAGGAGACCAACTAGATAGAGCTAAGGGTCAGGATGTTTCTCCCAGGGCAGCGATAGTGGCAGGATCAATGTCACCGGAGTCGAGGGAGAGATAGTGGGGAGACGGCGCCGTTCGGAAACGGGGAAGAAACCACGCCACGGCTGAGAGTTTTGTTACTCCATAGATAGGGTTGTAACGGACCGGGATTATCCAATCTTCGGCCTCACCCAAGTACTCCCTCCGTTGATAAATATAAGACGTATTTTAACTTGGCACAAGGATTAAGATTGTGATAAAATTGAGGAAAATATGAGAGAAAATGACTTACATATCCCTCTTAATTGTCTTGGAAGATGAGAGATAATACTTTGTGTAGGTCGTAATGAATAAATGCATATGGTTGAGAAAAAATAAATAAGGGTATATGTAGAAAGACTCGTTAAATCTACATGCACGTCTTATATTTTTCAACAAGATCATTCAAACTATAGACCTTATATTTATCAACGGAGGGAGTAGCAATTTAGGCTGGGCCTGCAAATCTTCCCCCATCGAGATACACCACGTGAATAGGGCCAAAATCCCGGCCGTTCCCTGTGCTCCCAAACAAGACATTAAGAGGTGAAAATCCACTTCCCAATTTATTTGATACTAATAGAGTGACCGTGCGTTGTAACAGAGATCAAAATTAACAAGCATTATGCATGTTCTGTGCAACTGAGTGCTAAAAAATGATGTACCTTCAATATCATTTTTCGCAGCCATAATGGCAAGGATCATCGACTACATCATTTCTTTGTTGTTCTTCTAAAATAGAAAGCTCCTGTTTGCACCAAAATTTGGTTAAGGTCAAAATCGGTAAGATAAAGTCAACATATGGTAACCAACGGATGATTTGAAGATATTTGTTAACGATAAAGATTTTAAGGAAAAACTATCCGGATTGAGGCTGATACGGATCAGGCTTTGTAACGTGTTGTAATAGGACACGATTGGCCGACGGATATAAAAGTAGGACAAGGGCGAGTTGCAAAGAGAATCATCACAATCAAACATACCAATCTACGTTACTTTTTCCTGTCGACTAGGAGTAGTTCTTGTAATTTAGTCTTTGTAATTCGATCTTGATCAATAAAGTTGCGCATCTCCGATTGTTGATCTCCTTCAATTACGCCACAGGTTCGATTTATTCTGATTTTGCAGCGCATCGTCTTCTTCAGAATCGATCTACCTTTATCCTCTAATTAGCCTTAATCGGTTAATTAGACTTATCCTTTTTATCTTAATTTGATCGGCTTTGAGCTGATCAAATTTAGGCAGATTGATCTTTACGATCGGCTTTGAGTGAATTTCATAATTTTACCTTGTCGATTATAGGTCAAATCGACTGGCACGCTCTAACCAGGTGTTTGTCTGGTGTGCTGTTGTCAGAAACCCGACTTCAAGTTTTTGACGTCAACACACTCTTGGCACGCCCGGTTGGACAACCATGTCTTCATCAGGGAAGTCGATTCCACCATCCGATCTCAACGCTGAAGCTATAATCATCCCGACGATGGATGATTTAACGCCAGAACAACGTAGAGAAATCAAAGATCGGAAAACAGCTCTTGAAGAGATGATGCTAAATTGTTATCAGAAAACTCGACGTGGCGTCACTCAAAAGGCCGCTTTGCCGACGGTCAATGCCCTGGGGGATACAGGCGTTACAGAAGGACCAGTAAGTCGATATCTGCCCGCTCAAGCCGAGCTATCGGCTATGATTAATCAATATGTACACCATGCTCTGATAAACCAGTCATCGGCTCTTGTCACAACCCTTAAGCTGATGATTGCAAATAGTGTTAAAACCATTGCCCAGGAGTTGGCCTCATCTGGAAGCCTGCTCGACCCGATGCAAGCTCTGTCAAGTTACCTTATCTTTTCAATAGCACAAAACATGCAGAGCACACTAGCCGATCCTAAACCATCGGCTATAACCTCACCCCCAACTATGATGCCCACTCAACCCACCATTATACTGCCTAGAGATCCTCGGCCGAGTGGGGCAAAGCATTACTAGGCTTACACCGATGCTGCTAAGTTAGATACATCGGCGAATCTACCGCCGTTAGCTCCTTTTTACGTTTTTCCACAATCGGTTCCACAACTGATTGAAGCTGACAGATACCCACGTCATGAACATGTCCTGCATAGAAATTCAGTTCCACACAGGGTAGTAAACTATTTAGAACCTTTTGTCCCATTACCAGAATCACAAACTAGGAACAATAGGTATGAACAGTATACTCATCTGCCATCGGCTCAACCTAATCGGCAGCCCGAGTTCGCACTCGGGGGGCAGAATGCCAATTATGACCAATATTATCAAGGACCTACCGTTCCGGTGGTCGATAATATAAATTGGGCCGATCAAATTTTCGTTGTCTTAAGGGATCAATTCGGCATACAGCCGAAAGGAAAGGTTATCGGCTATAGAAAATCATATCCTGATTATATAGATCGTATGCCTTATCCTCACAATTTCAATGTCCCAGATTTTGCAAAATTTTCTAGTGATGACTCGATTACAACATTAGAACACGTCGGACGCTTTATCGCACAATGCGGCGAAGCAGCTCAGTCCGACGGGCTAAAAATCAGACTGTTCCCATTATCATTATCAGGAGCAGTTTTTACTTGGTTTACTTATGTGCCTCCAAATTCGGTTCACTTATGGAACGATTTGGAAAGCCGATTCCATGAATACTTTTTCTCAGGCAGTTTAGAACTCAGAACCTCCGATCTAAGCTCTATTCACCAGAAATTTGGAGAATCAGTAACTGATTATATTAAAAGATTTAGAGAGATAAGAAATCGGTGTTTTAGTGTCATATTACCCGATAACCAACTCGCTAATTTGGCTTTCTAAGGGTTAATTCCACCACTAAGAAAAAAGTTTGGAGGACAGGAGTTCATCGATCTGAGTCATCTGCTTCATCGTGTGTAGGCTCAAGAGAGCCGATTCTCGGATAATAGGGCATTCAAGGATAGGTTCAAAACAAATGGTAATAATAAAGAAAAGGATAAAGCCAAAGTTAGTATGGTCGACTATTGCCCTAGAGAATCTTCAGAAGACGATGAAGCAGAGATAAACATAGCCGAATGGATAAAAGGGTCTAAAAAATCCTTAGTTTGTTCCTGGCTTAAGCTGACTAGAAATAAGTCAGAAATTAAGTACGCTTTTGATGTCTCCAAGTGTGATCGTATTTTTGATTTATTGTTACAAGAAAAAATAATACGATTGCCCGAAGGACACGTTATACCATCGGCTGATGAGAAAAAGAAATGCAGGTATTGCAAGTGGCATCATTCTTTTTCTCATAATACTAACGATTGCAATATCTTTCGTCAGCAGATTCAATCAGCTATCGAGGATGGTCGGCTAAAATTCACTGATGAGCCAACCATGCAAGTTGATGTTGATCCGTTCCCTATTAATATGGTTCAATGTTCAAGCAAAGGAAAAAAGCCGATGCAGGACGAGGAGCCAAGCAGGGATCGACGAGTTGATATTCAGTCAACTTTAGACGGTATTCAGACGTTAAAAATTATGATCGGTTCATTACAAATAGAGGGCGATCATGAAGGCAAGAATTCGAGGACTATTAAACCCAAGGGGAACCCGCAGGTTGGCCGATGTATAAGGCGGAAATATCACCGTTAAAACATCTATCAAGAAGGCCGGGACCAACATTTTATCAATTGATGGGGAAGTAAGAAAGAATGAATAATCGGCCGCGATATTCTCCTCGTCGGTCAGACAATTTATATTAGACTGAGAACGTAGAACGCGCGCTTCGGAGATGCCCTTTTTGGCAATTTTGTTGGGAAAGAGGAGTAGCATTGCCGTCTCCATACACATGCCCAATGGAGCATTATCCCCAAGATGATTGGCCCAGCTGATCGGCCAAAGACAGGTTGTTTGGGCCGATACGAGATCGTCCTAGTAAAAGTTACAGAAGGTCGGTTCATGAAAGAATCTCCGAACCAAATCAGGTGCAGAATCAGGTTAAGGCACAAGGGTCCAGTTCTGATCAGGAAGATTTGGCTGGCAAAATACATAAGCCAATGGAGCCCAAACCTAGGTGGTGTCCACCTGGCCTTAGCCGATCACAGCGTAGACAGTTGCAAAGGCTAAGGACTCAGGAGATCAGAGAAACCGATGCAAAGAAACAAAGGGATCAAACCTTCAATGAACTTTGGCCGATCAAAGTTACTAAGAAAGAATGGAGGAAGAAAGAACAGGTTGAAGAAGATTTTGATTCAGCCAATGACTTAGATTCTCCCATGATTAGGGATGATACACCTCCGATGGACATCAACATGGTATTTACATTGCCAGCCGAGTTCAAAATTAAAACTAAATCGGCCAAAGAAACTTTTGCTCAGTCGTGTTTAGGTGCCCAAAACGCTATCTTTGAAAAACCTCGAGATGATCATCGGCATATAAAGCCATTATATTTGAAAGGTTATATAAATGGCAAGCCGATATCAAGGATGCTGGTGGACAGGGGAGCTACCGTCAATCTGATGTCGTACACCACCTGTAAAAAATTGGGTAAGTCCGACGAAGACTTAATCAAGACTAATATGGTTTTGATTGACTTCACAGGCGATCCCACGGAAGTCAAAGGCGTCATGGTCACAAAGTTGACTGTTGGTAGTAAAACTTTGCCGACCGCGTTTTTTGTCATTGACGCCAAAGGTAATTACAGTGTGCTGCTTGGTCGGGATTGGATTCATGCCAATTGCTGCATTCCGTTGACCATGCATCAGGCGTTTGTTCAGTGGAATGGAGGTGAAGTTGAGGTTGTCACAGCCGATACATCGGCTCATATCGCTATGGCCAGTTCAGAAGCGAATTGGCAACACGAAGAGGCTGGATGTATATCAGGAAAAACGCTGGATGATTGTGACTTCATTTGCATAAGTAAGACAGGACTTATGTTGATCAGTGTCAAGCCGGGCACGTTTGATCGAGCACATGAGGTATTACGCCGATGGGGACAAGAAAAACAATGAAGGCCTTACAAGACAAAATGCAAAGCTATCGGCAAGTAACAGATAGCTATGAGGCCATCGAGGATTTCCAAGAAATTGAGAAGTTGGGCCAAGGCTTCACGTCTACCGATCTGCTTGAAGAAGTCGATATAGGTAGTGGTGATAGGAAAATACCAACTTTTATTAGTGCAAAATTAGATGTAAAATATAAAGAAAAATTGTTCAAAATTCTTAGAGATTATAAAGATTGTTTTGCTTGGGAGTATCATGAGATAACTGGTTTAAGCCGACAGTTGGTCGAACACCGATTGCCTATTAAACCAGGATATCGGCCGTTTAAACAGTATCCTAGATATTTTAATCCGGCACTGTATAATATTATAAAGGAGGAGATAGAACGGTTATTGGAGGCAAAATTCATTAGGCCTTGCTGATATGCAGAATGGGTTTCCAACATTGTTCTAGTCATGAAGAAAAACGGAAAACTTAGGGTGTGTCGACTTTAGAGACTTAAATAAAGCCACACCAAAAGATGAATATCCAATGCCGATAGCCGATATGCTTACCGATGCTGCATCAGGGAATAAAATCAAAAGTTTTTTAGACGAAAATGCCGGATATAATTAGATATTCATGGCAGAAGTCGATATACCAAAAACCGCCTTCAGGTGTCCTGGTGCAATAGGATTATTTGAGTGGACGGTTATGACTTTCGGTTTAAAAAATACCGGGGCAACTTATCAGCGAGCCATGAATATGATTTTTCATGACTTAATCGGTCATATTGTTGAAATATACATTGATGATGTTGTGGTAAAATCCAAAGATGACTTACAGCACTTAGCCGATTTAGAAAATGTTTTCCAGAACATAAGATTACATGGTTTGAAAATGAATCCTTTCAAGTGTGCGTTCGGTGTATCAGCTGGGTAATTTTTGGGCTTTATGGTACATGAAAGAGGAATCGAAGTCAATCAAGAAAGGGTCAAAGCTATAGCCAAGACAAAGCCGCCGACATGTAAAAATGAATTGCAGAAGCTGATTGGTAAGATTAATTATCTCCGATGATTTATTTCAAATCTTTCAGACGGATTTGTACGTTTACCCCTGTTGAAGTTAAAGGATAATCAAGAGTTTGTTTGGGGAGTCGACCAACAAAAGACTTTTGATGACATCAAAAAATACCTGGTCAACCCTCCGGTTCTGGCCGCGCCACAAAAAGGAATTCCTTTCAAGTTATATATATCGGCTGAAGAGGAAACTATTGAAGCTGTTTTAGCGCAGGAAGTCGATGGTAAGGAAAGGGTCATCTTTTATTTAAGTTGACGTCTACTAGATATTGAAGTCAGGTACCCTTTCGTTGAAAAATTATGCCTATCCTTATATTTCTCTTGTACAAAGCTAAGATATTACATTTTAGCATCGGCTTGTAAGGTAGTCTGTAAAACCAATGTTATAAAGTATATGTTATCAACTCCGATTTTACGAGGTCGACTTGGTAAATGGGCTTATGCCTTAATAGAGTTTGACCTATCATATGAATCGGCTAAGGAAGTTAAAGGACAAGTTATAGCCGATTTTATGACAGGACATGATACCGCTGCCGACCTAGTGTCTGTTGCCCCTTGGCAATTATTTTTTGATGGGTGGTATGCCGGGAAGGTGATGGTATTGGTATCGTACTCATATCGCCCAAGGCTCATAATTTTGAATTCTCATTTTGGCTAAATAGCCGATGTTCAAACAACCAAGCGGAGTATGAGGCATTGCTCAAAGGTTTACAATTGTTAGAGAATATCAGAGTAAGTATTATTGAGGCATATGACGACTCTATGTTAATCGTACAGCAAATAAAAAGGGAATACCAATGTCGTGATGAAGTATTACTTAAATATTTAGAACAGTGCTTCGAATTATCGGCTCGTTTACCTCATTTTTTATCGGTCATATCCCTCGAGAATTGAACGATAGAGCCAACGCACTGGCTCAATAGGCGTCGGGGTACAAGGACTTTAGTCGATATCAGGTGACTAAACTAATAAGCAAAGCTGTCATGTGTGCGGATGTTGTTGATTGGAGGATGCAAATAAGGAATTACCTAATCAACCCATCTAAGCCGACAGAGCGCAAGATTAGGCAGCAAGCTCTGAAGTACGTAGTCTTGGATGATATTTTGTATTATCGAACGATGGAAGGTTTGCTGTTGAGATGTCTTGGAGTCGAAGAGGCGCAGGTGGCAATGGGTGAAGTACATGAAGGTATTTGCGGATCGCATCAATCGGCTCATAAGATGAAATGGATGCTTAGGCGAACAGGATATTTTTGGCCAATAATGTTAGAAGATTGTTTTAGATATTACAAAGGATGTCAGACTTGTCAAAAGTTTGGCACCGTGCAGCTAGCACCGGCATCGGCTTTACACCTGATTATCAAGCCATGGCCGTTCAGAGGATGGGGGATAGATGTAATCGGTCAAATATTTCCTGCTTCAAGTAAAGGCCACAAGTTCATTTTGGTCGCAACCGATTATTTCTCTAAGTGGGTTGAAGCTATACCACTTAAAAAGGTCACGAGTGTTGAAGCGATCGGGTTTGTTAATGAACACATTATCCATTGGTTTGGAATACCACAAACTATCATGACCGATCAAGGTACTATGTTTATGTCTAATGAATTTCAGAATTATGCGAAAAGACTAGGGATCAAGTTGTTGAATTCATCCCCATATTACGCTCAGGCTAATGGACAAGCCGAGTCATCTAACAAAACATTGATCAAGTTGGTCAAAAGAAAAATCGATGAAAAACCAAGGAATTGGCACTCAACGATATCGGAGTCACTTTGGGAGTATCGGCTAGCTTATCACGGAGCAACAAAACTTTCGTCTTATCAGTTAGTGTATGACCAAGAAGCTATTTTACCTATGGAGATTAACATCGATTCTATACGAATAGCCAGACAAAATGGTTTGTCGGCTCAAAATTACAATGATCTAATGATCGATAACTTCGAATTAGCAGAGTTACGTTTGTCTACACTGGATCAGCTTAAGAAGAATAAGGTCAGAGTTGCAAGGGCATACAATAAAAAGGTGTTAATAATGGCCGATGACGTCCGTTCCAAGTAAAGTGCCTCCGCAATAGAAGACCACAATGAAGTAAAGCGGCTTGACCGACGAGTGTTCAAAAAGAAGTGTGGCAGATCTTTGATTTGGAGTTCATCGGCTAGTTCTAAAACAAGGTCAGCTGCTACAATGTTTCTTACTCTGGCTCTAGGTTGAAGCCGATCAAGGAATTGAAGACAAGGAATAACCTGACCAAAACCCAATTGACGAGCATAGATTGACGGATGATAAAACTCATATGATGGCTGAAATGTCCAATTTCTGGTATTAAAGCCGACGAGCAATATGCTAGGAGAAATGAATGTCTTGTAAAGATCCAGAGTAGATGAAGGCATCAGAGAACTATCGGCTTCCAAATGTAAGAATGATGGCCATGGAAAATCGGCTACGCTGCTGTAACTAAAAAAGTCTTGTTGGCCAAAGTCGTCATTGCTCAATTGAAGAAAAAATGATAAATATTTTCTTGAGCCAATCGGTGTAATCTTTGTCTCATTCCCAGAACACATTATATATCTCTCACCGTATGATCGGCTAGCTCTAAATTGAGGGATGGCATTTTCCGCAGTATCTTCACAAGGAAAAGTTGTATCTTGTGATTCCAATTCAAAAGATCGACTGAACAAGCAGTAAAGCCAGATCTGGATAAACTAAAGAGGGCCACCCACATTGCCGATAAGAAAATTGGTGAAGCCTGTGAACGGACAACTCCTTATTGTATACATCATTTGATAAACTGCTCCTAGCAGCATTTTGCCCAGGGCTAGCCGACGACCTTCTACCAAGCGTTCGGCTATCAACTGATACACTTGTGTTGGCCCAAAAGAAACCCCACAAAACAGGAATCTGTCTAACCATAAGTTTAAAAAGGCGATATGCTCTTCATCCGATACTGGCCCATGCATTTTGTTGTTGTTGCCGATGTACTTGCTCCATCCTTCACCTTTAGACTGAATCAGCTTATACCTTGGCTTGCCGCTATAAGCCGATATTTGTTCACCGTCTGGTCTAAGACAGCACAGTTGGGCCATATCCAAAAGAGTTGGGCCGATAGGACTGCTACAGAACATGAAAGCATTGAAGGTATCCGACCAGAAATAACAGGCTGTGGCCACCAAAGGCTCATTGGCTTCTGGATCGGCTAACGAAAGAGGGATGCACTCGGCTATACCCATTTTGTTCCCATTCACCCCTCTTTTGGGCCGCTACGTGGATATACCAAGACCTCCATCCCTTAAGCGCTGTCGGCCAGGCTCTAAAGCTTTTATTCCAACCTTCTATGTTGTATCCAGCAGCAGATAAAGGAAGGCGAGGAATTTCTTCATTAATAACCGTATCAGCATCTATGTTTCCTACTGGTCCTAGGTAGAACTGGTTCTTACCATTAGGAATTGGGATGAATACCTGGGAAGGATCCATTCAGGCGATCTTGGTTGAAGCCGATTGGGAGCAGATGATGGTAGCAGAGACTTGGTGACTGAAGACAAAAAGCCGATTGCAGACGATTCGGGAGCTTGTGCGCGTGAAGAATGAATGTGTGGGGGCCGCATATTTGTAGCATGGTAAAAATTTGAAGCGGCGGGAAATGAATCTCAAAAGATACGAGCAGTTAAAACGCACTATGTGCATATCAGAGAATTGCAGCGCAATTAAAGCGACAGTTATGCTAGCAGTTAGTCGATGGAGCAAAAAACCGATAAGAAATATTTTTGAAAGATGACTAAGTCATCTCTCAAAAATGGGGGGCATATGTTTGCGCCAAAATTTGGCTAAGGTCCAAATCGTCAAGATAAAGTCAACATATGGTAACCAACGGATGATTTGGAAGGATTTGAAGATATTTGGTAACGGTAAAGATTTTAAGGAAAAATTATCCGGATTGAGGCCGATATGGATCAGGCTTTGTATCATGTTGTAATAGGACACGATCGGCCGACGGATATAAAAGGAGGACAAGGGCGAGTTTCAAAGAGAATCATCACAATCAAACATGCCAATCTACATTACTTTTTCCTGTCAACTAGGAGTAGTTCTTGTAATTTAGTCTTTGTAATTCGATTTTGATCAATAAAGTTGCGCATCGCCGATTGTTGATCTCCTTCAATTACACCCCAGGTTCGATTTATTCTGATTTTGCTGTGCATTGCCTTCTTCAGAATCGATCTACTTTTATCCTCTAATTAGCCTTAATCGGTTAATTAGACTTACCATTTTTATCTTAATTTGATCGTCTTTGAGCTGATCAAATTTAGGCTGATTGATCTTTACGATCGACTTTGAGTGAATTTCATAAATTTACCTTGTTGATTACAGGTCAAATCGACTGGTACGCTCTGAACCAGTTATTCATCTGGTGTGCTGTTGTCAGAAACCCGACTTCAAGTTTTTTTACGTCAACAGCTCCATACTGTTTTAGGTAGGAGATACACTAATGTGAAGAGAGAACAACACAAAAACTATATTTTATGGCATTCTCCATTCCCCTGAATTTTGCCACGACGAGCAAAATAAAGCTGTTTTTCATCTGGTTATCCCATCCTCTTGATTCCAATGTTACCACGAGGACAAAACAAATATGTCAAATCTTAAAAAACAGTCACAAAAGCTAAAGTCCCAGTAGGAATATAAGAATAGTTAGGTCGTAATTTGAGGAAATATAAATCTAAATAGTGTGTGGTTCGATAGATTTTGTCATAGAAAATATTGTCATATCACATTGTCCAGATATCTCCACAAAATCAAAACCGTCCTTCAATTTCGCCCCATGGACCTGATAAAAAAGAAAATAAAAAAGGCAGAAAACAAGGAAAAACAAGACTATTTGCTAGTCCGAGCAGCACCCAACAATATCTTAGTTTCAGTTAGTGTTAAAGTGATGCACGAAATATTTTAGTTAGTTAGTTTTAAGGTGAATGCATGCATGCACTAATCTTAAACAATATCTAAAAAAGAATCGAGGGGTAACATATAACTGGGCTACCACTACGGGACTAACCTGTCTTTAATATTGGTAGCATCAGTTGAAACTCATCATCTTGAATGAATCGTCCGAACATAGCTTAGCCTCAAGAACTGAATTCAGCTGCCACCTCAGCATAACGTCAGTGCCTTGATGAGCAATATCAAGAGCTATCAACATCTACATTAATTTGGCCAGTATTAAATTGAATGATAGATCACTGGAAGATCATTAACCATATCATTATACAACCACAGAGCCATATCAAGCGTACCCACAGGTTAGAAGCAGTGATACTATAGAAAATTCTCAAATAGGCTAATAAAAAAGGCATGATGTCTGATCTGAAGGGTGCATATTTCTCAATATTCAGGACTCCACCGTCTTCCACACCTCATCAACCACCTCAGAAAACGAAACAGAGCAGGGAAACAAAAGATTTTAGGAAAAAGGAATTTTTTGTGTAACCTAGAGACAGGAGGCTATGGATAAAAATTGGCATGGCTGGCGTGCCCGGCGGCGAAGAGCAACGAGACTTCGGTCCGAGCTCCCGTGCCTCCCTCACCACCTGCACGACTGCTTCATCGCACCTCCTCACTTCCACGCACTCCAGGAGAAGTGCTTGCCCATCGAAATTTGCTGCAGGATCGGAATTCACCTAAAATCAAAACGCAATTTTCAGAAAGAAGAGCAATGCTCCATGCCGTCCTTGCCCGCATCCACCGGCGCTCCACACCCGACTTGTCCTGCTCGTCAATCGGCTATCGCCTCAGGCTGGTGAAGTTGCAGAGCAAAGCGTCCTCCTTCTTGGCTGGTGGTAAGGAGAAGGAGATTGGCTGGGAGAGGAGAATAGAATGAGAGGATATAACGGCGGTCACCTGCGGGGAAGGATATCGTGGGAGCAGTTACCGCCTTATGAGATGGTCTGATTTTTTGATCGATTTTTCTCTAGTGAGATTGTGAGAATTGTGGGACTGTGGAAGGGGATCAACGAGGACGGTGCGACGATGGAGCGAGGTACCCAGGGCTACGGATAAACTCTTTTTTTATATTAGTAGAGATATATATCCCTAAATATATGTACGGAGCAAACCCCGGCCACCTAGCTTGGGGAGCTAGACTGGTCAGGCAATGGCCGCATGCGCTCACGCCGACGCCATGCACCGGCGTGTCCGCGTGCATCAGCATCCACCACTCCACTATTGTGGGCTAATTAAGATAAGAACAATGGTTAAAATTAACGACCACTGAGGCTAATTACCCACTTGCTAGTGCCCCACCGTGCCTTGATTGTCCTCTCCAGATCGAATTCTTTGACTAGACACTACACCACGACACAAAATTCCCGTCAGATCTCTGTAGGTAAAAATGAGCCTCTACCATCAAACCATCTGTCGGCAAAGATTTCCAACAGTCAATCCGTCGGCAGTACTATAATTACGGATAGATTGTGTGTCGGTAAAAATATATAGGTTTAGAGACAACAAATATGTCGGCAATTATCTGATAATCCGTTAGCTTATCTGTCGGTAAATCCTATGTACAGCGATCGCGCGGGACACGACTGGAGAAAATAATTCACGCGCGCGAACGAAAAAATATTTCACACGCGGCGCGGTCGTCCTTTAGGTTAAACCGATCAAGCCTGTATACCCCAGTCTCAATCTCCCCCTTCTCAACGCCGCCACACTCCTCCTCGTGCACGCTCTCCCTCCGATCCCCACACCCCTCGCCGGTGTCGCTCCTCCAGCATTCCCTCAGCCGCGCGCGTCCTCACCTCGCACACACGGGAAAGGGTGGACCGCAGCTGGGGCTGGCGCACCCCCTACTGCCGGCCGGCCCGTGGGTACTCTCCGCTAGCTCCCCCAACCCAGATAAGTGGAGGACGATGTCCTGCCGGTGGACGGCATGACAGCATTCGCGGCGACCAATCGAGCGGAGGAGGCCTGAGCCCTGAGCAACAGCGAGGAGGCGAGAGCACTGGCTGGCTGAGGAGGCTCAAGCCAGCCCCAAGGGTCACTGAAGGAGTCCAGGGAGGCGCTCAAGACCGACGGTGAGCTCGGTTGATTTCATGTGGTTCCTTGGCGGATGTACTTGTTCTCGCTTAAAAGGTGTTCGATGTTATGCGCATGAGAAGTTGTGTTGTGTGTGTGCTATGCAGGGAGGCTGTTCTGCACGGTGGGCGTGCACCCGACGAGATGCAGGGTAATGACGATATTTCTTGCCTTGTTTATGGTTGATATTGAGATTAGTATGTACATTTGTTGTTTGGCTGTGTAATTTGGTTTTTTTTGGATGGTTAAGAATTTGAGCAGAGTGGAGATCTGGAAGGGCATTTTCTGGCGCGGCTATCTCTGGCGAAGGAGGGCATTGAGAAAGGCAAGGTGTGTGCTATTGCTTGTCTGAGCATTTACACAAGGCTTGAATTGCACAGCAGAAGGATAAGCATAGCCTGTAGTGACTGATTTTGTTGCAACCTTTTAATTACCTGGTTCTTTGCATACAAACTATATGATCCACTGAATTATGCTTCATGAGCAATGTAGAATAACTTTTACACTAGCGCTTTGCAGCCACGTACACACAATGATAACCGCATCTACATGCCAGTTTAAGACAAATATATAGGTTGCAGAACTGGATGAGGAAGCATCGGAAGAGATAAGGATTTTAGCAAAAGAGCCAAACATGGTTGCAAGCAAGTATAGTAGCTTCACAATAAATGGACTTAGTTTCCATACACAGTCCTACAATGAGGGTAGACCAGTTCAATGTAGTGGAGTAGCTCTAGATGTACAAACTTCATGTTTTGAAAGGGGAAACAATGACAACCTCATAATAGGAAAGAAGACATATTATGGTATTATAAAGTAAATTATTGAGCTGGACTATAACCATAAGGGAAATGTGTTTCTCTTCAAATGTAATTGGGTTGACAATCGCATTCAAGACAAATAGGTGAAAACTGATCAATTTGGGGTCACCTCTGTCAATTTTAAGCATTTATTCAGTACAGGTGAGAAGATATCAGATGAGCCGTTCATTTTAGCTTCCCAGGCAACTCAAGTTTACTATATTCTACTTGAATGAACTTGAACCGGTGTTGAATGCATGTATTAATTGATGGACAAATTTGTATCTTCTAATTGAATGAAGTTGAATCATGTTGAATGGATGCATCAATTGAATCATTTTCTACTGTGATGTGTAAATATGAATTACCTTTTTAAGGGTCAAGTATTCATGGTTTACCATAAGACTATCTGTTGGCATTACTCTTTTTTGTCGGCAAAAGTTTGTCTGTCGGAAAAGGTGTATCTGTCAGTAAATATCTTACAACACGGTCAGACAATCTGTCGGCAAAAATATATCTGTCGGTAAATGTTTTTCCCGACAGGACTTATTCCGACTATAGTTTTCTATCGGTAAAACTTTTCCCTACAGACAATTTGTCGCAATATGTGGCCTTTGCCGACAGATAGGCTGTCGATGAAATTGTGTCGTGGTGTAGTGAGAGCTTGCTTGCTTCCAAGTTGCAAATCGTAGGAAGTCGTACTAATAACTAATTAAATTCTTAAAGCGAAAAGAATCGCCGGCTAATCCCTGCACCATGTCAATTTTTTTTTTGCAAAAAAGCCTCACTGTGAATTCCAAAATTGTGTCGTGCTCCTCCTACCGTCTCTTTTGTAAAAAAAACCTTGTGGTTTTTTAAATTACATCCAGTCCCAGATCGTGCACTTTTGCAAAAAAACAACCTCGTGGTTCTGAAAATTCCTCTTAGGTCCTAAATCTCCGTTTTCGCAAAAAAAAAACCATAAATTTTCTAAAATATTGTTCTCGTTCACTGTTTATGGGAAAATGCCGCCCACAAATTATAAAATTGTGACTATTTCAGTTTTTCTTAGGTTTTGCTAAAGGAAAAATGATATCCGTCGTGGGTTTTTAGGTACGGTGGAGATCGGTATTGCCGTCTGGTCACTATGGCGAAATTCACATGGCGCAGGGTAGTACGTTGCTCTGTCTTAGTATATATATGGCATGCATGATTCCTTGTTATCCTTGACTAAAGATATATGTAGCAATTTGACCAAGCACGACTTTGTTAATCAAAAGGTCGATTAATTAGGCACGAAAAATTGTCACTTATTTGGAGTAATTTTGTATTACAAAGGAAGACACACTACACACGTGGGTGTGTTCTCTAACCACATGCCTAGGAAGACGTAGACCGGGGCTAATTTTGCGACCTGATAAAATTCCTACTGAAAGAGCACTCGTATGTGGATAAGGTGGCCACCAGGATTTTAACTCTGATGAGTGGAGTCATACACTTACAACTCCACCACCCAAACAACAACGAACCTTTTCTTCACTAGTTTGTCCCCTCGTTGTAGCTACTTAGCTTGATACATACATACATACATATATACATATAGTGAACAGATTTGGTATACTAGTGAACTCTAGTATTAGTTATCATCAACATTTATCTAGCATAGGGATTGAAACCTTAACTCCTATCACCTTTTCTCTCTCTCTTCACTACACACATCCACATGTGTAACATCTTAATTTTTTGCGTCTTTAAAAATCTTTTTTGAGAAGTTTAGCCCTCTAACAATTTTCACCATTTTATTTGCTAATTAAAGCTTAATATGGGACTTTTATAAAAAATGATTAATGCTCAAGTAAACAATTATCAAAATTATTTTATTTGTGTTCTTTGTGCTTGGATGTATTTTTTAGATTTTTCTGGGAATTTTTTAGTGTATTTGCTATTTTATTTGAGTTTATTTTTGTATTTTCTATATTTTATAAAAAGAAAAAATAAATTAAATACTAGAATTTGTTCGTGGGCCAAAACCTAACCCATAGGTCAAATCCTATTTCCTCATCCCGGTCTGCCAAGCTTGCAAGCTAGTTGGCGCAATCACCCCACGCCTCGACCCATTGTTGTGTGCAACCCAATTCGTGTCTGCACATGCGCTCAAACACACTATTCATATACACAGACACTGAAACCGATATAAGTAGCACACCAGCATCACCAATTTGTCCTCATCTAAAGCCCTAACCCTAGCCACCATAATTCGTCATCGTTGCACCGGATTTCAAAGTTTTTCATGAGCGCCACCACCAAGCTTCTTGCTAGATTCCGCCACCATCAGTGAATCTTTGCCTTCTTGGTCTTTACTTTTAGGTTCACTGTCTTGTGTTTTAGATATTGCTCACCTTCGAGTTGTCAGCCATAAAGGTTGTCATTGCTTCCATTTTTGTCGTGCTGCCATCCACCAACCGCTGTAACACTCACATCATCCTGACCGTCTTGTCGAGCTTGTGTTGACGGTATGACCTGGCTATTCAGATGAGGTTTTGATGAAGATTTTGCCGTTCACTGGAGTACTCTACCACATTATATCGCCATAGCATAGCCAACGGTGACCATTTATCCCCGTGCCAGTGTGCCATAGGTTTGCGATGTCATCTGCTTTAGATTGTGCTGCTTTGCTTCCGTGCAAACCCCGCTATTTGCCGTATTTCCGTTCGCTGGATAGCACCACCGCTCGTCGTCGTCATCCCTTGTCGGGACCGGATTTCCGAATCCGAACCCTCTGTGTATAACGTGTGCTAGTCCAGGAAAAACTAGCACACACAATGGAAACAGTGATAACAACACATCCATATCACGAAGCACATAATATTAATTAAGAAAAAGAGTATTAGCCTAATGGCCAATTATTACAAATAAGCAGCATCATAGCTTGAGTTCAATAAGAAACAGCGGAAACGGAATAACAGCAGCAAAGTAAGCCCTCCATTTGCCCAACAGGCAATCGACTGGGGTTCGCGTCCTAGCATTCCGGATTGCCTTCGTCGTAACCACAAGCGTAGAAATCGTAGTCACTTTCAGCTTCTGCGAACTCCTTTGTGGAAAGTTGGGGATGTTGCAAGGGTGAGTACAAAATGTACTCCGCAAGTCTTGGAAACATAATGCATGATAACTATATGCAAGGCTAAACAATTGAAGGCATAATATGACTCTTTTAGCATAAAGCAATGTTTAACTGTAAATACCAATTGTAATTTCACAAAGCATCATTTGACCAAAATGTAATTGAATTTGATTGACAACTAAAGCAGGTTCTAGCTACCTGACTGGCTCCATCTGCCAAACCATAACCCAAGAGTTCCATGCTCACGGATTTCCAAACCATCATTTTCCTTTAAAACAAAACCATGAAATCTACAATGTGCAAGCATACCTCGCCTGCCCTTGACCGTGGGCACGACTACTTAAGTAGTTTTAACTCTGCAGAGTCTGTACAGCTTTACCCACAAGACATGATCGACTCTTGTTGCCATGCAATTAACACACTTCCTTTGGTGTGTCGGCAGAGAGATCATGACAAGGCCTTTACAAGGTACAACCCCATTATTAACCTCGCCCGCTAAGGTTTCACCGCTGTTAGGGTTCTAACTGCCCAGTACAGAAGCCCCCTCTTGCGCCTAACATCATCTGGTACTCACCAACTGGCGAAGCTAATAATGAGACGCACAAATTATTTAGCCAGGTCGTACCCATATAGACTTGTGGTTGTACGGTAGTGCTTGGTCCATGCTTCTTAATTGACTAGGGCGAAACATTCACATACCAAGGTCTCGTGCTTTCTGCACCCGCCAAACATCCATCCGCCCTGGTCTAAACCATATTTTCCACTTTATTTCATTTAAATAACAGCAGCAACACCAATTGCCGCGACTTCACAAATAAGATTCAACAATGTTTGAAATGATTCACATACTAGCATAATACCGAAACGTTTAAGCTGGACTAAGCAGTTCTACCGTCCCATGCTAATCTACTGGCTATCATCGAATAAAATAGCTAGTATTACCTAGGGTGACAAAGGTTCGACATGATCATTACCAATGAGGGTATAAAAAATTCTGGTATTTAACTATACTCTAAACTATATTTAAAGTACATTGCATAAAAGTAAGCATGCATAATTTAAAACAATATATGCATTTTGTAAATTTAGGATCAATATGTTCAAGGAAGACTTGCCTTCGATGCCTCCTACTAGATCTACCTCTGACTGCTGATTCGCTTAAGCTTCCACTGCGTCGTCTACACGCGAAACGAGAGCAAATAAATAAAACAAATTCAAAAAAATTCAAAAATTGAAAAGAATGGTACTGAAAGATAGATCATGAATTTATATGAATTTAGAAATTTTAATCACTGGAATCGGAGCTCGAACGAAGTAGAACAGGCTCCTCGAAGATTCCCAGATCAGAAATTATAAAAAATCAGAAAGGCTAACATGTGGCGTTCTCTGATTGGCTAGAATTACCGATTTTCTGAAAAATCAGAAAAGAAAAAGGAAATGCCACTGACATGTGGGGTCCACATGTCAGAGGCACGGCTCACGGTGAACCGGGTTCACCGAGAAGGGGAGATGCCGACGGGCGGACCATGCTGACGTGGCGGCCACGCGGCGGCTAGGGCTGACGTGGTAGCCACGCGGTGGCTGATGCGGTGCGGGCTCTGGATCCAAGGCGTTGCTGACGCGGCGGGGGGTGAGGCGACGCGGCTCGATCGTGCCCGTCCACGCGGCGTACATCCGGCGGCCGAGGCGGATCGAACGGCTGAAACGCGGCGGAAGGCGCTGGCAAGCACGGCGGTGGCGTGGCGAAGCGGCAACGCCTAAGGAGAAGAAGAAGGCGACGCCGACGGAGCAAAACGCGACGAGACGGAGCAGGATTAGGGGCAAAAGGGAGAGGGAGTCGTGGGGATCTCGAAGTGACCAAAAGCGGCGGCAGAGGTTCACAAACGATGGCAAACGGCGACGGAGAAGCGCACGGGCACGGCGGAGAACTTCGGCGAGCCCGCGAGAGAAGACGGCGGCGCCTCGGACAGCAAGAGCTAGGTCAAAAAAGGCGCGAGCGGAACCTCGGTGAGTGCGTGGCGCTTAAATAGCTCGAGGCGGCGCGCGCGACGGACAAAACAGCCCGGATTTTGCGGCAGTTAGGGTTTCGGTTTCGGGCGGCGGCGGCGCGGGCGACGCGGCTGCAGTTTGACCGCACACGCGGCGAGGATCGAATGGCTCACACGCGCGTGGCCACGCAGGCGAGTCTCGACCGCCAGATCAAGATCTAATGCCCACGGCGCTAGGGTTTTCGGCAGCGGGCTGGGCCGACGCGTGAAGCGGGTCGAGCGAAGGGAATGGGCCGAGCGACGTGAGCGGGCAAAGCAGGCTGGACGAGGAATAGGGATGGGCCGACCGAATTCGGCCCAGGAAGATTTTCGATTAAAAGCAAATAAACTCGAATAAATAGCAAATAAATTCAGAAAAATTTCCAAAAATACAAAAAAAATCCTTGAAGCATACGGAACCCAACAAAAAAGGAAATCTTTTGTTTGATGAATAGATTAGTTAAATTAAATCCTTTCATAAATATAAAATTCAAATTAAGCTTTGATTAATCTGGGAAAATGCAAATGGTTCATTTTCAAATTCAAACATTCTAAAACTCCAATTTTAGGATGTTACAAACCTCCCCTCCTTAAAATAAATCTCGACCCCGAGATTTGGACGGACTAGGGAAAAAGGTTAGGGTACTCTTTTCTAAGATCTTCTTCACGCTCCCAGGTTGCTTCCTTTTCTGAATGGTTGCTCCACTGAACCTTACAAAACTTGATTGTCCTGTTCCTTGTTCTACGCTCCGTCTCATCCAAAATTCTGATCGGATACTCTGGGTAGGTGAGATCATCCTGTAGCTCAACATTCTCAATCTGCATCTGCTCTTTTGGTACCCTAAGACACTTTTTCAACTGCGACACATGGAACACATTGTGCACATTTGATAACTGCGGTGGCAGCTCCAACTGATAAGCCACTTGTCCACTTCTAGCTAGGATTGGAAACGGTCCAATAAATCTTGGTGCTAATTTTCCACGAACTTGAAATCGAGGCATCCCTCTAAGCGGTGAGACTTTTAGATACACATAGTCACCAGGAGCAAAGGTTAACTCTCTTCGACGATTATCAGCGTAGCTCTTTTGCCTAGACCGCGCTGTTCTCAATCTTTCTTGAATCATTTTTACTTGTTCTTCAGCCTTTTGCAAAATATCAGGACCGAAGACTTGGCGATCTCCTGTTTCATTCCAACAGAGAGGTGTTCTGCACTTTCTTCCATACAAGGCTTCAAATGACGACATCTGTAAACTTGCTTGATAACTGTTGTTATATGAGAATTCTGCATAAGGTAAACTTTGATCCCAACTTGCCGCATTGGACAATGCACAAGACCTTAACATATCTTCAAGGATTTGGTTTACTCGCTCAGTTTGTCCATCAGTCTGAGGATGATAAGTTGTGCTGAAATTCAGGTTGGTACCCAATGCTTCTTGCAACTTTTGCCAGAATCTTGAAGTGAATTGAGTGCCTCAATCTGATACAATTCTCTTTGGCACGCCATGCAAACACACGATTCTTAACATATACTACTCTACAAGTTGATCTCGCTGGTAAGTTGTTCTCACAGGAATGAAATGTGCACCTTTTGTCAATCGATCCACTACAACCCATATTGAATCATAACCTGATCTGGTTCTCGGAAGTCCTGTAATGAAATCCATTCCAATTTCTTCCCACTTCCATTCAAGTACCTTTAACGGCTGTAGCAATCCTTTGGGTCTTTGATGTTCAGCTTTAACTCGCTGGGACACATCACACATAGCTATGTACTCTGCGATTTCCTTTCTCATCCTTGGCTACCAATATATACCACGAAGATCTTGATACATCTTAGTATTACCTGGATGAATTGAGTACGCTGACTCATGCGCCTCCTTTAATATCAACTGCTAGATCTCTTTTTGATTTGGCACATAAATACTTTTTCCAAGCCAAACGATTCCTTCTCCATCTTCCGAAAATCCTGGGGCTTTACCTTCCTTTATTCTATCCTTGATCTTAGCAGCTTCTTTATCTGACTTTTGCATCTTTTTGATCTGATCCTCTAAGGTTGGTTGAATCTCCAAAGCAGCAACGAAACCTTCCTTTACTAGTTCCAAATTCAAACACTGAAATTCCTTGTGAAGAGCCGGTTGACCTTCTTGAATCATCAAATTATTGCAGTAGCTCTTCCGGCTTAAGGCATCGGCAACTACATTAGCCTTGCCAGGATGATAATGTATTCCCACATTATAATCCTTTATTAACTCTAACCATCTTCTTTGTCTTAGGTTGAGGTCTGCTTGAGTGAAGATATACTTCAAACTCTTATGGTCTGTGAAAATTTCACATCGATTCCCGATGAGATAATGCCTCCACAACTTTAATGCATGCACAACTGCAGCCATTTCCAAGTCATGGGTTGGATAGTTTTCCTCATGTGGTCACAACTGCCGGAGGCATATGCAACTACTTTGCCTTCTTGCATCAAGACACATCCAAGTCCCTGTCTTGAGGCATCACAGAAAATCTCAAAGTTCTTCCGAATATCTGGTAAAATGAGCACTGGGGCTGTAGTCAGTCTTTTCTTTAATTCCTGGAAACTATGCTCACAATCTTCAGACCATTCAAACTTCTTTTCCTTCTTCAGCAACTGGGTAAGCGGTCTTGAAATCTTTGAAAATCCTTCTATGAATCTTCGGTAGTATCCCGCTAAACCAAGAAAACTTCTGATATCAGGCACTGACTTGGGTTGCCTCCAATCAAGTACACCTTTCACTTTTTCAGGGTCTACTGAGACACCTCCAACAGAGATTATATGCCCCAAGAAAACAACTTCTTTTAACCAAAACTCACACTTACTAAACTTAGCATATAACCGATGATTTCTAAGCTTTTCTAACACCATCCTCAAATGACCTTCATGCTCCGCTTCATCTTTGGAATAGGTAAGAATATCATCTATGAATAATACCACAAATTTGTCCAGGTATTCCATAAATACTTTATTCATCAGGTTCATGAAATAGGCTGGTGCATTAGTCAGACCAAATGACATAACTGTGAACTCATATAGTCCATATCGGGTAGCAAAAGCTATCTTCGGGATATCTTGTGACCTTATTTTCTACTGATGGTATCCAGATCGAAGATTGATCTTGGAGAAAATACATACTCCTTTTAACTGATCAAACAGGTCATCAATCCTAGGCAATGGATACTTATTCTTGATTGTGACTTCATTCAGGGCTCTATAGTCGACGCACAAGCGTAAACTATTATCCTTCTTCTTTACAAAAAGAACTGGCGCTCCCCAAGGTGACGAACCTGGACGAACGTATCCTTTTTCTTGTAACTCCTCAATCTGTTTCTTCATCTCGGTGAGTTCATTGGCTGGCATACGGTAGGGTCTCTTAGAAATTGGAGCCGTACTAGGGACTAGCTCTATGATGAACTCTACATCTCGATCAGGCGGCATACCTGGCAAATCTTCAGGAAATACATCGGATATTCTTGCACCACAGGCATACTTTCCAAAGTTGTTTCCTTCAAATAGTTCAAAGTGCACTTCTTACTTGCAGACTCATCAGGCATATACTCCACTCGAATGCCTTCTGAATTGGTAAGGGTGACGGCTCTAGTGGCACAATCTATTTAACCTTTATATTTGGTTAACCAATCCATCCCTAGGATGACATCTATTCCTTTAGAATCTGAGATGATAAGATTCGCTAGGAATTCTACCCCATTGATTTTTATGGTTGCACTTGGGCATACTGAACTAGTTCTCAATTCTTTTCCCGGTGATTGAACTATCATAGGGCTCTTAAGGGTAAAGGTTTCCCAACCAAATTGTTCAACAAAATTATTCGATATAAAAGTATGCGATGCTCCAGAATCAAATAATGCTGAGGCAGGTATTGAGTTAACAAGGAACTTACCCAAAACCACATCTGATGCCTCCTGAGCTTCTTCGGTGGTCACATGGTTGACACGTCCTCTTCCAAAAGATTGCGGAGCTCTTGGCGTTTGGGGTGCTCCACAACCTTGTCCTTGCATAGGAGCCCTGGCGGAATTGGATCCCAAGTTGAATGGCACTGGGGTCACTTGCTGACGCTTCTGAGGATAATTACTGGCATAATGTCCCATCTGGTGACAGTGGAAACACTGAATTCCTGCAGCATTTGAATTCCCTTTCTGCGGTTGAGCACTGGCTCTATTTTGCTGTCCTTGAGCGATTGGGCACGGTCCAGAATTAGGAGTACGGGGTGCTCCTTGAATAGGTGTCCTGTTGGCTTGTTGGGATTGAAAGCGCTGACGAGAACCACTTGCACTATGCTGAGCCTGGAATGCCATCCTTCTCTTGTGGAACTCCCGCTGTTGGCGTTGGGCACGCTCTTGTACTAGTGCCTTGTTCACCATATGTTGAAAGTTTGGAAAATCCAAAGCAACTAGCTGTACCTTGATGTCAAGGTCAAGTCTCTCTATGAACCTCCAGATCTTAGCACTTTCAGTAGCCACATCCTCTGGTGCATACCTTGACAATTGGGTGAACCTATTCAGATACTCAGACACACTTTGGTTTCCCTGATGCAGCTTGCGAAATTCTCTTTTCTTCATTTCAATAATGCCGGCAGGCACATGCGCAGTGCGAAAGGCTTCAGAGAATTCCTCCCAAGTGATAACTTGAGCATTCTGATGGGCAGTATAGAAATTATCCCACCAAGTAGCAGCTACTCCTTTTAACTGATGACTCGCATAGAGAACTTTCTCACAGTCATCACACTGCGCCAACTGGAGCTTTTTCTCCACATCCCTCAACCAATCATCTGCCTCCAAGGGTTCACCTGCTCCCGAGAAGGTAGGCGATCTAGTTCTTATAAATTCTCCAAGCTTAGACTGGGGCGGCATCACTGGTGTTGTGGCTGGGGCTGGCTGTGGATTGTTTACCATATTCTGAGCAAGGGCCTGCAACAACTGAAGCTGCATTGCCATCATCTGCTGGATATCTGCGACTGGGGGTTGGACTGGTGGCGGCGGTGGCACTTGCTGTTCTTGCTGATCTTGAACATCCTGCTGCTCTTGTGGCTCTGCCTGGCCACGTCCACGACCACGACCTCCAACACGACCTCCTCTACGACCAGCTCCACGACCTCTTCCTTGACCTTCCATCTGAAGCAACGGCCAGGGACAGGTTAGCAATAGATGAGAGGGAAAAAGCAAAAGATGAGAAAACTAGGGAGGTAGCCATTCGAAGACCAAACAAGCAATAAAACTCCAAATGAAAGGTGGCTGCAACACAATGCTAGGGCAAGTGTACGAAACACCCGGCAAACAAGCAACAAAAATCCTAATACACTCAGACTATACGTTACTAAACTAAAAAGGGATTATATGCTCCAACACCACTGAGCACTATTGACTTATCCTATATGGGAGTCTTTTCAAGCACTCTTTTGTCAACTTAATCTTTCTAGCAGCCCTCCATTGGTCTTGAAAAGAAAATGGATCATCATCTTCCTTGGTTTGGATTCTTACAGAAGACTCGAGGCTTTGAGAAGTTTCAAGAGATAAGATCAAATTAAAATTCTAAAATAATCTTTTAGCAAAGCAAAGAAGTAAGACCCTAAGAATAAGAAGAGATGAGATAATCTATTCACAGCAATTCGTTGGTTTGATTTAGAAAATAATTTTGAAGTTCTTGCTAAGAAGACCAGACTAACTAGGGATGCGACCTACAGTCGATATGGCTCTGATAACACCTGTGTCAGGACCGGATTTTCGAATCCGAACCCTCTGTGTATAACCTGTGCTAGTCCAAGAAAAGCAAGTACACACAGTGGAAACAGTGATGGCAACACATCCATATCACGAAGCACATAATATTAATTAAGCAAAAGAGTATTAGCCTTATGGCCAATTATTACAAATAAGTAGCATCATAGCTTGAGTTCAATAAGAAACAGCGAAAACGGAATAACAGCAGCAAAGTAAGCCCATCCATTTGCCCAACAGGCAATCGACTGGGGTTCGCGTCCTAGCATTCCGGATCGCCTTCGTCGTAACCACAAGCGTAGAAATCGTAGTCACCTTCAGCTTCTGCGAACTCCTTTGTGGAAAGTTGGGGATGTTGCAAGGGTGAGTACAAAATGTACTCCGCAAGTCTTGGAAACATAATGCATGATAACTATATGCAAGGTTAAACAATTGAAGGCATAATATGGCTCTTTTAGCATAAAGCAATGTTTAACTGTAAATACCAATAGTAATTTCCCAAAGCATCATTTGACCAAAATGTAATTGAATAGTAATTGAATTTGATTGACAACTAAAGCAGGTTCTAGCTACCTGACTGGCTCCATCTGCCAAACCATAAACCGAGAGTTCCATCTGCTCACGGATTTCCAAACCATCATTTTCCTTTAAAACAAAACCATAAAATCTACATTGTGCAAGTGTACCTCGCCTGCCCTTGACCGTGGGCACGGCTACTTAAGTAGTTTTAACTCTGAGAGTGTGTACATCTTTACCCACAAGACATGATCGACTCTTGTTGCCATGCAATTAACACAATTCCTTTGGTGTGTCGGCAGAGTGATCATGACAAGGCCTTTACAAGGTACAACCCCATTATTAACCTCGCCCGCTAAGGTTTCACCGCTGTTAGGGTTTTAGCCGCTTGATCTGAAGCCCCTCTTGCGCCTGCCATCATCTGGCACTCACCAACTGGCGAAGCTAATAATGAGATGCACAAATTATTTAGCCAGGTCGTACCCATATAGACTTGTGGTTGTACGGTAGTGCTTGGTCCATGAAAACACATGCTTCTTAATTGACTAGGGTGGAACATTCAATACCAAGGTCTCGTGCTTTCTGCACCCGCCAAACATCCATCCGTTCTGGTCTAAACCATATTTTCCACTTTATTTCATTTAAATAACAGCAGCAACACCAATTGCCGCGACTTCACAAATAAGATTCAACAATGTTTGAAATGATTCCCATACTAGCATAATACCGAAACGTTTAAGCTGGACTAAGCAGTTCTACCGTCCCATGCTAATCTACTGTCTATCACCGAATAAAATAGCTAGTATTACCTAGGGTGACAAAGGTTCGACATGATCATTACCAATGAGGGTATAACAAATTCTGGTATTTAACTATACTTTAAACTATATTTAAAGTACATTGCATAAAAGTAAGAATGCATAATTTAAAACAATATAGGCATTTTGTAAATTTGGGATAAATTTGTTCAAGGAAGACTTGCCTTTGATGCCTCCTGCTAGATCTACCTCTGACTACTGATTCGCTTGAGCTTCGACTGCGTCATTTACACGCGAAACGAGAGCAAATAAATAAAACAAATTGAAAAATTGAAAGGAATGGTACTGGAAGATAGATCATGAATTTAGATGAATTTAGAAATTTGAATCACTGGAATCGGAGCTCAAACGAAGGAGAACGGGCTCCTGGAGGATTCCTAGATCAAAAATTCTGAAAAATCAGAAAGGCTGACACGTGGCGCTCTCTGATTGGCTGGAATTTCCGTTTTTCTGGAAAATCAGAAAAGAAAAAAGAAATACCACTGACACGTGGGGTCCACATGCTAGAGGCACGGCTCACGATGAACCGGGTTCACCGAGAAGGGGAGATGCCGAGGCGGCGGCTAGGGCTGACGTGGTAGCCACGTGGCTGCCACGCGGCGTACCGACGCGCGCGGCTCGAGCCGAGGCGCCATCGACACGGGGGGGAGGCGACGCGGCTCGATCGGGCCCGCCCACGCGGCGTGCATCCGGCGGCCGAGGCGATTGAATGGCTGAAATGCGGCGGAAGGCGCCGGCAAGCACGGCGGCGGCGCAGCGAAGCGGCAACGCCGGAGGCGGAGAAGAAGGCGACGCCGATGAAGCAAAACGCGATGGGATGGCGCGGGATTAGGGGCAAAAGGGAGAGGGAGTCGCGGGGATCTCGAAGCGACCAAAAGCGGCGGCGGAGGCTCACCGACGACGGCAAACAGCGACGGAGGCTCACCGACGACGGCAAATGGCGACGGAGAAGCGCATGGGCACGGCGTAGAACTTCGGCGAGCCCGCGAGAGAAGACAGCGGCGCCTCGGACAGCAAGAGCTAGGTCAAAAGGGGCAGCGCGGAGCGGGGAACCTCGGGCTGGGTGCGACGGCGGCTTAAATAGCCTGGGGAGGCGTGCGCGGCACGGACGCCGAAAACAGCCCGGATTCTGCGGCGGTTAGGGTTTCGGTTCCGGGCGGCAGCGGCGCGGGAGACGCGGCTGCATCTGGACCGCACACGTGGCGAGGATCGAACGACTCACACGCGTGTGGCCACGCGGGCGAGTCTCGACCGCCAGATCAAGATCTAACGCCCACGGCGCTAGGGTTTTCGGCAGCGGGCTAGGCCGACGCATGAACCGGGCCGAGCGAAAGGAATGGGCCAAGTGACGCGAGCGGGCGAAGCGGGCTGGACGCGAAATAGGGATGGGCCGATCAAATTCAGCCCAGGAGGATTTTCAAAATAAAAACATTTTCTTATTTAATAAATTCCAGAAATTCGATTAAAAGCAAATAAACTCGAATAAATAGCAAATAAATTCAGAAAAATCTCCAAAAATACAGAAAAATTCCTTGAAGCATACTGAACCAACTAAAAATGAAAATATTTTGTTTGATGAATAAATTAGTCAAATTAAATCCTTTTATAAATATAAAATTCAAATTAAGCTTTGATTAATCTGGGGAAAATGCAAATGGTTCATTTTCAAATTCAAACATTCCAAAACTCCAATTTTGGGATGTTACATCCCTAGTGTCGATCACCAACGTGGCAAGCCACGTGGGTGCCGTGTCAATGCCACATTAGTGTCCATGTAAGCAAAAGCCCATATTGGATCTAATTAGATCTAGTCCACCATGAGTCATGCCTTTGACATGTAGGTTGCACATGTCAACGAGTTAAGCCGTACACAAAGTTTACCCTAGACCATACATTATGTCCGCAGACTTGGTCCATAACCAAGGGCCCACATGTCAGTCTTAAGGTAATTTTTGAAGTTCTAAAAATTAAATAGAAAATAAGAATATTCCTCGAGCCCACTTGTGAGTGTCTCCTTTCTCTCTCTCAATTTCAGGATTTATTTATTTGATTAATCTTTCGAGAGTCTATTCTCCTTCATAAGAACTATGATTGAGTCTATTGAAGTTTGTAAATTTATCTAAAATCAAGCCCTACACTCCAGTATATTTTATTAGTTTTTTGGAGTTAGTTTTGTCGCTATTTTGTATTTATTTTGCTTTTTGGCATTCGTTTCAAGTAGACGTTGAAGTGTTGAAAGCGTACAAAGGTGAAGAGCTGACTCAAAATCAAGGTCAATATCAAGACCATGAATTGTTGTAAGTCAAGTTATGCTTTGTTGATGTTGAACCCCAATTTTATAAAAAGTTATTTTGTTTCAAACTATTGCATGTTAGTTTAACTACCAACTAATTTAGTAGTTCGAGAATTAGTTATGCAACCTATTTGAATTATACTTACCTTGTTATTTGCTATGTCATGATCATTTGTCACCCTAGAATGGATAATTAATAGTTGGTCACTAATATATCACCACATGGGTTGGTTTAGAATGTGTTTAGTGTCCTTATCCATGCAATGCGATATTGGTATCTTTTGGAAGTGCAAATTCAGATATGACTAATTATCCATGGAACATATTTACGAAAAAGAGTGTCATGTGTTATCACACGATGATAATGTTGATGGCATGTGTTGCATGATAATCAATTGGGAGTGGTAAATGATTTAGATTGAGGCAAGTGACAAGTGGCTGTGAGCCTAGGTGGGTCAATGTGAAATTGAGATGGTGATCTCTGTGAATCAAGTGATATGATTGATGTGAACAAGAAGAATAGAAGTCTTCCCTTGGTTAGTTAAGGATTTAACCTTGTAAGCTATCGAACTAGGCCAGTCATACAACTACATATCTGTAATGGGACAGATCTAACTTAGTAAGTTACCTTATCTTGACATATAATACCTCAGTGGGTAGACTAAGCTATGTGCAAGGTCGAGGAAGGTGTATGTTGCAGCTGCTCCACATCTTGAACAATTATTGTTACTTGTCTAATGGTAAGTTCTTTCTATTCTTCTGCCTGTGTGAGGGTTGAATAGTGAGGTTAGACTTATTAGGATGGTCTATATTCTGGTCTATATTCAGATAGAGTTTCCAAAAATATTCTGTTGTAATCTTATCGATCGCACGTCGATAGGTACATGTTATGGACAACATTAAGAGGTTGATCATATCTTGTGGGTAAAGTGTATATCCTCTGCAGAGTGTAAAACCTATTTGAATAGTCGTATTCTCGGTTATGGATAATGTTTGTGAATTTCACACAAGTGTTAGATTTTACAAAATAAAACAAGGGAAGGAGGCTGTGTGCTAGGAAAAGTAAATGAAGTAGGTTGTGTGTCAATTTAATTTGGTTCAATTTAACTTGAAAAATATCCAAGAATCTTATTATTGTTGTTATTTGTTTTGCTTTATTTTTAATATATTATTGTATTCAATTGCAAATGTCACTTTATGCAAAAGAAGCTATGTCATCCTTTGTTTAGAATAAGCCTTGCATATAGTTATACTAAACTTGTATTTTTTGCACAATTTGTTGAGTACTTTATGTGCTCACTCTTGAATTAATAAATCAGTTCGAGAAGATGAGTCAACACCAACATTTGCACGATGATTATCACAAGAGCCGCTTATTAGGATTCGAGCCTTATCGATTGCCTCCGGTAGATCGATGGGTTGTTCGCTGAAGTTTTCGTTCCACTGTAATTTATCTTATTTAGTAAATGAACCATACGAGCATAATAAATGTAAACTCGACTATAAGGTCATCATACTATCTATTTATCAAATCTAGTAGTTTATTACTATTCCATTGTGTATGAAGTTGATATTTCATCTATGTTGCCACTATGTACAGTAGCATGATGTTGGACAAGTGCAGTAAACTCAAAGGGTCTAGATTTGCTTATTCGTGTCCCGACAACATGCAAGATTTATGGTGTTGATAGCTAGTACTAGAGCTTACTAGCATACCAAATCTTACATGTATGTATGTATGTATGTATGTATGTATGTATGTATGTATGTATGTATGTATGTATGTATGTATGTATGTATGTATGTATGTATGTATGTATGTATGTATGTATGTATGTATGTATGTATGTATGTATTTATGTATGTATGTATGTATGTATGTATGTATGTATGTATGTGGCTTCCTATTCCTGGGACTATATACTTCCACTTTCAATACACCGCTTAAATGATATTATTATATATCTTTATCTTTTTTAGCATTAGCACTCTAATAATAATTATAAGATACTTCACATTGAGTTTCATGAAAAATTTCATTAAAGTCCACTTTTTATAGCATAATTTCTATATATACTCTTTTTATATATGGAAAATGGTATATAGCAAAAATAAAGGAATTTAATGAAAATTTTCAACCAAATCACATAGGAGTATATTAGAATTAAAATTCAAGTATATTGAGAGTGATAAAGAAGTATAGCAAATTAGTTCAAGTGGTATATTAAAAGGCGGGAGTTTGTACTCCCTGGAGTACGAAAAAAGGCTTCCTATAGGAGTAAGTATAGGAAGCCATTTTTCGTACTCCCAGGAGTACATACTCCTGTCTTTTAATATATAACTTAAACGAACATGTTATACCTCTTTATTACTTTCGGTATACTTAAATACTAGTTCTTAAATACTCCAATATGACATGGTTAAAAAAATTCATCGGAGCCATTTATTTTCTCAGTAAATCTCACAAAACTATAGATTTAGGAGAATTTGTGTCACAAAACTATAGGTTTTAGAATTAATCGTTTCTTGTAACGGGTGTGACAGTGCGGTCCACATGGCAACCTCACGTGCCCCATTTCTCATTCCTCCCATGTGTGAGGCTGCTATATGGTCCAACACTATTATACTCATTACAAGAAACAATCAATTCTAAAACATTTAGTTTTGTGATACAAGTTCTTTTAAAATATGTAATTTTGTGATATATAAGTTAAAACTTATAGTTTCTGATAGTTTGTATAAGAAATATGTACTTTTGATAAATTTACTCTTATTTTTGGTATATACCATATTTCATATATAAAAATAGTATGTACACAGATTATGTTATATAGTAGTTGAGTGATGGAAGCTCGTTCATTTGCTGTTTAATTTCTCTGGCCTTGTACATGTTATCCTAGCTAGTTTAACTTACCTGTATCCATCCGCTCTTTAGCGGCCAGTTACTCGGATCAACCATTGCTCAATTACGGAAGGCTAGCTGTGAACTACCTCGAGCTACTGTCCTCATAAAAGGTTAAACGGTAAATTTGAAATGAATAAAAAAATAAAACAAACTAAGTTATAAATTTTTTAAATTTTTTATGCATGGTTCTGATGCAACATTAATATTGCCAAAAAATTTAGATGATAATCAAGCTTCAGGAATTTTAAAACATTCTGACAGTGCTACTGTCCTGATAAAAGCTTTACTAGCAAATTTCAACCGAATGAAAAATACTCCAAACCACGTTAGAAAATTTTGAAAATTTTTGTGCATGGTCCTGAGGCATAACTAATATTCCCATAAAAGTTTCAGATGATGATCAATCTTTTAAAAAATTGTGACAGTGCTACTATTCTAATAAAAGCCTGAATGATCATAGATTTGATTAAGCAACCAAAAAAGGGTTAGAATTTTTAAAAAAATTATAGAAGGTGCTGAGGCAATTATTAAAATCTCATAAAAATTTTGGATCATGATCACACACAGTGAATTTATAAAATTCTTACAATGATACTTACCATTTGTGTTCCATGTGTTTTTTATTTTTGAAAGATAACAATGAAGTTAATTGTATCCATAGGTTTGATTGAGCAAACAAAAAAAATTTACAATTTTTAAATATTTTATAAAAAGATTTTGAGGCAATGCTTAAGCTCTCCTAAAATTTTTGGATCACGATCATACTCGAGCAAATTTATAAAATTCTAACAAGGTTATTGTCTCAGTTATGTTCATTCTGTTTTTGATTTTTTAAAAATAACAAATGAAGTTTAATTATTTTGAAAAAAATTCTGTATGATCATAAACTGTTAAAAATATTATCATAAATTTTTCAGGGTATTATATATCTTATACAATTTTATAAAATCTGACAATGTTTTTGCCAAAACTTTAAAACGTCTCAAAAATTCAGTTTTTCAACAAATTTTCATCGAACGTGACTTTCTTAAGGGTTATTAGGCCAAATCCGGTCAAATTAACTGAAATCTCGACGAGAGTTTTTGAAAATACTGTAGCAATTTAATTGTTTTAGATTTTTTTATCCGGCCAGGATTTGAATCTCGTTTCCGGCCGAAATCCGAAATCTCAACCAAGATTTCCGAAATGTCGCCGTTTTTGAAAGCTTGCGTGCGACTACCATAAACGAGATTACCAGCGTTGAAAACTTTAGCTAGCTTGGCGTATATACTACGTCCTAGTTAGGGAAAAGGACAGTCGTGTTAAGTCAACATAACTTAGTTCAGCACTGTTTTATTCATGATTACCAGTGAGCCTCGAGAGCCTTTTATTGTAAGCTAAATTTAATACTACTATTCATTTTTTACGATTTAATAGATTAGATGAACTAATATTTATTTATATTTAATCTAATAGTAAAGTAGTAAAAATACCCTTAACAAATGAATGGCTACATCTAATTTTTATTGCTTACAATATACTATCAGTATAATATATCGTAAAATTTCTCTTACTTAAGCCACCGTTTAGGTCCTTTTCAGTTTTCATAGGTACCAGCAGGAGTAACATCAGTCGTGCGTACCACGTGCACGACCCTAATTGTGGTTGTATTATCAAACTGCTATCTCGTCGTATTTGGTGACAAATCTAAGGTCTTTACGGCGACCGCGAACTGGCGACTTACCTTGCGCGTGTATGATTTTTTTTAAAATAATGTATTTTTTAATAATATTTGTATAAATAATATGTTAAAATTAAAAAATCATAGAAATACCCCTTTGTAGCCATTTGAAATGGCGACAGAGCATCTGTCGCCATTTCAAATAGTGACAGAGGAAGAAGATAAGAAAAGGAGAGGAAGGGGAAAAGAAGAGAGGGAAGAGGAGGAAGAAGTGAAGGAGGAGAAGGAAGAAGGTGAGTAGGAGGTTGTGGGCTACGTCGCAGGTATAAATTTTTGTCATATCTGTTACGTTTTCAAATATTAATTAGTGATTAAATTAATTAGATTTGTAAGCAATTAGGTATGTAGAATATCAATAGTTGTGGAGGTACATGACTTAGCAACCAGATTAATTAGATTTGTAAGTAATTAGCTGTGTAGGATAGCAATAGTTGTGTAGACATATGACTTAACAACCAGATTAATTATATTTATATGTAATTAGTTATATAGAATAGCAATAGTTGTATAGATACAGGACTTAACGACCAAATTAATTACGTTTGTATATAGGAAGTTGTGTAGAATAGCAATAGTTGTGTAGATAGAGGACTTAGCGACCAGATTAATTACTTTTGTATATAATTAGCTATGTAGAATAGCAATAATTGTGTAGATACAGGACTTAATGATTAGATTTGTGTTTCCATTTCTATATACGAACTCTTTTGTGTACCATTCGTAGTTACGTTTTTTTCGACGTATTAAAAGTTAATGCTTGAATTGCACGTATGGCGGGCGACGAGGCACGTGAGTAGCCGCAGTAGAGCTGCTAGATCCCGCGATAAACACATCACACCACAGCCGATTGTCGACCTTGACCCTGACGAAGGGTGAGCTGCCGATTGAGCTTGGCTCCCTTCGCTTGCACCTCTCGTGAAGGCATGGTGGATTGACACGCGATGGATTCCAAGGTGAGTGCACTCATTTCATAGTTGCATTTGGATATGGCGTATGTATTGCACGAGCGTACTAACAATTTATTCGTTCATATTGAGAGCAGTAGGGCTGTTTTCTATAGTATGGATGGTGGAGGCGACCAGCGTTGACGAAAAGCACAGGCGTGGTGCCTCTAGGAGATTTACATATGATAGATGTCTTCTAACGGCTCTTGTCAACCGCTAGCGACCGGAGACGCACAAGTTTCACCTCTTGTGCAGGGAGATGGCCTCGACACTTGAGGACGTCAGTTACCTGTTGGGACTTCCGTGCACTAGAGACGCGGTTGTGCCTTATGACATCGACCTAGAGTGGCATACTGAGCTGCTTAGCAGGTTTGACGGAGTGCTACCCGAGGGGGCAGCCTACACACTGTTCTCCAGTGTGCATGGTCCGACGCAGAAGTGGCTGATGTAGTTCTACGTAAGTGTGAATTCATTTGTACATTTTTATTTCATTTTGCATTTCCGTAATCGAACTGACCATTATGTTTTGCAGCTGGAGAGGATGGCAAACGGAATGGGGGACTACGTGTTGCGTTGTCACATGGAGGAGTACCTGCTTTGGTTCTTCGGTTGGATCATGTTCTGCTCGTCCCATGGGGACAGTGTGGACAAACACATGATCCAGTACACGAGGGCAATAGCAGATGCGGACCTGTAGGAGATCTCATAGCTAACTTGAGGCCTAGCTGTACTGGCGTGCACGTACCATGCCCTTTGCTACAAGTGTCGTCACGTGGCAGACCGCTCGACTCTCGCCTGATGCCCTCTACTCCTTTAATTGTGGTCGTTCGAGCGCTTTCAGATCGAATGACCACAGATCGAGTTGACACCTTCCGGGGCAGTCCTCTACAGCCCCCGAGGATGATCTGGACTATCCAACCATAGGGATGTTGTAGTGTCACCGTCGGTTTAGTACTTTCACATTTATCGTCAACTGTACAGTAGTTTGCCATCGAAACGTACTAACTTTCGCTCGCTTTCCTTTTTTGCAGCCCAAGCGATGTTCGACTAGTTGATAGATGATCACGTCATCTAGAGGCCGTACATCCTAGAGGTTGTTGCCACGCGAACACCTAAGGACCTCTCAGTGCAGTGCACTCGTGACGCCGTCTTTTGGCTCACCCGTCGTCACTTGGCGTGCAACGTCTTAGTTGAGACCTACGCCGCACACTATGTGATGCAGCAATTCGGTCTTCAATAGGTTTTCCCTGTCCTCACTGGTATCGTCGTCCCGCTGACCATGAACATGTGAGTTCTCTGGCACTTCACTTTCAATTGCAACACACTTTGTACGTCCTTACTAATATGATCATCTTTTTCTGCAGGCACAAACAGAAGGGTTTCATAGGACATGGTGCCTCACGTGTAGTAGTGGGCGCATGCGTTGGTGGATGTACACTGGAAGGATGTCCCTTATGACTACGTGACGTACTATGAGTACATCCGGTGGTACAGCACACGCACACGTGTTTGAGTCGTGTGTGTCGTGGACGATCCTCCGAGGCACATCCCATCTATGGTGGACACCTACCCCATGCAAGCGGTCTCCACTTTTCATCGCTCGGTTAGTACTTATGTTCACATGTCATATAATACACTGTTTGTGTAATTTTTACAGCTAACAACCCTTTCAATGCATGCGTAGAGCGACCTTGCCAGGGAGGCTTACGAGGAGGCCGCCTTACTTAGCAACTGAGTTGGCATGGGGGATAGGTTGGAGGTGACCATGGACTACCTCAGAGGAGCATTGCAGTGTCTGAAGGGGAAGACGCCATGCATCTGTAGGATCAAGGATAACCGACTAGAGGAGGGTGAATAGGAGGTTTTTAAAATTCTTTGGTTGTAATTGCAATAAATGATCAAGTAATACTAGAATTAAGAATTTTAACAATTAAAGCCTAAAGCGTCTAGGCTAAGTGCACCAACAAGCTATGTCTAGGCAATTTAACAATCCTACAGAGATGATTAAAGCTAAGTACACTAGGAAAGTAAATTACTCAAATTTAAACACAAGGAGGCAAACCACAAAAGATGTACACAAGAATTTTATCCCATTGTCTCGAAGACTTCCCGATCTCCCCTAATCCATGTTGAGGAAGCTTTAACAAATCAAGCCAGCTCCTTGCACAAATGAGCCTGCCTCGATCACTAGTGGTTGCTCTTCCCCGCTCCAGGTAGGTGAGCTGCAACCTTCACAATCCACCAGGCCTCCTCACAAGCTTCTTTGAGGAGATCACTGGTTCTCACATCTCCAAGCCGTCTAGGAGGTGGCAACCTCCAAGAGAATAAACCTCGATGCTTGCTTGAGGTTGATCAAGTTTCTAATGGCTCAACTTGAATGCACACACTTGAATTCTCTCAACAACTCACAAAATATGAATTAAATGCTATAGAGATGACGAGAAACTTGCAAGGGGTCACAAATATGCAATGAGTGTCCAAGAAGCTAGCCTTGTTGCAGGTGGAGGTGTATATATAGCCCCTACCAAAATGCTAGCCGTTACCACCTAATTCCTAATAAATTCAGAAAAGTCGGCACTACCACCCATGTAGGGCCGGTAGTGCCGACCTTAGGCACAACGGTCGACTGTAGCATTTAATGTTGAGAGGAACTAGCCGTTGCTATAGTACCCTAACACTACCGCCCATGTAGGACCGGTTGTGCCGGCCATAAGCACCAGTAATTGTGCATTTTCACCCCTTTTCTGGAAAGAAGCTACCATCCATTTGGGTCGGCACTACCGCACCTGCGACAGTACCGCTCCTAGATGGGTGGTAGTGCCTACCGAGTAAAATCCTAGAAAATGCACCGTGCTGGAATAAATCTCCTTATAGCTCAACGATTTCACATCTTCATAGGACCAACATATTTTTTATAGCCTCAAGAAAATTTGTTAATCCTCAAAACATGATTGTCATTAATTACCAAAATCAAAGACGAAATTAGGGGCCTAGATGCTTCAATCTCCCCCTTTTTGGTAATTGATGAAAACCTTATCAAATATAATGAAATTTAATGTTTTTAAATATACATCAAGTCAAGCAAGTTGTATAATTTTGGATTTTGCTTTTAATAGCATTTCACTTCTTTTGGAAGAAGATGATTTGAATTTAGAATTAAAATGCCATAAAAGCCACAATGTATAGTTGAACTCCCCCCCCCCCTAAATGAGGGCATGAAGATACTAATGTGAAATTGCACATATTTTGAAGAAATTGAAAATTTTGGCGAAGTTTCCACTATATATTAGATCCAAGAAAACAAGATGAATAAATCAATATGCATACAAATTAAGCATAGGATCCAATATGACAAAATAGGAAACAAAGTAATAAGACATTTAAGCATTCAACATTATAAACATCCATAAAACATCCAACACAACCAAAAACACATATAGAGGTTCAATTAGCTTACAAGATATATAGGAAACATTACAAAGCTAATCCTCAAGGCTTCACTTCTTCCATCTTCTACTACTTCTCCCTTCTTCTACTTCTCCCCCTTTGGCATCAAGTGCCAAAAGAGGGGTCTTCATGAGACATCTAGGAGGGAGGAGGACAACCACGACCGCGTCCATGACCACGGCCAAAGCGACGAAATCTAACAGGGACTAGCTCATCACGAAGAAGATCCATAGTCGCTCCAATAGTGTCCAAGCGCTCTCGGACTTCATCTACCATGGCACGAGTCTGGAGCTGAAACTTTTGCTCTTGATCGAGCCTACTCATGATGCTGGAGCTGAGTGAGGCGAACTGAGCCATCATGTTTGTATGAAAAGTCTCCAAACTCGTTAAGAAGGCGTCCTGAGGCACGTCCTGGGCCTAAGGTGGATCTTAAGGGGTGTCCTGAGGCAGCAGCTGCTACGCTGGATGACCAATTACTTTAGGAGGGGCTTCACGAGGATTGTATTGTTTATGAGCATAGCCACATCCTCCCTTGTGCCCAGTCTTCCTAAGTGTGAGCTCCATGATGTAAGGAGAAAAATATATGGATTTTCCCTACTCACAGGTAGAAGAGGCCATATCCCTCATCATAAAGTCGACCACATCAAATTTCTGCATGTGCATCACTTTGCTCATTATGTTCCAGGCATATCCACGAATGTCTATCAAAGTTACCACTTTTGGGGTGAATGATAACTCTAATGATTCTATTGACTAGAGTAGCATGTGGAAGTAGCCCTGCCAATTTTCCTGACCTCCTTATATTGTCATCCTTCCTCTTGGGGCAATGAGAGGTAATGTACCCGTTCTCATCGCACTCGTAGCAACGGATGTTGGCATAGTGGTTGTTGCTTGAGTTTTGCCCCCTTCTTGAATTTATGAGGGGTACATGAGCTTGAGTGTCTCTTCATGAACCTCCTTATTCTCCTCGCAAGGAGAGCCATCTCCTCTTCAGAGTCATCCTCAAAGTTTAAAAGAGTATCATTGCTTGACTCCACCTTGGCCTTGAAAGCGATATTCTTCTTCTTTGAAGAACTTTGTTCCAAGAGCTCCTCCTTGTCCTTCTTGTAGAGCTCATTGGTAATGAGGTTCCCGAGTAGTCCGGTTGGCGTCATCCATGGCAACTCGGGAGAGTTGAGGAACAATGTCACCAACGTCTTGTATTTGTCCGGTTAAGCCCTAAGCATCTTACGAATAACAACAACATCGGTCAGTGATGCACCAAGGCCTTTGAGCTCATTCAATAGGTTATTGAGCCTTGAGTACATCTTGTTGACGGTATCATGGGTAACATAATAAAACTCTCATATTTGATCCTAAGCATATGCAATTTGGCCTCCTTGACCAAGAATGTTTCCACATTGATTTTCAAGAGAGTAGTCCAAATCTCATGAGCAGTGTCTGTAGGATCAAGGATAACCTACTAGAGGGGGGTGAATGTTCTAAATTTTTCGATTCTAAATTCAATCAATTAAAGCACTAGGCAAGAATTGGGATTTCCTTCAATTTTGCAACTAAGTTCTCTAATAAATATCAAGTACTCTAGCAATTCAAATATGAATAAAATAGAAAGCTAATCACAAATAATATACTTGAAAAGTTAGAAGATTGAATTAAACACTAGAAGTGTAAATGCAAATCACAAAAGAGCAAGAGACAAGATCTTTGACCCGTGGTCTCGGAGACTTGCTGGTCTCCCCTACTCTACGTTGAGGTGACTTGAACAACTTTAAGCCAGCTCCACCCCCTTGAGCCTTCCTCGATCACTAAGGTAGTTCTTCCCCGCTCCGGGTAGGCGAACTCCGGCCTTCATAACTTGCCGGGGCTTCTCACAACCTCCGTTGAGAAGCTCACCACGCATGATCACCTCCAAGCCGTCTAGGAGGCGGCAACCTCCAAGAGTAATAAGCCTTGAAGCTTGCTTGAGGTCAAATTTGAGTGTCTAAAGGCTCAAACTAAATGCAACACTCAAATTATGCTCTTCACTCTCTCAAAAGAAAATTGAATGCACTATTGGAGAGAAGAAAACTTGCTAGAGCTCAAATATCTTCAATGTGGACCAAAAAGAACTCTAGAGTGCAGGTGGGGGTGTATTTATAGCCTCCACCAACTTTTCTAGCCGTTGGAGCTCGAAATGTGCTAAAATCAGGATTTTCGGTGCTACCGCCCATGTAATACTGGTAGCACCGGGCTTCAACCCAACGATTGGAACAATGCATTAAATACACTGCCAGAGACTGTTATGCAGAGGGTCCGATGCTACTGCCCAATTGGGACCAGTAGCACCGGGCGCTTTTTATTTTTGCTCTACCAGAAAGAACTTCTCTGGAATTTTTGCACCGGACTGAGGGGCCGGTGCTACCGCTCGCCGATAGCACCGCGCAACCATGGGCGGTAGCACCAGACTGCCCGACTGCCCAAAAACAAGCCCTTTGGAATTTTAGCACCAGGCAGAGGGACTGGTGCTACCGCTCGCCCGGTAGTATCGCGCTACCTTGGGCGGTAGCACCGCCCTGCCTGGTCGCCCAAAAATACCCTTCTCGGGTTTTTACACACAGCTCTGGGGCCGGTGCTACCGTTTCCCTGGTAGCATCAGGCTACCATGGGCGGTAGCACCGGAATGCCAAAATGCCCAAAAACAAGCCTTTTGGAATTTTCACACTGGGCATTAAGGCCAGTGCTACCTCTTGCCCGGTAGCTCCGCCCTACCATGGGCGGTAGCACTGGACTTCTGGATTCTTTCTTTCAACAAATATGGAATTTTAATTACAATTTTTGTGTGACATGATGCAAGATCTTTTGCATAGATTTGAGCCTTTAACCCCTAGATGACATCAAGATAATCGTCAAGACCCCTCTTAATAGTACGACCCTAATTCTAGCAATCCAATCTTTTCTCCAAACTTCGAGATCGGTAAAAGCTATGAAAAAGTCCTTAAATATTTATACCTTAGCCCTTTTGTCTTGACACTTTGATCGTCTCTTCATCAACTTCATGCTTTTATAATCATCGAAACATGGACCAACCTATTCTGAAAATGCTCAAATGGGAAATGTTAGTCCTTTAACCGTAATTGTCATTAATTACCAAAACCAAATCGAATTGGGGGCCTAGATGCTTTCAATCTCCCCCTTTTTGGTAATTAATGACAACTTACACGTAAAAATTTTGAATTGAGTTTGAACTTTGAGTATGCACTTGGAAAAACAAGTTGTAACCTCAAAGTCTTTGGTTTAATCATTTAATCAACAATAATTGAAAAGAAAACAAGCTCCCCCTAAATATGTGTGTATACATAGAGAATGAAGATTTGCACATATAAGGAAAATTGAAAATTTTGACGGAGTTTTATTTGAACAATAGATACGAGGATGAACAAACAAAACACATATATGCAATGAAAACAATAAGCAACCATAATATCCATACACATCCATAACATCCAAGTCTAGCACAAATATATAAGGTCAAAGCATAAACTAAGTCTATCAACTCCGTCGTCATCGTCTTCATCTTTGTCATATTTCTCCCCCTTTGCATCAAGTACCAAAAACGGAGGTATCTGATGAGCTCAAGAAGATGGAGGAGGAGGAGGAGGAGCCTGCTAAGAGCGAAACTCCTCGAAGGATGAGCGAAGCTCAGAAATAGATGAATCAATGGAGTCAACTCGCCCTCTGACTTCCTCTATGATCTGTCTCATCAACTCGAGTGAAGCTGCTAGTCATGTTAGACCGAAGACTCGCTAGACTGCTCATCAGATCATTTCTCAAGCTATCAAAGAACTGATCACTGGGAGCCTGTTGAGATGATGGAGGGTGCTCTGAGGCATCTGGAGTCTCCTGCGGTTGAGGCTGCTGAGAAGAGGACTGGCCACGCTGACTAATAGCCTGAGGAGCCGCCTCACAGGGCCGATATGGCTTATGAACACTGCCACATCCTACTCGATATCTAGTCACACTCTTCATGATCATCATAATGAAAGGTGCAAAGTAAATTCTTTTACCTCTGTCACATGCTGATGATGCCATCTCTCTGAACATAAAATCAACCACATCAAATTTATGCTTGTACATAACTTTATTCATGATGTTCCATGCATAGCCTCTGATTTCATCAAGATTCCCGCTTTTTTGGATGAACGGTAACCCTGACAATTCTACTGATAAGGCTTGATGAGGGAAGAAGATGTGTCATTTTACCTGGTCTCTTGACTGGTGTTGCTGGATCATAAAACTCAAACTGCCTAGCAAGAGGGAGGACTCTCTCGCTGTGTATCCTCGGATATCCACTGTGGTGAATCCTCCGAATCTCCTCTATCTCATCCTTGGTGACAATGTGCACTGCGGCATCAGTCATCCAGGTGAAGGCATCAAACGACTCAGCAACATGCAAAGTAGCGTAAAATTGCCTGATCATATTCTCATCATAATTGCACTGTCTGTTTACGAAATCTTCCATCCCAGCACCTTAAAACAGTTCAAGAACACCAACAAACAAAGGTATCTTCCGAATGTGATCCCAATTTACCCACTTGTGATCGGCGAACTCTTTGTGTATATAGACTTCATAAAATACTTTTTTGCTGAAAAAGAGTCCTAAACTTGTCTTCAGTTGCACTCCTAGGCAGCATATACTTGTTTGCTTGTGTGAGAGAAACATAGGAGTCACCTTTAATTGTCTTCAGATCAGCAGAAGGATCAAAGTTATCAAAATTTTCGGCCTCTTCCTCGGATCCCTCATCTTCATTTCCAGTGTCATCAATTTCCATTGAGTCATTTTCCTCTTCATCATTTGGTTCTGATGCGGCTTGCTTTTGCTTTGATTGCCTCGAACTACCACCAATGTCTTTTTGACTTTTCTGCCTAACTTTGCGAATTATTTCTGCAATAGGCACTTCATCTTCGCTATCACTCGCATGAGAAGGAGGGTGACCTCTATTTGCCGCAATCTTCTTGTAAGAGCCACTACCACGGGTTCTAGGCATGATCACTGGGTATATATAGAGAATTCAAGGAGTGAGATCAAGATTATATGCCTTAGAGATAGAGTATCTTGCAAAACAACAGACTTTGTGCACAATTTGACTGCAATCCTGGTGCTACCGCCCATGCTAGTCCGGTAGCACCGGGCTTGCGACGGTGCTACCGCACATACTAGACCGGTAGCACCAGACCTCGAGCGGTGCTACCGCACAGAAACCGGTAGCACTGATCGATTGAGATTCAAAACCTAATTTTTACAAAACTTGTGGTTTTGAGTGATTTGATTAAATAAAACTAATCTAATGACATAGAGAGTCATCATAACACTCATTCCATTCACAATTTTAACAAAATTTGCACAAATTTTGCCGCATTTTGCAAGAACCCTAAAAACATGAAACCAAGCACCTAGGGCAAAAGATAATCCAGAGATTTTGACAAGGAGATGTACCTTGGAGAGAGGATTGAGTTAGGAATGAAAAGGTGAAGAAGAATCTTGAAAATCTTGAAGATTTTGGTGTGGAGAAAAAATTGGAATGAGTTGGAGAGAGAAAAGAGGAAGCGGTATGAAGATGGAGGAGAGAGCGGTTGCACCGCGTCTGGCTTATCTCCTTAAACTCGATATTTTCGGTGCTACCGCACAAGACCGGTAGTACCGAACTCCGGTGCTACCGCTCAACTGAGAGTGGTGCTACCGAACCTGATACCCTGATAGGCTGAAACTTAGTCCAAAAAGAGCCAAATGAGTTGAAATAGCTCATATGTTTGCATTTTTTATGAAAAACATATATGAGCATTCCAACCTTATAATCCAATTGAGAAATTTATTTTACAAATAGTTTTTACATAAGATAAGTCCCTTTTTGCTTCAAAAACACTTTCTTTGAAACAAAACACTTAACTATCAAAAAGAAGTTCATTTGTATGTATGAGTTGAAAAAAACCTTTTGGTAGACTAGATATAATGTGATTCTAGTTCCAAAGATGAAAACTCACAATGTGCATTAGATATATCAATATAGACCAAGTTTTGATTGAAGGTAATTTGATGAAAATCGTGATTTTGTCAATAGACATTTTGGGTTAATTTTCAATATAGAGAGAATATATAAAGATAAGTATTTCAAGAAAAGAGATTTATATAATGATAGATTGAAAATTAAGATTTCAAGAAAGTTTTCACTTTAAAAATTTAAAGTAGAATAATTTCAAGTATTTTGACCTAACATGGTCTAAAATCATCTTTTGAAGAATAATAGCACTAATTTTGGTATTTTCACATTTTAGGGATGTAGAATACATATGAGTGGTAAAATACTTCCCTTTAATGTGTTTCTCATCTAAACAAATCAAAACTCGATTAAAATCCAATAAACACCAAATGAAGAAATCAATTAAGGTGCAAATACTCAAACCACATTTGAGATATCTATGACATTTAACTCATTCATTAATTTACAAAAACAAGCTTCATCTAAGGGCTTGGTTAGGATATCCGCTAATTGATTTTCGGTTCTAATGTGACTAATCACAATATCTCCTTTGCTAACATGATCTTGTAAAAAATGATGGCGGATATCAATATGTTTGGTTCTCGAGTGTTGGACCGGGTTGTTGGCTATTTTAACGGCACTTTTATTATCACATAATATAGGCACATTTTTGAAATTTATTCCATAATCAATTAAGGTTTGCCTCATCCACAATAATTGAGCACAGCAACTTTCAGCGAAAATATATTTGGCTTCGGCGGTGGATAGAGCTACGGAATTTTGTTTCTTAGAAAAACCATGAAACTAGGGACCTACCCAACAATCGGCAACTCCCGGAGGTGCTCTTTCTATCCACTTTGCAACCCGCATAATCCGAGTCCAAATATCCAACTAAATCAAATTTAGCGCCTTTAGGATACCATAACCCTATATTTGAGGAATGCTTTAAATATCTAATAATTCTCTTAACGGCTACTAAATGACACTCTTTAGGAGAAGCTTGAAAACGAGCACACATACAAACACTAAACATAATATCGGGCCTAGATGCGGTAAGATAAAGTAAACTACCAACCATAGAACGATAAAGCTTTAAATCTACCAGTTTACCTCCCTCATTGAGGTCTAGATGCCTGTTTGATGCCATTGGAGTCTTGATGGGTTTTGCATCCTCCATGCCAAACCTTTTAAGTAGATCCTTTATGTACTTGGCTTGGCTCATGAATGTCCCATTCTTGAGTTGCTTGATTTGAAGTCCAAGGAAGAAACTCAATTCTCCAATCATTGACATTTCAAACTCCCTAGACATCATATTACCAAATTCTTTGCAAAAATCTTTATTAGTAGAACCAAATATGATATCATCAACATAAATTTGACAAACAAAGAAATCTCCATCTATTACTTTAGTAAAGAGTGTTGTGTCGCTCATACCATGCTCTAGGAGCTTGTTTGAGACCATATAGTGCCTTAGAGAGTTTGTAAACATGGTTTGGTTATTTAGGACTTTCAAAACCGGGAGGCTGTTCAACAAATACCAATTCGGATATTTGTCCATTTAGAAATGTACTCTTCACATCCATTTAAAATAACTTAATATCGAAACAAGATGCAAATGCAAGCAAGATTCGAATAGCTTCTAATCTAGCTACAGGTGCAAAAGTTTCACCAAAATCTAGTCATTCGATTTGTGTGAAACCTTGCGCCACTAATCTTGCCTTATTTCTTACCACAATACCATTCTCATCTTGCTTGTTTCGAAATACCCATTTTGTGCCGATGATATTTTCATCCTTGGGTCTTTCGACTGTAACATCGCAAAAATTTGGATTTTAGAATGTTTAAATTTGAAAATTCACCATTTGCATTTTTTTCCTGAATTAATCAAAGCTTAAATTGAATTTTCTATTTATGAAAGGATTTAATTTGACTAATCTGTCCATCAAACAAAATATTTCAGTTTTAGTTGGCTTCGTTATGCTGCAAGGAATTTTTTTGTATTTTTGGAGATTTTTCTGAATTTATTTGATATTTATTTGAATTTATTTGTTTTTATTTGAATTTCTGGAATTTCGTTAATTCGGAAAACGTTTTTATTTTCAAAATCCTCCCGGGCCGAATTTCTTCCCGCTGCCCACTCTGCTTTTCCCCCTGCCCATCTTCCCGCCTCGCCCGCCTCGCGCCTCGCCCGCCAAGCCCGGCCATTCCGTCGCGGCCGCTCGATCTGGCTTACGTGGGCGGTGGGATGCAGCCGTGTCGCCTCAGTCTTCTCCGGCCGGACTCCGCCGCCGTCGTCGAATCCCGCACCCATCACCGCGATTTCCGGGCCGTTACCGCCGTATCCGCGTCGGACTCCTTCGGCGTCCGCGCCTATTTAACGCGCCGCACCCGCCCCTCTCTCTCGTTTCCCGAGACTCGTCGCCGTGCGCCGCCCTGAGCCCAACCCTAGCGCCGTCGTTCTTCGCCCACGGTGAGCCTCCGGCGCCGCTTTTGGTCGCGCCGAGTTCCCCGCGACGCCCTCTTCCTTTTACCTCTACTCCGGTTCGGATCTGTCGCGGTTTTGCGCGAAGGCGCGTCGTCTTCTCCTCCTCCGGCATTGCCCGCGCCCCCGCCGCCGAGCCGATTTGTCCCGCGCCGCCGTGCCTGGATGGCGTCCGTGTCAGCGCCACGCGATGCCACGCGTTGCCCGCGTCTACACCACCTCCACGCCGCGTCGACCGCGTCGCCTCGCCTCCTCCGCTGCGTCGGCGCCTCTCGGCTCGTGTGCCACGCCGCGTCACCCGCCCACGTGGTTCACCACGTGTGCCCTAGCCAGCGTGGCGGCAGCGTCGGCCGCGTCACCCACCCACGTGGCCCACCACGTGTGCCCTAGCCCGCGTGGCGCCGCGTCGGTATTGCGTCAGCCGCCCCATCAGCCCTAGCCGCCGTGTGGCATGCCACCTCAGCCGGTCTGCCGCGTCACCTTGAGCCGCCTCGGTGCACCCGGTTCATCGTGGAACGAGTCGCTGACGCGTGGGTCCCACCTGTTAGCCGGCAAATTCTTTTGGATTTATTCTTTTCCAGAAATCCCGAAAATTCCAGCCAATCACGTGTTGCCACGTGTCAGCCTCTCTGATTTTCTGATCTGGAATCTACCCGGAGCCCGTTCTCCTTCGTTCGAGCTCCGATTCCAGTGATCCAAATTTCTAAATTCATCTAAATTCAAGATATATCTTCCAGTACCATTATTTTCAATTTTTGAATTTTATTTGAATTTGTTTTATTTATTTGCTCTCGTTTCGCGTGTAGACGACGCAATCGAAGACCAGACGAATCAACAATCAGAGGTAGAACCAGCAAGAGGCAGCGAAGGCAAGTATTCCTTGAACATATTAATCCTAAATTTTATAAAAATGTTATGTTGTTTTTTTTAAATTATGCATGCTTACTTTTATGCAAAGTACTTTAAATGTAGTCTTAAGGTTTAGTTAAATTCCAGTTTGTTATCCCCTCATTGGTATTGATCATGTCGAACCTTTGACACCCTAGATAACACTAGATATTTTATTTGGTGATATCCAGTAGATTAGCATGGAACGGTAGAATTGCTTAGTCCAGCTTAAGCGTTTGGGTATTGTGCCATTTTGGGAATCATTTCAAGTATTGTTTAAACATATTTGTGAAATTGCGGCAATTGGTGTTGCTGCTGTGATTTAAGTAAAATAAAGTGGAAATGATTTAGACCGGGGCGGATGGATGTTTGGCGGGTGCAGAAAGCACGAGACCTTGGTATGTGAATATTCCGCCCTAGTCAATTAAGGACCGAAGCGTGTGTTACCATGGACCGAGCACTACCGTACAACCACAAGTCTATATGGGTACGACCTGGCTAAATAATTTGTGCGTCTCATTATTAGCTTCGCCAGTTGGTGAGTGCCAGATGTTGGCAGGCGCAAGAGGGGCTTCAGATCGGGCGGCTAGAACCCTAACAATGGTGAAACCTTAGCGGCGAGGTTAATAGTAGGGTTGTGCATTGTAAAGGCCTTATCATGATCTCTCTGCCGACACACCAAAGGAAGTGTGTTAATTGCATGGCAACAAGAGTCGATCATGTCTTGTGGGTAAAGTGTACACACTCTGCAGAGTTAAAACTACTTAAGTAGTCGTGCCCACGGTCAAGGGCAGGCGAGGTACGCTTGCACAATGTAGATTTTATGGTTTTGTTTTAAAGGAAAATGTTGGTTTGGGAATCCGTGAGCAGATGGAACTCTCGGGTTATGGTTTGGCGGATAGAGCCAGTCAGGTAGATGGAACCTGCTTTAATTGTCATATCAAATTCAATTACTATTCAATTACCTTTTGATCAAATGATGCTTTATGAAATTACTATTGGTATTTATAGTTAAACTTTGCTTTATGCTAAAAGAGCCATATTATGCCTTCAATTGTTTAGCCTTGCATATAGTTATCATGCATTATGTTTCCAAGACTTGCGGAGTACATTCTGTGCTCACCCTTGCAACATCCCCAACCTTCCACAGAAGAGTTCGCAGAAGCTGAAGGTGACTACGATTTCTACGCTTGTGGTTATGACGAAGGCGATCCGGAATGCTAGGACGCGAACCCCAGTCGATTGCCTGTTGGGCAAATGGATGGGCTTACTTTGCTTTTTGTTATTTCGTTTCCGCTGTTTCTTATTGAACTCATGCTACGATGCTGCTTATTTGTAATAATTGGCCATAAGGCTAATACTCTTTTGCTTAATTAATATTATTTGATTCGTGATATAGATGTGTTGTCATCACTGTTTCCACTGTGTGTGCTAGCTTTTCCTGGACTAGCACAGGTTATACACAGAGGGTTCGGATTTGGAGATCCGGTCCCGACATCGACTAGCGTCCATACATCATTTCGAGCGAAATTGTTGAGCTCTTCCTGCATTGAGCTTACCCAATCCGGATCATCTAAAGCTTCATCTACATAAGTAGGTTCAAGATAGGACACAAAAGAGTAATGTTCACAAAAAGAAGCGACACGAGATCGAGTTAGAACACCCTTACTAACATCTCCCAAAATTTGATCTATTAGATGATCCTTGGAGAGTCCATGATGGACTCTTTGAGGTTGGGGTTGAACTTGTTGATCACTCTCCTTCTCATCCACATGAATTGGTTGAGCTTGACATGGCGTTGCGGAAGTAGATGGTTCAACTTGAGTGGATGAGGGTTCATTTTCTTTGTACATTTCCAGCTTTACATCTCCAAGTGTCATATTTTTCATTGCTTCTCTTAAGCCTTCATTACCTACATCATCCAAATTTTCTTGCTCTTCTTGAGTGCCATTAGTTTCATCAAATTCAACATCACAAGCCTCTTAAAAAAACCTTTTTTTATTAAAAATACGATAGGCTTTTCCATTTGAAGAGTAGCCAAGCAAGAAACCTTCATCAAAACGACTTTGAAATTTTGAGAACCGAACACCCTTCTTCAAAATATAATAACATTTGAAACCAAAAACTCAAAAGTAAGAAATATTCGGCCTTCTTCCAATGAGAAGCTCAAAGGAAGTCTTTTTCAAAAGACGATGCAAATAAAGCCTATTTGTTGCATGATAAGCGGTATTAATGGCTTCCGCCCAAAAACTATCGAAAGTGCCATATTCATCAAGCATTGTTCTTGCCATTTCAATTAATGTTCGATTTTTTCCGTTCTACAACTCCATTTTGTTCCGGAGTGTAGGTGGCAAAAAGCTCGTGTTTTATTCCAAGTTCATCACAATAATCTTCAATTCTTGTATTTTTGAACTCGGAACCATTATCACTACGAATTTTCTTTATTTTGAAATCAAATTCATTTTGAGCCCTTTTTACAAATCTTTTAAAAATTTCGGAGGCTTCTAATTTATCATCTAAAAAGAACACCGAAGTATACCTAGAATAATCATCAACAATGACTAAACAATAAGAATTGCCTCCGATGCTCTTATAGGTTATCGAGCCAAACAAATCCATATGTAAGAGCTCTAACGGTTTAGATGTGGACATGATACTTTTTGAAGGATGAGAACTAGCCACTTGCTTGCCGGCTTGGCAAGCACTACAAAGTCTATTTTTCTCAAACTTAACATCTTTCAAGCCAACAACTAAATCATTTTTAAAAAGCTTTTTAAGTTGAATCATTCCTACATGTGCTAGTCTTCTATGCCACAACCAACCTAAGGAGGTTTTAGCAATTAAACAAGTTTGGAGACATGACTCATTTCAGGAGAAGTCAACTAAATATAAATTTCTAAATCTAAAACCTTTGAATATCAAAGAGTTATCATTTTCTTTAGAAATCACTACTCCATTCTTAGAAAACTTGCAAGTGAGACCAAGATCACAAATTTGTGCAACGGATAGCAAATTAAAATTCAACGTTTCAACTAAGGAGACATTTGAAATAGAAATGTCATTTGAGATAGCTATTTTACCCAATCCTAATACCTTTCCTTTACTATTGTCATCAAAAGTGATCTTGTCATATTGGCCACTCCCCTATTCAAATGTGGTGGATATTTTCCGGTCACCGGTCATGTGTTGAGTGCATCCACTATCCAACGCCCAATGCCGTTCGTCAGTCTTGAGTTCACCTACAAAAGAAAATCAAGCCTTTTTAGGTACCCAAATTTGTTTGGGTCCATAGAGGTTAGTAACCAAGGCTTTGGGCACCCAAATAGCATTCTTCCTATGACCAAGTATAGGAGTACCAACAAACTTAGCAATAATTTTACCAAAACTATTTTTCTTAAGCACAAAGTAAGAATCATAAATTTTATTTTTGGATGCTTTGCCTAAAGGACAATCATTTGATAGATGACCTACATCATGGCATTTATAACAAAGCTTTCCATTAGATTTTACAAACCGAGGAGCTTTGTTGCTAATTTTCTTACCCTTCTTAGGGATATACCCAAGACCTTCTTTATTGTAGGAACATCTTTGACTATTCAAGATTTTATTTAGAGTATCCTTGCCCTTAAAGCATCTATCTAGACTTTTGCTAAGTTTATTCACTTGTTCTTTAAGTTCATTATTTTCTACCATTAAATTTTCATGGCAAGAAATTGAGCTAGCATATGAAGATGAAGGCACAACAATTAAATCATCACAAGAAGTAGATATGCTAGTTTTTGCTACACAATATGAATATATTTCTAAACTAGACATATCATTAATAATCTTGCAACTAATGCCTACATCATTTTAAGGCTTTGAATGGTCCTTGGCAAGGAGAGTCTCATGAGCTTCCTTTAGCTCCTCATAAGAGACTTTGAGAGAAAGATATTCTTTTCTCAAAGCCTTATGTTTAGACTTTTCTTTGCCGAGGTACTCATTCAAGTCCTTAAGCATATCCATTAGCTCATCATAGGAGAATTCATCATCGTCATTTGATTTTACCTTAAAATCTCCTTTTGCCATGAGACACAAAGGAGTGACGAATGGTGAGGAAGCCTCCTTGATAGCAATGCCGGCGAGACCCTTCTTCTTTGAAGGTGTATCATCCTCGGAAGAGTCAGAGTCCGAATATTCTTCTTCGGAATCCCACTCTCCAATGTGAGCCTCGCCTTTTCCGTCCTTATTAAGCTTCTTTAAGAACTTCTTCTTCTTAGGTGACTTGTTCTTGTCGTCCTTCTTCTTGGGACAATGAGAAGTAATGTGTCCCTTCTCATCGTACTCATAGCACTGGATATTTCTATATCGATTGGTGCTTGAGTATTGTCCCTTCTTGAATTTTTGAGGAGCGCTTCTGCTTGAGCGCCTCTTCATGAATCTCCTCATTCTTCTTACAAGGAGGGCCATTTCCTCCTCGGTGTCTTCATCATCATCGGAGTCATCAAACGCCTCATCGCTTGACTCCGCCTTCGCCTTGAAGGCGATATTATTTTTCTTCGAAGAGCTTTGTTCCAAAAGCACTTCCTTGTCTTTCTTGTAAAACTCATCTGTAATGAGGTTTCCAAGAAGTCCCGTTGGCGTCATCCTTGGCAACTCCGGTGAGTTGAGAAACAACGTCACCAAAGTCTCATATTTGTCCGGAAGAGCCCTAAGCATCTTACGAACAATATCAAAATTGGTTAGTGACGTCCCAAGGCCCTTGAGCTCATTTACTATGTTGTTCAACCGTGAATACATTTCATTAATGTTTTCATGGGGCAATATAATAAAACTCTCATATTTGATCCGAAGCATATGCAATTTGGCTTCTTTGACCGAGGATGTCCCCTCATGAATTTTTGAGAGGGTTGTCTAAATCTAATGAGCAGTTTCAAGGTTGCTCACTCGATTGAACTCATCCGTGTTCAAAGCACCAAAAAGAGCGTTCATAACTTGAGCGTTGAGATGAGTGTTTCGCTCTTCTTGTTCCATTGTGAGTGTAAAATTAACTCCTAAAGCGAAACCCTCAACTACAATTCTCCATATACTTAGGCTCATGGCCTTTAGATAAACGGTCATGCGAATTTTCCAATATGCATAATTTGTGCCATCAAAACATAGAGCTTTGCCTATTGACACCCCATCGCTAGCCATCCTTACTCTCAAGGCAGTAAAGCCCCAAAAGAGAGTTCGTGCTCTGATAACACTTGTAGGATCAATGATAACCGACTAGAGGGGGGTGAATAGGAGGTTTTCAAATTTTTCGATTCTAAATTCAATCAATTAAAGCACAAGGCAAGAATTGCGATTTCCTTCAATTTTGCAACTAAGTTCTCTAATAAATATCAAGTACTCTAGCAATTCAAGTATGAATAAAATAGAAAGCTAAGCACAAATAATACACTTGAAAAGCTAGAAGATTGAATTAAACACTAGAAGTGTAAATGCAAATCACAAAAGAGCAAGAGACAAGATCTTTGACCCGTGGTCTCGGAGACTTGCCGGTCTCCCCTACTCCACGCTGAGGTGACATGAACAACTTCAAGCTAGCTCCACCCGCTTGAGCCTTCCTCGATCACTAAGGTAGTTCTTCCCCGCTCCGGGTAAGCGAACTCCGATCTTCACAACTTGTTAGGGCTTCTCAAAACCTCCGTTGAGAAGCTCAACGCACACGATAGCCACTATGTCATCTAACAGGCGGCAACCTCCAAGAGTAATAAGCCTTGACGCTTGCTTGAGGTCAAATTTGAGTGTCTAAAGGCTCAAACTAAATGCAACACTCAAATTTTGCTCTTCACTCTTTCAAATGAAAATTGACTGCACTGTTGGAGAGAAGAAAACTTGCTAGAGCTCAAATATGCTCAATGAGGACCAAGAAGAACTCTAGAGTGCAGGTGGGGTGTATTTATAGCCCCACCAACTTTTCTAGTCGTTGGAGCTCGAAATGTGCTGAAATCAGGATTTTCGATACTACCGCCCATGTAGGACCAGTAGCACTGGGCTCCAACCCAATGGTTGGAATAGTGCATTAAATGCGTTGCCAGAGACCGTTTTGCAGAGGGTCCGGTGCTACCGCCTAACTGGGACCGGTAGTATTGGGCGCTTTTATTTTTTCTCTGCCAGAAAGAGCTTCTCTAGAATTTTTGCACTAGGCTGAGGGGATGGTGCTATCGCTCGCCCGGTAGCACCGCGCTACCATGGGCGGTAGCACCGGACCGCCCGACTGCCCAAAAACAAGCCCTATGGAATTTTAGCACCGGGCAGAGGGGTCGGTGCTACTGCTCACCCGGTAGCACTACGCTACCATGGGCGGTAGCACCGCCCTGCCTAGTCCCCCAAAAATACCCTTCTCGGGTTTTTACACACCACTTTAGGGCCGGTGCTACCGCTTCCCCGATAGCACTGGACCGCCAAAATGCCCACAAACAAGCCTTCTGGAATTTTCACACCAGGCATTAAGGCCGGTGCTACCGCTTGTCCGGTAGCACCACCCTACCATGAGCGGTAGCACAGGACTTCCAGATTCTTTCTTTCAACAAATATGGAATTTTAATTAGAATTTTTGTATGACATGATGCATGATGTTAAGCATAGATTTGAGCCTTTAACCCCTAGATGACATCAAGATAACCGTCAAGACCCTTCTTCGTCAAGACCCTTCTTAATAGTACGTCCCTAATTCTAGCAATCCGATCTTTTCTCCAAACTTCGAGATCGGTAAAAGCTATGAAAAAGTCCTTAAATATTTATACCTTAGCCCTTTTGTCTTGACACCTTGATCTTCCCTTCATCAACTTCATGCTTTCATAATCATCGAAACTTGGACCAACCTATTCTCAAAATGTTCAAATGGGAAATGTTAGTCCTTTAACCGTAATCGTCATTAATTACAAAAACCAAATCGAATTGGTGGCCTAGATGCTTTCAGTGTCAAGATTGATCACTCGATTGAACTTATCCACGTTCAAGGCTCCAAATAAAGCGTTCATTGCTTGAGCATTGAGATGAGAATTTCGCTCTTCTTATTCAATGGTGAGTGTGAGATTTAATCTTTTAGCGAAACCCTCATCCACAATTCTCCATATGCTTGGGCTCATGGCCTTGAGATAAACGTTCATGCGTATTTTCTAATATGCATAATTTGTGCTATCAAATAAAGGTTCCTTGCCTATGGAAACCCCGCCGCTAGCCATCCTTTACTCTCCTGGTGGTAAAGCCCCAAAAGAGAGTCCAAGCTCTAAAACCACTTCTAGGATCAAGGATAACCAACTAGAGGGGATGAATAGGAGGTTTTAAAATTTTCTGGCTCTAATTGCAATAAATGATCAAGTAATACTAGAATTAAGAATTTTTGACAATTAAAGCATAAAGCGTCTAGGTTTCGCTAAATGCACCAACAAGCTATGTCTAAGCAATTTAACAATCCTAAAGAGATGATTAAAGCTAAGTATACTAGGAAGTAAATTATTCAAATTTAAACACGAGGCAAACCACAAAAGATGGACATAAGAATTTTATCTCAAGGTCTCGGAGACTTGCCGGTCTCCCGTAATCCACGTTAAGGAAGCTTGAACAAATCAATCCGGCTTCTTGCGCAATGAGCCTCCCTCGATCACTAGTGGTAGCTCTTCCCCGCTCCGGGTAGGTGAGCTCGAACCTACACAATCCACCGGGCCTCCTCACAAGCTTATTTGAGGAGATCACTGGTTCTCACGTCTCCAATCCGTCTACGAGGCAGCAACCTCTAAGAGAATTGACCTTGATGCTTGAGGTTGATCAAGTTTTTAATGGTTCAACTTGAATGCACACACTTGAATTCTCTCAACGACTCACAAAATATAAATTAAATGCTCTAAAGATGATGATAGACTTGCAAGGGATCACAAATATGCAATGAATGTCCAAGAAGCTAGCCTTGCTGCAGGTGGGGGTGTATATATAACCCCAACCAACAAATCTAGCCGTTACTACCTAATTCCTAAAAAATTCAGGAAAGTCAATACTACCGCCCATGTAGGGCCGGTAGTGCCGGTCTCAAGCAAAATGGTCGACTGTAGCATTTAATGCTGAGAGGAACTAGCCGTTGCTACAGTTCCCTGGCACTACCACCAATGTAGGACCGGTAGTGACCGCCATAAGCACCAAGAAATGTGCTTTTTCACCCCTTTTCTGGAAAAAGGCTATCGTTTATTCGGGTTGGCACTACCGTACCTACGGCAGTACCGCTCCCAGATGGGTTGTGTAGTGCCGGTTGGGTAAAAACCCAGAAAATGCACTGTTCTGGAATACATCTACTGACCACTAGGGCCGGTACTACTACACCTACGGCAGTACCGCCCTAAGGCGATCGATAGTGTCGTCCTGGGCACACCCCCAAAAACAACATACTGTAAATAGCTACCAGCCTCTAGAGCCAGTACTACTTGAAAGACCATGTGGAGGTCTATTCTTGATGGTGATGAGGAATTGACTGTGTTTTAGCATGTTGAGCTTGAATTTGAGTTTGATTTGAATTGGATTTTCAAAATGAAGCAATTTGGATTTTGTCTGCCAGGAGCGGCACTCATCGGCCTCGATGAGGGCGACATCGTCGCTGTGGGCGCACTACCGCCGAGGGGTGGTAGTTATTTTCCAGAGAGAGGTGTTATTTGGTTCTTGGCGGACCATCGGCAATGTTGGGCAGTAGTGCCGAGCGCACTACCGGCCTGGTGTAGGCGATAGTGCCGATTTCATGAGCGAATTGCATTTTAAAATGTGATTTTGGATGATTATTGCATATCTTTGTTGGACATTGCTATGTGATGTGTTTCCTTGTTTTTGATGGTTGCAGGTCAACGATGCTAGATCATGGTGAGGCGAAGGATGATCGGGACTAGGCGAGGTGCGCCAGAGGTTTAGACGATCGGGGATCGCCGGAAGATGATCGGAGATGAAGTTGTGGCAAACCGTGAAGACAAGGAACGAACGAGATGCTAACTAGGCGCTGCATAGATCAATGAGGGCCAATGGATCTTGGTCTAGTTGATAGGTTAGCGGGTCTAGTTAGTGTGCTTTGAAAACCGTGCAAGAAAACCCATTATGTGTGTGGGTTTTGGGTGAGCCCTTGTATGGCTGGTTGAGTGGGTTAATCCTAGCCCTTGATGAGTGCTCTAGGGTTTAGAAGCTCATCCAAGGGTGGTAGGTGGCCCAAGAGTAGTATAATAGGGGTAGCCCTGCTCATCTTGAAGGTTTTGAGGTTGTTGTGCTCCTTTCAGTTTTGCCCACTTTGTTGTGAGGCTTTGCAAACTTCCCTTCTAGAAATAAAAGTTTAATCCATTCCTCTCAATTCTGAATTTACTTTCCGCATTTACATTATGCTTTAAATTTAGTCTTTAAATTCCGCAATTTACATTCATGTAATTTACTTTCATGCAAGTTGGATTTGCCTCCCCTCCTTCTAAATTCTTTTGGATCTTTTGTTGATGATGTATGATTGATGGATGAGTCTTCTTCAGACCATATCCCAATCATCTAGGCAAATCTTGTGTTCTTTCTTACAAGAAACCGATTTTTGTTCATGAGAGGATCAATCTTGGAAGATCGGGTTTTTGTGCGTTCTTGTCTTGTGTCCTGGCTTGCTATGATATGTGGGAAGTCATCTAGGATCATCTTGATCATCGAGAACCCACAAGCAAGTTTGGGGCTTAGTTTTTGGTTTTGTACTCGTTCTTGTGTACCCTTCCGTAAATTTGAAAAAGGTTGGAACTTTGACGTCGATTCTTGCAATCATCGGTTGGAATAGGTTCCTGACACCCATAGGAAGGTGTCCACAAAGTTTCATTGAGTTTGGATCAATGGATCAAAAGATTCCTTGATTTTTGTTTTTGAACTCGTGCTGAAATCACTGTTCATATGCATGTTTTACTGTTGCTACAGTAACTCCGCAGTGCCGGCCTCAAGCTGAAATTTCAAAAAACTGATTCTTCCACCTCCATTTGATACCGAAGTATTTTGGCTTGGTTTCTTTGGGTAAAAAATTGCATTTGTGATCTTCTTTGGGGATAAAACTTATTTTGGGATCATTCACCCCCCTCTGATCGCCATCTCGATCCTTCACTACTGCACCTCCAGCAGCACTGCTCCCATAAGGTCGGTGGGGCCGGCCTGGAAAAACCTCAAAAATAGCCCTCTCTATCAAAGAACTACCAGCCCCTTGAGCCAGTATTGTTGCCCTAGCGGCAGTACCGCTCTTAGATAGTTGGTTGTGCTATTTTTGAAGAATCAACAGTTGAAGAATCTACACCTGTGTTGGAAGAGGAAGTCCAGGAAGACATGAGTCATTAGGGTCCGAGCCTTGTCGGTTGCCTGTGGTGAACTGATGAGCTATCTACGTTTTCTACTTTCCGCTGCATAATTATTAGTTTATATTTCCAGTCTTGCCCTGCGTGGCTTAATAATGTAAGTTGGTCATAAGATCATACATTTAGTTATATCAATAAGTGAACTATTACTCTATTATTGTTGTGTATGATGTGATATGTACCAATGTTAAGCTGTGTGCACTAGCGTTGATCCTGGGACTAGTGCGGTAAACACAGTGGGTTCGAATCAGTGGATTCGGGTCCTTACAGTATTCTTAGTTCCTCATAGCTCCCTGATGTGCCCGGACAGTACTCGGTATGTCCTACTAGGAGCACTCACGGAGTGCCACCAGACTAGCTGACGTACCCATCAGAGCATGTGCAGCGCCATCGGGAGAGTGTAAGATCGAGGAAGCCGACTAGAGGGGGTGAATAGGCGGCTTTAAAATTTTCTTCAACGATTAATTAAAATCTCGCCTATTTATTCTTATGTCAAAACCTAAACAAAAATCAATGCAGAAACTATAAACTAAAGTTTTGACATTAAGCCTAAGTCAACTAGGCTCACTAAAAGCACTAGCTAATTATGTCTCTAACAAGAATATGCAATCCTAAATACAATAAGCAATTTAATTCTAGAAATGTAAATTGCAACAATATAAATAAGAATTGCAAGCAACCACAAAGAGACACATCGATATTTTACCGTGGTGTTCGGAGACCCGGTCTCCCCTAATCCACGTTGAGGCTAGCCCAAACCACTTTCGACTGGCTCCACGAATAGAGGTTCTGCCTCGATTCCACTAGTGGTAGCTCTTTCCCGCTCTAGGTAGGTGAGCTCCGACCTACACAACCTTGCCGGGCCTTCTCACAATCTCCTTAAGAAGATCACCGCACACGACGTCTCCACACGCCGTCTAGGTATCGGCAAACACCAAGAGTAATAAGTCAAGACCTCTAACTTGAGCTCCACCAAGTACAACACATGTACAATGGTAATTACCAAGTGCAACACATGCACAAGGCTTCCCTCAAGTGCAACACATGCACAAGAGGCTCTCAATCCTCTCCTAATTGCAACACATGGAATTAGAGCTCACTCTTAGCTCAAGAACCAAATTTGGGAATGCAACACATGCACAAGACCACACAAATGCTCAACAAAGTCAACAACACCCAAATGCCAACCCCCAAGGCTTCTTATATAGCCTCCACAAGAAAAACTAGCCGTTGGGGGAAAATTGGGCATAAATGCCCAGGAAGCCTGGTCATACCTCCCTAGGGCCGGTATGACCGGCCTTTGGTCCAACGGCTAGAAAAAACTAGCCGTTACACAGAAAATCCGGTCATACCGCACCCCAGACCGGTATGACCGCTCTACGGTCGGTATGACCGGAGGGGGTCCGGTCATACCGGGTTACATCCCCCAAAAGACACTCCTCTGTAAAAAACAACCGGACCTTCTCGGGTTATACCGAACTAGGGGTGGTCATACCACTCCTTCAGCCACTAAAACATCCATAACTTTTTACTCTGAACTCCGATTTATGTGATTTTTGATTCTATGCGAAGCTTATCATGAGGACTAAAATCTCCACCTATTTTCAAGATTTAAGAAACCATACATATTTTTAAATATCACATAAACAAAACTCTAATGTGGTCATTCAAGTCTAAAATCTGATTTTTCGAAATCTGTCACATAGACTTGATCAAGGGCATGACTACAAGCTAGCAAGAGTCAATAAGATCAAATATTGAGCCATGTGATGATCAAATCATGATCAAAACAATTTTGCAAAATATATTTGCAAAATCTAATCACATGCTCAAATATCAAATGCATGAACACCAATATTTTGCAAAACACATTCGCAAATATAAATATTGTAAACAAGAGCAATCAAGATCATATCTTTGAGCCATGTGATAATCAACATATGATCAAACCAATCTGCAAACACATTTGCAAACTCTATTCACATGCTCCAAGATAAGATTCAATTAAACTATATTTTGCAAAAACTCATTTTGCAAACACAAAGCATAAACCTATCTTAGCCTTTGTGATGATCAACACATGATCAAGTCACAAGCTAAGACTCCGATGTATGAGCTCTTTATTTGCAACACATACAAATATCTAGCTCCATACAAACAACCACTTAAACCCACTTGCATAAGCTATCTCCCTTTTGTAACACATGCAAATCCATAGCTCTATACAAAAACTAAATTGATTAAGATTCAATAAGAAGCAAGCATGAGCTCCCTTATTTGTAACACATGCAAATACTTAGCTCATGCAAGAACCAACAAAGAGAGTGAGATAGAGTGAACCGGATTGAGTTCATCAACACATGATGAAGCTCAAGCTATAAAATTCGACCCCTCTTAATAGTACGGCAACCTACACTAGCAACCTGGTCTCCCATCCAAACACCGAGACTGGTAAAAAACTAGGAACACATCCTTAGCCCTAGCTAGTTATACCTTTGCCTTTAGCACATCCACTTGGAGCTTTTATGATTTCCATCATCTTCTCTCCAAGCCGGGTGCTTTCTTCTTGTTCATCAACACATGATGAACCTTCTCTAGCTTCACTTCACTTCGGGATTCATCCTTGAAGCTTATCAACACATGATGACTTCTCCTTCCCGATTCTTCATTTTCTTGGACTCAACCTACTTCACAACTCATGAAAGATTGTTAGTCCAACAAACACGATTGCCTCAATCATCAATTGCACTCTATTAACACATAATGGATGCCTCTATGATCGATTGAGCACAACCCTAATCAATTTGATTGATTTAAAGGTGTCTTCAGTATTTTGATGCAACTAATGCTTCATTATACTCAAGAACTTTCCGCTTGTCCTTAACCAATGAAGAAACACCATCAACACATGATGAAGTATTCTTTGATTGATTGAAAGATAACCGAATTCAATGTAAATTTCATTTAAATTGACATGAGTATATATGAACTACACAAGTTTCATTTACTCATTTTGATTGTTACTAAGTAATGATCCAAATTATGCTGGAGTGGTGGAAAGGGATCAATACTCTTAATACCATCAACAATAGAATAAACTCCATTAAATATGTACATATAAATAATTGAACTTGGAATCAATATGCACATAATCAATCTTAAATAGTATTTGAGTTTATCCTATATTAACATGAGTATACTACAACTACACAAGTTATATATACTCAAATGATTGTTTCAAAGTAATGATCCTTGACATAGAAAGATGAAATAGATCAATAATATTATAACATCAAGGTAAAGTATGAAGTCCCCCTAAATGTGTGCATTCATGTATATATGGAATTGAAACATTAATGCACATCTTGAGGTCTAAATAATGGTAGAGTTCATCCTTTAACTTGAATCCAAAATATGCATTAAGATATCATAAAATGAATACAAGTGCATACCTTGAGTTTTTCATTTTTCAATGAGATGAGACTAATCAAAGATATACTCAATAAAAGAGTTAGTCTCATATTTGGATTTATCAATATGATCATGAGTATTGTATCCAAGGAATGCAACAAGATATATAATATGAACTCGAATGCATACCTTTGATATTTTCACATTTTTCATCCAAAAGAGACTAATAAGAGTTGAACTCAACAAAAGAGTTAGTCTCATAAAGAGATTTGTCATTAATTAACAATTAAGACTAATCAATATTATGATTATCAAAATAGTTAGTCTCAATATTAGATTTGTCATTAACACCAAAACCAACTTAATAGAGCTTGAACTTTCAGCGAGTATGCCTAACATCACACGGGGAGTTGCACTGTGAAAGAAACGCATGTAGTATTTTTTCGTTTTTAACCGTACTTTTTATTGTGGACGAGTACATTTGCATGCTCATGACTTTTGTTTCTTTGTTATTACGTCAAATTTTTTTTATTACTATTTGTTTGTCATTCCTTTTTAGCGTGCTACCGATGTCGTCAATCTTTTCATTGCTCACTTGCTCCACCACACTGAAGCAACATCACACCACGATAACTCCACCGTCAATCGACAAAACCGCTATGAATTTTTTTAATACTTTTTTCCAACCTTGGTGATGTCCTCCTCTGTTGAATTGTACGTCAATATTTTCAAACAAATTACTATTTCAAAAAACAAATAGTCCCTCTCCATTTCAAATGGGACAGCAATAAAATTTTCATAAATAATACGTTGACAATTTTCAACACAAAAAATGCACAAATAATTTGCAACAAAAAAATTATAAAAATACCTGCCGCTGTTTCATTTGACAATAGAACATGTAGGTATTTGTGCCATTTTCGGCTTTGACATATTATTCGTGCAAATATTATTAAAAATATATTATTTAAAAAAAATTCTGCAACGACTAGGGTCGGCACCAACTTCATTACAATCTCTTCGAGTAGTAGACATAGGAAGGATTGTTCCTCAGCTAATTTTTTGTTGATGTTGACATATAGCTTTGCTTACGTATACTTGTTGTTTGAGTGTTCTATCTGGCAACACTTATGGGGAAAAATATTCGCCTGTTATTCTCAGCAAATTAACTGCTGGTTACCCCTGTTCAGACTGGACAGTCTGGACAAATTGCACCATTTATGTATATGCATCTTCCGCGGAATTGAGCCTAGCTAGATGGTGGGAGCTGGTGTGGGTGTACAACTTCATCACTAGACCTGAGCATCACGGATACGATGGGCTACAGGTCTAAACTATACCGTGCAGCCATGGTTTAGTCAATCCATCGTGTGTCGTGCCGACTCGACTCGCCTCTGGCAAGCTCTATTGGCACGTTGTGGCATCTTTGTGCCTTGCCGGTCTAGATCTGATCTATTTGCACCATTGCAAGGAGAGGAAAGTAACCGGAGACGCACAGGATCAAGACAGTGGACACAAATATTAGGAAAAAAACTATATTTTATTCATTCTCCACAAAAGACATGTTGAGATAGTGGTTGATCTCTACTCGTGGATTGCATTGCGACCTACTCAACACATTGGAAGACAAACTAGACGCTTTACCTTTTAGCTTCCACATACTTGAAGTGGTCGAACCACCTCGTACTTGTTGCATTGTTGAGGCGGTTTTCTTGCTTCACTTCTGTTCCTAAACTTTTTATAATATTTGTCAAAAACTATAAAAAAAAACTCATGCCAAAATCATGTCGTGCCCACTTCATGATCGTCAGCCCTGTATTATGCTATGCTGGCCCAAACACAGCCCTTCGAGACGTGTCACCCATCGTTCCCAGCCGCCAGGCCTGGCACGACCATTACAATCGTGTTATACTAGCCAGACCCGTGCGCATGCATACTATGCTATGCCTTAGGCCGGCCCAAAAAAGCGGGCACCATGCCCACGTCTAGTCATCACCCAGATTCTTATTTTCTTCTTTTTAACTGAAAAGATCGGTATCTGATTCCTCTCAGGTATTCTCAGTCTTTTTTATATGCATCTTCTTTGCATCACCCCTTAGTTGATTTTTGTTGTTTGCTCCGTGTCATGTTTAGGACATGTGAACGATCGGTGGATATAGATGTATGACCGTGTCAAGCGGTTGTTGACCAGATTAATTATGAATTATGTGATGTTCCGATTTTGCTATACTACGTATTATTCATGTGAACTAGTGTATGTAACATCTTGTTACGCGCGCAGCCGTTCAATATAGGAATATTTTGTAACACTTAAACTGTAGTGATCTTTCCATTTCTGAGTAGTGAACTCTGTTTCTGTTTGTGACTGTGCTCTGCTTCATGCTCCTTAGTGCACCTTGCATTAACAGAGGCGACGGCCTAGCAGAGTAGTGTTCTATTGCATGTCTCAAACGGGTTACTCGAGCCTTTCCATACTGTGATTCTTGAGCCTTTCTGAATGCGAATTGCATAGGTGGTTTGTTCATTGAGCTTTCGCCCAAAACAAAAAAAACAAAAAAATTAAAGAAAGACAAAATGGCATAGAGTTTTATTGAAACTACAGACTAATTTAAACTAGTGCGATTAAGCTTGTCAGTTTTGTACATCATTTTACTAGTACGTTTTTCTTAGACCTTCACGAGCAGCAGATACTCTCCAGTTGCATCTTCCGCCTCATATTGGCGATGAAGTCGTCGAACCTCTTGTTCATCTCGTCCAGATCGTCTCTGCACTCGACCTCTGTTTCCTCTCGTGCCATGCCCTCCTCTCCTCTGTTTCTCTCCTCGTGATCAGCACTCTGTTCAGAGTAGAAACAAGAGCTCTTGTCCTCCACGGGAACAATCTCCCTGACAGCAGCATGATCGAAGTTGAAGCAATCAGAGCTGTGTGATCTCTCCACGAGAGGAAGCTCTTGGACCACGGCCTCTTCCCTCTCGGTTGCTGCTGCTTCTGTCCATGGCAATGCGCGCCGTGCCATCATCTTGGCCGGCCGAGGGCCTTGCCCTTCACGCCTGAGCCGTCGGCCGTCAGCGATTGTCGCGTTCTTGGCAGCCTTGTTCTGCCACACGACGATACTCATCCTTGCCTGAGGCTGAGCCTTGCAGGAATCACCCCCACCGGCGGCGGCAGAGGCTGCACTGACGGTGCTGGTCGTTGCGGCGCAGCGACGAGCTGGACTGGCGAGGAGGCCGGCGTCCTTGAGGATTATGAGGAGGATAGCGTGGCAGAGGAGGATCATGTTCCTACGGGTGACGAGGTCGACGAGGCGGCGGCCGTCGATCTCTAGAATGGAGAGCAAGAGGTCCGCGATGTTTGTGGCGGCGGGCCCCCGGAGGAGGAGCGTGTGGAGGAGGAGGACGGCGAGGAGGGAGAGCAGCGCCGCGATTTTTGCCTCCGTCTCCATTGCCATGGACACGCACGCTGTTTGTGTGTGCTGCTGGACCTAGCTGTCTGCGACGAGATCGGGCTGAGCTAGCTGCTCATCTTCACTTATATATATACTACCGGAACCAGACCGATTGATTGCCCTCGGGCCCTCAGCTAGGCGGTGAGGACCAGACAAGACTTGATCTGACCCTTGGATCATTCATCGGACGGCTTCAAGCAGTTCGTGGATCCTCACGCGCTCACGGCCGCAGACGTGCACGTCTCGATGTGAAGTCATAGCTTATCTCGCGCCATGAGCCTCTTTATTATTATTATTATTATTATTATTATTATTATTTAGCTTTCTCGCATATGCATTAACAAATTTGATTTCCTCACCGTCCTCTGTCACACCCGAGCAGCGTGGAAAACACCTACCGAGCCTAGCGAGAGCAAAAGCTCGTCGGCACCACAACAACTCATGTGAGCGCGGGAGCAAGAGTTCCGTGCTGCCCGGCCATAACCGCGCCTACCTAGCCGCGTGCCCGAGCTCCCCTACCCCCTCCCCTCGCTCCCACACGCGTGTGCTCCGCGTTCATGCGCTGCCGCGGAAGGGGACACGTCTTGCCACACCATACAGGGTAGGGCCATTTTTTTAAAAAAAATAAATACGTTGGGACTTGGGAGGTTAGAATTTGCAAAAAGAAATCTAAAAGGCTAGATATGAACAGTGTTCTCTCGCTGTTGTTTGGGGTCCACCGGTGATCTCTCTCGTCCCAGGCGGAGTCGGTCTTTCCTCGGATTACATGCGGTCGGGGTGGGGCCCACATGGAGGTCTGTTCAGACTTGAGAGGTGTAAAGCCAACCCAACTGCGACCCGATCAAGTCTACGGCCGGAGCACATGCATGGCTTGGCAGGAATATGCGTGGAAGACGGGACGGAGACTTGACTTGCTCGCGCAGGTCGATGTCAATCAACGGCCAAACGCGCTATCGCAGTATCGCCCTTCTAATACTCCCTCGGTCAGCCAGTGCATTCGTTATTCTACCTTTCAAATTTTATTTCAAAACTTACATTATTCTACAATTTTAAAGTACCATTTTTTCTTCTATGTCCTTCTTATTTAGTTATTTCTAATATCATTTACTTTTATAAATTAAAGTAAGACATGACATCCAAAGATATAATAAAAAGGTATAATATAGTGTGTCTTGATGAAAGTGTAAAAGCCTAGAACGACATATTCAAGAACGGATGGAGTTTAATTTAGACAAATCTTAAAACAAGTAAAAGTGTAAATAATCAACATCCACCCTTTATCAATACTTTAATATTTATATAACTTTTAAATAGTAGTACATAGCAACACCTCCCGTAATTTTGTGGTGCACACTCTCTCTCTCTCTCGTGATCCAGTTTGATCAAGTCATGAGACTGTGGACTATTACTATGGAACCGTACATAAGACTGGCTGCTGACTCTAGCTCAAAATCACTGGCAACTTGCCGATCTAGCAAGGTTTACACACCGTATCAGTGTATCGTACCATCCTATGGTTCTGGCAACCACCTTAATTAACTGGATGCAGAATTGTGTTTGTGTATACCCTCTCTGCAATTGCAAAAGCGGTGAGTCACGTTATGGTGCACGCCATTGTGCTCGTATGACGCAGCACGCCCTAGTGTGTGAAGATAATAATATCCTGCTGCGTTGCCCCTACTATTGACTCGAGTCGTTGGATGATTATGTTTCGGTTGTACTTCTGTTTAGGTGTTAGTTTGTTAAGTTGTTTGTTAGCAGATACATGGGCATCCTCAATCCCGAAAAAAGAAAAAGAAAAAGAAAAGGCGGGTACATGGGCGTGGATCTATCAAGGCTCACTTGTCAAGAAAGAGAAAATCGATCGACCTTGCAATGATAGCCAGGACCCTAATCAATTAAAGGCTTGGATCGACTTATACGGCATAAAATGTCAAAACTACACGGAGTTTATATTATACGTCTCATTACAGACGGTTTCTTACGGAAAGATTTATATTAGACGTCTTATCACAGACGGTTTTAAAAAACTATCTGTGATGTATTTTAGATGTCTCTAATGATAAACATCACTAACAGTTCTATAGAGCAACCGTCATTGATATCATCACAGACGGTACTCTTCATAAACTGTCAGTAATATACATCAATATCATAGATAGTTTTATTACAAAACCTTCGGTGATACTATCACAATCGGTTGTATAATTAAACTCTTCTATCACAGATGGCTTAGAAACCGTCTGTGATATGCTATAACATTACTGACATATGGTTACAGACGGTTCGAAAAACCATCTATGATGACGGTTTCGAACCGTCTATGATGATCTTCATGTAGTAGTGTGTTCTTCTTCTTTTTTGAAAAATCACAAAAAGTTCTACTCATGTGTACCTACAGTAACATCGATCCCCATAAGTACCAAATTATGGTTGTATTACCGTACTTCCAACTTAGCTTTCACTCTCAATACAAGCTGTATAGATCTTAAAGCAAGTGAAAGATAATCATCATCTATCTTTCATTTAAACTTTAATATTTATACAACTTTAAAAAAGAAAAATACGGAAGCACCTCTAAAAACGTTGGGAGTGGAAAATACACACGACGTCGAGCAGTTCTTCGCCTCCTCGCTTCTCTCACCTCTCATACAAAATTACACACCCATTCCGTGGCCCAAATCCAATCCAGATCCAGTAGTCCAAACAACCACTAGCCCAACTTGATCCTAGTCCATATGAAATTTTGGGCTAGTCTAGTCCAAAAGCCTGGACAAGCCCAGGCCCATTAGTAGCCCTAGGATCCAACGAGCTAGTGGTGTTCGTGCAGTGGAGGAAATTTTTTTTCTTTAATATTTATTTTTATTCTTTTTTTTTAAAACTATGCGTCGGAATAAAAAAATTACGAAAATGCCCTCTGGTCGCCCGTGTATGGGGCGATCGCCCTATACACGGGCGATAGCAGCGCCTCCCAACGGCCGATGTGGCTAGTAGTGTGTGCTGGGTGTGGGCCCCCCTATTGCCCCCTGTATGGGCGATCGCTCCATACAGGGGCGACAGGCTCGTATAAAGCACGCCCGACGTCGCTCGGTCGGCTGTGCAGAGAAAGAAAGAGAGGGGGAGTCGAGCGCAGCGCAGGGAGAAAAAGAGAGGGAGAAGAAAGGGAGAAGAGGAAGAGAAGAAGAAGAGAAGGGGAGCCGAGAAATTTAGGTAAATTTTTGAATTTTATTGTAGAGTTAGTTTAGCAATTTTTTGTAGAGGTAAATGTAGGAATTTTTTATAGGTTATGTAGTATTTAAAATTTAATGTAGCATTTAATATTTAGGAATTTGTTGTAGTATTTAGAAATTTTAGGATTATGTATTGTTTAGAAATTTAATATAGCAGTTAATATTCAGAAATTTAATGTAGTATGTAGTATTTACAAATTTAATTTAGTATGTCAGTATGTGCAAATTTAATGTAGTATTCAGTATGTAGAAATTTAATACAGTAGAAATATTAGACAATATTTCGGAATTTAATTTAGTAGGGTTGTGTATTAGTAATTTTGTTATGCAAATAATGTATTAGGCAATATATATACAAATGTAATGTGGTATGAATTTAATTTAGTAGGGTCGTGTATTACTAATTTTATTATGTAAATAATGTATTAGGCAATATATACAAATGTAATGTAGTAGAAATTGAATATTAGGCCGTATAGTAGGCTAGTCGAATCACTTATTCATAGTCGTATTTTGTAGTACGATCAATGTACGTTTTGTAGATTGTATTTTAGAGTAATATTTTTCCGTCGGACGTTGCAGCATGTCGGAGAAATTGTATTTCCAAATATTTTATGGAGATGGGGAGATAGCACAGGGGGCGGATGGGGTGGATCTATCATCATTTTCAAGAGTAAATGCAGGGCATATGTAGACCGAGCGATAGGACATACAGGGGTTTGTTGGAGTGGATGTCTCGGATGTTCAGTTTGGATGCCCAGACTGTTCGATTGCGGGTCACAGCAGTAGTGAGCCGAGCGCAAGACCGTTTTTACGGAGAGTTGATTCCTATTAACTCGACGTCAACATGGAGGAGTTATGTTGGTTTTGCCGTAGAGCGGGGTTGGCCGCTCATGTTGTTGGTACAGTGCTACCCGGTAGCTCCATCGGTGTCGCAAGTTCGTGATGTCGGGGTGGACATTACGGGGGAGGGGACGTCAAATGTAGAAGAATGCGAAGAGGAAGGCGGCGAGGAGCCCGGAGACGAGGAGCACGAGACTGGCGGTGGCGAAGGGACCGGGGGGGCAGAGGAGACAGCGGTGGAGGCGCGAGGGGTGGCCGACGAGGGGGAGGAGTGTAAAAACCTGCCCAAAATCCTATTCCTAGAAACTCTGTTCATCTATTTCAGATATCTCCTCGATAGCATCTAAAATCAAAACAACATGCACGATAAGATTATGTTCAGAAGATTTCATACCATTTCATCATTATCTCTATACTAATTTAATCCTCTGGAGCACTCAAAGATAGCAATAGATGCACACATATATATATATATATATATATATATATATACTTTCAAATACACATTTCTATCCTATCACCTACTAATCTCAAATCCAAATACATCCCATCTTCACATAAGAAAAGTACCAGTTCAGCCAAAACACAAGATTATAACAATTGGATTATCAAGAGTAAACAAGTTCAAATTACAGGCATACATCAAATTTACATCTTCCAATTACAGTCCAGATCTAAGCACACGAATTATATTATCATCAAATAGAATAATAAAATTTCCACATTAAGGATTTCTCTTACCCATTGATCTCATCTCAACTCAAAATCTTCCAATCGCAGAACTAGGTTCTTTTGCATTCATATTTAAAGTCAAAAGAGGAACAAGCTTACATTATAGAGTATTGTCATACTTCCTGATCTCTAATCACAATCAGAGCATAATACAATAGCTTCATTGTGAGGCACTCTCAAAATTAGCCCTATCTCCTACCCATTTCCAGCACTCACATCTATTACAACAAATCAATCTTGCTAACCTCAAACCGACATAAAGCCACTAATCTGATCCTGCTTCAAACCGACTTAAAGCCAGCTAGCTACCAGCAACTTCTTTTGCCCATTCGCGACCATTTCACGCCCTTTCTTCTCAGCCAAGTGGCGCAAGGTAGGTGCATGCTATCCGACCCATGGTTTTCCTTTTTGTATGCTGGTTTGACATACTAAAAGGAGAATATCAGCAGTATATATATAGAGATCAAATGCGATCTTGGTGAAACTTTACTACTCACTAGAACCAGAGCTGTAGTAGCAGACACCTTGTCCCTCTCTGCGAAAGTAAAGGAGGTAGGCCTAAGGAGTAAGGAAGCGATCGTGACCTCTCGATCTCATCACCTCCCTTCCAGTCATTTCTGCATTCATCAGGTTCCAAACTTTAACTGAGCTATCTTACCTTTCTTTTTTTAATGCAAAGTCAAAGGATGGTAGCCACTCATTTTATGAACTGTGCATTAAAATCACCCTATATATATACATGACACCACCTAACTTCACCCAGGGCAAGCTTTGAATCGAAAGTAATGTGACAAATGGTAATACTAAGTTTGTAGCAGTAAGAAGAAATTCTAGAAACCTCAAGCTGCCAACACACATTAACCTTGCTTGTCAACTAAGACACATTAATGAATAAAAACTACGCATAAGCATGTACTTTAGTATTCCATCTCATATAATCAAATGATCCAGTAACCACTAACAGCATGCATTCCAGATGTATATCAATGTCAAAGATATGCTAAAGCCAAATCACTAGGATCAAGTAAACTGTGATAGAGCTATATGAGAGCACAACAAAGCTGTTAAACAAGAATCATCAGAGAAATGAATACAAAAGAGTAACCTAGATGTTATCAGTTGTGAACAGGATCATAAGAAACAACAGACAAATGTCATCCAACTCAAAAGGGCGAAATAACCACCTCCCATTTAACCCTCTAGTACCTGACATGCATATAACATTCAGGGCCAGATTTCAAGCTCTTCACCACAAGACCATTAGAAGGATTAAGGAATAATCATGTGAAATTAACACACACGCACACGCACATATATATATATATATATATATATACTCATACTTGCTGAGCAGTGTCTTTCACCTAAGGGAGCCTTATGCATGCACATAATTATGACTTCTCAAATGCGCACAAAAGATTCATAAATACATCTATTCTTATACTTACAAAGACAACAAGTATCAATTTTGGGGCAATACACAATCTTTGATCACAAAAGCTAAATCATAACTGACAGGCATTACTAATTCACATCTTTAGAATTTAATCATCTTCTTTCCAGTTATTCCTACAATCATCAGTGCCAAAACTTCATTTCTTATCTATGCTCTCCTTACCATTTAACAGTAGTAAAGGTTGGGGTCACAATAGATGAAAGCATTCAAATCTACCAAGAAAAAGAAAATGGATTTATAACATAAATGCATGGCTAGACTTTCACCCTTCTTAAGCTGAGTTGCGTGACAAGCACTCTTATAGATTTCAGCTATCACTTAGACAAAGAAGAGCAAAGGCTGTTCAAGCACCGCATGCATACATACTATACCCTCTCGAACCTAAAATATTAGCATGTGTATCCTTAAATGAAGTCAATCACCAAGATACATCATCTGAATCTAACACCCCTAAGCAGATATCAATACAAGACACCGAAGGCATACACTCAATAAAATAACTTGCGAATAAACACATACATAACACTCTACAATTAATTGTATACAATGATAACCCTTTTTGAATTAATCACAACTAGCACGGTTCTAGGATATGGAAGGCATACATTCATAATCTAGGACTATAATCTAGCTCATGTTCACAATCATTTTTGGGCATAAAGTAAATCCTTTTTATGCTACAGGCACCACTCACTTTACCAAATTAATCAAGACCTTAAAGCGCAATTCCACCAACTCGGTCATACATTTTATGCACAAATTCAGCAATACATTGATTCTCACTCACAATCTCAACACAAATTTCATGCACTAGTATAACACTGAGCAGAGGTTACTAAAATCAAATCATCAAACCAATGTCATAAGCGAGAGACTTAAAGGTGCTTCTGTCATGAGCAAGAAAATATAGGGTAGCATCAATCATATATATATATACATATGTGCTTCATAATCTATGTACTCATAGGCCATTTCTAGCCTTATACCATTTACGCACACAAGAAATTAAAACACAAACATCTCATGCACTTTTGAGCATATCAAAGCACCTTGAGCATATAAGGTATTGATATAATGTGAGAAAATGAAATCCCTAGCAACAATGAACTTGCCATGCTAAATCACATCACGAGAATCTGAGGGCAAAGTCTTGAAAAACTTGTGGCCAATACATTCTTGCTCTCGCCAAATCGAACACAAGGTGCATAGTGAAATCTCAAACTTGACCTCTAGCTTTCTAGCCACAATCATAGATAGGGAGAGGGAACCGTGTCACGTAGCTTGTAAGAAGGGAGTGGCCGTCGGTGCCCTCTTGACAAAGATCGCATGGCGGCAAGATAGCTTTGCGCGAGGTTGTCCAAGGGCACCTAGGAGGCCACCAAAGACCGGAACACGAGCCCGATTCTGTTGTTTAGTGGTGACCTAGAAAAGAAGAAGAGGTGAGAAAATGGAGAGCCATGGTAGAAGAGGCAAAGGAGGATCCAGTATTTAGCTTGTGGAGGGAGTAGCCATGGCCGATGGCGACGCGGTGGGAGGCCAAGAAGCGCGCTTGGGCATGGCGGCGTGAGAGAGAGCGAGGTCGCCGGTGGCATGGGGGCAAAGATGGCGGCGCACGCTAGGAGGCGGAGGGTGGCGGCGCGGGTGAGGGAGGCGTCGCCCGTGCAGAGAGACAGAGGAGGCGGCGTGGGGAGCTGCTGCAGGGGAGAAGCGCAAGCCGCGAGGAAGAGGGGCCGAGGCCGGGAGGCGGAGGCTGGTGCGGGGCTTCGACGACGGCCACCGGAGGGCGGGAGCGGCGGTGGCGCTTCAGGGAGAATGGGGGCGGACTCGCTCGAGAAAGGGAGGAGAGGAGAAGAGGTGCGGCGGCTGGGTGAAGTGAGAAGAGAGAGATGGTGGGGATTAGAGGTAGGGTTAGGGTTGGAGTGTGTCACCGGGCCGATTGGGCCAGATTTTTTGGGCCGGCAAAAATATAAAAAAATAAAAAAATATAGAAAAATAATAATAAAAAAATAATATATATTTATAATCTAAAAAAAATGATAATCAAATAAATGGATAAATAAATAAATAAAATAACTTGTGCTGTATTCGAACCAATGCATATACCAGAATAAGAAAACAGATCAAGAAAAATAATAGGAAGCAAATCCACAATCTATTTCTTGTTTTTCTCTTTTTTCTCTTTTCTGAAATAAGTTAAGATCCAACTACCATGCATACATATATAGATAAATCGAAGGAAAAGTCACTGATCCCAAAATACAGGTATTAGTAAATTGTTTTACAAATCGGTTGTTAGAAAATTTGCATTAGGATTTAAATCCAATTTGAGAAATATAAATATTAAAAGCTTGATACTCTTATTAGGAAATCTCCACAATAACAACAGAGGGCAGCTAGAGCCACTTCATGCTGTGGATAGCTCTGTGATCACTCATCCAGGCAAGTCGCCCTTCGACCATGTCTTGTGAACTGATTTTGTGGCTTGGGTTGTTTGAAATTCTTGCATTCATCTCCAAAGCTAATTTCTAAAAGAAATTAAATCACCCTAATTGGATCAGCTAGATCCAGTGTTAGAACCATAACCTTGGTGAGGTTATGGAGTAAATGGTGGGTGGAAGAGCTCAGGGTATGAGCAACCCCGGTTGGGTTGCTATGAAAGTCAGGGCTCCTCCACATAGGGTATCATTTAAGGACAACCAAACTGGCACTTACCTCAAAATCGGCGCAAGCTGTGCTGACCATAGACTCGGTATGGGACGGGCTGAACAAAGTAACCGACAAGTAGCTGACTTTGTCAAGGTGAGAAAGGTGACTGTGCTAGGTGAGGGCAGTCACCCTAGGGCGAGACGTCGGGGGAGGAGTCTCGACCTACGTGCCTTTGGTGAGGCAAGGCGGTATGGCAGAGGTCAGTGCGGTTGGTGAACGTCCTGTTTCCTTGGTTTATTAGTGTGCCCAAGGAAGCGCACTGTGACAATAAGCCAAAGTGATGCTATGGGCAAAGCAGTACACCTCTGATCAGAGTTAAATGTGATATCACTCCTAGCTTCCGGGTTTGGAAGTGCGTCGTGTGGGTTTTCCTCTAACACAGGATGTAAGACCCCACGTTGTTTTGCTGCCATTAGATTTAAAAGTTAAAACTTGACACTTTCTAACAAATGGGTAAAAGGGTACTTTGGATAAAGTACTACTTTGGATGTGACTCGGTGGCGAAAAGTATATTTTATACCCATGCATAAAGGTTCCATGGCTTCTTTGAGTCTTGGTGTACTCAGCCTTGCTTTCTCTGTTGTTTTTCAGAACATGTTGAGTCCACCCAACCAGATGAGATAGAAGGTGAATTTCATGATGATGTGAATCTTTATGATGATACCGATGTTGCTGTGAAGGGATATGAATATGAGGGGGCTGACGACCAAGACCTGGCAGAACAAATCTACCCTCAGGAGGGACGCATCTAGAATAATATTGTAATATTAGGCGGGCGGTGTAGAAATCACTGTAGCCAGACATAAGACAGTACTATATGTACTTTAAGAATAATCCCCGAGTACTATTCGGTGGAAATTTCTATCCGTGCATATGTTGTTTTCCTTAGCCTGATCCTGGCGCACTCTGCTCTGTGGTGCTTCCACTGGTCCTGGCCTGGTCAGGCAGAGTGGGGGCGTCACAAGGAGGTGGAGGACATTGTTGACCTGATGGAAGGGGAGGACCGTGCGGATGAGGAAGTCCCTGATGGTGAGCACTCCGAAGAGGAGGACAACGCTCCTGAGGTGCCTATCCCTGGTGCGTGGACCAATTACAATTTCGAAGACCTAACAATGAATGAAGGGAACATTGATGCATGGGAGTATCGTGAGAACGAGGTGACGAAGGGGGCCATATATAAAGACAAGGAGGCTGTGATGGATGCGGTGAAGTACTGGGCAATATCTCTCCGACGGCAATTCAGGGTAGTGAAGTCTAGCAAGAAGGACTACGACGTGAAGTGCGTAGTTGATTCGTGCCCATGGCGGGTGCATGCATACCAGGGGAAGTGGAAGGACTACTGGAAATGCTCCATAGTGATTGAGCATAATCTGCGAGTGGAAGAAGCGGGCGAGGACACATAATCTGTCGTCCACTTGGGTGGCAAATGTGTTTTATGGTCAGATCGTGACAATCCCCATCTGCAGCCTCGATCTATTATCACAGCCGTGGAGGAGAGGTTTCAGTACAAGATTAGCTACGCAAAGGCTTGGAGAGCAAAAAGGACAGCTCTGGAAATACGGTTCGGGACGTACGAGGCTTCGTACGAGAATATTCCCCACTTGCTCAGGGCAATCGCACGTAGAAACCCCGGTACATCCGTCGACCTTGCGGAGTTTCCTGCGGGTGGTGTGTGCGCCGGTAAGTGGGTATTGCAGCGTGCATTCTTCGCCCTGGGCGCATGCATAAATGCTTTCCGGCACTGTCGCCCGGTCCTTTGCATAGACGGTACATTCCTCACGGGGAAGTACAAGGGCTAGATTCTAACTGCGATCGCGGTGGATGCCAACAACCAGGTTCTACCGGTTGTATTGGCATTCGTGGAGGGGGAAAACACGGAGAGCTGGTATTCGTTCCTTGAAAGAGTGAAGCTGGCGGTTGTTCTTGACAGGCCTGATGTTTGTGTCATCCATGACCGACATGCGAGGTCGCTAAAGCGATCGTGGATATGCAACAAGGGTCCGCCGTCGTGGGAGCGACAAAGTGGCGGACACGAGGGCAGGTGGTGCATGAGGCACATGGGTGCCAATTTTTCCGTCGATTCGGGAACAAGGAGCTTATGAACATGTTCAAGTGCCTGTGCAAAGCAGAACCAACGGAGGAAGTTCGGCGCTTTGGAGGGCGTTGGGCGAACTAACGAAGAAGCAATCAATGGATCCCAGAGGTGCTGCTAGTTCATCAAGGAACCCGATGGTGTACCATGAGCAAGGAGAGGACCCCACGCCTTGTGTGCTGCCGCGAGACCCCCAAACATCCGGCGTGAGGCGGTACGGCATAAAGAGTTTCACCGATTGGATCGACATGAGCCTTCGAGAAATGGTCCTTCGCATGACAAGGGCGGCTCGCGTTATGGGATCATGACAACGAACCTGGCGGAGATTTACAACTGGGTAATGAAAGGCACCAGATGCCTTCCACTGGTGGGTATAGTTGAAGGTGTCTTATTAGGGACACAGAGATATTTCATGAGCGATACAAGACCTCCACAGCATGTATGTCGGACAATCGACCGTCGTACTCAACTGTTGTGTCTACTTACATGTCCAAGAAAACAAGAAAGCGCGGACACATCGGGTTACACCGGAGAGTGGCGTGGAACGGAGATACCACGTGCACTGCGGTGACCGAGGTCGCAGGGGTGCCCACCGGGAGAGGACTTCCCATCTGTGCATACTCCGAGCAGCTGAGTGCGAGTGCTCCTGCCAAAAACCACGCCTGCTGCACTTGCCGTGCTCGCACATCATTGCCGCAGCCGCCGAGACGCATCAATCCTGTCGTCCGTTCATCTCCCCGTACTACTACAAGCAGAGCGTTCTCAACACGTGGCATCATGAGGTGTACGGGTACCGAGTGGATGGATCGTTCACAACAGCCCCCCCTCCGGACCATCGATGGGTACCGGACATCCGAATGTTGAAGCTGAAGGTCGGGCGTCGAAGGACAAAGCGCGATTCGAACGATATGGGCGAGTCGAGGCGTCGCAACCGCGGATAATGTAATTTTCCATGTTGTTCCCATCTTGTATTTTTCAATGGACCGGTAAGTTGTAATGTAAGTTGTAATGTTCGATGTAATTTTCAATGTACTAGTAAGTTGTTGTTCGCATCATGTAATTCTCCGATGTACCAGTTAATAGCTACGAGGATAATGTAATTCTCGGCGTTTTGTGCCTCGTCGAACATGTCTTTGTCTTTTGTATGTTTGTAATATGAGATTTTTTGGCTCTCGCACTTGGTTGTATTGTTTGTTGAGTATGGTACAATTCGTTATTTCGCATTTCATTTTGTGTGCACATGTAATTCTTGACAAATTTGTTGTATTTGCTTTGTAACAGCCACGATGGCCCGACTTTGCCACTGATTTGCTGGGCGTGACCGTCGATCGACCCACCGGTCTAGGTACTCCGCAGAGGAGAAGCGAGAGCTAGGGACACTCCGACCTCGGGTGCCCAACGAGCCGCCGCATTGACCCACACTTGGGTTCCACGGTAAGTATCAGCGCTTGCACTCTTTTACGTACATGTACTTACCTGTGAATGCAATTCTAACGACGCAATGCACTACATGCAGGTTGCGAGCGGCTGGCTTACTTCCTCTTTGTAGGATGGTGGAGGAGGTGACTGCCCCATTAGCGGGCAAGGAGGTCCCACGGTTGGCACGATCGGTCCTGCTGGCGCACTCGTGGACCGGTGGAGACCGGAGACGCACACGTTCCACCTTCCGTGCGGAGAGATGGCTCCGACGCTGCAGGACGTGTCGTACCTCTTAGGCCTCCCCTATGCGGGTCCGGCAGTCGTGCCGCACGACGCCTCCGTCACGTGGCACGCCGAGTTGTTCGCGCGTTTTTGCGGTGCGGCGGCACCCGGGCAGCCCCTACCGCCCCTCGGGAGGTGGCGCCACGGACCGGCGACGGCGTGGCTGCTTCAGTTCAAGGTGAGTACCTATTTCTTTGAGAATTAAAAGAGAAGCGCTAAGTTGCTGATAATGTTTGTTGCGAACGCTGCAGGCTCAGCTTCTCCACCCACACGCGGAGGAGGCGGACGTGGCCCGCCATCTGGAGGCATACCTCCTGTTGTTGTTCGGTTGGGTGATGTTCCCGTCCTCCCACGGGAACACGGTGGACCGTCACCTCATCGAGTACACCCAGCACATCGCCGACACCCCGGTAGATGAGGTAACACACTCAGTTCAAATCTCGTCTCAGCGGAGCACGTCTAACTCCCCCCTTGTAAACAGATGATGGAGTGGTCGTGGGCCTCAGCTGTGGTAGCGGCGACGTACAGAGGTCTGTGCGACGCCGTCTCTCGGGCGGAGCACGACACGACGATGTCGGGTTGCGTCCTACTCCTCCAGTTGTGGTCCTGGGAGCGCTTCTCCATCGGCAGGCCTGTTGTTGACACGACACCGTACCCCCAGGACCTTTACGGAGACGACCCGGTGGACTGGCCCACCATGGGCCACTACTGGGTCCGACGACAGGTATGCTCCCTCGTATCTTTTTCCTCACTAACGCACTTGAATAACCTCCGCCATTTCTTATTTCCTCGCAGCGGAGGTACGCGCACCGACAGTTGAGGAGGTCCTACCTGGAGTTCGTTCGGGAGTTCGACCGCCTCCACGACGAGGACGTGCGGTGGACACCATACACCGTGTACGACGTCCACACCCGAGCACCTGACGGGGTCTCCGTGCTTTGCACGCGAGATGAGGCCTTCTGGCTCACCCGTAAGGTTCTCGTCTTTGACCTGTGTGTCGAGGAGTACTCCCCGCACCGAGTGCTGCGGCAGTTCGGCCTGTTCTAGTCCTTTCCCTTGCCGCCTCGTCACGTTGTCGCACGTGGCGCTCACAAGTACTTGCCCTGATCCTACTACTCCGCATCTTTGCGAAATGAATGTGGTGTGTACTTACTGTTTTTGCATTGCAGGATGACCTGGATGGGTGCTGCAGTGGGCACTCAGTTCGCGCACCGTATGCAGCCATGGGCCGTGCAGTGGGACGCCGCACTCGACGAGAGGGTCACCGAGACCCGGCCGTACGACCCTGACATGTACGATGAGTACATGGAATGGTTCGCCCCGCGCACTCGCCTCAGGGTGGGGTACACACCAGCACCGTATGTCGTACGGCAGGCATCGGTAGCAGACACGTACCATTCACAGATGTCCCAAAGGGACTACACCTCGGTAAGTGTCGCAATCGAAGCTACATGGGCACGTCTTTTTCATGTAAATTACGTAATAACAATCTGACGTTACATGCAGGCTCAGCTCATCGGGGAGGTTGAGGTGGATGCTGTGTCCATGTTGACGCGCCTACGGGGGGGCATACAGGTGACCACCGCCGAGTCCGAGACAGCTTGGGCTCGGGTCCTCGATAGGATGAGGCGGTTGGCTCGCAGCCACTGCCGGGCGCGAGACGTCGGCAGACGCGAAGACACCACGTCCGCGGCGCCCCACAGACTCGCCCTACCCCCCCTGTGCCTCATCACGCTCCCACGCAGCTGCAGGGGGGACAGTGGGCTGAGGAGGCTCCTTCCACGTCTCGCCCAACCCCGCCGGTTCCTCGCTACGCTCCCACGCAGCAGCAGTGGGGACAGTGGGCTGCGGAGGCTCCCTCGTCGTCTCGCGCCCAGCGGAGACCCGAGGGTGGTTCGGCGACCACATGTGGACGACGAGTTTGACCTGGAGGAGTACCTTTTGACCGACTACCTCGACCCCTCTCAGCTCTCGGGAGCGCCGCCACAGGACACGCCCTCGTCGCCGCCACACTACTCTACGCCTGCGCCGTAGGGCCGGCCTAGGAGGGACGTCCGTCCGCCATCGCCACTCACCTACCCCACGGGCCAGATCAGGAAGCGTGGCCGTGATTGACTTGTTGTACGGATGTATTTTTGTAATGCCTTTACGTTCAGCAGCATATCGTATAACTGTCCGAGTTAGTAACATGACAGCCTTATCACTTTAAATTGTTCAAATCCATATATGCATTGCTTGCCTATGCCACACGACGTGACAACACACCAACGTCTTGGTGCACCTATCGCCTCTAGTCGGGGCGATCGCCCTAATATGAGGCGATCGCTCCATACCCGGGCGATATCTGCCCTTTATAACATTCGTTCTCACAAGCGGTCTCACAAAGAATAGAGGAAGAAAGAATAGAGGGGTGAGGAAAAAAATTCAGGATCAATCGAAAATGCCGAGGCGTGCAAGTGCAAAGGGGAAGGCAAAGGAAGAAGCAAGTGCATGCCCGCGCAATTTAGCGTACCAAGATCTCTTCCTACCTCGTGGAGCTGAAGCACCCATGTGTATGTGCGGAGATCTTTGCAGGCTTGTCCGCTCTTGGGAAATTTCAACTTGGAAGAGGAGGTATTGGAAGTGCCGCAACTACGCCTTCGATCCGCCGGAGAAGAGCCTGAAGGATCGCCACATGGTAACAATCGTACGGGTTACATAATATTTGTGAATGAAACTTTGCTAATTTACGTATCATGCAGTCACCTCCGCCACTATGTGAATTTGAGCAATGGTTTGATACGGAGATCAACCCCAAGGACCAACGGCTTCTTGATCAAGCCAACCGGCAGGACGAGTTCACGCGGCGGCTTCAAGAACAACGCGATGTCGCACGCGAGGAGGCATGTAGGAAGGAAGCGGAGGAGAAGGAGGCCGAGAGAGAGAGGAAACGAGAGAGGGCGTGGCGTGCCAGAGAAGCCCCGCCGGAGGCATGGGCAAATGGGAAGTGGCCTCGAAGCACTCAGTAGACGTCTGGTGTTAACTTTGGTTTTCTTTGTTCGTGGTACTCCTTTCAGTTTTAAGTCGTAATAAAGAGTGCGGCCTACCCTTCAAGTGTATGCTCACTGTCCGAAGGGCTCGTATATGTCCTACTGCTACAGTTGTTCTAAATGATGTTATTTTTGTCCATCAAGATAGGTTATAGCATTTTAAGTTCATCAGATTTGATTTCATCGAGTTTGACCCTCGTTTGCGAAAGATACGGCCATTTTGATATTTTACCGATTGCATGTTCGGACAACAATAAAATAGTGCAGCCTGAAGTGACATCTAAATATTTTTACATAATTGTAACCTATGCAAGCCCAAGAATGCAACAAAACTGGTTCTGTCAAGTTTTGAGGTCCTTTAGACATTATTCTAACTACTTGAACAATGAATGCTATAAAGGGTTTAAACTAGCCATCTTTGATTCAAAATGCAATCATATTTAGATATTTTTGCAAAAATGAAGTGCATAAGGTTGTAGTAACTTATTCTATTTATTTCATGATTTATGGATCAACACACAATGTAATTCCTTCACAATCCATAGTTAGAGCCTAGCATTCGAACTCAAATAAAATTATTTTTCTGCAAACAACACATAGATTTTTATTTTACAATCTAATTCCTCATTCCAAAATTTAAATTTAGAAACAAGTTTCATTTCATTTGGACACTCCTAGCAAAAGTTATGGGGTTCATATTAAAAAGGCATATAGTAATTACAAAAAATACTAAAAAAAAAATTTCGCCTGCAACCCCCTGTCGCCCTTGTCTCGGGCGACAAGGGGGCCCACCACGCAGCGCCGTTACTCAGTTAACGGCCGGGGAAGAAATCGCCCTTGTATGGGGCGATCGCCCCATACATGGGCGACCGGAAGGTTTTTTCGTAATTTTTTCATTCCGATGCATAGTTTTGAAAAAGAGAATAAAAATAAATATTAAAGAAAAAAAATTCGCTGGTGGAGTGGCTAATCTGCATGCTTCCATGCCCCAGGATTAGGGATGGCAATTTTACCCTATTACCCATGTACCTGCGGATAAAAATCCTAATAGAGGTGGATATGTTCCTTTTTTTTGTTGTCCACGGGCATATTTATAGGGGCTAAACTATACCTGATGGGCAAATAGGTACGGGTATGGGGAGCTCCACCTGTACCTATTTCAACTGATTACCCGCCACCTTCTACTGACATGTGGGTCACAACAAGCGCCTAGTCGGCCCCTAATCCCTAATTTGTGGTACCTTATATTAGCAATTTATGATTGGTGATGCTGTGATGGGTGATTTGTATTGTGTGTGATGACTGATGAATTGTTTCCATTTTAATTATTGAACATGAGCATGTGTGATGATTGATGAACTATTTCTATTTAAATTGTTGAACTTGGGCATCCATGTGTCCTTTGTTTGCATGTATTAATTTAATTCTTATTCCCATGTACATTTGAAATTTTGAATCATTGATAACTATTCTTCAATCCACAGAATGTAGTTGATTCCCACAATTTCATCAAAAGGATTGTATTAGTACCATAGCTCATTAGCTCTTAGTGTCCTTTGATTGGAAGGATTATTGTTGGTGGCGGGTAAATGGGTATGTCCGCAGGTATCAGGTACCCGCAGGCAACAGGAATGGGAGAGATTCTTCGCCCGTCACCCTTCACGGGTATATCCGTGGGGGAGATTTTAGTTAGCGGGTATGGATATGTATAAGCACTACCCATGCCCACTGTACCCGATTGCCATCCCTACCTAGGATAGATAATGGAACGAGAGGTACAAGGGCTAGGGTTTTGATTCCAGTGGCACCTTTCCATGCCATCTCCACAGCTTTCTTCTCCCCCATGGCCCACATCCATCTAGTTGCCCTCCCCGAAAGCGACTGTTGGAAAATTAACATGGCATAACATTAATTTAATTCCAAAGATATGTAATAAAAACATGATGTTAAAAATTGCGTCTACAATAAGATTACTAGTAGTAAGCATTCTCATCAAAATTAATCACAAAGAGAGATTCCTTGGACCAATAACCAATCGGTCCCAGACACTTACAACGGGCTTGATGTAAAAAAGGAAGCTACGCAGAAGTGATGCAACGATCGAAGATGAAGACAAGTAGTCATGTGGTGTGGCACTTCCAGAAACCTGATCATCGGTCTCCTGTGCAGGGTGTCAAGTGGCTGGTGTCATATCGGAGACACTGTTCTCCCTCATGCCCATTGCATGACAGGTGAAGAGATGGAACGACTCGGGTGGCAGCATGTAGGAGAGGTTTGCACTAGCTCAAGAGAAAGCAAATGGAACACCAAAAGTTATCAAATATTAAACTCTAGCTCAAATGCTTCTCAAATCACTCAAACATAGTTCTATGAGCTCTAGAGATTTTATTCTCAAGTGTATGCTTCAAATGGGTGCAAGAGCAATAGCAAAACCTCCTCCATTCAGTCTCTTAGAAAGCCCCTCAAAGAAAACTAGTTGTTGAAATAAAATCAATTGAAAAGCAATTTTGAACATTCTGATTTGCAAATTTGGACATTTTGATTTACCCAATTCGGACATTCTCAACGGTCACTGCCGTTACATGCCAAATTCGGACATTCTGGAACCCAAATTCGGGCATTCCGAATTCTAGCTCCAAAACACAAGCTCTGCCAAAATGTTCTAAAATCAAATTCAGACATTCTATTTTACACAATTCGGACATTCTCATAGCACGATACAAAAATGATCGTGACTTTTTACTCCGAAGTCTGATTTGGGTGATCTTGGACTCTATGGAAAACTTATCAAGAGGGATACAAATTCCACCAATTTTTAAGATCTAAGAAACCATAGATATTTCCATATAACAAAAAAACTCCAATGTAGCCATACAAGTCTAAAATCTGATTTCTTAAAATCTTTAACATAGACTTGATCTAGAGAGTGACTACAAGCTAACAGGAGTCTAGAAATCAAAGCATGAGCTTCATCAGTTTGCAAAACATATTTGCAAACTTTAGTCACATGCTACAAAAGCAAATGCATGAGCTCCAACTATTTACAAGACACATTTGCAAATATTAACATCATGCAAGAAATATCAACCAAGAACAAGCACAAACTCTAGTTTAGCTATGTGATAATCAACTCATGATCTCTAACAATTTGCAAACTCTTAGTCACATGCTAAGAAATCTAGTGCATGAGTTTTAACTATTTGTAAAATACATTCACAAATATTAACTCCATGCAACGAAAAGTAACCAATAGCTAGCATGAACTTAAACGCTTCGCAAAACATATTTCCAAATTTAAGCCTCATGCTAACAAAAGCAAGTGCATGACCCTCGACTATTTGCAAAACACATTCGCAAATATCGATACCATAGACAAGAAAAGCAACCTATCAAAGATTAGCTAGGGCAAGCGAGATTGAGACATCAATACATGATGAGACTCGAGGTATAAGATAAGATCCCTCTTAATAATATGGCAAACTAAACTGGCAATCCGGTCTCCCATGCAAACACCAAGATATCTAAAAGACTAGGAACACATCCTTAGCTTATACTAGTTATACCTTTCCCTTGCGCATCTACTTGGAGCTTTCGTTTGATGATGATCATCTTCTCTCCATGTCGAGTCCTTGTCTTATTCATCAACACATGATGAACCATCTTCACTTCGGGATATTATCTCGATGCTCATCAACACATGATGACATCCTTCATCCCGAGCCTTGATTTGATGACCATGAACACATGATGTCATCTAGAGTCTTTATCGTCATTAGACCTAACCTATTTCACCAACTCATCAACACATATTTGGTTGTCCCTAATCACCAAAGCACCTCATTAGCACATAATGGAGGACCAAGATCCTTTGATCTACCGCTTTGGTGATTGAAGACGACAACCTAATAACAAATAATTGAATTTAAATTCACTACCATAGAAAATGCTATCACAGACGGTTTTCAGAATCGTCTGTAAGCATATGTTAGTGATAATGCAATGCATCATAGATGGTTTGTATCCAGAATTGTCTATGATATGTGACTACCACAGATGGTTTTTATCTAGAACCATCTGTGATATCAGACTATCACAGACCATTTTTATCAAGAGCCGTCTGTGATATGTGCCTATCACAGACGGTTTTTATCTAGAACCATCTTTGATAGCCTTTTTCCTTTTCCTCTCTTCGCAGAACTTCCATGAGTAGTATCTATTGTTCGAAATTTTCTCCTCCTTAGCTACGGGATCAATTCGGCATAAAATTGAAGGGGAGGATAACTGGCTATCAAAAGTCATATCCCGATTACATTGATCAGATTCCCTACCCTAATAACTTTAAAGTCCCTGATTTTGCAGAAAATTTGGGAGACGATTCTACCACCACTTTGGAGCACATCGGATGATTTATTGCTCAATGTGGCGAAGCGGCCCATTCTAATGGCTTGAGGGTAAAACTGTTTTCATTGTCTTTGTTAGGGTCTGCGTTTACATGGTTTACTACATTACCTCCAAATTCGGTTAATTCATGGACCGATTTGGAAAGTCGATTTCATGAGTACTTTTTCTATGGAAGTCTAGAACTTAGAATTTCATATTTGAGTTCTGTCCAACAGAAGTTTGGGGAATCTGTCAGTGATTACATTAAGAAATTCATGGAAATCAAAAATTGGTGTTTTAGTGTTACTTTGCCTGGTAATCAGTTGGCCGATTTGGCCTTTAAAGGACTGGTACCCGAGTTGAAGGAAAAATTCGGTGGGTAGGAATTTCACCGATTTAAGTCATCTTTTACATCGAATATCGGCTCAAGAAAGCCATTTCATCGACAACAGAGATTTTAAGGATAAATTCAAGAATGATAAAGATAATGAAGAAGCCAAGGTTAACCTCGTCGAATATGATTCAAATGATTCATTTGAGGACAATGAGACTGAAATAAATATAGCCGAATGGGTTAAAGGATCTAAGAAGTCATTAGTCTGTTCATGGCTTAAGTCGACCAAAAATCGGTCGGAGGTGAAATACACCTTCGATGTCACAAAGTGTGGTCGTATTTTTTATTTATTGTTACAACAAAAAATAATACGATTTCCTGAAGGACATGTTCTACCGTCGGGTGATGAGATTAAAAACCAAAGGTATTGCAAGTGGCATCATTCTTTTTCTCATAATACTAACGATTGCAATATTTTTCATCAGCAGATACAATCGGCTATAGAAGATGGCCGGCTGAAATTTGCAAAAGAGCTGACGATGCAGCTGGACACTAATCCTTTTCCAGTAAATATGGTTCATTGCTCTTAAAAGAGGCCAGAGCAGACACAAACTGTAAGGCACATACGTCGGCATCCACAAAAGAGGCACGCCAAGTCAACATGAAGACAAGCTCTGATGGCCATGAAACCTTAAAGATTACGGTCAGCTCTATTCAAATAGAAACTGACCGTGTAGGGAAAAACTCAAGAATCATGAAGCCAAAGGGGGACTTACAAATCTGCAAATGGTATAAGGCTGAGAGAGCGTTGCCAGCATGAAAGGCGATACAGACACACAAGCCCAAGCCTACGTTCTCCCAGTTATTGGAAAAATACAAAAGGAGAAATGATAGGCTACAATACCCTACACGTCGACCAGATAATATGTATTGGCCAGATAACCTTGAAAGAGCTCATCAGCGGTGCCCATTCTGGCAATTCTGCTGGGAAAGGGGATCAAATCTGACGTCACCATACACATGTCCGATGGAGCATTACCCGCATCAAGGAGACAGGCAGCGACAGTCGGCTAAAGATAGGATAACTGAGCTGATGCAGGACCATCAAAGTGAAGGGATCAGTAGGAGATCGGTCTAAGAAAGAATTTCCAGGCTGATCCAAGAACAAAGGCGACCAGATGAAGGGTCGAGTTCTGCGGCTAATGCCGATCTGGCTGGTAAAATATGCAAGCTGATTGAGCCAAAACCGAGATGGTGTCCTCCAAGTTTGATCCTATCTCAGCGAATAAGGCTTCAACGGTTGAGGACCTAGGAGCTGAGGTAAGCCGAGTAGGAGAAACAAAGGGATGAAATGTTTAATGAGCTTCGTCTGATGAAAATTGCTAAAAAGGAATGGAGAAGGAAAGAATCAGTCGAAGATGAGTTTGACCCAACCGACGACTTGGATTCCCAAATGATTTGCGACGATTCTCCACCTCCGATGGACATTAACATGGTGTTCACTTTGCCGTCCGAGTTCAAGGTAAGCACTGCATCGGTCAAGGAATCTCTTGCTCAATTATATTTGGGAGCCCAAGATGGAGTCTTTGAAAAACCACAAGAATATCATCAGCATCTGAAGCCATATACCTAAAAGGGCGTATTAATAGTAAGCTGATATCGAGGATGCTGGTGGATGGGCGGAGCAACTGTTAACCTGATGCCCCACATAACTTACAAAAAACTAGGTAAGTCCGATGAAGACCTTATTAAAAGTAACATGGTTTTGAATGATTTCACTAGCGATCCCACAGAGGCAAAAGGGGTGATGTTAACGGAGCTCATAGTTGGTGGCAAGACATTGTCAATGGCCTTTTTTGCGGTTGATGCTAAAGAAAAATTATAGCATGCTATTGGGGCGAGATTGGATCCATGCTAATTGTTGTATTCCATCGACTATGCACCAGATACTTGTCCAATGGAATGGAGATGAGGTCAAGGTGGTGCAAGCCAACACATCGGCTCACATAGCTATGGTCAATTCAGACGCAAATTGGCAACATGATGGGGCAAAGTGCATCGGGCAAGGTTCTTGATGATTGCGATTTTCTCTGCATCAACAAGACAGGACTCATCCCAGTCAATGTGAAGCTAAGTACGTTTGATCGGACAAATGAGGTAGTGCGCCAATGGGAGCCCAAATCGACAATAAGAGCTAAAATGCGAAGCTATCGGCAAACAACGGATAGCTATGAGGTCATTGAAGACTTTTAAGAAGTCGAGAAATTGGGCCAAGGTTTCACATCGACTGATTTGTTGGATGAAGTCAACATAGGTGATGATGATAGAAAAAGACCAACTTTTATTAGTTCAAAATTAGCAGTGGGATACAAAGATAAGTTGGTCAAGTTATTGAGAAATTATAAAAAATGTTTTGCTTGGGAATACCATGAAATGCCTGGTTTAAGTTGATAATTGGTTGAGCATTGGCTACCAATAAAATTAGGTTACAGCCGTTTAAATAGTCTCCTAGACGATTTAATCCGGCCATGTATAATACAATAAAAGAATAAATTGAGCGATTATTGGAAGCTAAATTTATCAGGCCTTGCTGATATGCTGAATGGGTTTCTAATATCGTTCTAGTTATGAAGAAAAATACAAAACTCAAGGTATGTGTCGATTTTAGAGATTTAAATAAAGCTACATCAAAATATGAGTATCCGATGCCTACAGCCGATATGCTTATCGATGTTGTATTTGGAAATAAGATCATAAGTTTTCTTGCTGGTAATGTTGGTTACAATTAGATATTCATGGCTGAGGTTGATATCTCAAAGACAGCCTTTAGGTGCCCTAGGTTTGTTTGAGTGGGTTGTGATGACATTCAACTTAAAAAATGCTGGTGCGGCATATCAACGCGCTATGAATTTGATTCTCCATGACTTAATCGGCCATATTGTAGAAATTTACATTGATGATGTTGTTGTAAAATCAAAGGAAGATTTACAACATCTAGCCGATTTGGAGACGTTCAATAAGACTAGGGCCCATGGTTTGAAGATGAATCCATACAAGTGTGCTTTTGGAGTATCAGTTGGTCAGTTTTTAGGTATTATGATCCATGAAAGAGGAATCGAAGTCAATCAAGAAAGGGTTAAAACTATAGCCGATACTAAACCACTAGCTTGCAAAAAGAATTTACAAAAATTGATCGGTAAGATTAATTATTTACAATATTTTATTTCAAATCTATCTAGCCGTATCAGTGTGTTTACCCCATTGCTAAAATTAAAGGAATATCAAGAATTTATTTGGGGAGCCGATCAACAAAAGGCTTTTCAAAGTATAAAGGAATATTTATCCAAGCCTCCAGTATTAGCTGCACCTCAGAAGGGGTACCATTTAAAGTCTCTATATCGGCTGAAGAGGCAACGATTGGAGTTGTCTTGGTGCAAGAGATCAGGGTAAAGAGTGAGTTATTTTCTACATAAGCTAACGGTTAATTGATGCAGAAACCAGATACCCTTTTGTAGAAAAACTTTGCTTGTCATTATATTTTGCTTGCACCAAGTAAGGCGTTATATTTTAGCATTGGCTTGTAAAGTTGTCTGTAAAACCGATGTTATAAAACACATGCTATCGGCTCTAATCTTAAGAGGTTGACTTGGTAAATTGGCATACACACTCATCGAGTTCGACCTAACATATGAATCGGCTAAGGCTATCAAAGGTCAAGCGATTATTGATTTTATAATAGGGCGTGAAACTAATATAGATGCCAACTTTGTATCTGTTGCCCCTTGGAATTTGTTTTTTGATGGATCGGTATGCAGGGAAGGTGATGGTATATGTATAGTTTTAATATCACTAAAAGGTTATAGTTTTGAGTTCGCATTTAGGCTAAATTGCAAGTGCCCTAATAATCAAGCCAAATATGAAGCATTACTTAAAGGTCTATAGTTACTCGAAAACTTCGGAGTCAACTCTGTTAAGGCTTTATGGTGATTCTTTATTGGTGATTTAGCAGATTAAAGGAGAATATAACTGCTATGATGAGATCTTGATCAAATATTTAGAGCAATGCCTCAATGTAATAAGCTCATTTAATCCTTTTTTGATTTGCCATATCCCTCGTGAATTGAATGGCAAGGCCAACTTTTTAGCTCAACAAGTATCGGGCTATAAAATGTTTGGCCGATTAGAGGACTATGAGCCAATGGAGAAAATGATCATGTGCATCAGTGTAGACGATTGGAGGACAAATATTAGTGATTATTTATACGATCCATCAAGGCCTACAGATCAAAAAATGAAGAGACAAGACTTAAAATATGTCTTGCTCGATAATGCACTCTACTATCGGGTTTTGGAGAGTTTATTATTGAGATGCCTTGGGACTGAAGAGGCTAAAGTTGCCATGGGTGAAGCGCATGGAGGTATTTATGGAACCCATCAGTCAGCTAATAAAATGAAATGGCTATTGAGACGTAAATATTTTTGGCCGATAATGTCGAAAGATTTTTTTAAAATATTACAAGGGATACCAGAATAATAAATTTTTTGGCAATATACAATTAACTCCAGCATCGGCTTTACACCCAATTACCAAGTCTTGGCCGTTCAGAGGATGGGGAATAGATGTAATCGGATAAATATATCATGCGTCGAACAAAGGCCACAAGTATATTTTGGTTGTGACCGATTATTTTTCTAAATGGGTTGAAGCGATACCTCTTAAGAAAGTAACTTGTGTTGAAGCGATCGGATTTGTTAAGGAACATATTGTCCATCGGTTTGGGATTCCTCAAACTATTACAACCGATCAAGGCATTGTGTTTATGTTCGATAAGTTTCAAAGTTTTGCTCGAAGTTTAGGGATCAAGTTACTAAATTCATCACCCTACTATGCGCAGGCTAATGGTCAAGCTGAGTCATCAAATAAAACATTGGTCAAGCTGATTAAAAAGAAAATCGACAAAAAACCAAGGAATTGGCATGTGACATTATCGGAGTCTTTATGGGCTTATCAGATTGCTTGCCATGGTGCAACAAAGCTATCACCTTATCAGTTGGTTTATGGACAAGAAGCTGTGTTGCCTGTGGAAATCAATATCAGCTCAATAAGAGTGGTCAGACAAAATGGACTGTCGGCTCAAAATTATAAAGATTTAATGATCGATAATTTAAACGACTTGGCAGAATTGTGGTTAAAAATAAGGTAAGAGTTGCAAGGGTTTATAATAAAAAGATGTTGCCAAAATCATTCCATGAGGCCGACCTAGTGTGGAAAACCATATTACCTATCGGCTCAAGGGATAGCTGATTCGGTAAATGGTCTCCAACTTATGAAGGATCTTATAAAGTGCATCGGCTTGTGGATGGTAATTCTTATATTTTGGAAACGTTGGAATGGGTGGTATTTCCTAAGATGATCAATGGAAAATATTTGAAAAAGTATCACCCAAGTGTTTGGGTGGGATCGTGATCGGCTAAAAACGACTAGTGATTTTGAAAGCCAAATTAACTCATTGCAGTTGATTCTGGCTATGAGATGTGATGATAAATAAATTACAGCCGATGACGAATATCACACTTGGCATAAAGGAAATAAAATTTAAAGCATAAATTGGTTAAACATCTTATTATAAATATTTTACAGAACATTCAAGGCATTGTTTCAAAAGCATAGGCTGATTACAGACATACGTCACATTGTTTGTTTCAAAAGTACAACTGATCCAACCAAAATTCAAACGTGATTCTCCCTAAGGCCCAATAGCACAGCAGTGGCTTTAGCTATGGTATGATCCATGTCATCAAGGATTTTTTTTCATCCACTTCTACTATGCTGGGCATGGGAGTGACCTTAGCCGACTGCTTCTTTACCGATGCTATTGATAAGCCAATGTTGACCTTTTAGGCCTTCAGAGTCGAAGAAGCAGCTGTCATGTCATTCTAGGCCTCGACTAAGGACTCGTTAACTTTTGCCAGCTCTTCTTCAAGAGACCTCTTAGCCGATTCTAGCTTCTGCATCATTTCCTTAGTAGCCTTGAGGGATTTCATTCTTCATAATATTTATCCTTTTGAGCTTTGGTGTCGGCCATCATCTTGTCGAGTGTTTTTTGGTCCTCACGTTGGGCTGCCTGATGCTCCAGTCTTGCCTTGGCTGCATGTATTGCTTCCCTCTTTACATCAAGGTGGCATACATTCAGTAGTGCGGCCATGGCTTCCTCAGGGTGATCGGCTTGCACTGCAGCCATGGCATCCCTGAGTGGTTGGGGTTCTCCAGTAATTTAGTCGACAGGGTGAAGATCAGCTTGAAGAAGTTGTCCAGTTTTTCTTTCATGCTTGGAGCCAACACCATGTAGTCGATGCATCCTTGGAAACGAATAAGATTTTTCAAATTTCCTCCAAGAAATTGTCTATGGCCAGATCAACCTCATCCTCTAAGTCCGACCAGTCGAATCCCAGTACGTTGGTGAGGGGCTCGGTCAGCTTGTTGGCAGGCTCAGCAGTAGGATTTGCTTCACCCTAGGAGGCCTGAGCTTGAGGCATCGGCTGTAATGGAGGAGGAGGTAAATCGATTTCCGCAGATGGTAGATCGTCTAAGGTGTCAGGATTAAAAGTAGGCGGAGAAAGTGAAGGCTATAAGAAATATCAAAGAAACCTGTTAGCCGATTCATTTAGTTCAATTTGAAATCTGCTCAAAAGGTATTTTACCTGGCCCGTGCCTGAAGCATGTGGAGAACTTTTTCCTGACTGTTCTTGGGGTTTGTTCCCCCTAGAAGCGAAGACCTTCTTGTTTGGTCGGCCACGCTTCTTCTCTATTGAGAGATCGGCTACAGGTGTTAGTTTATATGAAACAATAGAGAATATGAAGTATAGCCGATGTTCATGGACTTACTCAGTTGTTTATCCAGATCGGAGATGGATGGGGATTGGATTCCCAGACTGGCCGATGAGTAGCCAACCAAAGCCATTCCATCGTGTTTACTAGATTGATCGACGCCTGATGACTCAGCGGGTTTCTTCCCTACGCCTTAGTCTACAAAAATAAAAGAAGAGCCGATCAATGAAGTTCAAAAATATTTCAAGATTATCAAACAAAAGTCTACTTTAGCCGATACCTCACTAGTAATGTTAACAAAACTCGAGTTAGTGTAGCCCGATGAACTAGCATCACTGCTAGAACTCGAGCCGCTACTAGTGGAGTTAGTTATCGTCGGCTCTGTAGGAAGATTAGGGAAGAACTCGAAGATGATTGCCCACATATTCTGTTCCACTGGATATAATACCCACAGATAGCAGACCAACAAGTGGTGAAACTCCCTGATCTCCGAATATGCAAGAAAAAATATGGCAGATCTTGAACTTGAATATCATTGGCCATATGCAAAACAATGGCAGCCCCTGATGCATGACGAATACGATCTCTTGGTCGAAGCCGATCAAATAATTGAAAGCTTGGGGGACTTTTTCAAGACCCAGTTGTCTTGAATAAATAGATGGACGATATAGCTCATAAGACGACTGGTAAGTCCAATTTTTGGCATGCAAGCCGACGGACAATACGCTCGGAGAGAGAAAAATCTTATATAAGTTAAGGGTTTCTTCAAGCTTGTCATCATTGTCAGCTGTCAGCTGAAGGAAGGATGGACATGGATAATTATCGGCACTTCTATAACTAAAAAAGTCACATTGACAAAAATTCTGCTGATCAAGCTTAAAGAAGAAGGCCAGGAATTTTCTTACTCCGACTGGGGTAATCTTGGCTTCTCTACCATAACAAAGAATAAACCTTTCGCCAAATGATCGGCTATTACTGTACTCGGCTTCCCGATATTTTGGAGTTTCCTCATGAGGAAAGGAAGTCGTTTTGGCTGGGTCAATTTTAAATGATTGGCTAAATAGACAATAAAGTCAACTGCGTATCACATGCATCATCTGATAGACTGCCCTAGAAATATTTTTCCTAATGTAAGCCATTGACCCTCCACTAGCTTTTTAGCTATGACTTGATATACTTGGGTGGGTCCAACAGAAATGCCACAAAACAAGAATTGGTCGAGCCACATATTCAGAAAAGCCACATGTTCCTTGTCGGACACTGGGCCGATTCCTTTGTTATTGTTAATATATTTACTCTAACCTTCCCCCTTGGTGTGGATTAATTTGTGCTGAGGTTTGGCACTAAAAGCTGAAACTTGGTCCCTATCTGGCCTCAAACAATAGAGTTGTGCTACATTTAAGAGTGTTGGACCGATCAGACGCCTCAAACAGTTATTTAGCCGATGGAAGTTGCAGTGCAAGTCTGGAGTCCAAAAGTTGGATTAAGCCGACAATGAGAGAGTTGAGAGTCAAGAGCCATGAAAATGACGGAAGTGAATGGCAGTATTTATAGGGGGTAAAACCTGGTGGAATTTGGTGGGTAATTTCCTCAAACTTTTAAGCGCAACTATGGTGAAAATGGGGCAATTACCGAGAAGGGTGGTGAGAATATTGTGGAAATTCATTGTTAAGCCGATGAAGAAGATTTTTGAAAGATTCATATCATCTCCCAAAAATAGAGGCATATGTTAGCACCAAAATTTAGCAAGGTATACGACTGATTTGGAAGGCTAAGTTAAAATTGGATATCTAGATAATATCAGTTCGAATAAGGAATTTTATCTGCAAGAGGTAGAGGCTGATACGGTACATGATTTGTGATGAATTGGAAAAGGATATGATCGACCTATACAATATAAAAAGGGACCTAAGGTGAGCTGGAATAAACAACCAACACAATCAAACAACTCACATCTACTTTTATTTACTTTTTGTCAACTAGAAGTAGCTTTTATAATTTAGAATCTCTTTGTAATTTATTTCTGATCAATAAAGTTGTGCATTGCCGATTGTTGATCATCTTCGATTACGCCACTTTATCCAGGTTTCCTTTTCTTCGATCTTGTTGCGCATGGTCTATTTCAGGAAATTCTGCCTTCATCAAATTATCTAATCAGCCGTAACAAGCTGTTTAAATTTATCGTTACGTGTGATCTAATCGGCTAAATAACTGTTTTGATCCGATCTTAAGTAAAAAACTAATCAGCTAAAATAGTTGTTCAGATCATAATTCTCTTGTTAATTGCAGGATCAAATCGGCTGGCACACCACGAAACTTTTGAACCCGACGTTCGCATGTATTTGAGCCGATTAATCATTCGTCATATTTTTTGGTGCCAATACACCCTTACATCATTATGCGGCGAAAGAATACTTATATCCCAAGGTCCATCTCAGATTTTCCACCTGATCCTTCCCTATTTGATTTGCCATAATGAAGAGAATCGTTGGGGCAATTTCCTTGGCGACATCGCGAGGTTCTCGAACTGTCACAACGTTGCCTATACCGCGACAGTTCCAACTTAAAGGCCCTCATTGTTCCTGGCAGGCCCCAACATCGGAGCCTGCCGATTCAGTGCTGAGAGGGGAAATAATCGAGCCTTTCTCCACCTTTTGCCTCTTGTTATCACGGACTTCGTGATCCCCAGCACCTTTGCCAACAACCGTTTTATCAGCAGGTTCTGTCTCCATTAGCATCAATTGGTGAATCCCTGTCAAAGCAACCCCCCCCCCCCCCCCCCTCTTCACCCCACACACACAAAATTTCCTTCGCTGACCCTGCACTCCTCTTCTCTAAAAAGTCAGGTGGGTATACAAATCCGTTTTTAATTGTGGGAGAAGCTTTTTAGATAATCCAAAATATGAATATTTGGATAATCAGAAACTGTCTATCTGATTCTTGGAGAATCCAGAATCTACATAATCAGAAGCTATCCCAATCTGGACCAATGTCATACTATTCACCCGATAAGCTTCTTCTTGCTACCGTCAAGTCTTCGAAAGGCGTTTGCAGACCATAGTTACCGGATTAGTTGCGAATCGCGAACTGGATTAATCGAACCCGAACCGGTTTAAGATGCGGGATTCGTTTCGCAGTGGAAATTGAAAGAAAAAATAGCCAACCGTGAATCCGAATCTCGTACCATAAATCGAACGAACCGCGTTGTGGTAACTATGTTGCTGACAGATCTCTCGCCAACAAAAGAGGAATCATTGGCGGTTCTCTTCAAAGTGCTTACCGGATCGTCCTTAGTCTCATCCTCGCGGGATGTGTAAAGCTTACCACGGCCAACCTTCCGGACAGATTTGATATATCGCTGAACCATCACTTCTCTGGTCAGAGAATGAAATCGAGCGGCTTCCTTGGCTTCGCCCTTTAGACTTCGACCTCCTGTCAGGGGAGCCTATTAGGGGAATCACCGAAGTGAAAGCCTTCTTTTGGGTGCTCTCCATCACCGCACCTCAGCGCTGGACAGAACCTGGGCAGCTTGCCAGCTTCTCATACTTTATCTTGAAGGTTTGAGCAGGGTTAACAAAACCGTGGGAAACCGTTCGGTTTTTGTGGTTTTCAACCGTATCACTCCGGTTCGAAAACAGAAACCGAACGGTTTACTGGTGGAATTTAAAAAAATTCAAAAAGATCAAAAAAATTGAAAAAATTTATGCGTTGAAAACCGCAGTTTTCGCAAAAACTGTTCGAAAAACCGTTTTTCAAGAACATTCATTTAGTCGGGTGTTTTTTCGCGAAATTCCGCGATAAACCGTGAAAAACGAGCGGTTTTTCGTCAAAAACCACGGTTTTCGCGCATAGATTTGAACAAAATTCAAATTTTTTGAATTTGCAAACCGTTCGATCTTTTGCGGTTTTCGAGCGGTTTCTCGCGAAAACCGCTACTGCCGGGTTAGCGATTTTCAGTTTCGAAACGAAATTGTGAACCCTTGGTTACGAACAGCCACCGACACCACCCCACTCATCACGTCCAGCTTGATACGAATGCACAAGTAATTTCCCCAACGCCTCCTATCTTCTATTGAATGCCGTGACTTATTTATAGACTTTTAGAATTTGAAAAGATAGGCTAGATAAATCTTAATAGAGTATAATTCCTAATATTATTTGCTTTAGAGGATTACTAGAGAGGCTATATAAACATATAGGATGGTCATGACGAACCCAAACAACTAAATAATCACAAACCAATTCATCAAAAGTAAGAGATTTACGAGAGGAGTAGAGGATAGATTATTCTTTAGTATTGGATTCTTATATAAGACAAGGATCCGAGGATCCTAAAAGATTCAAAGGTAGTGAGAAACCAAAATTCTCCTATAATCTTTTTAGACTGTGCTTAAAGAATTTACAGTTGGTTTTACCAAATCTTTTCTCTCTCGTCGTAGTTGTTTCAATATTATTATTTTGGTTTTCTCTATAAGATTATCTTCTTCGTTATTAAGACAAGCATGCTTATGTAGAGTGTGTTTGGTAGAGCTCCAGGAGCTGGGTATTCCTAGCTCTATCAGATCTGTAGAGTTGGAGTTGGGTATTCCTAACTCTACCAGAGTGTTTAGATAGATCATCTTGTTTACATTTTAGACCGAAAATATAAACTTAATTCAATTTATCTTAGTCTATAAGTTTTAAATCTAGGTGAAGTTGGCATCTAAAATTTTACCAAACAGACCCGTAGTATCTCGTAAAACTCTGATGTGATACAAAGACCATTGCGCATAAAAAGGATAACATAGCGTAACATCTTCTTCTACCTCTACTTTCACAACTTCTCCGATCCTGCTAGCCAGTGGTTCGCGCGCCCACCTTCTCCTTCGTGAATGTCGTAAACCCTAACCCAGACACCTTGTGCTTGAACTGAACATCAGACGGCTTGAATTTCATGGCCTTGGCAATACGCAATGCGTAACTCGGCTGTCCCAATGACTAAACATCTTCGAAGTGAGAGTAAGTGCCAATCGCCATCCACTTGGATTCCGCCTTAAACTCCTCAGCATCCTCCTCCAGTATGACATCCATGGACTCCTCCTGCCGCAGCTCCAACCGCTCGAGGAGCTCGTCAATCTTCTCAGATTGAACCACCTGGTCGCTTCCTTCTTGGCTATTGGCTGAACACTCCATGGGAGCTCGTCAATCGAAGGAGTGCACGAAGAACCCTACAGCGAGGGGACGTCGCTTCTGATGCTCCTGCAGTTGCGGCTTCGGCTCTAGCTTCCCATGAAGTGCAGCAAAGCCCATGTAGTATTGGCCCAGCCCGGCCCAGTTAGAAGCCCAGCACAAGCACAACCCCGCTTCGCTACCGCATCGCCTCGCCCCCAAATACCAGTCGCCCGCCGCGTCGCTCGTCCCCCCTCGCCGCGCCGCGGCAGCTCTCCACTCCTCCCGCGCCGCGCCGCGCAAGCTCCACTCCTCCCTCGCCGCGCCGCGCCGCGCAAGCCGCTTCCTGCACCGTGGCAAGTCGATTGGAGCCTCACCTAGCGACGTTGCCCAACGCCCGATTTTTAGCGCCTCGAGCCAGTCTAACCTACGTGGGTACAACTCCGAGCAAAAACTGTCCGGGCGAGTCCTGTCCTCTCCAGGTATGCAACCAAACAGCAATTTTTGTTCATCTAGCTCTCATCCTTCATAATTGGTCACGGTAAAATTCTACTGCTACTACTGCACCTACTACTTGGGAGCAAATCTTGATGGGATTATTATTTCTGGAGCAAAGAACACATAAGTTATAGTACGCCGAGTTAAGGATAATCAAACAACCAGCTGTCCAGCCCCATCTTTATTCATTAAGCGGGTGTAAAGTCTTATACAGACCCAAAGATTACAACTAGTTCAGTTGAGCTTGTTTAAACATATATGTATGTATGAAAAACAGTACAATTTACTAGGGGATGCTTTGTAGGTTCTGGTTCTTGTCCTACTGTTGATAAAGAAATGGTAGGCTAGGATGAGAGCAAATCTTTGTTATTTAGGTACTTACATTGTACCTCTACTATGCTACATTGTTTTTGTTTTGCCATGTTTTTCTTATTGTGCTGTACTTTTAAGCATTGAGCTCAAGTTTCATGTAGAGGTCATGCAGGCACTTTGGCGACTTCAGATGGACAACCAAAATCAACAGATGGCGGGGGTGCCTACCGGCAACACCAACACTAGCAGTGTCATGTGCCAGCTGGTTAGTCCGGAAGGGGAACATCTCGGCGCACCGCTCTATCTACCACAGAATGTTGGCCCAACTCAGCTCCAGGAGATTGTCAATCATCTGCTCCACAATGTAATAATTTCACCTCTACTTCTCCATATTTTGATTTCCAATGAATTTAAATGTTTACGATTTATTAAAAGGACAAGTTGAAGGGCATGTAAACAATGTTAGAACGAGAGTTTTGTAACATATGAAGATAGTACTCATTAAGACAAGTTTAATTTGAACCCAAAAGGGTAAATATCTGCATTGCAGTGGACAATTAATGAATGTATCATGACAAATTTCTTATCAGCTAGATAATCTACTTCCTCATTGCTGTGCAAACTTATAGGTGAGCTAATGTCTGTAAACTTTTACTTTAGGAGGACAAGATGCCTTACGCATTCTACATCGCAGATGAAGAGCTCTCCGTTCAGCTTGGCGCTTACATGCAGCAAAAAAATGGTGAGATACACTCAGCAGTTCATCTATCCTCTGTTTTTTTTTTCCTCTTTCGGAAGGCATAATCATATGTGCTAAGGGTGGCATCTCATTTCTGCTTTCTAACCTTTCTTTTTCCTTTATGTAAATAAAGCCAATGTTGAGGTCACTCTGCGCATAGTATATCAACAACAAGCAGTTTTCCGGATCAGGCCAGTTAACCGATGCTCTGCTACAATCGCTGGTACGTCTATCTTGGATTCTGTTTATTACCCTTGTTCATTTTTTGAGGGGAACATTACCCTTAGCTAATTCTTTCTATGGGTTCATGTCTAACATTACGAGCTTACAACTCTTTGTTTTAAGGAGTTCTCATACCACAGTAATTACCATGACAATTTTATCTGTAACAGCCTTTTTATCCTTGTTTTGTTTATCTCACATGCAAATGAATACATCATATGAACTTGTGCTTTGTAGCCTTGTCTTTTCAGGGTTTGTCTTTTTTGCCTATTTATTATCATCTGCTTATTTGAACAGGTTTAAAATTCAAAACATTAAGGTTGGTTGTGATAAACAGTTATAGAGATAATTGTTTCCTCACCTTTTATATTTTTGCTGCAATAGGGTTGTGATATGTGTATGTGTTATAAATGCGATATGTATAACCTAATGGTGAAGCGTGAATTTAAGGAACTAAGAATAGCAGTGGTTTTTCTTGTTGGAAGCAAAATTTTAATTGTACCTTGTATTTTGCATGATTGAAAAATTGATTTGCCCTGGCAATACTTGTTTGATCATATCCCCATGATTTTAGCAGCCCATTGTCAAACTGTTTTGGAATGATGGACATGAGAACATGTAACAGGATACTTGAAGGGTGGGCAGCTCATGAATACAAGTGTGGCTTTAGTAAATGTATATCCTAGTTGATTAATACACGATAATTGGATAACCTAATATTGGAAAGTCAATATCTTCTCTTATATCCTACTTCCATTATGTTCACTTTCAGCTTTTTGTACTGCCATGGAATGATCTGTACATAAATCTTATCCATCTGCAGGCCATACAGAAGCTGTACTAGCTGTTTCTTTCAGCCCTGATGGAAGATGTTTGGCTAGTGGTTCAGGTGATACCACTGTTCGGTTTTGGGACCTGAACACACAAACTCCATTGTTCACATGCAAAGGTGAATGCTTAGAATACTTGCATATTGGTAATTTCAAGTCATGTTGCTGATACCTCTGTAATGCTATTTTTTTTATGGTTGTGACATGGTTATCATTTCTCATGATAACTGAGTCCGTGGCAATATTTGTGATCTACTATTTCTTCATGAGAGATATCTTAGAAGAATTTTGATGGGAAGATGGGGTTAGCAACTCAGTAGTCATCTTTACATAGGTTCCTTCACAACCAAGTGGGTCAATTTAATCTTTTCATTTGCACAACAAACCTGTAAATTACCTTTAGAATAACCTTTTCTAGTAGTAGGGCAATGATATGTGTAACGGAGTGTGTGCTGGAAAAGTGAGGCTTGATAACCTTTTAGATTAGTTTTGTTGGCCAAAGCTGTGAATTAGAAGCTTTCAAACTAGTAAAGGATGGTGGAACCCATTTCTTGTAATTAATGCATTATATGAACCATTTTTTTAGCTTATCAGACATTTAAACCCAATGGAAGTTGATCTTTGCGTGTAGTTTCTCTTGTAACATTTTGGTGAAATCTCTATTTCTTTGACATGTCTTCCAGTGCTTCTAAGTATAACTATTGAGTTGCATGCACCAGCCAGTTCACCCAAAAGCTTAACTCAATATGGTATCAGAGCCAAGAGGTCTCGAGTTCAAGACCCGGTTGACGCAATTAAAAAATAATAATTGCAGCCCACTTCTATTCCACGTCCTAGGCCTGAGGGAGCCGTACGTGAGGGGGAGTGTTGAAGTATAAGTGAATTGCCCTCTTAGTTAGTTCCATTTGCATATTTGTGCATTCCCTTTTTTTGCGATATTGTCTGTACTTGAAAGTTATAAAAATAATCCTGCATCTTCCAGGCCACAAAAATTGGGTCCTCTGTATCGCATGGTCACCAGATGGGAAATATCTTGTTAGTGGAAGCAAGTCAGGTGAACTTATATTATGGGACCCAAAAACAGGCAAGCAATTGGGCACTGCACTTATGGTAAGCTTATGTACTCTTTATTTGTTAACATCTAGGAATTGAGAATTAATGCTAGCTATTCATTTGCATATCGTTAGAACACACTGCATCATGTCCCAATTGTCTAGTGTAAATTTTCCATGAACCATTCTTGAAAATGAATGCTAGTTGAAGAGAGCTATTATAAATTTGTTTCTTTCTTAGTATCTTGAATTTGTATATTGCTAGAAAGAAGATATGCATATCATTCTTTAGATCCTGCAGATGTTTCATTCTTCTTGCTATCGAGTAGTCATTTATTATGGCCTTTTACAACAGGGACACAGAAAGTGGATTACTGCTGTATCTTGGGAGCCAGTTCATTTGCAAGCTCCTTGCCGCCGTTTTGTAACTGCAAGTAAGGATGGTGATGCACGTATTTGGGATGTTACCACTAGGAAGTGTGTTATTGCCCTTACAGGTCACACTAATTCAGTGACCTGTGTCAAGTGGGGTGGAGATGGTTTAATTTATACAGGGTAAGAGTATTACATAAGTAGTAGCCCTTTTCTTCTTTTCGAAAAAGGATTAGACTTTGTCCTTTAATACTCTTACTTGCTCACTTATTACCTTCAGAAATATTAATGGACATGTTAAGAAAGGTACACTGTACTATGTGCTAATGTTGTGATACAGGTAATAGTGTAGTTAAATTGCTATTGGACTTACTGATATGAAATATGTGAAAACTCTGTTTTTGTTTAGTCTGCTACTTTAACAGATTAATTGAGGACACAACCAATCAAAACAAATTTGATATCCGTCATTGACTCATCGGAACATGATAGATAGCTCTCATTTGTCATTGGAACCCTGAACAAATTTTATATATTTGTCATTTCTGTCTGTGTATGAGGTGGAAGCCTAGCTGTATAATAGTACTCCCCAAACAACAGTGTCAGTCAGACAATTCCCTAGATTTATTGTTATTCTTTGGCGGGTAGGCCTTGATCTGGCTAAGGCTTCTGGTTGTTTTATTTTACTTCATACGCTCCTTGTTATTTTATTCATTCCTAGTAGCTACAAGTTTAGGCGACACACCCTAGATGGCTAATGTCCAACAGCCGAGAGCATATGCTTAATCACTTATTGACCATAAGTTCTTCTAGTGTCATCGTGAATGGTATTTGATGCTATGCTTTAAGAACTTCTTTACACCAGGCCATATTGTACAGATACAATTCTGAAAACAACGTCTTTATACTGCAGTTCTGAAGATTGTTTAATCAAAGTATGGGAAACTTCTCAGGGAAAGTTGGTCAAAACATTGCAGGTAATTTATTTGCAATTCAGTGTACACACAAATTTCTGCAATTGTTTATGCTCCCATAAGGAAGTTAGTCGTTTTATCAGTAACCCGTTGTCTATACGGCCTCTTAAGTCATGTAAATTGTTTGAGATGCAAGAGTATTGGACATGTCATTTTCAAACTAACATTTCTCTAACATGCGTTACTGCATTAAGGGCCAGCAACACTGTCTGCTCAACTGCCTTAGTCTCGACTAATCACTGCCAAATCACCCTTTTTCGTTGCTTGGCTATGCCTATGCGGATTAAGTTCAATATTGAGTTTGATCAGATATTCCCTTAAATGTTTGTTCTATTATCTAATTTCTCGAGTCATATCCTAATTTATGTTGCGATGATGTTGTCTTATAGCTTATATTCTTAAAGCTCACCTTTACAACATATATCAATGTTCCACAAGGAGTTACGACAACAGCTTTTTACTCGTTTCTGGACTTCTACTTGGGAGATTGTTTCATAGATGCATAAATATTAAAAAAGTTCAGATGATGTACTGCTTTATACTAGTAGCACTAGTTGAATCTGTTTAACCATTCTCACCCAACTTGTTGTCACAATGTAAAAATGTTGAAAATAAAGTTTGGGTATCTCCATACAAAGAGATATGGCGAAGTCAGAGAAGTCAATAGCTTGTAGAAATGTCTTGTGCTTTGCAAGTAAGTGTTTAATAGGGCATAGGTTACATTTACTTGTTTAGTAGGATGTCAGCACTGTTTAAAGAGGGATATTTCAACATGAGTTCAGGACATCTCCAGGCATTGGATTCACATTGGTTGCCTTCTCAAGGTATAGGATTTTAACTCACAAATCTACTCGATTGATCTTGCCGAACTGATGAGCTTCATGAGCCTGGAGCAAAACAATTCAAGGGACTGGCCATAGAACTCCAGAATACCAGATTCTAGTCATCCTTGTCATCAACAGAATAAGCTCATGTGTGTGGGATCCGTATGCTATCTGGGCAACATATCTGACCAACCATGTTTGTTTTATCTGTGTTTCTAAGATGCATTTAGCCTATAAAAGGCTATATACTGGCATGCTATTAGTAGATCTTTCTCTGGTCTATCCACTCTGCTTCTTTATTTGCATTTAATGTTGAATATTAAACTGTGATCAATAGACTACCAAATACCAAGTAGAGATCCATCAGTTGTGAACCTGGTGGTGTATCCAGGGACCGAGTTTGTGGAATGTTTTTCATCTGATTTCATTGTGATTTTAGCTTGCACTTGACTTCTTGTTTTGTGAATTTTTATCACACTATCAAATCGGCTATCCCATGTTTTATGTCGCTGTTTATTCTTTGACGTAATCATTTATATATTCAGGGTCATGGGCACTGGGTAAATTCGCTTGCCTTGAGCACTGAATATGTTCTCCGCACTGGGGCATTTGACCATACTGGCAAGACATATTCAACTGCAGAGGAAATGAAGGAAGTATGTTCCTGTAGGACATAAACTTAGTGCTAATATTTTGTTATTTTAATTTATTGCTTGACTAAATGATAAATTAGGTTTTGTTTAAGTTATGACATCATTCTTATGATAAAGATAGCTTTGGAAGTGACTTTTATCACCTGAGAACTTTGCACATTTAGGCTGCTCTTGCAACATACAAGAAGACAAGGGGTAATGCTCCTGAGAGACTAGTTTCTGGTTCTGATGATTTTACGATGTTTCTTTGGGAACCAACAATTAGTAAACAGCCCAAAGCTCGCATGACTGGTCATCAGAAGGTATAGTACCTCAATCTTATTAGCTCCAGAAAATCCTCTTCGATTAGCATGTGTATTTCCACTCGTATTTCAATTTCTTGATCTCTGTTCTGGCTCAATGAGAATTGAGAACAGATTAGAAACCTTTTGTGTTTTCCCCCTAAAACTTGATACGTGACACCAACAATGGATCACTGCCATTTACTTAATTGTGTGATTCTATCCAAACTCATTTAGAAATCTGAATAGTGTCGAAATCATTAGAACTTTGTGTAAGTTGCCCATAAGTCATCAGATGTTTGGATCAAGTAGGACAAAAACAAATCAGTCATATGGCTTTGTATTCAAGTAAGCCATGGTAATTTCTTTAGTTAAAGCTATGCTTAGAAATGATTTTGTTGTTTGTTTTGCGGTATGCAGCTCGTAAACCATGTCTACTTCTCTCCTGATGGGCAGTGGTTGGCAAGTGCCTCTTTTGACAAATCTGTGAAGTTATGGAATGGTATTACAGGCAAATTTGTTGCAGCTTTCAGAGGGCATGTTGCAGATGTCTACCAGATCAGGTTGGTTTTTCTCTTTCTTCCCGGTTTTTCTCTATCTTCCCAGTTTTCCATCATTCCATGTTTGATGCCTAGTATCATTATTTCTCTTCAGCTGGTCTGCCGACAGTAGGCTTCTCCTAAGTGGAAGCAAGGACTCCACACTAAAGGTAGTCTATACATGTGTCCACTTGACTCTGGCATAATATTGTGTCTTTCATTTGACACTAACTATTCATTCAATAACGTTGTTAATATGTCGATCTATAACTTGAAATGTTTTTCACGTTTTTCCTTGCCACCGCATTGGCATTCATTTGATATGTAAAGAACTTGCTTTTGAGGAGTTAGTATTTTGCTTTGGTAATCCCCAAAACTGGTAGTTGAACATTCATATTGGTTGGAATTGCCAAGTGTCGAATGCCATAGTTTTTAATGCGTGTCTTCGCAAGGACATTTGTTCCTTTCTGAAAACTGGGATATACACTTTGTTGGTTGCATGGGTGATAACTGGTTGATCATGGATTCTTGGTCTGCTAGAATGCTGAATCACATAGCACTTCTCCCATTGAATATCTGTTACCTGCTGACGCATCTTGTTTGTATGTTTCAGGTTTGGGATATTCGGACGCGCAAATTGAAACAGGACTTACCAGGCCATGCAGATGAGGTATTTTTGTTTCTTTGATCTAGTTGGGTTCATAAGCAAATAAATTTAGAGAACTTAGCATGATATATGTGAATATTGTAAGGTCTACGCTGTGGATTGGAGCCCCGATGGTGAAAAGGTTGCATCTGGTGGGAAGGATAGGGCCCTCAAATTATGGATGAATTAAGTGGAGGCTGACACTATTCAGCAACACACTTGGGTATGTATTCTGCTCTCACCAAATTGGTTTCTTATGGAGATGGTTAGAAATACCTTTTAAATCCGTTCTTGTATTTTACAGGCAAGCACATCATATTTCCAGGATGCTTCGATATTTTTGAGGTTGCATGGTTCTTGCATACTTTATCAAAGAAGGAATGAAGTTGGCTGATAAGGTCTTGGGGCAGGCAACAATTTTGGTGCTGGCATTGTGGAATCTTCTTGTATCATGATTCATGACATTGTTTGGCCAGAACGTTATAAGTTGTTTTATAGATTTTGTTTGGCATCTTTCTGCCCGACCATTCTTCGTGATTTTAGGTAGTGTTCCTCGCAATATTCAGTCCTCAGTGCTGACTGCCAAGTTGTCAAACATTGTGAACTACCTGCCTCGCTAGCATGAACCAATGTTTTTTCAAAGGGCACGAGTTTTGCTGAGGATAATACAGCACCGACCCCTATAGGGCAAACATCAACACCGAGGAAGGAGCCTTAAAACCTGGAGCTCCTATCGACACACCCATTGCACCAAACCTTGTGGAGTAATGATGGAACACACCCTCATCTAACTTACAAACAGTAGAGCCAGAAGCTGTACAAACCGAAGAAACCATGTAGCAAAGAGCTTGAAGTGCAGCCGCCAACGCTCAACACTAGGGTCCACACCACGGCACACCAAAGGACTACGTCGACGCCATCACCAAAATGGATGGCAACGACCAGCACAACAAATCACTGTGAGGGCATGGGGAGCAACAGTAATCACGAGATACTACAGGACTGTCAGCGGACAGCTTTAGAACATGGGGAACAACAGTAAGCACGAGTTACTTACTATAGGACTATCAGCACTATCAGTAGATAGCTTTAGAACACGTCACACCAAAGAGATTGCGCCAACACCAGCACCATAATGGATGGTAATGGCCAGCACAACCAATCATTGCAAGAGCACGGGGAACAACAGCAAGCAGAAGTCACTAAAGGTCAGTCAACGGACCTTTAAAAAGAAGAGATGAGCGCTTACTACTTCTTTGTTGAATTTTATAAGGTATGGTTTAGATTGTGATGTTATGTGGAGGATAGGTTTGGACTATGACGGAGCGCTTACTACTTCCTTGTTGAATTTTATAAGGTATGTGTTAGCGTTAAAAACTTGATGTAGGGTTTCTGACAGCAGCACACCAGACGAACACTGAGTTCAGAGCGTGCCAGTCGATTTGACCTGTAACCGACAAGATAAAAATATAAAATTTACTCAAAATCCGATCGTAACGATCAATCGGCTCAGACTCAATCAGCTTGAAGCCGATTAAGATCAAAGTAACAGGGTAAGTCTAATTAGCCGATTAAAGCTAATCAGAGTATAAAGGTAGATCAATTCTGAAGAAGGCGATGCGCAACAAACTCAGAACAAATCAAACCTGGGGGTGTAATTGACGAAGATCAACAATCGGCGATGCACAACTTTATTGATCAAAATCGATTACAAAGAGAGATCTAAATTACAAAGGTTACTCCTAGTCGACAGGAAAAAGTAAAAGCTGGTTGATTGTATTGTGTTGTTGTTGTTGCAGCTTGCTCTGGTCCTTCTTTTATACCCTTCGGCCAATCGTGTCCGACTACAACACGTTTCAAGTTTTGATCTGTATCGGCCTTATCTCGGACAGTTATTTCCTTAAAGATCTTGCTGTTACCAAAATATCTCCAAACCTTTCCATCCTGTCCGTTAATTCTCGTATCTTTGACTTTATTGCCGATTTTGACTAGACTTGCCAAATTTTGGTGCAAACATATGCCCCCCATTTTTGAGAGATGACTTGTCATCTGTCAAAAATCGCAATTTATCGGCTTTTCCAATCGGCTAACTGTTGAACTTCGCTCAATAACTGCTACTTTATTCGCGCCGTAATTCTCTGACATGCGGGTAGTGCGTTTTAACTACTCGCGCCTTTTGAGATTCACTTCCCGCCACTTCAAATTTTCACCATGCTATAAAATGCATTTGATTCGGTCATTCTTCACGCGCACAAGCTCTCAATTTGTCTCGCAATCGGCTTAAGCTTCCTATTTGAAGTACTTAGAGGCAATCCTTTGGCTCATCCATCTTTCTTCATCGTTGCAATGGACCCTAGCAGTACTTATTCGATCCCGCATAAAGAACGACCAATATTTTTTGGGTCCATTGGGAAATCTAGATGTTCATACCGTAACAAACCAAGAAGTCCCTCGTTTACCTCTGTCGGCTACTGGTCACAACATAGAGGGTTGGAATAAAAGTTTCAGAGCCTGGTCGACAGCTCTCAAAGGATGGAGGAATTGGTTTATCAGGGTAGCAGCCCAAAAAAGGGGTGAACGGGAAAGAATGGGCATAGCCGAGTGTATTCCACTTTCTTTAGCCGACCCAGAAGCCAACGAGCCCTTGGTGGCCACGGGCTGTTATTTTTGGTCGGACTGTTTTAATGCCTTCTTGTTCCTTACCGGTCCCATCGGCCCAACTCTTTTAGATGTTGCTCAATTGTGCTGTCTTCGGCCAGATGGAGAACAAGTATCAGCTTTTAGCGGAAAACCAAAATATAAACTTATCCGATCTAAGGGGGAAGGTTGGGCCAAATATATTGAAAATAATAACAAGATTAATGTCCCAGTATCGGACGAAGAGCATGTTGCCTTTTTGAATCTTTGGCTAGACCGTTTTTTGTTCTGTGGAGCGTCTCTTGGACCAACTCAGGTTTATCAAGTGATAGCAGAGCAACTTGTTGAAGGTCGTCGACTAGCTCTAGGAAAAATCTTCTTGGGCGCTGTGTATCAGATGCTTTATATAATAAGGAGTCGGCTTTATACCGGTTTTGGGAAATTCACCGTCGGTAATGTAGGTGGTCTGATGTGGTTCATACAAATATGGCTATACTGCTTATTCAGCCATTCTTTTAATTTGGATTCAGCCGACGAGACTCCTTTTCCAAGGGATGACATACCAGAGGGGGCACCTATCCAATTTAGAGAATGCTGATCTTTTGGTGAGAGGTTTATGATGTGCTCAAAGAATGAGACAAGGATTTCTCCGACAATTTGCAGAAGATTCTTGTCTTTCTTTTTGCAATTGGATACCGAAGATTTCAAGCAGCAAGACTTCTTTAGTTACGGTGCTACAACCGATTTTTCCTGGCCTTCATTTCTTCACCTGGAAGCCTATAGTTCTCTGATGCCTCAGGAGACTTTGGATTTGTACAGAATTTTCATTTCTTCGTGCATTTTCCATGTCAGCCTTCATACTAGGAATCGGACATTCCAACCTTCATACGAGTTTTACCATCTTTCAGTTTACGCAAGACAGCTCGGCTTCGGCCAGTTAATTCCAAGTTTGCCACTTCTAGATCGGCTTAAACCTAGAGCCAGGGTTCGCAATGCCACATCAGCGAGGCTAGTCTTGGAATTAGCCGATGAGCTTCATCTTCGCAGTCTCGCCGGGCAGGAGGTTTCACAACATGTTGGTCGGCTATTGCTGAGTGTTTGTACATGGAAAAGACTCTGTCGCTTATAATCAAGGAATTCTTTCCAAATCTGCCAGAGCCATCCTTAGTGTCTAACAGCGATTCTAGCAGTGAAGCTAGCTCATCGGGTTACACTAACACGAGTTTAGTAGATAAGGTATCGGCTTGAATAATCTTGTCTTGCACATCGGTCTTTTACCAGATGCATTTTCTAATCACTTTTTACTACGTGTATTGCAGGCTAAGGATGTCGGTAAAAAGCCCATCTCTGGCCAATCGGGAAATGGCCAAGGCAAGAGGTCACATCAATTGACTGGCCTTACGGGTTATACTTCTGGTACTCTAGGGGTCCACAGTCCATCTTTATCGGACATTGAGAAAAAAACAATCAAGTATAAACACAATCGACTAATACTATTTTCTTTTTGACCGAACTGACCTTTAGTCGATCTATATTTTCAGAAAAGAAAAATACAAAGTACACCAAGGCTCCTGCGAAAAAAGGACCCAAGCCCCAGGAGAAAAGCGGCGAGAGTTCGCCACATGCGTTGGCTACTGGCAAGGTAGATTGTTTGTACTTCTTCGCTAACATGTCCTTCAGTACATCGGCTTACCTTGCATTTCTTATTTCAGCCGACGCAATCGGTTCAAGCCGCGAAGATTCTGGTTGATCTTCCAAAAATTTCTTCTACACCGCTCTCTCCGCCACGGCCGATTTCAACTGCTCCAATCGCCGATCTGCCGGAGCTCTCTGACCCGACAAATCTATTGGGTTTCTCTTTGGCGATCTCGATGATCCGGAGATCATGGCCACTGATTACTACGATGCTGAGATCAGGAGAATTTTAGAAGTTTCGAAGGAGGCATCGGCTGCGATCACTTCCACCCCAGGTACGAAAGAGAAACTGAACAAGCTATTTGATCTAGTCACAAGGCCACAATCGGAGATCTTGGCCAATAATCAACCGATCCGCGATGCCATGGCGGCCGTTGAAGCCGACCTACCCCCGGAAGCAATGGCGACACTCCTGAATGTGTGCCATTTGGACGAAAGGAGGTCTGAGGTTGAGGAGGCTCAAGCACGCATAGCGCGGCGAGAAGCTCAAGAAGCCGATCAGAAATTTCTGGACGAGCTCGTCGCTGACGCCAAGGCGAAAAAACACAAGTTTGACACCGATGCGCTGCAGGTAAAGGCGTCCAAGGATAACCTTTCCAAGCTTGAGTCGACAAAGAAATTTCTCTTGGAGGAACTAGATAAGACAGAAAAATTAATCCAAGATGGCCAGCATTCCATGGAGAAAAACATGTCGGCCATGAAAGAACAGAAACTCGGCATTGCTAAGGCCATCGCAGATGTGAATAAGCAGTCGGCCAAGGTGAATCCAGTACCCGGGAACGCCAAAGACGACGAGCGCATTCTTGACGAAGTTCAGTGCGTGATCGCTAAGGCAGCGGACGCTCTGTCGGCTCTAGGCGCGACTCTTCCTGGTTCAGGCATCCAATATTTACTTCCTGAGATGTAAAACTCTATTGTCAGTTTTTTCAAAAACACTTGCTTGAATACTTTGTAATTTTGTAATTTTGCTATACTTGTAATCGACTGTTTAACTGATTTAAATTTTACTTTCGTGTAATTTTAGTCTGCAATCTCTTTTAGCCGAATAACAGCATCGTGTTAACTTGGCTTTTTGATCGAAGTTTTTAGTCGGCTAGGCTCCAATCCAGACGCTAGGATAGTACTTCTTCAAATACTTCTCGTTAATAGCTTTAGGCAATACATATCCTTCCAACGTTTCTAGTACGTATGAATTTTGGCCGACTAGCCGATTAACTTTGTATGGTCCTTCCCACGTAGGTGACCATTTTCCAAATCGGTTATCTTTTGAACCAACAGGTAATATCGTTTTCCATACTAAATCAGCTTGATCGAAAGATTTAGGCACGACCTTTTTATTGTACGGTTTCGCCACCCTGATTTTATTCTTCTTAAGCCGATCAAGCGTAGATAATTGTAATTCTGCCAACTCATCCAAATTGTCGATCATCATCCTGAGCAGACAAACCATTTTGTCTGGCCACTCGTATAGATTCAATATTGATTTCAACGGGTAATACGGCTTCTTGACCATACACCAGCTGATAAGGTGAAAGCTTCGTCGCTCCGTGATAAGCTAGCCGATATGCCCAAAGTGATTCCGATAGAGTTGAGTGCGAATTCCTCGGCTTTTCATCGATCTTTCTTTTGATCAGTTTAATCAACGTTTTATTGGTGAAAGTGCATCTAGGCACTTATGTTATTTTGGTGATTAATGACAAACGCATATAATGATAATCTATGAAATTGAGTAAATGCTTAACTTAGTGCTTAGCAAATGACAAACCGCCAATATGATTATATTGGTATGAGACTAACTTGTTATTGCCTAGTTGAGTATCAGTCTCATCTATTTAGAGGAAAATCAAGTGGGATGGTTAAGCAAAGATAAGGTATGCAATTTTGGTATCTATTCTATATTTGTTATTGCATTCCTTTCGTGCAAATGCATAGTGAACTCCAAGTAGCATGTTGATTATATATATGAACACTGGTTCATGTCATATTTATTTGTGCATATATATTCATTTGAGTTCATTATGTGCTTTGTTTTTAGTATGCATGTATTAACTAGAGTTAAACTTCATATTGCTATAGATTGACTTGGTGCATGCATGTTTTAGTTGTATATCTTCTCATGCAATTCTCTTAGTGAAGTTTAATCTAGTGTTGGATCACATATTTACTCTTATTCTAAATATTATTTGCACATGTACAATACGTGTACATTCTATCATGTGCTTCATTTAAGTAAAGACTGTGATCCTTGCCATGATTTAATTGATTCATCATATTGGCAATTATCTCTCTAGTGCATATAGATCAATTACATATTCATCATGATGTACTTAGTAGAAAACATTTCTTATGTCAAGTGTTTCCATTTATGTTGTGCTTCCTTATATGAAACACTTGTTGTAATCAATTGTTCACAAATATCAACTTGTTTATATCTATTGAGCTTTTGGCACTAATGTCTATCATAAGTGGATTGGAAAGACTTAGGTCCCGTATGTGTATGACGACCAAGGTATCTTGGAGGATGATCGTTAAGCCGAGGTCAACAAGACGGCGGTGTCACCAAGAGTTGGGGACTAAGTCAAGATCGACTTGGCATGGAGATCATCAGAGAGGATGATCAAGTCAAGGTTGATAGGACGAGAGTCTCATGTGGTGAATCGAGTCGAGTTGGACAAGGCGAAGATGTCATCAATTAAATGGTGAAAGTCTTCATGCATCGACATTAAGAAAGAAGACGGCAAGTGACAATTTCTAGACTTATATTATCTTTGATTTAATTTGAGTCTAAGGATTGCCGTACTATTAAGAGGGATGCGAAGTCGAATGACTTTTAGATGTATCAAGTGCTCAAGTGATCTATCCTTGTGAAACTTAAAAAGAGAGTGGTGTTGGTGGTGCCGGAAAGTGAGGGTTGTAGGTCTCCCTTGCATTCTTTGTGAAATCTGTGTTTATCCTTTGAGTTTTGGGTAGTGAGACCTTTTGGTTGTGTAGCCCTCGTTCTTAGCTTTCGGTAGAGTCCAAGATCTCTGAAATCGGAGTCCGGAGTCAAAAGTTATGCTCGTTTTCGTCGGGCTGCTCAGTGCTGTTCGGACAATCCGGAGTATCCGGTGTTAAGTCCGGACACTCCGGGTTGAATTAGTCTGGAGTGTCCGGGGTATTTATCCGGAGTCTCCGGGTTGTGCGCAGCTGTCTCCAACGGCTAGTTTTTGGGGGGCTCTATTTATAGTCCCATCCTCCCTCATTTTGGAGGGGCTTTTACCCTGTTGATTAGAGGTGCTATACCCTTGTTCTTGAGCCCCCAAAACACCTCTTTACCCTTAGATCTAAGTGATCCCCTTTGTGAGAAGGGTTGGGAAAAGTTTGAGGAGTGAGGTGCTAGGTTGAGTGAGTTTTGAGTTGATTGAGCACTTGATTTCATCTCCAAGCTTGTTCTTCGTGAGCATTTGTTACTCTTGGAGGTTGAGGACTCCTAGATGGCTCGGACGTCGCCTACGAGCCACCGGAGCTCTGTGTGGTTGGCTGTGGGAAGTTTGTGAAGGCCGGTTCCGCCTCCGTAAGGGAAGGAATCAAAGGAGTGAAGACCGGCGAGTGCATTTGTGCAACACCGGGAGGAAGTGGGTTAAAAGAGACCCCGGCTCAAGTGTGACCGAGCCGCCTCAACGGAGACGTAGGATCCCCTCAAGGATCTGAACTTCGGGTGAAAAGTCATCGTCTCCAAGTTTGCTTCTTACTCTTACTTTAGTATTTGATTTTGAATCTTGAAATTGCCCGATCTACTCTATTGTTGTGTTCGGCTCTAGATCTACATCATCCCCAGTTACCTGATAGCATTTAGATCTTTTGTACTCAAGTAGATTGTTGAAAAATTGTAGGGATTTAAAATCTCATTTCGAGGTCTTAAATCCGGAGTATCCGGACTCCTGAACCCGGATAGTCCGGACATTTCGGAGTATCCGGAGATAAGTCCCGGACACTCCAGTCTCAGTCCCTCGGGTCCAATCCGGAGTATCCGGACTCCTGACCCCGGACAGTTCGGACATATTGGAGTATCCGGATAAAAGTCCCGAACACTCCGGACTTAGACCCTCGGGAGATTTTATTTAGCTGCAAATTTTTTATTCCGCTGCAATTTAGTTTTAAATATTTTATTTCGCCTATTCACCCCCCTCTAGGCGACATCCCCTGTCCTTTCAATTGGTATCAGAGCAAGGTCTCTCCTTTATTAGACTTAACCGTCTAGAGAGTAAAGGATGTCGACTAGAGGATTAGTGCACTCACATGATCCACTTGTGCTAGATGGCACAAATTATATTTCATGGAAATTAATTATGACTTCTCATTTTAAATCCATGAGCCCCCAAATATGGTGGATCGTAGATGTCGGCTTTTCCTCTCCATTGAATGAAGTTGCTCCAACTGAAGGAGAGAGGAAATGCCTATATCTCGACGCTCAAGCTACTAATGTTTTATTTTGTGTTGTGAGCGATGAAATTTTTGATAGAATATGCAATCTCAAGAGCGCTCATGAAATGTGGATAAAGCTTCAAGAACTATTTGAATCATCCACTTCTATTGAGGATTGCACTAAGGAAGAGATGTCGAGAGATGAAACATCAAGCTCCACCTCAAGCTCAAGTGATGAAGAACCGACATCTCCATCAACCTCAACCTCCGCCTCAAATGACGATGAAGATGCTCTTCCATCACAAGTCCGTTGCTTCATGGCGAAAGGTAAGAATGAGGTAAGTGACGAGGATGACGTTGATGAGCTCACTTATAATGAACTTATGAATTTGCTTGAGGAGCTCAATAAATGTCTTGGAAAGGAGAAAAAGAAATATAAAATTTTGAAGCTTGAACATGAATCACTTCAAAATGATTATAATATGCTTCAAGAAAATCATGAATCCCTCCTTCTCAAAGAAATTCATAAGCCTAAGGTGGATATAGGAATCTCATGTGATTTAATTGATGAAATGTCTTGCTTAAATGTTAATCCTAATATTTCATCAAAATTTGACATATCCACCTCTTGCAATGATTTACCTTGTTGCTCAAATTCAAATGTTTCCACTTCCTCTATGCATATTGAGACTAATCTTGTAGAGGAAAACAATGAGCTCAAGGCCAAAGTCATTAAATTAGAAAATGACTTGAGGAAGTGCGTAAAGGGAAAAGCCATCCTTGACGAGATCTTGAGCAAGCCAAGGGCGCTTCAAGATAAGCGAGGACTCGGCTACATCTCCAAGAGGGAGACTAGCAAGACAAGGCACAACGAAAGACATTCGAAGATCATCAAGTGCTTTGCTTGCAACAAGAAGGGACACCTCGCCTCCGTGTACCCTAATAAAGTGTAGATCAAGCCACAACCATCAACACTAGGGCAAACCGACAAAGAGCAAGTCAAGAAAAAGAGACGCTCAAAGCCTACTTGCTACAATTGTCGGAAAAAGGGACACATCGATAAGGATTGTCCCAAAGGTATAACCCCTAAGCCTACTCATCATTTTAATAATTATTTGCTTAGGAAGGACAAGAATGGCAATGTATTTGCCAAGCTTGTTAAGTCCCATATGCCTGCTCAAAATGATAATGCTTATTTGCATAGGAAGAGTGAATCTAGAAATGGATTTGCTAAATTTGTTAGGACTCCTAAGCCTACACAAAGCAATTCAAATAAATTGCTTAGGAGAAATAACGATAGCAAATCATTTGCTAGATATACTAGATCCTCTAAGCCAATGCATAATTTCAATTATCATATGCTTAGAAGAGATCAAACTAGAAATGGTTTTGCAAAATATCATTGCCCTCCTAAGCCTTTTCATAAAAATGCCAATCATTTGCCTAGGAGGAATAATTATTGCAAACCTATTTCTAATTATGTTATTCAATTCAATAATATCCGAATTAGGACCATTTGGGTTCCAAAATCTATTGTGACTAACATTGTTGGACCCAACAAGGATTGGGTACCAAAAACCGCCTAAAAGATTTTTAGGTAATATGAGATGGATTGGACGCTTGGCTTCTTCAAAAGGATGAAAACTTAATCATTTGCAAAATGGAGCCAAGCATGAGGATGATCACTTCAATCTTGATCCAATGTCATCTCGGGTAACAAGTATTTAATTTGATTCTTATAGCCTATAGCCTTGTGTAGGTTATATTGCATTATTCATGAAAAATCAATTTAGATTACTTGTTATATGCTTGCTCATGCTTATTAGTTGTTTTGATTGCAATCTTGAGTAAGTTTGGGATCGTGGCACATTAAGGGGGAGTGCTAAATCATAACCATGTATATTACATCCCTACATGTGCCCATATTTATATAAGTGCTAATATATATTTTCAAAATCAAGCCATTTAGCCAAAAGTCAAAATTTTGTATACCATTAGTATTCTTGTGAAAAACTAGTTGCAAAATGTATACAAATATATTTGAAACGTTTTTCAAAGGTTTTGGCTTCACAAAATCTATTTTGAAAAGAAAATGAGTTTCATGATCAAAATCTAGATAGTAGTATCTTGTTTTGGATTTAAACTTATAATTTTCATAGAATTAAATGTAAAATGAATTTGAAAGTAATTCCAAAACGAAAATCCTAGAGTTGGTCATTCTTAACAATTCTTGTGTTCAAAAGAATTTCAAAAAACCAACCTAGCGAAAGTTATTCGATTTTGAAACTCGCCGAAAAACTATATTTGACCCATAATAGTCATATTATTGCACTTAGTGAGTTTCTCCGTTTGGACCGGATCTTATGTAGTATCTTGGTTCAAAATGGTATCTTAGACTCATACACGAAATTCAAATCTCTATATCTTATCCCTTGCTTCATTTGAGTGTTTGTATTGTTGGATTTTGGGTTTGCCTCTCTTTTGTTTCTTCAAAAGGACTATTTAGGTCAAAAGTCAAAATTCATATTTAAAAGGCACAAATTTGTGAAGAGCTTTATAAAAGTATTCTATTATGTATCTCAATGTTTTACAAGCTCTCAAAATAAAAATATATTGAAATCAATTTAGCCCGAAAAGTTTTTGGTTTGAACTAAAATAGCTTATTTAAGCATATTGCTCAAATCTTAGCATTCAAGTTGGATTTCATTATAAATGTTGGTTAGAAACCATCTTGGTAATCAATTCTAAGCCATGGAAATTGAAATTGCATGAAATCCAAATTGAGTTGTATTTTGAGGCTTTTTATGAAAAACTATTTCCTATTTAACTTGCTTCAAAAAGGGATAAAAGCAAAATATTTGTTTGAAATGCAAAATCTTATGAAAATAGTCTTCTAAAATGTTTTTAAATGCATTTCAAATGTTTTCAAGTATCTAACCCTTGGCGAGAAGCTAAAAGTCAAACTTTGGCCTCAAATGGATCTTATATGATCTTGTTTTTGAATTAAATGAAATATTTTTATAAGTTAAAATCTATTGAGTTTTTGAAAAAGTGGTCAATACAAAACTCATAGGGTTGGTCATTTTAAGCATTTCTTTAGTTCAAAGTTTTTCCAAACGACCAACCGTTCAAAAGTTATAGCCATTTGAATTTGGTCAAAATCATCCATTTGACCCAAAATGACCCGTTGTTGCATTTTGTGGATTTCGCTATTTGAATTGGATTTCTTTGTATATCTTGGATTGAAATAGGATTTCTAACTCATAAAAAGCTATGAAAGTTCAAATCTCCATAAATTTCAATCCGGAATGCATTTTGAGAATTTGGTGAAAATTCAATTTCTTTTCAAACCTACAAAGCGCATTTTGCCATATCTTTTGAACGAAAATTCATTTTAATGAAATTCTTTTTGGGAAACCTTCTAAATAGTCCAATGCTTATTTCTGGAAAGTTTCAAACCATTCGGACTCAATTTGAATGTTTTTTGACTTTTCTTCTCTTTGAGTAAAAAATCATGTATACAAAGCAAAATTTGGCATATCTTTTGATTGGAGACTCCTTTTTGGAAAATTATTTTTGGAAAAGTTTCTTGGGAGTCTAAAGAATGTTTCTGCACAATTTCAAGTAATTGCAACTTAATTTGAAATAGTTATGGCTTTTTCTCTCTTTTGATCTTATTTGGCATACTCTTGCATTAAGTTGGATTTTACGATTTGAATAGATTTGATTATGCAAATAGGCTTATAAACATCTCTCTAACTCATATGAAGCCACATAAGTACACATTTCCATTCAAAACTCATTTGGTTGCCCTTTTGAGGAATTGATGAAGATTTTTATCCTTTATGTGTTTCAAATGCAAATTTCACCACATTTCTCAAAGTAAAATTGATTTATTGAAAATTTTTGTTGGAAAACCATCTCTTGAATATGGAGTTCATATCTGAAAATTTTCAAATTTATTTGAACTCATTCGCAAGAATGTTGACTTCTTTTGACTTATTGTCAAAATCAAACCTCCAATGCCCATTTTGATGTAATTTTTGATTGGAGGGTGATATTTGAGAAATTATTTTTGGAGAAGTCTCTTGGATGTCAATGGAACATTTATGCAAAATCTCATGGCTATTGGACTTCATTTGATCAAGATTTGACCCAAATTCAAAATGTTCAGTTTGCTGAAATTTCAGGTTTAGGCTGATTGTGGGGCTGTTTTGTGATTTTTGTATCTTCAAATGGGTTTATAATCAGAGAAAAGTATTATAACATATTTTTATCCTCTATATTTGGACTTCATTTTCTAATTTTTTCGTAATTTATGAACCTTGTTTGAACCTTCTTTCTGCCCTATCAAAAAGCTTAAATGGAATGTCAAAACTGAATTTTTCAGCATATTACACTTTTGAAATCTTGCATACCTCTAAGATGATTTGAGTATTTCCTTGTGATGAAAACTAAGCTAACTCAATTTATTGCTCCATGATTCATCTAAAATCATTTGGGAGCTCATTTTCTGTTGTTTTCATCCTCAGGACCATTTTAAAACGAGATTTCTTTTCTCGAAACCTTCGGTTCAGCATTCACTATTTTCAAGTTTTTGGGGATGAAGCTGAACAACCCGGAGTACCCGGTTGATCTATCCGGATTATCCGGATTATCTGGACACTCCAGATCAAAAACACCGGAGTATCCAGGTTGTACTCCTCGGACCAAATACTTAAATTGCAATCTATACTTTCTTGCAATCTCTTGATTATCCCATTCTTTGGGGTTTTTCCTTTGCTCAAATGAATGTTCGGTCTTCATAGCCCTCGAAGAGAATTTCGAGATGGATCTATTCCGCGTTGATGATTTTTGCATTTGAGCAATGGTTTAAAAGCTATAATCAATTTTGTGCTGCTATTTGCGTCTGTTGAGACTTTGAGAGTTTTAAATTGGAATCTTAGCAAGCCTTTCAAAATGAAAACTAAGTGAACTTATTCATTGCTCCAAGCTTCAAAGTGGAGCATATCTATTTAAGTTTTCATTCCAATGAAAGTGCATCTTTTGGCTAAGTTCTTTTGGAAATTGGATTTAATTGTATCTTAGCCTCAAAATGTTCCCTCTCTTGCATAACTCAGAGTTTATTATGGAAAAGAGAAAATTTCCCGTGTAAGCTCAAGAGTGAGGTTGAATGTGTTTTACTCATTGTCTCTCTTACAAGTGGATGTCAAGATTAAATTTGAATGAGTTTCAAATATTTTCATTGTAAAGTGGTGTAATAAAATCGTCAATTGATATCTTGAATTTCTTTGCATGCAAAGAGTATTGTCTTGTATATCATATATATCATGCATGTTGTACTTAGACATTATCAAACTAACTTGGGTCAAATTAAAAGATATTTGCTCCCAGAAATCGTGTGCTTGTCTATTGATGTTCAAGGTATTGGAAAAGGGGTCATCTTCGACGGTGGGATGAAGGAAATGGAGAGGAGCTCCATAGTCCGAGGGATCTAAGGCCGGGCGCGGTGATCATGACCGATTCGAACATGCGGTGGACAAGAATCGACAAAGGGACGTGTTTCTTTTTTTGACCATATTCAATAATGTTTGTGCACACCATTATGCTAAATTGTGTCATTCTAAATGGTGTTGTATCTTTCAATTGGTATCATTAATTGGTATCCTTCGAGAGGTATCCTCTAATCCTAAATTGTTTTGAAGTGTCATCTGACTTGCATTTGGCATTATCAAGAAGTAAAAGGTAAATATGGGTGACACATTGCAAAGAGGTATACCCTTGATAAGTTTATGAAATTCTTGATCATGAAAGTGCATCTTACTTATACAATTTTGATTCATGATCTTGTATACATCTTGTGATCATATAAGCAATTCCTTCTTGTATAATCTTCTTTATATGATCTTGATTGTTAGAATTTAATTTGATCATGAGCATGTGCTTAAATTATATAAATTTGCTATATGATCTTGATGTTTAAAGAATAAATCTTCTCCATGTGAAATCATATTCGTGTGTCATGTTTAAGCATCACTTATATCCTGTGAATCATGACTACTTTAAATTTGTATAATTAGAAAAATCTATTACCTAAATCTTGGAAATAATTGGTATCATATCTTACCTAGATTTAGGGGGAGCTTAATATTATTATCCTATTACTAGCTCCTTATTTTTATTTTTTTTCTCCCTAATCTTTTTATTGAGTGTGCAATCAAAGGGGAGAACAGATAAGTACCTTTTTGGGATTAATGACAAAAGGGGGAGAATTTATGGATTCATCAATTGTCCCCTAATCGATTGACAAAAAGGGATGATTTGTAAGTATGATCTCTTATTGTTTCTTCATGCTTGTTTTAATGCTAAATATCTTAATATTGTCATTCGGTGCAATTGATAATAGTTTGTCATAAATCACCAAAAAGGGGGAGATTGAAAGTACATCTAGGCACTTATGTTATTTTGGTGATCAATGACAAACGCATATAATGATAATCTATGAAATTGAGTAAATGCTTAACTTAGTGCTTAACAAATGACAAACCTCCAATATGATTATATTGGTATGAGACTAACTTGTTATTGCCTAGTTGAGTATCAGTCTCATCTATTTAGAGGAAAATCAAGTGGGATGGTTAAGCAAAGATAAGGTATGCAATTTTGGTATCTATTCTATATTTGTTATTGCATTCCTTTCGTGCAAATGCATAGTGAACTCCAAGTAGCATGTTGATTATATATATGAACATTGGTTCATGTCATATTTATTTGTGCATATATATTCATTTGAGTTCATTATGTGCTATGTTTTTAGTATGCATGTATTAACTAGAGTTAAACTTCATATTGCTATAGATTGACTTGGTGCATGCATGTTTTAGTTGTATATCTTCTCATGCAATTCTCATAGTGAAGTTTAATCTAGTGTTGGATCACATATTTACTCTTACTCCAAATATTATTTGCACATGTACAATTCGTGTACATTCTATCATGTGCTTCATTTAAGTAAAGACTGTGATCCTTGCCATGATTTAATTGATTCATCATATTGGCAATTCTCTCTAGTGCATATAGATCAATTACATATTCATCATGATGTACTTAGTAGAGAACATTTCTTATGTTAAGTGTTTCCATTTATGTTGTGCTTCCTTATATGAAACACTTGTTGTAATCAATTGTTCACAAATATCAACTTGTTTATATCTATTGAGCTTTTGGGACTAATGTCTATCATAAGTGGATTGGAAAGACTTAGGTCCCGTATGTGTATGATGACCAAGGTATCTTGGAGGATGATCGTTAAGCCGAGGTCAACAAGACGGCGGTGTCACCAAGAGTTGAGGACTAAGTCAAGATCGACTTGGCGTGGAGATCGTCAGAGAGGATGATCAAGTCAAGGTTGATAGGACGAGAGTCTCATGAGGTGAATCGAGTCGAGTTGGACAAGGCGAAGATGTCATCAATTAAATGGTGAAAGTCTTCATGCATCGACATTAAGAAAGAAGACGGCAAGTGACAATTTCTAGACTTATATTATCTTTGATTTAATTTGAGTCTAAGGATTGCCGTACTATTAAGAGGGATGCGATGTCGAATGACTTTTAGATGTGTCAAGTGCTCAAGTGATCCATCCTTGTGAAACTTAGAAAAAGAGTGGTATTGGTGGTGCCGGAAAGTGAGGGTTGTAGGTCTCCCTTGGATTCTTTGTGAAATCCTGTGTTTATCCTTTGAGTTTTGGGTAGTGAGACCTTGTTGGTTGTGTATCCCTCGTTCTTAGCTTTCGGTAGAGTCCAAGATCTCTGAAATCGGAGTCCGGAGTCAAAAGTTATGCTCGTTTTCGTCGGGCTGCTAAGTGCTGTTCGGATAATCCGGAGTATCCGGTGTTATGTCCGGACACTCCGGGTTGATTTAGTCCGGAGTGTCCAGGGTATTTATCCGGAGTCTCCGGGTTGTGCGCAGCTGTCTCCAACGGCTAGTTTTTTGGGAGGGGCTCTATTTATAGCCCCATCCTCCCTCATTTTGGGGGGGCTTATACCATGTTGATTAGAGGTGCTATACCCTTGTTCTTGAGCCCCCAAAACACCTCTTTACCCTTAGATCTAAGTGATCCCCTTTGTGAGAAGGGTTGGGAAGAGTTTGAGGAGTGAGGTGCTAGGTTGAGTGAGTTTTGAGTTGATTGAGCACTTGATTTCATCTCCAAGCTTGTTCTTCGTGAGCATTTGTTACTCTTGGAGGTTGAGGACTCATAGACGGCTAGGAGGTCGCCTACGAGCCACCGGAGCTCTGTGTCGTTGGCCGTGGTAAATTTGTGAAGGCCGGTTCCGCCTCCGTAAGGGAAGGAATCAAAGGAGTGAAGACCGACGAGTGCATTTGTGCAACACCGGGAGGAAGAGGGTTGAAAGAGACCTTGGCTCAAGTGTGACCGAGCCGCCTCAACGGAGACGTAGGATCCCCTCAAGGATCTGAACTTCGGGTGAAAAATCATCGTCTCCAAGTTTGCTTCTTACTCTTGCTTTAGTATTTGATTTTGAATCTTGAAATTGCTCGATCTACTCTATTGTTGTGTTTGGCTCTAGATCTACATCATCCCCAGGTACCTGATAGCATTTAGATCTTTTGTATTCAAGTAGATTGTTGAAAAATTGCAGGGATTTAAAATCTCATTTCGAGGTCTTAAATCCGGAGTATCCGGACTCCTGAACCCGAATAGTCCGGACATTTCGGAGTATCCCGAGATAAGTCCCGGACACTCCGGTCTCACTCCCTCGGGTCCAATCCGGAGTATTCGGACTCCTGACCCCGGATAGTCCGGCCATATCGGAGTATCCGGATAAAAGTCCCGGACACTCCGGACTTAGACCCTCGGGAGATTTTATTTAGCTGCAAATTTTTTATTCCGCTGCAATTTAGTTTTAAATATTTTATTTCGCCTATTCACCCCCCCTCTAGGCGACATCCCCTGTCCTTTCAATTGGACGACTCGGCTTGTCCATTAGCCTGAGCGTAGTATGGGGATGAATTCAATAGTTTAATCCCCAGACTTGTTGCGTAAGCCTGAAACTCATTGGACATGAAAACCGTGCCTTGATCGGTTGTAATTGTTTGCGGTATTCCAAACTGATGAACAATATGTTCATTAACAAAGCCGATGGCTTCAACGCTGGTTACTTTCTTAAGTGGTATAGCTTCAACCCACTTTGAGAAATAATCAGTTGTGGCCAAAATAAACTTGTGGCCTTTACTCGATGCAGGAAATATTTGGCCGATTATATCTATTCCCCAACCTCTAAACGACCACGGCTTGATAATTGGGTGCAAAGCCGATGCTGGTGCTAGTTGTATGTTGCCGAACTTCTGACAGGTTTGACATCCTTTATAATACTTGAAACAATCTTCCAACATCGTCGGCCAAAAATATCTTGTCCGTCTAAGCATCCATTTCATCTTATGGGCCGATTGATGAGAACCGCAAATGCCTTCATGTACTTCACCCATTGCCACTCGCGCTTCTTCGGCCCCAAGACATCTTAATAGCAATCCTTCCATCGTCCGATAATATAACGTATCGTCCATAACAATGTACTTCAAAGCTTGTTGCCTAATTTTGCATTCTGTCGGTTCAGATGGATCACTCAAGTATTTCTTTATCTGCGTCCTCCAAGCCGCGACATCCACACACATGACGGCTTTATCTATTAGCTCAGTCACTTGATATCGGTCAAGGTCTTTGTACCCTGATGCCTGTTGAGCCAAGGCATTAGCTCTATCGTTCAATTCTCTAGGGACGTGACCGATAGAAAATGACGTAAACGAGCCGATGATCTCTATGCATTGCTCCAAGTACTTTAGCAGTATCCCGTCTCGACATTGGTATTCTCCTTTGATTTGTCAGATAATTAGCATAGAATCCCGTATGCCTCAACCGCATTTGCTCGATATTTTCCAATAATCGCAAACCTTTGAGCAACGCTTCATACTGCTCGATTATTTGAGCATCGGCTATTTAGCCGAAATGCGAACTCGAAGTTATGCCCTTTAGGCGATATGAGCACTATACCGATTCCATCGCCTTCTCGCATACGCACCGTCAAAAACAATTGCCAAGGGGCTACGGATACCAAATCGTAGTAGTATCATGTCCTGTTATAAAATCGCTAATACCGCCTTTGACCTTTGGCGATTCATAAGACAGTCGAACTCAACCAAGGCATAAGCCCATTTGCCAAGTCGACTTCGCAGATTGAGCCGACAACATATATTTTATAACATCGGTTTTACAGATTACTTTACAAGCCGATGCTAAAATGTAATGTCTTAGCTTTGTACATGAGAAGTATAAAGACAAACATAATTTTTCAACGAAAGGGTACCTGACTTCAGCATCAACAAGGCGTCGGCTTAAATAAAAGATAACCCTTTCCTTTCCATCAACTTCTTGTGCTAAAACAGACCCAATAGTCTCCTTTTTAGCCGATATATATAACTTGAATGGAATCCCCTTTTGTGGCGCGGCCAAAACCGAAGGATTAGCTAAATATTTCTTCACGTCATCGAAAGCCTTTTGCTGATCGGCTCCCCATACAAACTCTTGATTATCCTTTAATTTCAACAGTGGGGTAAATGCGCTGATCCGTCCGGAGAGATTCGAGATGAACCTTCGGAGATAATTAATTTTGCCAATCAACTTCTATAACTCATTTTTGCATGTCGGGGGCATTGTATCGACTATGGCTTTGACCCTTGTTTGATTGACTTCAATCCCCCTCTCATGCACCATAAAACCTAAAAACTGTCCAGCCGACACGCCGAACGCACATTTGAAAGGATTCATCTTCAAGCCATGCGATCTTATGTTCTGAAAAACTCTTTCTAGATCGGCCAAATGCTGCAAGTCCTATGCAGACTTTACCACGACATCATCGATGTATATTTCAACGATGTGGCCAATTAAATCGTGAAAAATTAGATTCATGGCTCGCTGATATGTTACTCCAGCGTTCTTTAATCCGAAGGTTATAACCGTCCACTCGAATAAACCTATTGCTCCAGGACATCTGAAAGCTGTTTTTGGTATATCGGCTTCTGCCATGAATATATGATTGTATCCGGCATTCCCGTCCAGAAAACTTATGATCTTATTCCCCGACGTAGCATCGATAAGCATATAGGCTATGGGCATCGGATATTCATCTTTTGGTGTCGCTTTGTTCAAATCCCTGAAGTCGACACATACTCGCAGTTTTTCGTTTTTCTTCATAACTGGAACAATGTTGGAAACCCACTCCGCATATCGACAAGGTCTTATAAATTTAGCCTCCAACAATCGCTCTATCTCTTCTTTTATAATTTTATATAGAGCCGGATTAAAACGCCTAAGGTACTATTTAAACGGCCTATAACCTTGCTTAATGGGTAGCCGATGTTCTACTAATTGTCAACTTAAACCAGGCATCTCGTAATATTCCCAAGCAAAGCAATCTTTATATTTTTTTAAGAATTTCGATTAATTTCTCTTTATATTTTACATCTAAATTTGCGCTAACAAAAGTTGGTCTTTTTCTATCACCACTACCTATATCAACTTCTTCAAACAGATCAGTGGACGTAAAGCCTTGACCCAACTTTTCAACCTCTTGAAAGTCTTCTATAGCTTCATAGCTATCCGTTGTTTGCCGATAGCTTTGCATTTTGTCTTATAATACCTTCACTGTTTTTCTTGTCCCCATCGGCGTAGCACTTCGTTTGCTCGATCGAATGTGCCTGGCTTGACACTGATCGGCATAAGTCCTGTCTTGCTTACGCAGATGAAATCGCAATCTTCTAATGTTTTTCCCGATATACACTCTGCTTCTTTATGTTGCCAATTCGCATCAGAACTGGCCATGGCAATGTGAGCCGATGTGTCGGTCGTGACAATTTCAACTTCTTCTCCATTCCATTGGACAAGCGCTTGATGCATAGTTGACGGGATACAGCAGTTGGCATGAATCCAATCTCTTCCAAGCAGAACGCTGTAATTTCCTTTGGCGTTAATAACAAAAAATGCGGTCGGCAAAGTCTTACTGCCGACGGTCGCTTCAGAACCATGACGCTTTGGCTTCGTGGATCGCTGTGAAGTCGTTTAAAACCATGTTAGTTTTAATCAAGTCTTCATCGGACTTACCCAATTTCTTGCAAGTCATGTAGGGCATCAAGTTTACTGTGGCTCCGCCGTCTACCAGCATCCTTGATATCGGCTTTCCATTTATATATCCTTTCAGATACAATGGTTTCAAATGCCGATGATCATCTCTTGGTTTCTCGAAGATTGCGTTTTGGACTCCTGAGCAAGATTGGGTAAAAATTTCTTTAGCCGATTCAGTTTTGATTTTGAATTCGGCTGGCAACGTGAACACCATGTTGATATCCATTGGGGGCGTATCATCTCTAATCATAGGAGAGTCTAGATCGTCTACCGATTCAAAATCTTCTTCAGCTTGTTCTTTTTTCCTCCATTCTTTTTTGACAATTTTGATCGGACGAAGCTCATTGAAAGTTTTGTCCCTCTGTTTCTCTGCGTCAACTTCCCGGATCTCTAGAGTCCTTAGCCTCTGAAGCCATCTGCGTTGTGATCGGCTAAGGCCAGACGGACACCATCTAGGCTTAGGCTCTACTGGTTTTCTTATCTTGCCGACGAGATTATCTTTGTCCATGTTTGCCCTTCGTGTTTCGGCCTGGTTTGGTTCTTGCTTTGGTCCAGATATCCTTTCATGAACAGGTCTTCTGAAACCTTCGTTGTAACCCCGAATCGGCCCAAACAGCCTATCTTTAGCCGATTGCCTTGGCCAATCGTCGCGGGGGTAATGCTCCATCGGGCACGTATACGGGGACGGCAGTGCTACTCCCCTTTCCCAACAAAACTGCCAAAAAGGACATCTTCTATGGGCCCTTTCTATATTTTTAGCGTGATATAAATTATCCGACCGGCGAGCAGGATATCTTGATCGGCTATTCATCCTTTCATATTTATCCATCAATTGTGAAAAAGTTGGTCCCGGCCTTTTGGCCGATTGCTTTGATGGCGATTTTCAGCTTTGTACCATCTACCCACCCGAGGATTACCCTTGGGTTTAATGGTCCTCGAATTTTTTTCTTCGTGATCGGCTTCTATTTGTAATGAGCCGATCGTAATTTTCAGCGTCTAACCAGCGTCTGAATTCGGCTGAATATTGACCTGTCGATCCTTCTTTGGCTCATCATGCATCGGCTCCTTTCCTTTAGCCGAACATTGAACCATGTTGATTGGAAATGGATCAGCATCAACTTGCATGGTCGGCTCGTCAGCAAATTTTAGCCGACCGTCCTCAATAGCCGATCGGATCATTGACGAAAAATATTGCGATCATTAGTATTGTGAGAAAAAGAATGGTGCCACTTGCAATACCTGCGTTTCTTGATCTCGTCAGCCGATGGTATAACATGTCCCTCGGGTAACCGTATTATCTTTTCTTGTAATAAAAGATCAAAAATACGATCACATTTGGAAACATCAAAGGCATATTTAACTTTCGACTTATTTCTAGTCGGCTTTAGCCAAGAACAGATTAAGGATTTTTAGATCCTTTTACCCATTCGGCTATATTTATTTCTGCTTCATCGTCTTCTGAAGAATCACTGGGACAATATTCGACCATATTGACTTTGGCCTTGTCCTTCTCCTTACTATTATTGTTCTTGAATCTTTCTTTAAACGCTTTACTATCAGGGAATCAGCTTTCTTCAGCCGATACACGATGAAGCAAGTGACTTAGGTCAGCGAACTCTTGGCCTCCAAACTTCTCCCTAAGCAGAGGAATCAACCCTTGAAACGCCAAATCAGCAAGTTGATTATCGGGCAAAGTGACGCTAAAACATCGATTCCTAGTTTTCCTAAACCTTTTAATGTAATCGCCATCGATTCCCAAATTTCGATTTGACAGAGATTAGATCGAAATCTCGAGCTCAGATCGCCCAAAAGAAGTATTCGTGAAATCGGCTTTCCAAATCGTTCCATAAGTGAACCGAATTCGGAGGTAAACAGGTAAACAAGGTAAAGGCTTCTCCGGATAATGACAACGGGAACAATCTTATTTTTAGTCCATCGGACTGAGCCGCTTCGTCGTATTGAGCGATAAAGCGTCCGATGTGTTCCAACATTGTAGTTGAATCATCGCCAGAGAATTTCGCAAAGTCTGGTACTCTGAAATTATGAGGGTATGGCAAACGATCTATGTAATCGGATACGCTTTTATAGCCGATAACCTTTCCTTAGGTCAGTATGCCGAATTGGTCCTCAGTAAATGCAGAGATCCGATCATTTAATTTACATTATCGGCCATTGGCATAACAGGCCCTTGATAATGTTGATCATAGTTGGCAGCCTGCCCCCCGAGTGCAAGCTCGGGTTGCCAATTATGCTGCATCGTCGGCACACGACCATACTGATCATGCCGATTATGCCTGCCTTGAGGTTCCGGCACTGGGACAAACGGTTCTGAGTATGTTACCACCCTATGTGGACCTGGGTTTCTAAGCATGGTAGGATCTTGTGAGAATCTCTCGGAGCTAATCGGCTGTGGAACCGATTAGGGAAAAGCATAGAAAGGAGCCGATGACGGCAGATTTATTGATGCGTCCAAATTAGCGGCATCGGTGTAGGAGTGGTAATGGCTCACCTCACCTGACCGAGGATCTCTAGGCAATATTACGGTCGGATGAGTAGGCATCATTGTAGGGGGTGAGGTTATAGCCGATGGTTTAGGATCGGCTATTGAGCTCTGCGTGTTTTGTGCTACTGAAAAAACAGGATAATTCGGCAGAGCTTGTAATGGGTCAAGCAGACTTCCTGACGAGGCTAACTCTTGGGCTATAGATTTAACGCTATTTGCTATCATCGGCTTGAGCGTTGTCACGAGAGCCGATGATTGATTTATTAAGGCGCGGTGCACAGACTGATTAATCATAGCCGATAATTCGGCTTGAGCAGGCAGATATAAGCTTACCGGTTCTGTGATACTCGTGATCTCCTGTATGCTGACCGCGGCAGGCGGATTTTTGAGTGACGCTCGCCTAGTTTTCTCGATAATGACTTAGCATCATCTCCTCCAACGAAGTTTTCCGAGCCTCTATTTCCTGACATTGTTCCGCGGTCAAATCGTCCATTGTTGGGACGATTATGACTTCTGCGTTCAGATCGGATGGTGGAATCGACTTTCCTGATGAAGACATTGGTCCCACCGGGCGTGCCAAGAGTGTGTTGGCATCAAAAACTTGATGTAGGGTTTCGACAAAGAAGACACCGCATTTAACACCGGTTCAGAGCGTGCGGTCGATTTGACTCAGAATCGACAAGATAAAAATATAAAATTTACTCAAAAGTCGATCGTAACGATCAATCGGCTCAGACTCAATCAGCTTGAAGCCGATTAAGATCAAAGTAACAGGGTAAGTCTAATTAGCCGATTAAAGCTAATCAGAGTATAAAGGTAGATCAATTCTGAAGAAGGCGATGCGCAACAAAATCAGAACAAATCAAATCTGGGGGTGTAATTGACGAAGATCAACAATCGGCGATGCGCAACTTTATTGATCAAAATCGATTACAAAGAGAGATCTAAATTACAAAGGCTACTCCTAGTCGACAGGAAAAAGTAGAAAAAGTAAAAGCTGGTTGATTATATTGTGTTGTTGTTGTTGTTACAGCTTGGTCTAGTCCTTCTTTTATACCCTTCGGCCGATCGTGTCCGACTACAACACGTTTCATGTTTTGATCCGTATCGGCCTTATCTCGGACAGTTATTTCCTTAAAGATCTTGCCGTTACCAAAATATCTCCAAACATTTCCATCCTGTCCGTTAATTCCCGTATCTTTGACTTTATTGCCGATTTTGACTAGACTTGCCAAATTTTGGTGCAAACAGTATGGTTTAGATTGTGATGTTATGTGGAGGATAGGTTTGGACTATGACGTAACTCAGCTTTGATTGCAACACCAGCAATTTCTTTCATTTGGTTTTTTAACTTTGTAGCTGAAGTTTTCTTTTCCATTTTGAGTTGGGGTTGAAGTACCACAAACATTATTTTAATGAAAATGAAGGACCGAAATAGCGATCAAAAGGGGTGAATGATCACAATTAAAATTTTTCTCCCACTCAATGGATTCAACCAAAACATCACTTGAAATACTCAAACGCAAAGGAGTAAAACAGAGAAAATCTTGGATTTGAACTTGCTCGTGGGGTTGTGATGATCAAGATGATTTTGGATATTCTCCCACTTGTCACAGCAAGTAAGAACACAAGAAACAAAAACCTCAAATGCGATCTACAAAAATTTCTCAAAGATTAAGTAAAGAAATCAAGTTCTTGCAAATGATTGCCTAGATGATGAGGATATGTTCTAAAGAAAATTCATCTATCAATCATACATCCTCGATACAAGAAGCACAAGAAAGTAGAAGGAGGGGAGGCAAATCCAACTTGCGAGAATGTAAATTGCAAGAAATTAAATTGCGGAAATTAAATGCTGAATTTAAGACATAATGTAAATATTGAAATCAAATTCAGAAAAGTAAGGAAGTAAAATTTTATTTCTTTGGAGGAAAGTTTACAAAGCCTCACAAGAAGGTGGACAAAGCTCAAAGGAGCACACAAAACCTTCAAGAGTGGAGAGCTACCTCTACCCCTCTATTTATACTACTTATAAATCATCTTCCACCCTTGGATGAGTTCTACTTAGCCCTCAAGAAACCTCATCAAGGGTTGAGATTCACTCAAGCTAACTTGACCACTACTATATTGTAACATCCCAAAATTTGAGTTTTGGAATGTTTGAATTCAAAAATAAACCATGTGCATTTTCCTTGAATTAATCTCAGCTTAATTTGAATTTTCCATTAATGAAAGGATTTAATTTGACCAAACTATTCATCAAACTAAAGATTTTCCTCCAAGGATTTTTTTCTGTATTTTTGGAGATTTTTTTAAATTTATTTGCTATTTATTTGAATTTACTTGCATTTATACGAATTTCTGGATATTTCTTAAATTGGAAAATGTTTTTTTAAATTTCAAATCACCTACCGCGTTTTTGTCCTGTTCGCCCAAATTTCAATTGGTCTCGCGCCCGCTTCCCAACCCGCTGTAACATCCCAAAAATTCGTCTAAATATTATTTTATTATCATTTGTGCTTTTTATGTTTTTCTGGAATTTATTTGGATTTTTTTGGATTTATTTGAATTAACTTTAAATTATGTATATTGGTCCTTTGATGGAAACCATTTAAATTTAGGCAAAGTTAAAATAAAGTTTTGCCAAAAATATTTTATCTGAGTTCAAAATGTCTCAAAGTATTTTTGAGAATTTTCTTGATTATTTTATTGCCTAAAACAAATAAAATGAATTTCTGTAATTATTTTAAATGGAAAATCCTTTTAAAAATGGGTGAACAGTGTTGGGCTCGGCCCATACGCTGTATGCGTATGCTTGCCCAGTAACGCGCCCGCTTAGCCCGCTCGAAGATCTAATCTCCGCCGTTGGATCGAGATCGCGCGGGTGAGGGCAAGGCGTACCGGTTCGGGACTCGGATGGATCTTCGCCGTTGGAAAGAAATCGTGAGCGGTTGGGATCAGATCTTAGTCGCGAGATCATGACCGTTAGATCGTGATCGGACGGCTGGCGTGTGTCGTCTCCGTGCGGGACTCGGACGCCGCCGCCGTGTCCGAGAAGGACACCGCCACCGTGTCCGAGAAGGACACCGCCACCGCGCCGATTAGGATCCCAGGCGCCGTACGCGGTCGTCGAGGGCTATAAATAGGAGGGGGTAGCGCCCCGAGGTTCGCAGTCGTGCCGCAGCTGTTGGTCGGAGTAGTTTCACGAGAACAGCCGTAGAACGCAGCCGCGAGCTCGTCGGAGTAAGCCGAGGGCTTCGCCGTGGTTTTTCGCTTGCAGCTCGCCGTTCGTGGAGTACCCGCCGTTGCCAAGGCTACCAACGTGATTCCTGTGCTGTGCCGCCTCGAACCCGTGAAGAATCGTCTCCGTTTCATCGCCAGAACGCCGTCGTCGAGGTTGTCGTCTCCAAGGCCGATGGAGTTGCGCCGCCGCTCGCCATCGCCGCGCGAAGCTTCAAGGACCGCTTGATTTCAAATGAAGGCGTAGATCGTGCCACGTAAGTTGGAGGTCTGCATCCATTAGATGCGATCTGTGCGGTGGATGCTGCGCCGTAGAGATGGACCAATCAAGCGCCGCCGCATGTCGGCACGTTCTGCGAGGCGCCATGGACCGCGTCTGCGGTGGACCAGAGGCGGTCCCGTAGACCGAGTCCATGGACCAGGACGCGTGGCAGCGTCTGATTGGCTGACATCAGGGCTGACGTCAGCATGACATCACGCTTGTACAATAAGTCTGTTTTCAATTTAAAAATAATTCTGTTAATTTCGAATTTCTAATTTCTGAAATTTCAGTATTTATTCCAAACTTCAAAAGGCTATATCTTTTGCATCTTAACTCGGATTTGAGTGATTCAAATTTATAAAAATTTGTAAAATTAAGATATATTTAATGGTGAATTTTAATTGATTTTTGGAGTTCATTTTCTCACTGTTTTGGTATTTATTTGCTTTTCTCCTTCGGTACGCGTAGACGTTGAATTGTGCGACGCTTCGGAGGAAGATCCAGCAACTCAAGAGCAAGCTACAGATCAAGATCTGGACCTATTTCAAGGCAAGTTGTGCTTTGATCATGTTGAACCCATGTTTGTAAAATTGCTATATTTGTTTTACCCTATTGCATATTATTTCAAGTATACAATTGTTTCAAATTAAATTGGAACTTAGCTATTATACCAATTTGATCTACACCCTACCTTGTCATTGTATGCCATGATCTTTTGTCACCCTAGATTGGTTCATTATAGTTGGTTAGTAATAATAATCAACATGGGATGGTTAGACCGTATTAGTTGCTTAGCCATGCCCCGTCATCACATGTGATTGAGACATTGATAATTAATCTTGGCTAATGGAATATGGAACGATGTTATGAACTTGTGTGTCATGTGGGATCACACGAGGAGATTGAGTTGTTGTGGCGAGTCATGTCACGCAACGATGTTGAATTGTTGATGGCACGTGGTGCTTGGTAATCAATTGGGTGATATTCACTTAGATTGGGGCAAGTGACAAGGGGCGAGTATGCCAAGGTGGGCCCGATGGGCAGAGGGTATGTGGAAGTCTTGCCTTGATCACTCTAAGGACTTAACCTTGCAAGCCTTTGACCTGAGTCAATCATGCAACCACATGTCTGGTATGGGCCAGCCTAGCTGATTAATTTGCAATGTCCTAATTTTGGTACTATCGTGGTCGGTGTGAGTTCCCGAGTTATGGAGAAATTCACATGACGCAAGAGGGGGGCCCTGGATGTGGTAACCAGTCCCACCAGTGTTGAAACCTTAGCGGGTGGTACCGAGTTAAGCCAGCGCATTGTAAAGGTTTTGTTATAATCGCTCGCCTTGGTGGTGTTTGGTTGTATCGCGTGGGTAAAGTGCATAACCTCTGCAGAGTGTGAAACTATTCGGATAGCCGTGCTCATGTATTGAGCAATGCTTGGGAATTACGATAAGGGTTAGCTTAATTAAATGGACAACTTGGTTGGGATGGCGAATGCCATGTGGAAGATGGAATTTGACTTAGAATTGAAACTTGGTTTACTTGTAAATGTCAATCTATTTATTGTTATTTGTTTTACGTCTTTATAATCTATTTATTATATTTGTTCATAAATGCTGCTTATTGCAAAATAGCCATGATAGCCTATCCATTGGAATAAGCGTTGCATATAGTTACATAGAATTGCATTCTGTGCACAACTTGTTGAGTGCTTTAAGTACTCACCCTTGCCAACAACAATAATCAACAGTCGAAGAATCTACACCTGTGTTGGAGGAGGAGTTCCAGGAGGACACGAGTCATTAGGGTCTGAGCCTTGTCGGTTGCCTGTGGTGAATACGTTTTCTACTTTCCGCTGCTTAATTCTTAGCTTGTATTTCCAGTCTTGCCCTGCGTGGCTTAATAATGTAAGTCGGTTATAAGATCATACCCTTAGTTATATCAATAAATGAACTACTATTTCTATTATCGTTGAGTATGATATGATATGTACCGATGTTGATCGCTGTGTGCACTAGCGTTGATCCTGGGACTAGTGCGTTAAACACAAATGGGTTCAATCGATGGATTCGGTCCTTACAGAGGTGGTATCGAGCATACTGACTGTAGGTCTTGGCCCTAGATAGTATGGAGAAGTCCAGGTTGTGTCCAAAACTATTTTCTGAAGGAAAATTTAAATTTGACTAACAAAACACTCTCGACTCATCTCATTCTCTACTTCTCGCCTTTGCTGAATTTACCGTTTACTTGCCGTTTCGGGTGGAGAACTTATTCAAAGTTCTTGTGAAGCAGATGCCGATCGTTCCGACCTTTAAGGAGTTAGCAGGTGGCTACGCCATGGAGCTGTGGAGAGTTCTTCAGACGCTTGGAGGTTTTTATCGTCCGCTTTACCGAGGAGGCAGCTGGACCGTTAATGGTGTTCACCGAGGATTTGTTTGCAAGCTGATCATCTACGCACAGGAGAACGAGGAAGCTAGCAGGCCAATCAATATCTCCACCAGAAGATTCTCGTACGAGGTTGCGATCCAGGAGGTTGCCCGACTTGCTCTTCGCCGTGTCTGCCGCGACTACGCTGACGAGCTTCACGACTCAGTGTTTCGACTTCACCCTGATGTGCAAGCATGCCGATGCCGACGGATCGTGGAGGACGAGTGTGCTACTGCGTACACCTTGCGGAGTTCGCCTGCCTGTGAGGAGCATATGAGAGAGACCACTCAGAGCCGGAGACGAGTGTACGAGGCACTCGTGAGTGACGGAGCAGAGCTTGAGGAGACCCGTGACACCGCAGCCGAGTCATCGGCCGAGCTAGAGGAGGCCTTGGTGTAGCCGAGGAGCTAGCGGACTGGTCGCTCAGAGCCGGACGAGGTCGCCAGAGAAGAAAAAGATCCAGAGGAGCGAGAGTGGGAGCCAGAGGAGGGTGCAGACCCTGTTGTTGCGGAGGAGCCAGCAGTAGGTCATCAGGATGGATTCGCTTTTATGCCAGCTCACTCGCCGGTGTATGCACCGGATCAGTCTCAGCTAGGGTGGCTGGATGAGTGAGAGTCAGTCTTGGAGTTGTGTTGAGACTCGAGTGTTGAGTTGCGTCTTTAAGTTTTGTCTTTACCTTTTAGTAGACGTTAAGGTTTCGTGTTTAGTTTGCTTCTTTGTAATGCTGAGTGTGCAGTATGTGTTGCAAAGCTTGTAGGCTTAAATAAGCAGCCATACCAAGAATAAATAAAGAATTATTTCAGTTGGGTATAACCTATCTTCCCCGCTTTAGAAATTTTTGCTTCTTATCTATGCTACATCTACCTTTCCTAACCCAAGAGGCAATCATCAGATGGTGAATACTCGTGGAACTAACGGTGCTTCGTGAAGTGGATCGCGCTGAATGACAACCCCAATGATGGAGGCCATCCCCAACCACCACCGCCAGTGGACATGCAGAATCTGGGAGCGTTTCTTGCCGCGCAGACTCAACTAATGCAGACTATGATGCAGCAGATGCAACAGATGACCAATGTAGCAGCAACCAACAACAACCATGCAGCTCAGAACAACAATGGTGGACCTCGACCTTACTCCAAGCTGTCAGATTTCATGAGGACTCGGCCGCCAACCTTTGCTGGGAATGTTAATCCTTTGGAAGCCGATGACTGGCTAAGGACTATTGAGAAGAAGCTGCATATTACTCAATGCGAGGGCAATGAGAAGGTGCTCTACGCCTCTCATCAACTGGAAGGAACCGCCGCAGAATGGTGGGAGAATTACTGTGCCGCACATGGAGCCCCGCAAGAGACTACCTGGGATGAGTTTACTACCGCTTTCCGCCAATATCATGTCCCAGAAGGAATGATGGACCTTAAAAAGGAAGAATTCAGGGCTCTGAAACAAGGAGGCCACCAAAGGCCGAGTATCCAATAAGTTTACCCGCTAGCTCGCTATGCCCTGAAGATGTAGCGACAGATAAAGCTAGGCAGTCTCGTTTCATGAAGGGACTGAATTCAGGATTGCAGGTGGGACTGATCACCCACAATTTCCCAGATTTTCAGGAGCTAGTTAATAAGGCTTTGATTTTGGAGGATAAGCGCAAGGAGTTAGGTGAAAACCGTAAGCGCTTGATGACTAATCAGGGTGGACGTCCAAACCACCTACACCTGAGGATGTCACCACAGCAGTTTGCCAGATTCCAACCGCCAGCCGTGAATAAGACAAAGAACCCTCGCACTCGCCTCGCTAATCGAACTTTCAGACGCTAGCACAGGGCAGTAATGCACCAGGAGGGAGTCAGCAGTCTGCAATCAAGAGATGCTATAAATGCAATGAGCCAGGGCACTTTTCTAATAGGTGTCCACAGAAGGGAGGCATCACGCCAGTTCGCTTTAATTTGGGAACAACACCTGCCAAGGCACCGGCTTCAGGAGGAAATCATGCACCCGGTCAAGCTGGAGCAACCCCTCAATCAACAGCGCGTGGTAGGATCAACCACATCACCGCAGATGGAGCTCAAGAGGCTACAAACGTCGTACTGGGTAAGTTTCTGGTTAACTCAGTACCCGCTACAATTTTGTTTGATTCTGGAGCTTCGCATTCGTTTGTTTCTCAAAGTTTTGCAACCAAGAATGGGTTTAAAGTGGTTAATCTTAAATGTGTACTATTAGTCCAAGCCCCAGGATCTGAGCTTAGATCTAGCCTCGGGTGTTTGGGATTTAAGTTGCTCATGGATGGGATAGAATTTCTAGCGAATCTTATCTTGTTAGATGCACAATCCCTAGATGTTATCCTTGGAATGGATTGGTTGTCTAAGCATAAGGCTGTTTTGGATTGTGGCCAAAGGATTGTATCTCTGGAAGGCCCTAGTGGCAAGAAGGTAGAATTTCAAGCGACCGCAGTTCGTGATGGGCAGTTAGTGGTCAACAGCGTGCAAGCCATTAGCATAGAGGATGTGCCAGTAGTCAGAGAATACCCGGATGTGTTTCCGGAAGATTTACCAGGGTTGCCACCAGACCGCGATATCGAGTTTGTTATCGAGTTAGCACCAGGGACAGCACCGATATCAAAGAAGACCTAATCGGATGCCTACAGATGAGTTAGTGGAAATGAAAAACCGATTGAGGAACTGCAAGAGAAAGGTTTCATTAGACCAAGTTCATCACCGTGGGCAGCACCGGTATTGTTTGTTCGTAAGAAGGATGGAAGTCTTAGGATGTGCATTGATTATCGTGCACTTAATGAGGTAACGATCAAGAATAAGTATCCATTGCCCAGGATCGACGATTTATTTGATCAGTTAAGAGGAGCCGGAGTTTTCTCCAAAATAGATCTTCGCTCGTGATACCATCGCTGAAGATCCGAGCGGAGGATGTGCCTAAGACCGCATTTTCTACGCGATATGGACACTATGAGTTCACAGTAATGTCATTTGGATTGACGAATGCCTCTGCATATTTCATGAACATGATGAATAAGGTTTTCATGGAGTATTTGGATAAGTTTGTTGTGGTCTTTATAGACGATATCTTAGTTTTCTCGAAGACAGAGGAAGAGCATGCGGAACATTTGAGGATGGTTTTAGAGAGGCTACGAGAACATCAGCTGTATGCTAAGTTCAGCAAGTGTGATTTTTGGAAGGAGAAAGTTGAATTTCTTGGTCATGTGATGACTACTAAAGGAGTTGCAGTTGACCCAAGCAAAGTGGACGCAGTGTTACATTGGGAGCAACCGAAGTCTGTTACTCAGATCCGTAGTTTTCTGGGAATGGCAGGATACTACCGTCGGTTCATAGAGGGATTCTCGACGATTGCTAAACCCCTGACGCAGTTGTTGAAGAAAGAGAAGAAGTTTGCATGGACGCCAGAGTGCGAGAAAAGTTTTATGGAATTGAAGAAGCGTTTGACGACAGCCCCCGTTTTAGTGTTGCCGGACGTGCAGAATGGATTTGATATTTATTGTGATGCCTCAAAGCAAGGCCTGGGGTGCGTGTTAATGCAGAATAGTAAGGTTGTTGCTTATGCGTCGAGGCAGTTGAGACCGCATGAAGCAAATTATCCGACGCATGATTTGGAATTAACTGCCGTAGTGCATGCTTTGAAGATATGGCGTCATTATCTCATAGGAAATAGATGTGAGATATATAATGACCATAAGAGCCTGAAATACATTTTCACTCAAGCAGATCTTAATATGAGACAACGAATGTGGCTGGAGTTAATTAAGGATTATAATGTGGGAATTCATTACCACCCTGGAAAAGCTAATGTGGTAGCCGACACTCTAAGTCGAAAGAGTCATAGTGCAAATACGCTGTCAATGGAGGATCAGCCAGAGCTATGCAGGAATTTCGTGGTTAAAGCCGAAGTCGTTCCGCAAGGAATTGTAGCTGCACTGGAAGTAAAACCAACACTGGAGGATCAGATCAGAGAAGGCCAGAAAGATGATGAGAAAATCACTAAGATCAAATCCAGGAAGGACGAAGGCCTAGAAGTGGATTTCACTCTAGATGAGCAGGGAACTATGTTCTTCAAAGGCCGAATTTGTGTACCGAATAAAAAGGAGTTGAAGCAACTGATTCTGGAGGAAGCTCACGATTCTAAGTACTCAATTCATCCGGGAAGTGCCAAAATGTTTCAAGATTTGAGAGAGAGATTTTGGTGGCCTAATATGAAGCGTGAGGTGGCTGAGCATGTTGCTCTATGCGATGTATGTCAGAGAGTAAAAGCCATGCATCAAAGACCAGCTGGTTTGTTACAGCCGTTGAAAATTCCTGAATGGAAGTGGGAGAAAATTGGTATGGATTTTATCACCGGTTTACCCAAGACTTAGAGAGGTTACGATTCTATTTGGGTTATTGTGGATCGTTTGACCAAGGTCGCTCATTTTATCCCGGTGAAGACCACATACTCGGAGATCGCTTAGCAGAGTCAGATATGTCAAGGATTGTATGTTTGCATGGAGTGCCCAAAAGATTGTGTCGATGAGGTACCCAATTTACCTCAAGATTCTCGGAACAAGTTACATGAAGCAATGGGAACTCGCTCAATTTCAAAGATAAAGATATCACCCGCATGCATGGTCGATGAACGGTAAATCAGATTTTGGAGGATATGTTGAGAGCTTGTGCTTTAGCTTATGCTACATCTTGGGACAAATGTTTGCCGATGCGAATTTAGTTACAATAATAGCTATCAAGCTAGCTTGCGATGTCACCGCTTGGGCATTGTACCGCGTGTTTGTCGTACTCCATTAAATTGGAATGAGAAGGGAGAGCATTTGGTGTTTGGACCAGATATTCTCAAGGAAGCAGAAAATCAAGTTGCGATGATCAGAGAGAGGTTGAAGATAGCACAGTCAAGGCAAAAGAGCTACGCCGATAACCGACGCCGAGATTTGAGTTTCGAGCCAGAGGATTATGTGTCTCAGGGTTACCCCTCTTAAGGGTGTTAAAAGGTTTCACGTTAAAGGGAAGCTTGCACCAAGATATGTTGGTCCGCTTAAAATTTTAAAACGCCGAGGAGAGGTGGCCTATCGCTTGAATTGCCTCGCCTTGGGTGAGTGCACGACGTGTTTCATGTGTCGCAGCTTAAGAAATGTCTCAGAGTGCCAGCAGAACAAACCCCGTTGGACGCAATAGAGTTGCAGGAAGACTTGACTTACAAGGAGCAAACAATGTAATTTTGATGTTATGGAGCGAGAACTAGAAGCAAGTCTATTCGCTTTTGCAGAGTTCAGTGGAGCAATCATTCCGAAAGTGAAGCAACTTGGGAGCGTGAAGAAGATTTGAAGTCAGAGTTTCCAAACCTATTCTCTAGTTAGCCCTGAATCTCGGGGTCAAGATTCTGGCAAGGAGGGAAGGTTTGTAACATCCCAAAAATTCATCTAAATATTATTTTAATGTCATTTGTGCTTTTTATGTTTTTTTGGAATTTATTTGGATTTTTCTAGATTTATTTGAATTAACTTTAAATTAAGTATATTGATCCTTTGTTGGAAACCATTTAAATTTAGGCAAAGTTAAAATAAAGTTTTGCCAAAAATATTTTATCTGAGTTCAAAATGTCTCAAAGTATTTTTGAGAATTTTCTTGATTATTTTATTGCCTAAAACAAATAAAATGAATTTCTGTAATTATTTTAAATGGAAAATCCTTTTAAAAATGGGTGAACAGTGTTGGGCTCGCCCATACGACAGATGCGTATGCCCTGCAGTAACGCGCCCGCTTAGCCCGCTCGAAGATCTAATCTCCGCCGCTGGATCGAGATCGCGCGGTGAGGGCAAGGCGCAGGTTGCCGACTCGGATGGATCTTCGCCGTTGGAAAGAAATCGTGAGCGGTTGGGATCGGATCTTAGCCGCGAGATCATGACCGTTAGATCATGATCGGACGGCTGGCGTGTGTCATCTCCGTGCGGGACTCGGACGCCGCCGCCGTGTCCGAGAAGGACACCGCCACCGCGTCGATTAGGATCCCAGGCGCCGTACACGGTCGTCGAGGGCTATAAATAGGAGGGGGTAGCGCCCCGAGGTTCGCAGTCGTGCCGCAGCTGTTGGTCGGAGTAGTTTCACGAGAACAGCCGTAGAACGCGGCCGCGAGCTCGTCGGAGTAAGCCGAGGGCTTCGCCGTGGTTTTTCGCTTGCAGCTCGCCGTTCGTGGAGTACCCGCCGTTGCCAAGGCTACCAACGTGATTCCTGTGCTGTGCCGCCTCGAACCCGTGAAGAATCGTCGCCGTTTCATCGCCAGAACGCCGTCGTCGAGGTCGTCGTCTCCAAGGCCGATGGAGTTGCGCCGCCGCTCTGCCATCGTCGCGTCGAAGCTTCAAGGACCGTCGGATTTCCAGCGAAGGGCAGAGATCGTGCCACGTAAGTTGGAGGTCTGCATCCGTTAGATGCGATCTGTGCGGTGGATGCTGCGCCACAGAGATGGACCAATCAAGCGCCGCCGCATGTCGGCACGTTCTGCGAGGCGCCATGGACCGCGTCTGCGGTGGACCAGAGGCGGTCCCGTAGACCGAGTCCATGGACCAGGACGCGTGGCAGCGTCTGATTGGCTGACATCAGGGCTGACATCAGCATGACATCACGCTTGTACAATACGTCTGTTTTCAATTTAAAAATAATTCTGTTAATTTCGAATTTCTAATTTCTGAAATTTCAGTATTTATTCCAAACTTCAAAAGGCTATATCTTTTGCATCTTAACTCGGATTTGAGTGATTCAAATTTATAAAAATTTGTAAAATTGAGATATATTTAATGGTGAATTTTAATTGATTTTTGGAGTTCATTTTCTCACTGTTTTGGTATTTATTTGCTTTTCTCCTTCGGTACGCGTAGACGTTGAATTGTGCGACGCTTCGGAGGAAGATCCAGCAACTCAAGAGCAAGCTACAGATCAAGATCAGGACCTATTTCAAGGCAAGTTGTGCTTTGATCATGTTGAACCCATGTTTGTAAAATTGCTATATTTGTTTTACCCTATTGCATATTATTTCAAGTATACAATTGTTTCAAATTAAATTGGAACTTAGCTATTATACCAATTTGATCTACACCCTACCTTGTCATTGTATGCCATGATCTTTTGTCACCCTAGATTGGTTCATTATAGTTGGTTAGTAATAATAATCAACATGGGATGGTTAGACCGTATTAGTTGCTTAGCCATGCCACGTCATCACATGTGATTGAGACATTGATAATTAATCTTGGCTAATGGAATATGGAACGATGTTATGAACTTGTGTGTCATGTGGGATCACACGAGGAGATTGAGTTGTTGTGGCGAGTCATGTCACGCAACGATGTTGAATTGTTGATGGCACGTGGTGCTTGGTAATCAATTGGGTGATATTCACTTAGATTGGGGCAAGTGACAAGGGGCGAGTATGCCAAGGTGGGCCCGATAGGCAGAGGGTATGTGGAAGTCTTGCCTTGATCACTCTAAGGACTTAACCTTGCAAGCCTTTGACCTAGGTCAATCTTGCAACCACATGTCTGGTATGGGCCAGCCTAGCTGACTAATTTGCAATGTCCTAATTTTGGTACTATCGTGGTCGGTGTGAGTTCCTGAGTTATGGAGAAATTCACATGGCGCAAGAGGGGGGCCCTGGATGTGGTAACCAGTCCCACCAGTGTTGAAACCTTAGCGGGTGGTACCGAGTTAAGCCAGCGCATTGTAAAGGTTTTGTTATAATCGCTCGCCTTGGTGGTGTTTGGTTGTATCGCGTGGGTAAAGTGCATAACCTCTGCAGAGTGTGAAACTATTCGGATAGCCGTGTTTCATGTATTGAGCAATGCTCGGAATTACAGATAAGGGTTAGCTTAATTAAATGGACAACTTAGTTGGGATGGCGAATGCCATGTTGAAGATGGAATTTGACTTAGAATTGGAAACTTGGTTTACTTGTAAATGTCAATCTATTTATTGTTATTTGTTTTACGATCTTTACAATCTATTTATTATATTTGTTCATAAATGCCGCTTATTGCAAAATAGCCATGATAGCCTATCCATTGAATAAGCCTTGCATATAGTTACATAGAATTGCATTCATGCACAACTTGTTGAGTGCTTTAAGTACTCACCCTTGCCAACAACAATAATCAACAATAAGAATCTACACTGTGTTGAAGGAGGAGTTCCAGGAGGACACGAGTCATTAGGGTCCGAGCCTTGTCGGTTAAGGCCCGTGAATCGATGAGCTATCTACGTTTTTACTTTCCACGCTTAATTCTTAGCTTGTATTTCCAGTCTTGCCTGCGTGGCTTAATAATGTAAGTCATCATAAGATCATACCCTTAGTTATATCAATAAATGAACTACTATTTCTATTATCGCTGAGTATGATATGATATGTACCGATGTTGAGCCGTGTGCACTAGCGTTGATCCGGGACTAGTGCGGTAAACACAGTGGGTTCAATCGATGGATTCGGTCCTTACACCGCTCCGCCGCCCAGCCGCTCGCTCTGACGCGCCTAGTTGGCTCGGGCCCCGCGCGCCGCGCGAAACCCTAGCGCCGCCAGCGTGGAAACGCGCGCCGCCTGTCTCGAGTCCGCGGCCGCACGCCCCCGAGACCCTATAAGCCGCCGACGCTCCCGAGGTTCACCTGTCCGCGCCACTCGCTTGCCCTATCTCGCTGCTCGAGCCGCCGCCGCGCTCCGCGCGAGCTCGCTGCTGCTTCCGCGTGCCCGACGCTTTCCGCGCCCGATCTCCGCATTCGTCCTCCTCCGCCGCTGCCGCTTGCTCGCTCGAGTTCCCACGCCGTGCTCTTCCCAATCCACACCGAGCCGCGCCCGATCCGCCGCCATCTCGCCGTCGGCCGTGTCTTCTTCTCGGTCCGGTGAGTTTGCGCGCCGCCGCGTCGCTGCTCGCCGTGAACCCCTACTGCCTCGATCTGTGGCGTCTGCCCCAGATTGCGCCACGTCCTTCGCCGCTGCAGCCCAGCTTTTTGGCCGTCCGATCTGGCCCTCTCGCTAGATGAGCGACTCGTGGCCACCTGCGTCAGCGCTGACGTCGGCCGTGCACCCGGTGCATGGTGAACCGGTGTAGTGCCATGAACCCAGTCCACCGTGAACCCAATGATGTCAGCGTTGCGCAATAAATCGCTTTTCCCGTACAAAAATAAATCCAGAAATCCCGATTTTCTGGTTTTCTGTATTTTCTCTGAATTTAATTTTTCCAGAAGCTCGTTCTCCCTCATACGAACTCCGATTGAGGCGATTCAAGTTTATAAATTTTTATAAAATCAAGATCTATCTTCCAGAGCCATTTATTTCCAGTTTTGAGCTTGTTTGAGTCTCTGTTTTGTATTTATTTGGTTTCGTTGCTTCTTTTCCGATAGACGCTAATTCCGAGGGAGCGAACGAAGACTTTGAAGACCAAGACCCAGCACTAGATCAGCAAGGCAAGTCGTAATCCTTTGATCATGTTGATCCTATGTTTGCAAAAGTAATTTACTTTATTACAATGGCATGCTATTTTGTATATCAATTCTTGTTTAATGGGAGTAGATGTATACCTAGTTGACATTATGCCACCTTGATTAATTGTATGCCATGTATCCATTGACAAACCTAGGTTGGGACATTACTAGTTGGACATAATCATTATACCAACATTGGGTTACGTAGCTATGCTTAGACATGCTTAGATATACGTTGGGATTCATGTCACACATTGAATAATGTTAATCTTGACTTAATGAGATATTGAATCGTGGCCGTTAGCCACTGTTATAAAATTTGTTGTACCATGGCGAGGGTTGCCATTGGTTTTGGTTGAACGGATTGTTTTCCCTCGGGCAAGTGATCGTGCAGTAAAGGGGGTGCTTTCTAGCACATTGGGATGTGGATGTCTTGCCTGAGACAATTTAAGGACTTAATCTTGTGCGCCATTGAACTGGGCCTAACCGTACTACCACATGTCCGAATGGGACAGACTTAGCCGATTAATTTGCAATATCTAGCCTTGAGTACTCGCCGGTTGGTGGTGTGGGTTCCGGATGGACGGTAGATTCGCAAGGCGCAAGAGGGGCCCTAATGGGCGAAACCTTAGCGGGCAAGATCGAGTTTAGACAAAGGCATTGTAAAGGCTTTGTCATGATATCTCTGCGACACACCAAAGAAAGTGTGTTAGTAACGTTTGCACAAAGAGATGTTCATGTCTTGTGGGTAAAGTTGTACAACCTCTGCAGAGTGTAAAACTATTCGAATAGCCGCGTCCGCGGTCATGGACAAAGCCCGGGAATTTCACATGGGGTATAGAGTATTTCATAAAATGTGGAATGTGGAATTGTTGGGATGTGAACGGGGAGTTCACTGTTGTTTTGTTGTCTATCATTGATCTACCAGTTATTTATTTAGCTTTTTATAAATATGCTTTCAATCTATTTATTGTATTTCAATTCAAGTTATTGCTTTCTGCCAAATGAACCATATAGCCGTCCTTGTCAAGCCGTGCATGAATATATTGCATCAATTCCCTACGGTTTGCTGAGTACCTTTGTACTCACGGCTTTATGCCCTTGTTGATCAGTTGCTGAAGGAGATAATGAATATCATGAGGAGGAATTCTATAAAGACTACGTGGATTAGGAAGGCGTTTCCCCAGACGATTGCCTGTGGCATGTCGAATGGCTCAAGTTATCTTTTCCGCTGCAATAGTATTTGTTTCTTAAGCCCTTAAGGCATAATGGTGTAAACATTGACCATAAGGTCGTTTGCTTTATTCAGTATTAAATTGCTTCTTCTTAGTTAATTCGTTGTATGGAATAGTATTTCATCTATGTTTCCATTGTGTGCACTAGCGTGATCCTGGACTAGTGCAGTATACACAGAGGGTTTCGGATTTGTAAATCCGGGTCCCGACAGAGATGGTATCAGAGCCATATCGACTGTAGGTTGCTATCCTAGTTAGCATGGTCTTCAAAATTATTTTCTAAATCAAACCAACAAATTGGTACTTAATAGTTTTCGTCTCCTCTCGCCTTATTCTTAGGTTCTTATTCCTCTCCTTTGCTAAAACATTGATTCGGAATTTAAATTGATCTTATCTCATGAAACTTCTCAAAGCCTCGAGTCTTTTGCAAGGATTCAACCAAAGAAGGTGAGGATCAATCTGTCAAGATTATGCCAAGAAGACTACCATATAAGATAGGTTCCTAGTGCTCAACGGTGCTTGGGCATGTTTTTCCTCTCAGTTTAGTTACGTTTAGTCTGTGTATAATAAGATTTTCTTTGCTTGTGTGCCGGTATGTTGTACCCTTGCCCCAAGCACGGTGTTGCAACCATACCTTTAGAAAAAAAAAGCTTTATTTGCCTCTTTATTTGAAGCCTTTCAGCTGTGTTCTTTTGTCCCTGGGTATTACCTTCTTCCCTAGATGATCTTACCACTCGCTCATCGCTTTTCCTCTTACCTATCAAACCTTGTGCTGCATCTCAGATGGTTGACACTCGTTCTGGAGTCGGTCGCAGTTCGCCCGTGGATGCTAGTGCCAGTGCCAACACCAACTCCAATCCCAATGCACCACCGCCACCACCAGCAGTGACAGATCAGAATATGGGATATTTTCTGGCAGCTCAGACTCAGCTAATGAATACAATGATGCAGAACATGAACAACATGATGAATCAACAGAACCAGACTGCAGTTGCCCTAGCTAATCTATTGAACCAACAGACCAAGCTACTGCTGCACCTCCTCAAGCTCGTCTCAGTCCAAGCTAGAAGAATTTATGAGGACTCGCCCGCCAACTTTCTCCAACTCTTCAGAACCATTGGGCGCAGATGACTGGATTCGCTCCATTGAGAAGAAACTCGCAATTGCTCAGTGCACAGATCGTGAGAAGGTTCTCTATGCCGCTCAACAGCTGGAGGGCACCGCCGCTGAATGGTGGGAGAACTATAGTGCTGCCCATGATGACCCTCAGACTATCACTTGGGCAGAGTTTTCCACTGCTTTTCGCCACTCCCATATCCCAGATGGAAAAGTGGAGATGAAGAAAAATGAGTTCCGAGAGCTCAAGCAAGAAGGGATGTCAGTGAGTGAATACCTTAATAAGTTCACTCAACTCGCTCGCTACGCTCCAGAGGATGTAGCCACAGATGATGCTCGCCAGAAGAAATTCAAGCGTGGACTCAATCCAGGACTAAAGGTGCAAGTCATTGGCAATGACTATGCAGATTTTTAGCACCTTGTAGATAAAGCTATGCTCATTGAAGAATCTCGCCGTGAATTGGAAGAATCCCGTAAGAGGAAGATGATGCAGCATGGAGCCCATTAGAGTCATCAGCAGAGAGTCAGAACCAATGCTCAACAGCCTGCTCGTTTCACTCCTCCGAATACATTTAGGACCCCTGCACCAGCACCTCGCCCAGCTCCTTCAGGCAATCGCAACCTCAACACCAACAGTAATCCACCTCAGAGGAACAGTAATCCAGCTGCAGGAGTCACATGTTTCAACTGTCATGAACTCGGTCATTATGCCAATAATTGCCCAAGGAAGCAAGCTGTGACGCCAGTCTGTTTCAACTTGGGATCTACGCCAGCCAAGACCCCAGCCCCAGGATCAGGACGTGGAGTGCCCCAGACTCCCAACCAAGCCACCAGGACTCCGCCGCCCGCAGGAAGAGGCCGTGTGAATCACGTCACCACCGAGGACGCCCAATCTGCACCAGACGTCATACTAGGTAAGCTCCTAGTCAACTCAGCATCTGCCATGATTTTGTTTGATTCTGGAGCTACGCATTCATTTGTTTCTCGGAGTTTTGCTGCAAATCATCAATTAAAGACAATGCCTCTTAAGACTATTTTGTTAGTGCAATCACCTGGTTCTGATTTGAGCACGAACCAAGGCTGCCCCGAAGTTAAGATATTAATTGGAGGGGTAGAATTTCTGGCCAATCTTATTGTCCTAGACACCAAGTCCCTAGATGTGATCCTAGGAATGGATTGGCTTTCCAAGAACCAAGCAGTTTTGGATTGTGGGAATAGAGAGATCACCTTAACCAGTCTAGATGGAGCCAAGTTAGCAATCCAACGGCTCTCCTTGATCCGAGCAGCTTCAAGTTAGCATCTCAACCGTTCACCTATCTTCTAGGTTCGCAATGACTCTGTCTCCGGTCATCTTCCAGCGATCCCCGACCGTCTGGACCTCCGGCACACATCGCCTAGTCCCGATCATCCTCCGCCTCACTATGAACTAGCACCGTCGTCATGCAACCATCAAAAATAAGGAAACCCATCACATAGGAATGTCCAAAATGATATACAATGATTATCTAATCGCCAAAAATAAATTATATTCCTAACTAAAATATAGTCAAATACTCATCAACAACATGGGTAATCCTCCACATGGTCTTTCAATCTCTCCCTTGATGAGTTTATTGGCAAATCACCCAAAAGGCATAAATTTGAGTTAGAAAAAGATGGAAGAAAGCAATTTGATTGCAAAGCCAAACTTGGTCTAAGAAAGAGAGGATGAGATCATGACCAAGTTCGTAAGAAAGATTTTAGATTAAAACCAAAGAAAGAGCAAATTTTCCACAAACGCTCTAAAAATCCAATAAAAACTCACAAAAGCTCAAATATGCTTATGGTCATAAGAATCAGCAAGTTTTTACCCTGATCATAAGAACCAATTCACATTTTTATCTTTTAATGATGCATTTTCTATCATTTCTCCCCCTTTTGGCAATATAGGCATCAAGATGGTATTTTCTCCCCCCTTTACATATGTATGCATAAAATGCATCCTAAAAGAGATTTGAAAATTATACAAGTGGCCACATATACAAAGTATGACACCAAGCTACTCAAGTTCTGATTATGCTAATCTAAGACATGTCCAAGTGCAAATTATAGAATCTTTGCTAGCAAGCACTAAAAACAATATCATTTTTATATGATTTGACAAGTGCATACTTAGCATAGTCTCTAAATTAGAAGCAAAGCCATACAATAGATCAAATGGAAGACCTAGAGTTCAACCTACTCAACACTTTGGGAAAGCTAGATGTGCATAAAAGGTCCTTCGAGCTCAAACATCTTTAACACAAATTTTTGTTTCAAATCTTGAAAGCACACAGTGGGTTGCAAATGTTTGACATTATTTGCATTCTCTACACACTTATTGTTTTATTTGCATTTTTGAATTGTAATTGACTCAAGCCATAGTCGACCATCTTAAGAAGAACTCTTAAAAGAGTGGTCTTGGTCATACACGATATATTCCAAGTTCATCACAAGTGCAATGAGAAGCAGTCTTGTGAATGTAAAGTGTTGAGATCAATTTGCACAAAAAGTGTCAATTTTTTTCTTTCATTTTAGCACTTAGATTTTTGAGCATGTGAAAGACTCTAGTATGGATCAACCTAGCTTCACCCAAGTTGCTATAGGAACTATAGTAGAATTCCAAGATTTATCAAATAATTGCATATGCACCTAGAGAAGAAACTTAGAAAGTAAAAGTAATAAGTTTCATCAAGTTTTCATTTTTTAGCAAGCTTAGCATGATGAAGAAAATGAACTTGGACATATCTAAGCTAGTAATGATCTTCAGAAAAGTAGCAAGGTGAATAGCATGAATAAAAGCTCATTTGCATAATAGACAAAGCTCATAAAAATAGAAAATAAATTCTATATGCAATGCATGAAATAGGTTCTCAAACTCCCCCTCAATAAGTAAATCAATTTTAAGCACAAATCTGGTTCAAGTTGAGTTATTAGCAAAATTAAGCCAAAAGAATGTCCAAATGAACTCAACGAAAACCAGAAACACATAATGAGGAGAAGTCGAGAAACTGCAAACTAGGTGGCTATAGAGCATAGAAAAGATAGTAGAGAACACTATGGCTCAGACTCGCTCTCATCTTCCCCAATGACTGACATAGGGAAGTTGACTCTGAATCCCAAGCTACACAAACCCTGTCTACCTAGGGGGCCCAACACCTGCTAGACTTATAAGACTGCGAGGGAACTCAACCTAGAGAGAAGAGAGAACACTAATTGTGCATGATAGCAACCTATAGCATAAGATGAGAGGTCCATGCAAAGCATGCTAGAAGTCTAAGTGAAGTGTACTCAGAACTCTAAAAAATAAGCTCACAATCACCCAGATGATGCAAAAGAAAAAAAATGCTGAAAATGAACATATAATACATAATATACAAACCAGCTCCCCCTCAAAAGATGCCATAAGGGCACACAACTCCAAGTTCTCCTCTCAAGACCACAAACCTAGAGCTATCCAAAGGCTTGGTAAAGATATCGGCAATCTGGTGGTCACTCTCTACAAACTGAAGCACTATATCACCCTTCTCTACATGGTCTCTAAGGAAGTGATACCGAATATCAATGTGCTTGGTCTGAGAGTGCTGCACTAGGTTCTTAACAAAGCAAATAGCAGAAATATTATCACAGAAAAGTGGAACACTATCTATGTCTAACCCAAAGTCCTACAAGGTCAATCTCATCCAAAGCACTTGACTGCAGCGACATACTCGGCCTCAGCGGTGAACTATGCAACTCCAGACTGCTTCCTAGATGACCAAGAGACAAGAGAAGTGCCAATGAATTGGTAATTTCTAGAAGTGCTCTTCCTATCTATCCTACAGCCAGAAAAGTCTGCATCCGAAAAGGCTTTAAGGGACAGACAAGAAGAAGAGTATCAAATACCATAATCAATAGTAGCTCAAAGGTACCTGAAAATGTGCTTCACCGCTTGGCAGTGAGAGGCGTGTGGAGAAGCCTAAAATCGAGCGCATAGACACACAACAAAATGTATGTTCAGCCTCGAAGCGGTGAGGTACAAGAGGGAGCCGATCATGCTCTGGAACTCCTTCTGATCAACTAGCTCACCATCCTCATCAGGCTCGAGGACAGCAGTGGTGGCCATAGGAGTCATCACCGGCTTCCCGTTAGATATGTTGAAGCACCTCAGGAGCTCTCGAGTGTACTTCCCTTGAAGCAAGAAAATTCCCTCCCGAGTCTGCTCGATCTGGAAGCCAAGAAAGTAGATCAACTCACCCATCATACTTATCTCGAACTCTGTACTTATCACATCTGAAAACTGAGACACAAGAGAGTGTGATGAGCCACCAAAGATGATATCGTCCACATAAATCTGGACGAGAAGGAAATGAGAATCCTGGTGTTTGATGAACAGAGTTTTGTCTACTTTACCTATCTTAAAACTATGACTGAGAAGATAGAACTTAAGCTTCTCATACCAAGCTCTAGGGGTGTTCTTAAGTCCATATAAAGCTTTGGAAAGCTTGAAGACACAGTTTGGGTATTTGGAGTTCTCGAATTCTGGAGACTGCCTGACATAAACCTGAGGAATGCACTCTTGACATCCATTTGATAAAGCTTGAAGCCATTGGATGCCGAAAATTCAAGCAGAATCTTAATAGCCTCTAGTCTAGCTACAGGGGTAAAGGTCTCCTCAAAGTTAAGATCCTCAACCTGAGAAAAGCCCTATGCTACTGGTCTAGCCTAGTTCCTAATGACAACCCCATCCTCACTCTGCTTGTTTTTTAAGGGTGCTCCCGAGGGGTAGAGGAGCAGGCTCCCCGAGGGCACACTAGTTGTATGTCTTGTATTCATCAGATTTCCCTTTACAAGTATGTGTTAGAGTGAGTTTTTATAGGCACTCAGCCTGTTGTACAAAACACCATCCTACCCCTACTACAGTAGCTTAAGCAGGGGCATCTTGGTCATTCTAGTGAGGAGGTAGTGGATCCCACGTTATTGTCTCGTTGGGGTAGACCTCTGACTCTAGGGTCCCACAGGGGACTTTGGTGGCCCCACTTGGCAGTTGGTCCCAAGTGGGATGAGGGTGCCCACCTATCTCCATGGACGCATCAAGGGGCACCCTCTTGGACTGAGCGTTTCACCATATGCCCTGCAGACAGTGGACGAAGGACGAGGTAGGGCCTCTAGGAGGATTGGAGACTATTCTACGTACTCACTTTGAGAGGGTTCGCGAGGTATGAGGGGACCTCTCCCCAACACTTTCTTTAGAGAGCTCACGCGGTATGCCCGCATGGTACGAGGGGACCTCCCCTCAACACTCCCTTTAAAGGGCTCACGGGGCATTCCCGCGTGGTACGAGGGAGCCTCCCCTCAACCCTCCCTTTAGAGGGCTCGTGGGGTATGCCCGCGGGGCATGAAGGACCTCTGATGACACCCCGTGTTGGAGTATGAGGGGACCTCCTATGGCCCCGCGCTATGTAACTTTGTGGGGTATGAGGGGACCTCCCCTCAACACTCCCTCTAGGAGAGCCCACGGGGTATGAGGGGATCTCCCTCATCATCTTCTATGCACTTAGTGACTAAAGGCCTTTGTCTTTGAGGTAATAAGTTCCCCTCCAACACTAGCCCTCTATCCATCATGCACGTTGAGAAGTGCCTGAGGGGCAGAAGGATGTTGTGAGCACTGTTGCAAACCTCTATCGGGGGAGGGAATAGGTGTTCACCATGCGCGTCCATCAAGTTGAACGCCCTTGCCAGGGTGCTACCTCTAATGCCCGTGTTGGGGGCCAAGTTGCCGAGGAGGAGCACAGGAACATGCTTGGTGGGTCCTTTACTCGTACAGCTATCTAGGAAACCACTTGATGATCTAACCAGTTAACACGCACCAGATGCCTTCTTAAGGGTATGTGCGGTGTTAGCTAGAGTTAGGTTGAGCATTTTAGTAGTGGTATTGCCTACCGAATGATTCATCCGGGGTATGAAGGGCATTGTATGATGTCCCCAACACCACCTAGGTGCCCAATGGGCAAAAAAGAGCTTTCTTGGCTAGATGCCTCATGGGACATGGAGATCCACACCATCCCATGTGAGTCTTTAGGCCAACTGCCCCAAGTGGCATGTTACTGTGGTGCTAGGCACTATGGGGACTGCCCAACCATGTGTTTTAGGCACACAATGACCACATTGTCAGCTCCCCGTGGGTGTGGCAAGGGCATAGGGGTCCCATTGGGGCGCTGGAGCCAATGCCCAATGCTCTTTGGGCGGTATGGGCATCGCCCGTTACTTCCTGGGCGATTTGGCCAGTGCCCGAGTTGGCCTTCGGGGAGCCACCCTGGAGTGGGCGTTTGCTAGAAACGCATGTGCCTTCCTGCTTGTCCCCATTGCCTTCTTTTTCTTGCTTCCCCTTTCCACTAGGCCCCTTCCTTGCAAGGGTTTCTAGCCTCAAGCCGTCGGCTCCTCTCCATTCTAACGACACATCTGGGGAAAGGAGGGCACCACCGTCTGTCCACATCTGCACCGGGAACGGGAGGGGGAGAGGTGGCTGGCCTCGGGCTGCGGGTTGGTTGAGGCAGCCGCCAACTCGGTCCGGTGCTGGTGCAAGACAGACCCCTTTTGTTGGTCCGGCCCCGTGGTGGCTAGATCCTACGCCAGAGTGGCCCGGCACATCTCCATTGGGTTGACACCACGGTGGCTGTTCCCCGTGCGCAAGGAAGCCGACAGGATCTGGGCACACGTCGGCTGAATCACGCACGGAGGAGCAACGCCCGGGTGCCATGCTCGCCATTGGGGGAGGGAGCCACCATCTCGGCCCAGGCCTGCGCTGGAATGGGGTGAGACCGTATGGGGCCAGGGCGTTGCACCGCCTAAGCTTCAACACGGCGTTCACACCGCGTCTAGGGAAGGAAGGGCCGAGGTGCTGCCGCCACGTGGACCAGGTGGGCACTGCTATCGGCGGGGCCAGAGGAAGCTGCCGTCGTCACTTGGGCCGAAAGGTGTCGCCGTCGCCTAGACCGCCGTGAACTTGGTTCATGGGATCTGGTTGCTGGGATTCTTTCCTGAGGTGGGTATAAAATCCCCCACCCCCTTCCCTTCAGCAGATGGTGAAAAGGGGGCAAGTAGCAGCCATCTCCGACCGGGCCACACACACTGGTGAGAATTCCTAGTCCGCATCATTTTTTAGCATTCATCGATGTGTGACTGTTCCTAGGCGTCACCTCCAGCGCCCTAGCGTAGGTTAGGGCTTTGCCCTTGTCTGCCCACTACTACACAAATATACATCACAATCGGTTCTTTTTCGTCATCACAGTCGGTTCTAGTGGTGACACAAAGTCATGAGACAGAGATGAGGCGGGCATTATTACAGTCGTTTCTTGCCCGATAGAGATGATATGATCATCTCTATTGGTTCTTTATAAGAAGCGATAGAGATAGTATGGTCATCTCTATCGGTTCTTTATAAGAAGCGATAGAGATGATATCTTATCTCTATCGGTTCTTTTAAGAACCGATAGAGATAAGATATCATCTCTATCGCTTCTTATAAAGAACCGATAGAGATGATCAGATCATCTCTATCGCTTCTAAAAAGAACCGATAGAGATAATATAATCATCTCTATCACTTCTTTGAAAGAACCGATCTGAGATGAATATACTCATCTCTATCACTTCTTATAAAGAACCGATAGAGATGAGTTCATCATCCCTATCGCTTCTTTCAAAGAACCGATAGAGATGACCGTCACATCTCTATCATTTTCTTGTGAGAACCGACAGAGATGAAGGGTGTGGTGTGCTATCACATTCTAATCAACACATATTCCACACAATATGCACATATCACATTCACACGTAAATTACGCACAACATATCACATTCAAAGAACATGAACACTTTGTTACAACAAACACATATCACATTCGTTAACAAAATAGAACGTAAACATGCTTAACCATAAGTACACATGCAATCGCATTCGGATATGTAATATTTGTTCACATCCGGTCTAGTAGGAGCTTTTGGGATCTCTAAACCGCCCATCCTCCGACAAGCATTCTATCCAGCACCACCGCATAAGTGGTCTCGTATCTTGTTGAGTGCAAAGGTCGTCTACACTCTTCCGGGGATAACGGTATCTTCGCAAGATAGAAACGAGTGCTCTAATTTGAGTTTTCAAATTTCCATGTGAAAGACTAATTGTATATGCATGTACTACCTTAGGGAAACGGTCTGAGCCGACAATCAAGATCACCATGTGTTGCATGACATACAAACCACAGCGGTCGTCGCTGCCATATTGATGACACTGTGAAGAAAGAAAAATAAATTAAGAGACAAAGAAAATATGTCGGAAAATCTAAATCTTATATATGATAGCCACTTGTACCTTGAAGTCGACATACTCCACTTGGAGCCCTTTTGTCGTCGTGTGTCCCTCCCGCTCGACGTATTCCTTGAAACCCCTATATACATTGGAAAGATGTCGTTGAGTAAAAAATAATGAATGTAGTTAAATACGAAAATGTTAGATAAGAGTGGTGCACTTATCGCCCAAAGGAGGCTTGATCGCGAGGCCATCGGTCTCTTATCAAGCTTAATTAAAAGTGTACACTTTGTTGTCGCCGAAGGAGCACGAGTAGAACCCAATGGTTGCTTATTAAATGGTATGCGTGAAGAAAATAAGTTCACATACGGTTTGGTGTGTAGAAGTAATTGAACAGTGAAGTAGTACTTACTCCTCGTGGTACGGGAATAGAATGAAGCCCTTCTTCGACTCGACTTGCAATGCCCTCTTGATGTAGCCGCAACCCATTCCGGTTGAAGCCTAGCCATCGTCATGACACAAGCTCGTGGTCGCGAACCCAACTAGTTGTCGATTCGTCACGACCACTGCCTCATCGCCTCGCAACTCGCATTGAATGTTAAAAAGCGTAATGCAAAATCCTATGGAAGTCATAAGGTCGTACAACGTGGTGCGATACTCACGGCGTCGTGATCGTCATGAGAAATATCGATGGCTATCGGGTACAGCATGAACAGATCCTCAAAACTAATCGAATGTCCCATCCTCCTCGCGTGGAAATGTCCTTTCGTATCTAACATTGAAGTCGACACGCCGCTCTCTTTCGCTTTGTCAATGTACCATCCATGGAGTATCGAGTCCATATGCCTAGAGCGTTTAATTTTTTGGGAGGCGAAGGGCTTTCCATGCACGTAGGCCTTAAATTCATAAGGCTTCATTGTGGTCCGTGCGGCTCTCCTTTCGGGCGAAGGAGTCTCCGAGGCCGAGGCGATGGGCTTTTCATGTACTTGAGGGGCGATGTGGCCTTTGTGAGCCTAGCCTTTTAGCAGAGGCCTCGGTGGTTACGTGGTTGTCGTGCTAGTCCTTTTATACACCAGCTCAGACTTTGTGCGGGGCTCGTCACGATCGTGGAAGCAGCGCAGTACGGTAGGAACCTACAAAGCACGCGCATAATTAAGTAACTTGTTGCAATACTACTGGAATGGTACGAAGACGTGAGGGATGTTTACCTTGACCAAGACGGCGCTGTCGTGGGCCACTTGATGAACGACATCGCGCTAGCCCGAGAGTGGTGATGTCTTCGTTAGGGGAACTCAAGCACATGTGATAAGAAGGCTTCGTGGACGTAGTCCACCCGACCCTCATGTAGCCCTTCCCAAAGGTGACCATGCACCGTGTCGGTCTCCTTGCATGGAAATGCAACACCGCTGCGACCTCAACAGAAATCCGTCTTTCGTCGGTGAGTGGCACTTGTTAGGCGCCGCAAAAGTTCGCAACTTGAGAGAAAACATATGAAGAGTTACCTCGCACCATTAAGTAAGGCAAAATTAATTATTACCTTCAACTGGGACCGGACTTATCATTTTGGAACCCTCGCTACTTGGTGGGGGCACGGGTTTCTCTACAAGAGGCGGGGCATCGGCTCGACTGGAGATCATCGCCATCATCTCGCCCTTAGGCGCTTCTCACGTGCCATCATCTCCACCTCATCTCCTCCTCACGTGCCATCATCCGCACCTCATCTCCTCCTCATCTCCTCCGAGATCTCCTCCTCATTTGCTCCCTAAGCGTGTCCTTCAGCGCCCGCACGTGCCTCCCATGTTCTTGATCCGTACTCAAGCAAAGCATCTTGGAAGTAGGACTTCTTCAGATGCCCGACCTGCGGCAAGCACCGGCCCTTATGGTCGAGCTTCCGATCGCAGATGGATAGGATGTCATTTGACCCTTGGCTAAGAAAGGTCCCTGCTCTTTCCTCCGCTTACCTCCTCCCGCAATAGCGAGTACGAATTAGATCCAAATACGATGGGAATGGTCTACTGCAATGTAGTAAGTTTGATATCTTACGATGGCGGAGACGACTTGCGCGATAGTGGGGTTTGGTACTACCAGCTGCCCGTCCGCGGTTTTCTTTGTCCTCGCTAGTACCCGATCACGCGTGCCGCTCCTCACATATGTGCGAGTAAGGCATCGCGTCCGGAGTTGGCGCACTCCTCGGCTAGTCGTGCCCATTCGCTTTCTTCCTTCGTAGCCACCGAACCGAGGTGGTGCGCGCGGCGTGTTCGACCTCGGGTAGCAACGTTCCTCTGTCTCAGCTCCTCTGCCTCGGGCGTACTCTTGATCCTCGTGAACTCCTCCCAAACATCGGTAGTCACGAACGGATACCTCTCGAATGGTGCACGGCCTTTCAGCACGTACTCACTGTGCATGTAGACCCTGAAGTGCCTCAGAGCCACACCCATCCTCTTCAAGGCGTACCGCCTGGCATTGTTTTCATCCTCCTCTTCTATAATCCATTTTCCTTTAACCTCGTCCCACACCGGTTCTTACGCTCGCCGACGACCTCCTTTCTCCAATCCTTAACCGTTATGGGAACTTTCTCCCTCACCAGTTGCCCGAGGAATGAGCGGTATCGCCCCTTACACTTGGGAGGACCCGTGCAAACGCTCGTCGCATTGAAGTGGAGAATTTGCGGTGTTCTCCCTGTGGCTCCTTTGCTCGGTCCTCGGGCCTTCCTCACCTTACTCGGCCCCTCGACATTTCGAACTTGGCTCGGCTCGACACTCGAAAGTTCGCTGCGCCCCTCAGAAGCACCTTCTACTCTTTCTGGCGATGAGCCGATGCTCTCTAATTGCGACATTTTGAGTTTTCCTATCTAACATGGACAAATATTTGACATGAGAGAAAGCAATTCGTAGCTATTATGTGAACTTCACAATAAATCATCCGAAGCAACAGGTCAATGGATAATTCATAGCATGTCATTGTTCTAGCATATTGCGATGAGAGTAATGCAGATGAGCGAATGATCTTCAAGAAAAGTCTATATGTTGACCAACTGAATACGTCTGACGATAACTCCTAATCTCTAAATAGGTTTGGTCTAATCCCATTCGAGGATATGTGGTTCGGACAAGTTCTGAAGTCTGTTGTACAACTCGGAGAAAATTTGTGACATCTCCCGCTGTTCTCCGGATACACGCCTCGACAACTGTCGAGAGGTGTGTATCCGAGAACACCAGGAGACACTACCAAACCTACTCGTGAGTTGTACAACAGTCAGAACTTGCTCGAACCACATATCCTCGAACTATCAAAATCGTGGACAATTCGAGATCGCTTGCTTATAAATATGTCATTAGGCATATTTATAAATAAGCACTCTCGAGGGAGACGAGGTTACGCAACCTAAACTCTAACATATCTTTGAGATGAAAAAGAAAAATAATATGCAATTATTAGAATACGATGATAGCAATGAGTAAGAAAGACTAACCAAGCAAAATCTTGCACAAATAATGTCTACTGAATTCTAGTTATATAATGATAAGGTCAAGCATAGTTGGGAGTCATGAAGAATTATGTTTTCTATAGTATCTAGTCCATTCAACAATCACTAAATACATAAATCAATACTTGAGCAGTTTACAAACTTTAAGATAGCATGATGTACACAATCCTATTGCTAGGTAAAAACATGATGTGTATGTGTTATTCGTGAAAGTGCCATTTTTATATGATAAAACCATTAAAGCACACACTTCATTCCCAAAGAAAACAAAATCAATACTAATGTAATTATGCAACAAAATAATCGAACTTAAATTACAACAAGACATTATACCTAAGACCGTAAAAGATCCTTATTACGTAAAAACCCCGAGAAACCTATAGAAAAACACCGAGGAACCTATAGAAAAACAAGTAGTTACTATACATATAACTTACGAGAAAAACATTGAGAACATAGCATCATGTCTAGCATTGTATCCTTCACGGAGCTCAACAAACCCCACTCTTTACATTGCAAAACATGTAAAACTTAAGCACCACCAACACGGTTAATGAAAAAAACACTATAATCTCTTACTCACGGTTCCCTTTTTTTGTCACACCATTCGTGTAGGCTTCAGATCATAAAAACCCCATTCCACACTTGTTCACTAGAACAACTCACGATCGGAGAATCTAAAGCGTCACAAGTGCTCAACATGAAGTAAAAAGAACAAATACAACTCTAATGTCACCAAGGATATGAACTTAGCACTAGCGAGAACTACCACAGATCTGCTCCTCGAAAAACCTAGAACATAAAATCAAATTCAAACTCGAAGCACTACATCCAACATAAGTCCGTCTCAACCTCGAATCCTCACAAAGACATCCCTCCTTGCGAAATCTCCATGAAACACATTCACACCGACAAAACTAAAACAGATCCTACCAAATAGACAAATCGACCCACCCCTAGTATATACATACAAACCAAGTCAAGAATTTTTGTGTTACATCAATTGCGATAAATTGGTTAACATATTCTTGTTTGCAACATCATTGGTCTAATTTATCATTGGTCAAGACCTTTGCTTTTCATTTCTGTTTCTCAAGTTCGTAAATCAAATCAAGATCTGTAGAATATATTGCACGGGCGATTAAGCGGCTTTGTTCTAGCAAAATTTGGTGACGACATGTGTTTACCTCGGCGTCGAGCGAAGGCGGCGTGGGCTGCGTCGAGCGAAGGGTCGTCGTCGGCCGAGGGGTGACGTCGGGCGGAGGGTCGGCGTGGGGCTGCGTCGAGGCGGAGGGGTGGCGTCGGGCAGCGTCGGGCGGAGGGTGGCGTCGAGCGAGGCGTCCGCGTGGGGCTGCGTCGAGGCGGAGGGTGGCGTCGAGGCGGCGTGGGGTGGAGTGGGGCGGGGTGGTGTCAGGCGGAGGGGCGGCGTGGGGCGGAGGGGGCGTGGGGTGGAGTGGGGCGGGGAGGCGTGGGGGGGGGGCGTGGGGGTGGAGTGGGGCGGAGGGTGGCGTCGGGCGGAGGGGGCGTGGGGTGGAGTGGGGCGGAGGGTGGCGTCGGCGGAGGGGCGGCGTGGGGTGGAGTGGGGTCGTCGGTGTGGTGGGAGTCGGGCGGTCGGGGCGGCGTGGGTCGGCGTGGCGGTGGGCTAGGGTTAGGAGCGTCGGGCGGCGAGGCAATGGTTAGGAGCGTGGGAGGGCGGGAATAAAATGAGGTCTGCGCGCCAAAGTTCCTTTGTTAGGCATTAGCAAAAAAGCATTCTCGTCGGTTTTAACAAAACCAAACAAATGATTCTATCACTATCGGTTTTGAATAAAACCGACACAACTAAATGCATTCCATTGTTAGTTTAGCATAAAAATTAACATTACTATCGGTTTTTCACCAACCCGACACGTATAAGATAATATCACTATCGGGTTTTTTGAAAACCGACACGTATAGTTGAATTCCACCGTTAGGCATTTGCAAAAAAAGTAGTATTACTATCGGTTTTAAAAACCCGACACTAATAATTAGTATCACTATCGGGTTTTTTGAAAACCGACACGTATAGTTGAATTCCACGTTAGGCATTTGCAAAAAAAGTACTATTACTATCGGTTTTTAAAAACCCGACACTAATAATTAGTATCACTATCGGTTTTTAAAAAAACCGACACGATACTTCAATTCCTTCGTTAGGCATTTGCAAAAAAGTAGTATTACTATCGGTTTTAAAACAACCCGACACTAATAATTAGTATCACTATCGGGTTTTTTTAAAACCGACACGGATACTTGAATTCCACTGTTAGGCATTTGCAAAAAAAAATTAGTAGTACTATCGGTTTTTTTAAAAAACCGACACTAATAACTAGTATCACTATCGGGTTTTTTCCAAACCCGACACAGATAATTCCATTCCACTGCATTTTCAAAAAATTAGTATTACTATCGTTTTCTTCTAAAAACCGATACGTATAATTGCATTCCATCATCGGCATTTTCCAAAAAAATTATTATTACTATCGGCTTTTTTAACAAAACCGACACACATAAGTATTTATCACTATCGCGTTTTTGGAAAAACCGACACAGATACTTGAATTCATCTATTAGGCATTTGCAAAAAAAAATTAGTATTACTATCGGTTTTTTAAAAAAATCGACACTAATAATCGATATCACTATCGGGTTTTCAAACCCGACACGATAATTCCATTCCTTGCATTTTCAAAAAATTAGTATTACTATCGGTTTTCTTCTAAAAAATCGACACAGATAATTGCATTCCACTGTTAAGCATTTGCAAAAAAAATTATTATTACTATCGGTTTTTTTAACAAAACCGAGACACATAAGTATCTATCACTATCGCGTTTTTGGAAAAACCGACACAAATAGTTGAATTCCACTGTTAGGCATTTGCAAAAAAAAATTAGTATTACTATCGGTTTTTTAAAAACCGACACTAATAATTAGTATCACTATCGGGTTTTTTTAAAAACCGACACAGATACTTGAATTCATCTGTTAGGCATTTGCAAAAAAAAATTAGTATTACTATCGGTTTTCTAAAAAAACCGACACTAATAATGAGTATCACTATCGGGTTTTTTTTAAAAAACCGACACAGATAGTTGAATTCCACTGTTAGGCATTTGCAAAAAAATTAGTATTACTATCGGTTTTTTAAGAAAACCGACACTAATAATTAGTATCACTATCGGGTTTTTTTTGAAAAACCGACACAGATACTTGAATTCATCTGTTAGGCATTTGCAAAAAAAAATTAGTATTAGTATCGATTTTTTAAAAAAACCGACACTAATAATCAGTATCACTATCGGGGTTTTTTTAAAAAACCGACACAGATAGTTGAATTCCACTGTTAGGCATTTGCAAAAAAAAATTAGTATTACTATCGGTTTTTTAAAAATACCGATACTAATAATTAGTATCACTATCGGGTTTTTTCAAAAGCGATACGTATAATTGCATTCCACTGCATTTTCAAAAAATTAGTATTACTATCGGTTTTCTTCTAAAAAACCGACACAGTTAATTGCATTCCACTGTTAAGCATTTGCAAAAAAATTATTATTACTATCGGTTTTTGGAAAAAAAAACCGACACAAATAATAGAATATATCACTATCGGGTTTTAAAAAAAATCGACATAAATGATCATATCACTATCTGGTTTTAAAAAAACCGACACAATTGTTGTTCACTGCACTATTTGTTTTCCAGACAAACCATGAAGTCTGAATTTGCTGAAATATGTGATGAAAGAGTAAAACGGCCATAAATTTTGCAAATATAATTGTAATTTTTTGAAATTTTGCAGGAATATACCTTGTGATACTACAAGTCTTCTCCAAAAAGGATTTTGGCAAAAAGAGTTGGCATTCAAAAAAGAAGCCCAAATTCACTTTGTCCACATGTTACTTCCTCAAAGAGTAGAAAAGTCAAATGTTTTTCAAATAAAGTCCAAGTATTTTGAAAATTTTCAGAAATGATTTGATGTAAAGTGCCTTCTTTTCTTGCAATCCATTCACAAAAATTGTGAAAGTTTCATACGTACACATAACCTTAATTTGAAACACGAAACTACATTTATGTACAATACAAATATTTCAAACACATAGCAAGTGATACATTAACGTACTCCTTTTATTTACAATACAACCCTTCTTGATGATCTACACGTATGTAATTTCTTCCATGTGTGTCGTTCTCGCTAAGAAAGGCCCCATACGCAAACGGAGGTATTTCATCAAATTGGTCGTACTCTTCTTCATCTACGATATCTTCAACACCAACGATCCGCCGCTTGCCACAAAGGACGACGTGCAATTTCGATTGGCGGATCACACACGTAGAAGACTTGATTTGCTTGCTTCGCAAGGATGAATGGATCTTCTTTGTAGGCGACTCTGTTTAGATCCACAAGGGTAAAACCTCTCTTGTCGACCTTCACTCCATGTGGAAGTCCCACCCACTTACATCGGAACAATGGAATTTGGTATATTCCGTGTCGAGCTCCCAAATTTCTTGATCACCCGTAGTAAGAGTTCATTGCCATTGAGGATCCTCCTTTTGAGTGATGTTCATCGGACAAAGCATCTATGCTTACACCTTTATTTTGAACATTACTCTTCCCATCGACTTTCGATGTAAAAGGTGTACCCATTAATATCGTACCCTGCCATGTTTGTACATTAAATCTAGGTCCATCACCAACCATTTGATAGTCTCACTAATGAGACCTCCGCCTTTTGTTTGAACCATGTGAGAAATCTATCGTTGTGTTCTCGCATTATGGAAAGCTCATCCATATGTGGATTCTCTCCCCGTAATATCGACTTGTGCTGCTCGATGTACCCTGCAACTTCTGCGCTATTCGCAAGGCTGTCGGATCGCTTTGCAATACATATCAAACCGTGGCCTCGTTAGTTTCGACCCACTGTTCCTTTGCGGCAAGTGCGCCCTCGTGGCGAGATAGAGGAACACCGATTGCTTGTCTTTTCCCGAAATAGTCCACACAAAACTCAATAACCTCTTGACCCCATAACCTTCCACAATACTACCCTCGAGCTTGACCGATTCCTTACGTAGGACTTTAATATACCCATGTACCTCTCAAACGGATACATGTAACGTAAGAAAGCGGGTCCACATATCTTAATCTCTCTAACAAGGTGAACAACAAGGTGGACCATGATGTCGAAGAATGACGGTGGGAAATGCATCTCAAGTCGACATAAAGTCGCACCACCTCACTCTGCAAGTTGTCTAGCATGTCGGGTCAATAACTGCGAGGAGATCACATTGAAGAAGTAACACAACCGTGATTGCAAACTGACATCCTCTGGTAAAATATTTCTTATTGCAACTGGGAGCATTTGGGTCATCAAGACATGGCAGTCGTGGGACTTCATGCCTAGCAACTTCAAATCATCCAAGGACACAAGCTTCTTAATGTTCGCGGAGTAGCCAGATGGAACTTTAATACCTTGGAGACATTTGCAAAGGTCCTCTTTCTCCTTCTTGGACAGGTGTAGCATGCGTGAGGATGTACGGACCTTTTCCATCCTCCTCAATCACCGCAAGCTTGGGCTCGATTCCCATGTAGGCCATGTCGCGACGAGCATTCACACCATCCTTTGTCTTTCCGGTATGTTCAAGCAGATGCCAACCAAATTATCGCAGACATTCTTTTCAACGTGCATGACATCAATACAATGCGGACATCTAACTCCTTCGAAGACGGTAAGTCCCAAAATATTGACCTCTTCTTCCAAATGGTCCTAGAACGAGCGATTTACGGCTCTTTCCGTCTTGAACATCGATATCCTCTACACGTGAATATACTTGCCTACCACTCATAGGTGCGGTGCCGAACGGATTTCCCTCTTTCCATCAAATTTGTCATCCATCTTACGGTATCGATGACTTCGAGGTAGAAACCTACGGTGACCCATATACGATTTTCTTGGAATTTGGCAGCCATAGGCTTCGGTCTCCTCTTCACAAATAGGACACGCTTTTGCTCCTTTCAGATCAGAGCTCGCCAAATTTCCAAGAGCCGGAAATCATTTACGGTGCAAAATACCATAGCCAGTAGGGTGAAATGCTCTCTTCAGACGCATCCCACACAATGACCTGTCATTCCACAATTTTACCAAATCCTCGATCGGTGGAGCGAGGTACACATCAATATCATTTCCTACTGTTTGGGTCCCGAGATTAGCAACGACATCATGATATACTTCCGCTTCATGCACAACCAAGGAGGAGGTTGTAGATGCACAATGAGCCCGCCACGTCTTTGTGACGATCGCTCATGTTACCAAACGGATTCATTCCATCGATACTCAACCCAAATCTTATGTTCCTCATTTCGCACCAAACTCCTCATATTTCCAATCGATGTTTCTCCATTGAGCCGAATCGTGAGGTGTCTCGACTTTCCATCTTCCTTTCGAGACTCATAATTCCAACACAACAATTACGCCTCTCTAGGATTTGCAAACAACCTCTCCAGACGGGAATGATGGGCAAGTACCACAATACCTTGGCGGTGCACCTTTAGTGACCTCTTCACCGTCGTTTCCTCGGCTCTTACGCTTCTTGTCGTTACGCTTCTCCTTTTGTTTGTCTGGGGCACACCGCAAACCGGACAAGCGTGTAGCTCGATGTGCGTTACGGTACAAGATGCAATCATTCGGACATGCATGTATCCTTTCTATTTCCATTCCCATGGGACATAGTAGCTTCTTCGCTTCATAAATGCTGTTGGCAACTCGTTTCCCTCGGAAGCGGATCCGATAGAAGAACTAGAAGTGCATTGAAACTTGTATCATCCAACGGTGTTTTGCCTTGATTCGAACAATGCAAGGACCGAACCCAACTTGGTGTATTCTCGCTTTGCAACTTTGTGAGCAGTGGTTTGGCATCGTCTTCCATCAAGCTTTTAAACTTTTCAAACTCTCTTTCCGTGTAATTACCCTCCACATCCCGCAACATTTGCTCCAAATTCTCCTCCTCAAACATATCAGTGCAACTCATCATCCGGTTCCACCGTGTCTTCATTGCATACCGGCAGGTACTACTGTCTCCCGTGATGGATCCAACACGTGTAATTCCTCACGGCCACGTCGAATCGGTGGTCCTCAATTTGGTGAGTTGTTAAATCTTCTCAGATTGGTGCAATCAATGCAAGGACAATATATGAAGTTTACACCCTCCTCACCATGTCCTCTTGGCAATTTTTTGAACTCCTTAACACCCTCGAAATTCAAAGACTCACACGACTTTTGCATACATCCATTCCTTACGGTTTATCCGCAATTAAACTTCACCCAATAAATTATGCACAAACTGGAGCGACGGCAAGCTAGTTATTTGAAATATTGAGACATCATTTCAGTTAATATTACCTTTGCAAAATAGATGACAATTTCCTACAACATATATGAAATATGTACTCCCGATCGATACCTAGATTCTTCCCTGGTTTAGAGCTTCCAATTTCCTAAATAAGAGACATACATTTTTAACATGAACAATGATATCAAACAATCTAATTATATAGTGCAGTAGCCTACAGATCTTTTGACTACAACGAAACAATACAAGGGTACCAACGATGACTCCTAATCTCTAAATAGGTTTGGTCCTAATCCCATTCGAGGATATGTGGTTCCGACAAGTTCCTAAGCCGTTGTACAACTCCAGAGAAAATTTCGGCAGCATCTCCCCGCTATTCTCCATATACACGTCTCGACAACAGGTCAAGAGGGGTGTGTATCTGGAGAATACCAGGGAGACGCTACCGAAATCTCTACTCTGCAGTTGTACAACACACTTCGAGAACTTTCGGAACACATATCTCTCTGCCCAATCAAACGTGGACAATTCGAGACTGCTCGCTTATAAATATGCCATTTCGTTCGGTATATTTATAAACAAGCATCGTCGAACGGGAGACGTAGGTTCCGCACCCTAAACTCTAGCATTCATCATGTGACAGCAATAATAATTCCATATTAACATCAAAGCACTACAAATTAAGATAATTAAATACATGTGTACATGCTTGTGAAATAAAGGGTGTGAAATCTGATAGGATATACACAATATCGATGCAATCTAAACTTTCTTGCGATATATCAAAATTACATAGTACAAAATTAAAGAGGTTTGAAGGAATGCTCACATTTTGAAGAAAACCACAAATTATGCAAAATGAGGAAATCTCCTCAAGTTAGGGCTTCAAATTTACTATCTTAACACCCACCCTTGAGGATTTTAAATTTTCTCACCCAAGTATTGCTTCCAACCACGAATATGAGCTATTTTTTTACGGTGGCGGCGGAGAAACCTCCTCGGAACAATAATGAGAGAAGAGTTCATTTCGAGTGGTATAAATAACCTAACGAGGTACATCACTATCGGTTCTCATATAAAAGCGATAGTGATGTGATCATGCACATCACGATCGGTTCTTACAAGACAAGCGATAGTGATTATCATAATCATCACAATCGGTTCACACAAGAAGCGATAGTGATGAAGCGCGTCACATCACTATCGGTTCTTATTTAGAAGCGATAGTGATGATAACGCACATCACTATCGCTTCACAAAAGAACCGATAGTGATGAGGCTCATCACTATCGGTTCTTTTGTGAGAAGCGATAGTGATGTGCGTTATCATCACTATCGCTTAAATAAGAACCGATAGTGATGATGCGTCTTCATCACTATCGCTTTATATGAAAACCGATAGTGATGATAATGCACATCACTATCACTTCTCGATAAGAACCGATTGTAATGTTCGATGCTACATCACTATCACTTCTAACCCGAGAACCGATAGTGATTATGATTAATGCCTCTCCTAAGTCATCTATCACAATCGTTTCTTCCGAAAAACTTAAGAACCGACACAGATGAAGCGATAGTGATGTACCATTCTGTAGTAGTGGCCTCGCATGCAAGTGTACGCCGTCAGGTGCTCCAAAGTCCAACCTTCACTTAGCTAGAAGTGCTTGGGGTAGGGCATTGCTGCCCGACAGGGTGGACTGCCTGTTGGCCAGGATTGGTACCCAACTGGAAGTTGCCTTGCTCATTATGTGTAGCTACAGGTGCTAGAGGTGGCAGCCACAGACGATCGGTGTCTATGCTCAACCTCATGTTTCATCCCTCTCTTCGAGCAAAGATTACCTCGCTGCTGTTGATAGCTCGTTTCTTATTTCAGATTCTTGTGTGCTCGCGATCGGGGTGCCTTCCCGGCAGAGGCCCGTTAAGGAGAGGCTCGACCCTGCCGACATGAGTAAGTCCGCGGAAAATGACCACTACATTGCCCTCCTTGCATGACTCCTGGTTGCTGTTCACTTTAAATAGATATTAATAAGTTTTATCTTGTGGGCAATGATCACAGCATGAGGCCACTGATGATGCAAACAAGATTCAAATGTCGCCATTGGGCAGTACTCAGGCCACCCTGATGCTGTTTCATACATTTGTTTTACCAAGGTGTTTGGTGAGTTGAAACAATTTTACACGGTTGTGATGTTTGAGGGCCTGAGGCCAGTCAAGGCGCAACGGCTAGCTCGCGCGAGGGCGGCACGTACGCAATGGCACGGCTCCAGGCCATGTGTGGTGCAGCGATTCAAGCCAAGTGAGGTCACTGGCGTCTTGGACGTCTTATGGGACCTCGCCCCGCCATCACAAGCCAAGCTGTGTCTGTGGACACAATGCAATTTCGCGGTGGCGGCGAGTTGGGCAGTGACAAGTCTTGGGAGGTGGTGGTCATGGCCAACGACCATGCCAAGCCCACGGGTAACCCGCATTAAAACCCTAATTAACAGATTGGATCTCTTCATGCTAGTTTAATGTATCAGGACCAATCTAGTACCCTAATCAATAATTAGACTAATCTAATCTAGGAGACTAGTGCAAATTAATCTACAGGATCGCAAAGGAATCTGGTGACATAACATTCGACCTTGGACCCGATGTCGATCTCCTAATGTAGAGAATATCCAAAAACAATCACGCAATAGATGAACACCGAATATAGAGGAATTTTACTTTCTTCTCTTTATTCATTCTCTTATGTACAATGTGGGCTATTTATAGCCAAAACCCCCTCTGGGGTAATTTTGGGATTCACCCATATCTTAATGGTGATATGCTCTAGTTTTGACAGTTAAGGGATGGGTTCTATCCAGCTTTGTAAAAGAGGGATAAAAATTAGACGAACTGAAGAGTTGAAGGACCACATATAGACTTCTCCCTTCCTCAAAATACACACTCTACATCTGGTTCTGTATTTTCGTATGGACCAAATTGCCCTCACCACTTGCTGAATCAACACATGGTTCGACCCAACTAGCTGCTCGCATCGATCTCGTTCCCCTCTGTACTCCCACCTGATAGGGGTGGAAAAAAAAGCTCGTTGGTGAGGCTCGTTGGCTCTGGTTCAAAATTGCTCCAATTACACGTTCTTGGTTAAACATTGAAATGGTCAATTTCGAATGAAATTGGATTTTGCTCTGGCTCGACTTTCGTTAGCTCGATTTTAAAAATATTTCCAAACTATAAATAAAATAACATTAAATCAAACTGTGTCAATTTTAGAAAAAGCTCAAAAAAATGAGGACTTGGCTCGATATCCATCCCCACCTGATATACTCATGAAAACCTAGAATTTTTTTAAATAAACTTTTTTATTTCTTTTACAATAATATACCGCTCTCAATTTGTATTACACAAATAACCTACAATTGCTGGTCCACTATGCCTGAGTAAGCCAATCACGCGGTGGCCCAGCGATTTGTTGACATGGCGAGAACAATCGCTGGGCGGATGCTCAAGTGGATGAGTGGATCCTATCACACGGCTGTTCTGGCATGTATCACAATGTAATCAGCGATCAGATTAAATTGATTTATTTTCTTCTTTAAGTTATTCTATAAATAGGTCTATTTATATACAATAAATACTAGTTTCAAAGATTGAGATAAATAACATAAGAGAAAATTGCTCCAAAACTTTTGTGTTTACTTGCGTATGTTTTTTTATCTGTTATTTGCATGCACCTGTTCGTAGGGAGGAAGTCAACAGACGAAACATTTGTGTGGGTACATTCAGCTCTTTAGTATCATGTAGACGAATATGGCAGAACGAAAGAATTCCAATACGAGACTGTTAATTTTATTCTGATTTCTGAGCAGTTCAATAAAGAATGCAAATGCAGTACTCGCCCATGGCAGAAGCCAGCCTCCGTCTTCTCTAGCTAGTAGGAGCTGTCGCTACTGATGTCCCCCCACCTGACGTTGTAGTTGGCGGCGAGGTAGTGCGCGCCGACCGGCCCCCGGCTGCCGTAGGGGTACAGCTCCGGCGCCACCCTCTTCTCCTCCAGTTCCCTTAGCACCGGCGTGAAGATGGCCCACGCCGCGTCGAGCTCGTCGCTCCGGATGAAGAGCCGATGCTCCCCCTCGATCGCGTCCAGGAGCAGCCGCTCGTACGCGTCAGGTATCTCCCGGTGATACCTGAATTGGAAGTCAAGCATGCAATGCAAAGCTGTAACTGAAGGAACGTTTGTTTCAGTGTGTAGTTGAGTTGATTTTCACCTCTCAGAGTAGAGCAGGTTGAGGTTGCTGCTGTCGAGCCTCATGCCCAGCCCGGGGACCTTGTTGTTTATCTTGAGGTATATTGCCTCGTCAGGCTGCACGCGAAGAATGAGCTCGTTCGTCGCCTTGTCGAGATCGGTGCCGATGCTTCGCCTGTACAGGTTGCCGGGCACACTCCTGAACTGCACTCTGATCTCTGCGCTGCAACGTTTCCGGCAACAAGAAACAATCAACAGTTGCAAGCAGCAGGGCACCATGAACATGCTGCGCAAGATAAAAGAGAACGGATGCTACCGTCGAGTGTGCAGTGCTTTCCCGGCCTTCATCAGGAACGGCACGCCGTCCCACCGCGCATTGTCGATGAACAGAGCCGCGGCCGCGAAGGTCGGGGTGATGCTTCCCTTGGGCACCGTCGGGTCGTCGACGTAGGCGGGGTACGATTTCCCGCCTTTCGTGTGGCCCTTGTACTGCCCTACCACGACATCGTCCAGCTTCAGCCGCCTCATCGATCGTAACACTTTCACCTGAGCAAGAACGCCAGAGCATTCAGAGCCTCCGTTTCAGTTTACAGCTAATTAGGCTTGTTCCTTTGATGTTACACAGCTGATGACCTTCTCATTGCGGATGTCCTCGGCGTCGAGGCTGACCGGAGTTTCCATGGCAAACAGGGCCAGTATCTGCAGCAAGTGGTTCTGCATTATGTCCCGGATGATCCCGTAGTTGTCGAAGTAGCTGCAGCACAAGGAAATTATTATCAGTTGGTTTGATTGTCTTCAGTTTCGTAGAACGTTTTGATGTGCAATATGGGAGAAAGGTACTGCAGACCCGCCTCGACCCTCGGTGCCGAAGTCTTCGGAAAAACTGAGCTGCACATTCCGAATGTAGTTCCTTGACCACAGTGGCTCAAAGACAAGGTTGGAGAAACGGAGGACTGAAAGGTTTTCAACCAGCTCCTTGCCCAAATAATGGTCAATCCTACAATATGCATCCAGAAGGAATTATTCGTCATAAGGTTAAAGAATAAAAAAATTTATTAAAGGCCTAAGAAAGTATCTGGAATTGTTCGTCATTACACATACCTGAATATTTGCTCCTCGGCTAAGTACTTCTTTAAGGATCTAGTGAGCTCCCCCGAGGATTCAGAATCGCGACCGAATGGCTTCTCAACTATAAACCTTGTCCACCCGCTTGGAGAAGATGCCATGCGACTACCAGATCTTACCACATCGACAAATATATTTGGCGGAATCGACAAGTAAAACAGCCTGTTTGCTAGCTTGCCACCCTATTGATTAATATTTGCCATGAATTCTTGAGCATAATTATTTTGCGTTACTCATAGAAATATGCAGTGTATTCATTTCATCAGCGATATTAAGTACTGAATACTAGCATCTTTTTCATTTCTCCAGATATTAAGTTGACAATAATTACTCATACATGTTGACCATTTGAGCTTTGGAACACTAGATAGATCTGGAAGGTAAAATGAGCATGCACTTCTTTTCTATCCATAATGGTTACTTACAGTTGAGATCTAAGCTCAAGAAACATTAGGATTACCTCTTTTTCCTTAAGCTTTCTGTCTAATTCAGAAAATCCTTCCTCTGAGTTGTACTGCCCAGATTGATAGAAGCACCTCTGCAGAAATTGTTCCATCTTATCACTGCAGTTCTCCCTATTAATTGTTTGAATAGAACTCGCATTACATTCAGAATACCACTGCAGTGATTGAGAATATCTACGGAACACTGTATGAGAGCAGAAACTGAATGCAGACTTAAGAGGCTAGTAAAGCAATGCCAAAATGGAGTGCTTGTTTTAGTAACAAAATGCAAAGCGCAAAAAGATTTGAGACTGTATTATGCATAGTACATTACAGGCCAAACCTCTCCACATGTTTTCTCAGTTTTGTCTTTCCAATCAAACAATTACTACTAAAACTTGACACTTGAGATAATGTGCAAAATTATTGTAGTTCATATAGACCAACTACCTAATCACTGAGCAATGACCCAACCATTAAGTAGTACTACGTCCATAACCATGAAAATTTGTAAGAAGTACCTTTGATCAATCCGGCATGTTAGAGTCATACTAATCATGTTCCTGAGCTCTTCATCACTCATCTTGCTACGAGCATAACCAAAAACTGTAAAATGCTGCATTAACAGAAGTTAACTAAATTAAAATCTACGAGACTCCAAAATAAGTGTACACTGAGGAACTAAACAAGAACGGCACAAACCTCGGGGAGCCAGTCCTCGTAGAACAAGGCAAAAAGCGCCGGGAAGATCTTCTTCTTGGCAAGGTCGCCGGAGGCGCCGACGACGGTGATGCTGACGGTGCTTCCTCCCTTCTCTGGCACCCCATCTCCAGGTAGCTTCCCATCTAGCACCTCTGCAAGAACCACTTCTCGATACAGTCTTGCATGCAATTAGCTAGCAGTGAGTACAGATAACAGTGTTAGTTGTAGGTTGCAGTACCATCACTGAAGGAGGCACCGATCTGCGGGTGTCCATTTGAGGACTTCGCGTTGAGAAGGCATCTTTTCGTTGCAATATGGAAGCTCTGAGGTGAGCAATGGTGGTAGGCTTTGGCCTTTGCATTGCGTGGATGAGCTGAGAAAAAGGCGGCCGGATGGAAGCGTAAGCCGGTGGTGGCCATTGGAGCAGGAAGAACACAGGATTGGCTGGGGCTTGGGAGTGTTAATCCATCATCAGCTGTGGAGAGAGTGGATTTTTTAGATTTAGAGACGCTGGTTTCGAGGAATGGGCTTTGATGTTCTTGATAATTGCTTCCTGACAGTTGGGCTGGGAGGTTGGAGGTTGTGGTCCAGCTACAAGTGGTCACCGATAATGCCCTCCAGATATTTTTCTTTTCCTTATCTCTTTCTTCCTCGCTGGTTTAGGAATATATGTCTTGCTAAATTACGAGTCATCTTTGCGTGTCACAAAAGAAGACATCTTAAACGTAGATGAAGCTTTAGGACCCGTGTGTGGAACACAAGAATTTCATTAGGAACGGTTCAATTCACAGGGAATCGAGAAAAATTCCAATGTTTCAAGCGGACCTTATAATACCTTTATATGGTATCTACTTTATATATATATATATATATATATATATGATATCTAGAAACATTAGGCTAGAAACATGTATTTGGACCGGTGTTCCCCTATGGGCGGCACACCAGCGCCTAGTGTCTGATCGCCGCTTAGAGAAAAATTAGCTGGTCCGACTAGGTGGGAGGGTGTAGCCTAACGCCTAGGCACCGTCTATGCAGCCACATAAGGGAACACTAATTTGGACACAATATTCAGTTGCAGAACCAGAAAATGACTAAAATAGGGGTAGACATGTAACACTCTACTCAGCGATAATGCCATTTGGAAATTTTTGGATGGAATAATGCCAATTTGATTAAACTCAATACCGGTAAGATCCAAGCTTAACAAAACCAGCGAAAACGTTTTCGACCTTACCGCTGCGGTTCGAGATTCAAAACCGGTCTAATTAAAAAAATTTGAAAAAAATTATGTGACTTAAATCGCTCGAAAACCTTTGAAACCCACTCAAAACCGTTTTTAAGGAACATTTAATTGGTCGGTTGGTTTTTAGTGAAAACTGAGTTGTTTCTTATGAAAAACAGCGGTTATCGATTTTTTTTTTATTTTTTTTCAATTTTTTTATTTCCTAACCCTTCGATTTCTGACGATTTTCGAGCGGTTTATCTCGATTTTTGAATTTTGGTTCTCGAACGTTTTTTTTCCAGAAACTGTTTTTGAAACCCTGGTAAGATCTTTCTTCTCTTGTTTATGTAGTACACGTGCTCTGGGTGTCTTTCAGATCAGCAGTCTAATAAAACTTATCTATTTATATAACCTGTAAGGAAGCTAGGAAAGTACACATACAATTTCTAATAGTGAAACTAGCAGCAACTGAGTATTAACGTAACATCCTAATTTTTGGCTCAAATGGATTTAATATTATTATTTATAAATTTTGTGCATTTTCAGATTTTTTGGAATTTATTTAATAATTTTGAATTAGGCTTATTGTGAATATTATTTAAATATATGAAACAATTATATAAACTTTTTTTAAAATATTTTATTTGAGTTCTAAACACTTCAAATATTTTTTAGAAATTTTCTAGAAATTTTTGATATTTTTTCTACTTATTTGGCTTTGTTTTAATTTCTAGAATTAATTTATTTTGAGAAAAGCTTTTAAATTCGATACTATAGTTTTTGGCCGAATTCATTTGCTCAACCCATTTCTGTTCTTTCGGCTCGGCCTGCCCGAAACCCTAATGGATGGTGGCTGTTCGATCTCCACGCGTGTGTGGCCGGGATTGAGTCGATCCGAATCGACGATGGCCGTTGAATCGCGCCACGTGGACGGTTGAGACTTATCATCTCCACATCGCCGCCGTGACCAAAACGAACTCAACGTATATAAGTTGCACCACACCCCTTCCGAAATTCCCCGTCTCAAGCCGCGTATTTTGCCCCGTGTTTCGTCGTCTAAGGTGCACCAATGGAGGAGTTCAAGCTCGCCGTCTTTCACCAAGGTCGTCGTCGCCTACCACTGCTTGGATCTACACCATCGGCGAGCTTCTACTAAAGCCGAGAGTATCTTCAAATTTCCCACATTGAGCTACCTTGGATCCGTCAAGTCCCGACACCAGAGTATCACCGAAGGGCCGAATCAGTGGTCACCTTATTGGTCTCAAGTGCGTTGCGCTGCCATAGAGTTCACCGGCCGAACGTGAGATCTGGATTCGACGTGGCCGCCACATGTTTGCCGCGTGCCCGCCACGTCGTCGCCCCCATCTACTAGCTTCACCCGCGTGTCACGGTGTTGGCTGCCGAGTCGTCGCCGCCACGTTAGGATCGCAGGGCCTAGGTGTTGGTTGGGCTGTTGCTGTGAGCTGAGTCCATGTTGGATCGTAGCGGTTTAGTGGACAAAGTCCATGGATCTGGGCCCACATGTCAGCCTCTGGAGTGATTTTCTATATTTATTTTTAATTGAGAAATTGGTTGATGACATCAGTGTTGCATCATAAATCATTTTCCAGTAGAAAAATAAATCAGAAAAATTTGAATTTTCTATTTTCTGGTGTTTTCTTTTAATTGAATCTTTCAAGAGCCTGTTCTCCTTCACATGAGCTCCGATTGAGGCGATTTAAGTTTCTAAAAATTTGTAAAATTGATATCTATTTAATGGTGAATTTTATTTGATTTTTATAGTTTGTTTTATCTCTAGTTATGTATTTATTTGATATTCTCGCTCGTTTCGTGTAGACGTCGAAGTGCCCTGATCGTTCGAGGGTGAAGTGTTGATTCAAGGCCAAGCTCCAGATCAAAATCAAGATTAATACCATTTACAAGGCAAGTTGTGTTTTGATCATGTTGAATCCAGTTTTACAAATGATAAATTATTTTAAATTACTACATGATATTTTGTGCTTATAATTGTTTTCAATTACTTTGGGATCTAGTTATTCCGCCCAATTGGATTATAACTACTTTGTCATTTGTGTGCCATGATTATTTGTCACCCTAGGATGGTTCATTATTAGTTGGTTGCTAATAGATGCCAAAGTGGGATGGTTAGACCGTGCTTAGTCTGATTAGACATGCAACGGGTTATTGATATTATTTTGAAAGTTCAAATCAATCATGACTAATGGAACATGTTTATGAATAGGTGTGTCATGTGTTGTCACACAATATTGTTGAGTTGTTAATGGCATGTGTTGCACAATAATCAAATAGGGTGGTAAATAATTTAGACTAGGGCATGTGGCAAGGGGTTGTGAGCCATGGTGGGCCTATGTGGCATTGGGTTGACATGTTGTTTCATAAGTGAATGTGAGGTGGTTTCTATGAGTGAATTGTCAGAAGCCTTGTCTCGATCAATTAAGGTCTTAACCTTACAAGCCATTGAACTGGGCTAATCATGTAGCCACATGTCTAGAATGGGAAGGATCTAACTCAGTAAGTTACTGAGTCTTAACATTTGATGCCTCGAGAGGATAACCAAACTAGGTGTACGGTTATTGGGAATTTGTGTGTGTGCAGTGGCCTCATATCTGTCCAACGATATGTCCCTCCTATTCTTCTGCTCTGTGTGAGGTAATGAATAGCCAGTTCATACTTATCGAGAGGGTTAGTGTTAAGACGAAGTCTCCGAAAGGTTTTATCGTGGTTACTCAGCCGCATACCAAAGGAAGTGTGATAATAGCTTGGTATTGAGAGATGATCATGTCGTGTGGGTAGAGTGTATAACCTCTATAGAGTGTCCTCGGTTATGGACAATGCTCATGAATTTCAGTCAAAAGTTAGATTTTGTAAAATAAAACTTGGGAAGGGAGGCTCTGTGCTATTGGGAATATTGAAAATTGTTTAGGGTTGTGTGCCAAGTTTATTATTGAAAAGTTACTTATTATTGTTATTTGTTTTATTGTCATTTCAATCTATTTATTGTATTCAATTGTAAATGCTGCTTTATACCAAAATAACTATAGGAGCCATTCATTTAGTATAAGCCATGCATATACTTATATAATACTTGCATTCTGTGCACAACTTGTTGAGTGCTTTATGTACTCACCCTTGCCACAACAAAATCATTAGTTGAAAAGAAGCCTACACCAGCTTTGGAGGAGTATCAGGAGTAGGAAAAAGTCTAGGGTACGAACCTTGTCAGTTGCCTGTGGCAAATTGACGGGTTTCTTATTACGTTTTTGGTCCACTGCAATTTTATTTATTATAGTTTAAGACCTACATGGCGTAGTCATGTAAAGTCGACCATAAGATTAGTCAACTGTCTTATATTTAATAAATAAAGTTTTTTATTATGTTTCTGCGGTGTATGATTGTGATATTTATATATGTTGACACTGTGTGCACTAGCGTGATCATGGAATAGTGCGGTATACACTTAGAGTCCGGGTTTGCATATTTGGTTCCCGACAACTAATGTATAAGAGCCATACTGACTGTAGGTCTTTGCCTTAGATAGATTGGTCGTCCTTTGAGTTTTTCAAAAATTATTTTCTAAAGAAAATTTAACTTGATTAGTAATAAGTTCTTAACTCATCTCATTTTTCTATTTTTGTCCCTTTGCTAAATTTTTCTTTCTCTCTCTGCTGGTTTAAGTTGAGGCCTTATCCTAAGCTTCTTTATCAGATAAGGATAGTGCAGTCCTATGGTGAGTGTACTGGTGGTTACGCTGGTGAGCTTTGGAGTATTTTACAAGTTCTTGGAGGTTTCGAGAGGCCTCTCTACCGAGGTACCAGCTGGATTGTCAATGGTAAGTATCGTGAGATGATTTGCAAGATTATCATCTACTCCATGGAGGACACTAAAGCAAGCCGTCCGATCAGCATCGCTGTTAGGAGGTCTACATTCAACGCTGGTATCCAAGAGTTGTCACGCCTTGCTCTGCAACACATCTACCACTACTACATCAATAAGCTGGAGCAGACGGTGTTCTGACTTCATCCCTAAGGAGGTGCAGCTCAACGTTAAAGAATTGAAGGGGAAGATGATGCAATAGTGGTGCATTTGGCTAGATTTGTTGTGGCTCAAGAGGACTTGATGCAAGAGACTACCCAAGAGTTGGAGCAAGTCTATGAAGCCCTAAGGAATGCTGAAGAGGTTCTTCAAGAGACACACATTATGGCCACCGAAAGGATATTAGAGCTGAAGGAAGCCTTGCATCTTGATGAAGTGGTAGTGTAAGAAGAGTTGGAGTATGAGGAAGAGGAAGACCCCGAAGAGGTCAAGATGGGGCCTAAAGACCCATAGCCTAAAGTGCAAGATGTGCATGTGCAATTTGAGGTTCCTACTCCTGGTCATCAAGATCGCTTTGCGCCGATGCCAGCTCACCCACCGTCTTATGCTCCAAGGGAGCCTCAACATGGGTGGCTTGACGAGTGATGTTGTGTTAGTTTAGTCAGTTGAGACTCTTGTTTTTGAGTCGTGCCTGCTTAAGTTAGACAGTGTCACCCATGTAGGCATTAACTTTGTGTGCTTAGGTTGAGTTGATTCTTTCATGATCGCTAAGCGTGCAGTATGTGTTGTATGGCCCTTAGGCTCTTGTAAGCAACCATACCAAGTTATTATTAAAGTTTGTCTATTTTGTCGGGTTAAATCTGTTCCCCTGCATTAGGATTCTTGTTACTTGTTTATGTTGTTCCCTTTCCCCTAACCTTGTGAAGTGCTCAGTAGATGGTTTAGACTCACGGCAACAACAGAGCTAGTGGAAGTGGTTCCCGACCCAATGACAACCCCAACGAAGGAACTTTTCCTTAGCCATCGCCTTAAATTGATATGCAGAACTTTGGAGCATTCTTGGCTGCTCACACCCAGTTGATGCATATTATGATGCAGCAAGTACAAAATATCACGAATCAAGCCAGTGCCAACAATACAACAAAAGCTACCAATAATGGACCTCGTCCTTATTCAAAGTTATCAGATTTCATGAGGACCTGTCTACTAACATTTTCTGGAAATGATAACCCTCTAGAAGCTGGCGATTGGCTTAGGACAATTGAGAAGAAGTTACATATAACTGTTGGGACCCGAATGTGCAAATCCGGACCCTCTGTGTATACTGCACTAGTCCAGGATCACGCTAGTGCACACAGGCTCAACATCAGTAAATATCACAATCATACATAGCGGAAATATTATGAAAGACATCATATGACACATACTACTAGTTGAATGACCTTATGGTCCACTTACATGACTATGCCTCGCAAGGCTGAATAATATATTAAACTGCAGCGGAATGAAAACGTAGATAACCCCTCGGTATACCACGTACAGCGACAAGGCTTGCGCCCTAAACATTCGTCTCCTCTGGAATCTTTCCTCCGGCATTGATGTAGACTCTTCAATGGTGATGTTATTGTTGGCAAGGGTGAGTACTTAAAGCACTCAACAAGTTGTGCACAGAATGCAATTCTAACATAGCTATATGCAAGGCTTATTCCAAAGGATAGGTTATCATGGCTATTTTGCAACAAAGCAGCATTTATGAACAAATACAATAAATAGATTGTAAAGACTGTAAAACAAATAACAATAATAGATAGATTCAGCATTTCTCAAGTAAACCAAGTTTCCAATCCTAAATCAAGTTCCAACCTTCCATATGGCAATCCCGCCATCCCAACCAAGTTTTCCATTTAATTAAGCTAACCCTTAACTGTAATTCCCGAGCATTGCTCAATACCGCGAGCACGGCTATCCGAATAGTTTCACACTCTGCAGAGGTTATGCACTTTACCCACACGGCATGATATTCTCTTTGCGCCTGGCCATTAGCACACTTCCTTTGGTGTGTCGGCAGAGAAATCATGGCAAAGCCTTTACAATGCTCTGGCTTAACCCAGTACTACCCGCTAAGGTTTCAACACTGGTGGGTCTTAAAACCACAACCAGGGCCCCCCTCTTGCGCCATGTGAATTACTCTATAACTCGGGAACTCACACCGACCAAGATAGTACCAAAGTTAAGACATTGCAAATTAATCAGCTAGGCTGGCCCATACCAGACAAGTGGTTGCATGATTGACTCAGGTCAAAGGCTTGCAAGGTTAAGTCTTTAGTGTGATCAAGGCAAGACATCCACATACCCTCTGCCCATTGGGCCCACCTTGGCATACTCGCCCCTTGTCACTTGCCCCAATCTAAGTAATTATCACCCAGTTGATTACCAAGCACCACATGCCATCAACAATTCAACATCATTGCGTGACATGACTCGCCACAACAACTCAATCTCATCGTGTGATTCCACATGACACACAAGTTCATAATATTGTTCCATATTCCATTAATCAAGATTAATTATCAATGATTCTGACACATGTGATGACGTGGCATGGCTAAGCAACTAATACGAACTAATCCTCCAATGTTGATTATAATTATTAACCAACTATATTTAACCAATCTAGGGTGACAATGGATCATGGCATACAATGACAAGGTAGGCTGTAGATCAATCTGGTATATTAGCTAAACCCAATCTAATTTAAAACAATTGTACATTTGAAATATATGCAATAGGGTAAAACAAACATAGCAATTTTTATAAACATGGGTTCAACATGATCAAAGCACAACTTGCCTTGGAATAGGTCCTGATCTGGTTCTGGAACTTGCTCTTGAGTTACTGGATCTTCCTCCGAAGAGTCGCATAATTCAACGTCTACGCGTACCAAAGGAGAAAAGCGAATAAATATCAAAACAGAGAGCAAATGAACTCCAAAAATCAAATAAAATTCACCATTAAATACATCTCAATTTTACAATTTTTTAGAAATTTGAATCACTCAAATCCGAGTTACGATGCAAAAGATATAGCCTTTTGAAGTTTGGAATAAATACTGAAAATACAGAAATTAGAAAATCAGCTTTACCCGAATTATTTTATCTTGAAAATCAATTTCGCATCACGCAGCGTCACCATCGCCCGAACCAATCACGAGCCGCCACGTTGCCTTGGTCCATAGACCCAGTCCACGATTTGGATCACAGTCCACCGTGGACCGGTCCATGGCTCCTCGGTGCTAGAGCACGCCACATGGCGATCGCAATTGGGCTCTTTACCGCCCTAGCCGATGGCTAACACGTGGCGCGCATCTCACGGAGGCAGCGAGAATCGGACGGTGGAGAAGCGCATCGTGTGCGGCGGAATCTCGGCTCACGGGAATTGAGCGGTGGCGAGCAGTGAGCAACGGCGGCGAGTTTCATGGCGGCTTACCGTAGCGAAACGGCGAGTCCGACGGCGATTGGCGACCAACCGACGGCGCAAAAACACGGATCGCGCGCCTTGAAGCGAGGTTCTGGATCTGTCCTCAACGGCGACAAACAACCACCGGACGGCGATGAAACACGGAAAAAACTTTGGCGGCGGCGAGGAACAACGGTGAGCTTCGCACGCGAAATTGCGGCGGCTCTGGCGGCGATAGGCGGGGCTATCGAGCGGTGCTAAGCGGGGATCTCGGCACGGCGGTCGGTGGCTTTATAGCACCAGGAGGTGTGCCAAACACGGACGTCGAAGCAAGCAGCGGCGGCGGCGGCGGTAGAGTCCACCTCGGTCGCGGCAGGCGGCGACATCTCGACCGCTGCGACGTGTCGCAATCGGACGATCACCAAAGCGCGAATCGTGGTAGAATCCTGCGCGCCCGCGCGGTTGATCCGGCTTAGAGGGCTAGGGTTCCCGGTGAAATCTCGCGCTTCGATCGTGATCCAAGGACCACGATCTAGGGTTTCCGCCGGATGGGCTAAATGGGCAGCGGGCGTGGGCCTAGGCGCATAGTAAATGGGCTTGGCCCTTTCTTGTGCAAGCCCGATTTTCCCGGTTTATCAATTAAAATAATTACAGTAATTCGATTAAATGGTTTTAGGCAATAAACATTCGGGAAAAATCAATAAAATTCTCAAAAATACTTTGAGGTATTTGAACTTAAATAAAATATTTTTGGCAAAACTTTATGTTAACTTTGCATAAATTTAAATAGTTTTCCACGAAAGGCCAAAATACTTAGTTTGCAATTATTTCAAATAAATTCAGAAAAACCAAATAAATTCCAGAAAATCCCCAAATGCACAACTAGGCAATAAAATAATATTTGAGCAAATTTTGGGATGTTACAATAACTCAATGTGAAGGCAACGAGAAGGTTCTCTATGCTTCCCAGCAGCTAGAAGGAACTGACGCTGAGTGGTGGAAAAACTACTATGCTGCTCATTAAGCCCCATAAGATATCACCTAGGATGAGTTCACCACCGCTCTTTGTCAATAACATGTACCGGAAGGTATCATGGATTTGAAAAATGAGGAATTCAGGCCTATTAAGCAAGGAAGACAGTCAGTGGCTGAGCACCTGAACTAGTTCACACAACTCAGATAAGGCGAGACAGTCTTGTTTCATGAAGGGACTGAATTCTGGGTTACAAGTTGGCTTGATTACCCATAATTTCCCTGATTTTTAAGAGTTGGTCGACAAGGCCCTAATTCTAAAGGATAAGCGCAAGGAGTTGAATGACAACCGTAAGCGCAGAATGGCTCAACAAAGAGGACGTCAGAATCAGCAGAGGATAAGAGTGGCTCCTCAACAGTTTGTCAGATTTCAACCCTAAGCTATGTTCAAGACGCCGTCCCCTGCACGTGTCCATCTAGTTAGAACTTTAGACGCCTGCTCAAGTAAGTAATACGCTAGGAGGAAATCAGCAATCTTCGGTCAAGCGCTGTTTTACCTACAAAGAGCCGGGACACTTCGCCAATAACTATCCCCAAAGAGGAGGTATCACTTCTGTTCGTTTCAACCTTGATTCTACCCCAGCAAAGGCACCTGCGCCATAAACGAACTGTGGATCAGGTCAAGCTGGAGCTACGCCCCAAACAACAGTGAGAGGTCGAGTCAACAACTTCACAACTATGGAGCTTAGGAAGCGTCAGACGTTGCGCTAGGTAAGTTTCTGGTTAACTTAGTACCCGTAACAGTTTTATTTGATTATAGAGCTTCACATTCTTTTATTTCTCGAGCTTTTACTGTTGGGAATGGGTTGGATGTTATGAATCTTAAGTGCATGCTATTAGCCAATCCCCTGGATCAGAACTCTGATCTAACTTAGGTTGTTTGGGAGTTAAGTTGCTTATTGATGGAATAGAATTCCTAGTGAACCTTATTATGTTGGAAACCCAAACCCTAGATGTTATCCTTAGTATAGATTAGTTGTCCAAGCATAAAGTTGTTTTGGATTGTGGTCGAAAAGTTGTATCAGTTGAAAGCCCGAAAGGCAAGAAAGTAGAATTTCAAGTGACCGCAGTTCTCAATGGTCAGTTGATGGTTAACAGTGTTAAAGCTATCAATTTGGAGGATGTGTCAGTTGTCAATCAGTACCCCGATGTTTTTCCTAAGGATTTTTCTGGTATGCCGCCAGATCGAGATATCGAGTTTGTTATTGAATTAGTGCTTGGTATAGCCCCTATAGCAAAAGGACCTTATCGGATGCCTATCGATGAGCTAGTGGAAATAAAGAAGCAAATTGAGGAGTTGCTAGAAAAAGGATTTGTGGGACCTAGTTCATCGCCATAGGGAGCGCCTGTTTTATTTGTCAGAAAGAAAGATGGAAGTTTAAGGATGTGCATTGATTATCGTGCGCTTAATGAAGTGACGATAAAGAATAAGCATCCGCTACCTAGGATCGATGATTTGTTTCATCAGTTAAGAAGATTTGGAGTTTTCTGCAAGATAGATCTTCGATCAGGATATCATCAATTGAAGATTAGTGTGGAGGATGTTCCAAGACTGCGTTCTCTACTCAATATAGACATTGTGAGTTTACAGTCATATCCTTTGGATTGACCAATACTCCTACATACTTCATGAACATGATGAATAAGGTTTTTATGGAATATTTAGAAGTTTGTTGTCGTATTTATAGATGATATTCTTGTCTATTCTAAGTCGGAAGAAGGACATGCAGAGCATTTGAGATTAGTTCTTGAGAAGCTGCGAGAGCAATAGTTGTATGCTTGAGTTCCTAGGGCATGTTATGACTGTCAAAGGAGTTGCTGTCGACCGAAGCAAAGTGGAAGCAGTGCTGCATTGGGAGCAATCGAAGTCGGTTACTCAGATTCATAGTTTTCTGGGGATGGCGGGATATTATCGTCAATTTATCAAAGGATTTTTGATAATTGCTAGGCTACTTACACAATTGTTGAAAAAAGAAAAGAAGTTCGCATGGACGCTAGAGTGCGAGAAGAGTTTTCAGGAATTAAAGAAGCGTCTAATGATCGCACCAGTGTTAGTGTTGACGGATGTTCAGAGTAGTTTTGATATCTACTATGATGTTTCAAGACAATGACTTGGATGTGTTTTCAAGCAGAAAAGCAAGGTTGTTACATATGCGTCAAGGCAATTGAGATCGCATGAGGAGAATTACCCTACGCATGATTTGAAATTAGCTGCCGTAGTGCATATTCTGAAGTTGTGGCATCATTATCTCATTGAAAATAGAAGTGAGATATACACGTATCACAAGAATTTAAAGTATATTTTTACTCAATCGGATCTCAATATGAGACAGAGGAGATGGTTGGAATTGATAAAGGATTATAACGTGGGAATCCACTATCATCATAAAAAAGCTAATGTGATAGCTGATGCCTTAAGTCGTAAGAGCCACGGTGCTAATATGCTAGTTCAGGAGAGCCAATCTGAATTATGCAAGGAGTTTCAGAAGCTGAAATTGGAAGTTGTTCCAAAAGGATTCCTATCTACATTGGAAGTAAAGCTGACTTTAGAGGATCAGATTAGTGAAAGTCAGAGAGATGATGATAAGATCAGAAGAATTAAGTCTAAAATGGATGAAGGCAAAGCTAAAGATTTTTCTTTGGATGGCTAACGTACTATGTGGTTCAAGAGTCGAATTTGCGTATCTAATCGAAAGGAGCTAAAGCAGTTGATTCTTGAGGAAGCTGATGACTCGAAGTATTCGATCCATCCAAGAAGTACTAAGATGTATCAGGACCTTAGGTAAAGGTTTTGGTGGCCTAAATGAAGCATGAAGTTGCTAAACATGTTGTTTTGTGTGATGTGTATCAGAGAGTAAAGGCAATGCATCAAAGACTTGCTGGTTTGGTTAAGCTATTAAAGATTCCTGAGTAGAAGTGGGAGGAAATCGGTATATATTTTATTATTTGTTTGTCTAGATCTTAGAGTGGTTATGATTCTATATAGGTCATCGTGGATTGTTTGACCAAAGTTGCTCACTTTATAATAGCTAAGACTACTTATACCGGAGATCTCTTGGCAGAGTTGTATATATCAAGGATTGTTTGTTTGAATAGGGTGCTGTCGGGGATCGGCCATCCTGACACGTGTCCATACCCCCCCGGGGGGAGGACGGGGGGCTTTAAACGGTCCTCCTCTGACCTCGGGGGACTGTTTCTGGGCCCCGACGCCCCTGGCCCGGACTCCCATGTAAAATGGCGGCCCGGGGTAATGAACGGACAGCTCCAAGCCCGCCTCCGACCAAAGGCCCCGCGAGGCCACGAAGGACACTCATCCCCGACCTAACCGGCTGCTCCGAGCTCGTCCCGACCAAGTAGTACGTCCGACCTCCCTCGCGGTCGGACTCCCGACTCTCAAACCGATCGAGGTGACCCCCCCAAAGGCTAGGTATCGGACCCTCCGTAGGTCACCGACCACGTGCCCTATGACCACGGCCGCTTGAAGTGACCACGGGAGCGGCCGCTCCTTCCTAAGCGTGAAGTTCGTCAAAGTCAAAACTCGGTCCCATCGTCCGATCCGCGCGCGGTATGAGGGTACGCTCCCTCCGTGAGCAGGGACCATGCCTTAGCGTTAGCATCAGCGAGTCCACGAGAGGCAGTCGATGTTTCCCAAGAAAAGCGGCAAGCTGCTCTGCTCGGTGAGTCTACCAACTGGCGTGGGCGGCGGGCGGCGACCGATCATCAAGGCGGAAGGCCCAGGGTTCTGGGACACTCTCCATCCTTCCTCTCCCAATTCTCCATGTAACTTGCCTCCTCCGGCTGTATAAAGGAGGGCGGGGCTCTCTCCCTTTTTTTGGGCTAAGTCTTCGCGAACCGGCAGTAATACTTGTACACCCCATATTAACTGAGCTCCCCTTGTAAACACTCCCTGAAGGAGCCTTTAGTTCTTTTTCACCCACGGGCAGGACTGGAGTAGTGCTGTTACCCGATCTAGGGGGCTCGAACCAGTATAAACATTGTGTCCCCTGTTTGGTTGTCCCCTTTTTCGTCGTCTTGCGCGCCTAGAAGTCCCTCCCGGACGGCGAGGCTCGGGCCTCGCCCCTTGCCGCGATCCTTCCCCTCTTCTTTGCGGTCGACGGTCCGATCGTCGGCAATTGGCGCCGCCGTGGGGCCGAAGTTTCGTTCGTCCAAAGCTCGTTATCTCGGCGGCATCGGCACCTCTAGCTCCACCCGGGCATGTCATGACAAGCAAGCACAGGCTCGGGCCAGCGTCCCGAGTGCCAAGGCTCCACATCCATGCTCTCCCTCCTTGCGCCTCGCGAACACTGGGCGCCGTGGCGGCGAGCGTGGCGACTCCGGGCGGGCGACGGTAGCCCAGAGACTCCTCGGGAGGCGCACCGGCTCGCCCAGGTTGCCATCAAACAAGCCATCGTCGCTATTCGGCGAGAAGAGCGTGGTTTGGCCCGCTCCCTGTCTGGCCAGCTCAGCCCTTCCCGTCCGGAAGAGTCTGCCCAAGAACGCCTGCGGGCCATCGCTCGGGTCATGGCTGACCCCGCCCAGGCCGGCTCGGCCTCTTCCGACGATCCCTGGCCGAAGAGCTCAACAAGGCAACCGACGGCGTCGCACCTCGACGGCGAACAGGCTCCCCGGGCTCTGGGTCTCGCCCCATGGCGGCCAGCGGCCCCCGCCGCATGATCGCGGCGTTCCATCCAGCGAGCTCCCGTTCACGGGCTCGCACTAACGCGTCTCCTCTGCCTCGCCGTCGGGATGAGGTGGGCGCGAACCGCCCGTCGGTGGCGTAATAGCGATGCTCGCTCGGCGACCATACTTAGGAGACCTCTCCGGACGTTTCACCCAGCGCGAAGATGCGTGACCACTCGCGCCACCTGCCGTAACAGCGCTCTGCCGGCCAAGCGTGGCGGCGCGCGAGTGCGCCGTCGGCTCGAATTCCCACATCGGTGATGGCGACTCGGCGCCCGATAGTGGCGCGGTAGCCTTCCGGCCTCGGTGCTGGTGTACTCGGCGACCTCGCGTCGGTCTGTTGGCGGCCGGTTCAAGCCGACAATGATGGAACGGTTCGACGGGACCAAGAACCCCGCGGAATTCCTCTCCATATACTTCACCACCGTGTTGGCAGCCGGTGGGGACGAGGCAGCGATGGCCAATTATCTCCCCACCGTCTTGGATAGGGCCGCCCGCACCTGGCTCTTCAACCAGGCGCCCAGCACCTTCCGGTCATGGCGCAAGTTGCGGAGCGCCCTCCACTCTAACTTCCAGAGCTGCTATGGCGGCCCGGGCGAAAGGACACAGGCCGTGTTATCCGAGAAAGGGGACCACTGCGAGACTTCTTACCTTTGGTTCACCGCGCGCGAACTCGATTCCCAACATCTCACGATGAAACCGTCATCAAGGCCTTCAAATTCGGTGTCAGAGACGAGGCGCCTTACGGAGGACCTCGAGATCGCTACGAGGCTCACCATCAACAAACTATTCCGCATGGCGGAATGATATGCAGACGTGGACGACGCCGTCCGCTGGAAGCACGACTACGATCCGGGCAAGCTCGGCCTCGCCTTGGGCGGCGGCCGTCTGCTTAAGGAACGAGACCTGGCCTGCGCGACAGAGGCGAGAAATGACCGCGGCGTTGAGGACAACCGGCTCGCGTGGTCACCACGATCGACAAGTAGCGCGGAGGCGGAGGCGCGCGACCCGTCGCCGGGGCCCGACCTCGTGAGAACCACCGCGGCGCAGCGGTATGCGGCCCAGGTGGCGGGGCGGCGTGCCCCTCATTCGAACATCAGACCCTAGGGCAATGAGAGCGGCCCGGCCAGCGTAACAAATTTTATGCATTCCACAAGATCCACGGCCCACGATCTCACGGTGCGGGGCGTGGCTATTCAAGTGGGCGCCTTTTAGAGGGGTGGAGAGATGCCCACGCTCGGCGGCGAACGACTGGTGGGGTTGGCCCTGCCGGTCAGCGGGCCCGACTTGGAATTCCAGCAGGCGGCCGCCGTGTGGATGTGATCTTCGGTGGCTCTTGACATACCCGATCTCGGTGTGGTGAAGGATGCGCGTGCACCGTCTACCAAGCCACCGTAGAAGCCCACCGACCAACCTGCAGGTGGGATGGCGTCCCCATCACCTTTTCTCGGGGCGGCGCTCCTCCGGGATGTCCGAGACTTCAAAACGCTGCACGGTCGTCGCCCCACCATAAGCAACACCGTCGTTGGCGAGTTATGGTCGGCGAGGCGATTCCCTCAACCTACTCTGGCAAGCGCCTTGGATCGGATCACGAATACCGGTCGAAAATCAAGAACATAGCGATCCTTCTTGGCATCGTCGGGAAGCTCGACCACCCGCTCGGGCAAGTGGTCCTCCCGTCACCTGCCGGCGATTCCATAAACTTCCGCGCCGTGATCACCTTTGAGGTCGTGGACAATGATCTCCCCTAGCGCCATCCTCGGGCGCCCATGCGATCAAGTTCATGGCGCGAATCATTACGAGCACCGGTGCATGAAACTACAGGGCCAGCGGCGCCATAACGATCCTGGCGACCTCAAGGCGGCGCGCGGCTGCGAGGAAAGGCCACGGCGCTGGCCGGCATCTGCCCAGGTGGTCTCGAGGCCGTCCCGAAGGGCACCCGTCGGAAGACGGCCATCCAGCCAAATGGCCCGACCAAGGCCGTGCAGCTCGAGGAATGGAATTCGGGCAAATGCGTCTGCATTTCCACCCAACTTGACCCTAAATAGGAAGACGAGCTCGTCACCTTCCTCCGAGCCAATAAAAGCATATTTGCATGGGAACCGGTGGACATGCCGGGGGTCCCACGGAAGGTGATCGAGCACAGATTACAAACAAAACCTGGCTGCAGGCCCGTGCGCCAGAAGCTGCAGCGCTTCTCCCTTGAGAAGGCGGCAATAATCAGGGAGCACCTCGACAAGCTCCTTAAAGCCGGTTTCATTCGCGAGGTTAACTACTCCGAATGGCTGGCCAACCCTGTAATTGTGCAAAAGAAAGGCGGGAAGTGGCGAATGTGTGTCGATCACACGAGTTTGAATGCCGCATGCCCTAAAGATAACTTCCCACTTCCACGCATAGACCAGATCGTGGATTCTACCGCCAACGCTGAGATGTTGAGTTTTCTCGACGCCTACTCCGGCTACCACAAGATCAAGCTCGTCGTGGAAGACGAGGACAAGACCGCCTTCATCACGCCGTTCAGAACCTTCTGCTATACGACCATGTCATTTGGCCTCCATAACACAGGCGCCACGTTCGGTGGTGATGACTAAAACCTTCGATCCGCGGATCGGTTGGAACCTCGAAGTGTCGTCGGCGACATCATCATCAAGAGCCCTCTAAAGCCGACCACATCAGCGACTGGCGAGACCGCCAACAACTGAACAAGTTTGGCATCAAGCTCAACCCCGAAAAGTGCGTCTTCGGCACGACCTCCAGAAAAGTGCTCGGCTACATGATCGGGGGGTCGGGCGTGGGCTCGAACCCGAAAAAAATCGAGGCGATCGAACAAATGACCGCTTCGACCTCGGTAAAGCAGGTACAAAGCCTCACCGGCCGCATCATCGCCCTCAGCCGCTTCATCTCCCGGCTCGGTGAGCGAGGGCTGCCCTTCTTCAAGATCCTATGCAAGCACGAGGGTTTTGAGTGGACCCCCGAAGCCCAGCGGTCTTTCGACGAGCTCAAGGCGTACCTCTCACGTCCGTCTCTATTGACAACTCCACAGCAGGGCGAGGCACTATTGCTTTACCTCGCCGCCACGACCCAAGCCGTCAGCGCAGTCCTAGTGGCCGAGCGGGCAGGATGACAGCACCCGATCTACTACGTCAGTGAAGTGCTTCACCGGCCGAAGGAGCACTACCCCTTGGTCCAGAAGCTCCTCTACGCCCTCTTCATAGTCTCGTGAAAGCTTCGGCACTACTTCCAAGCGCACACAGTGGTCGTCTCGAGCGGGCTCCCGCTCGGAGAGATCCTCAAGAACCCGGAAGCCGGAGGTCGCGTCGCCATATGGGCCATGGGCCGGCGGGTCGACCTTCGTTTCATGGCCCGCACGCCATCAAATCTCGGTAGGCCGACTTTGTGGTAAGCGGGCAGCGGAACGCCCCGAGCGAAGTCGAGGTCGAAGGTCCTTGGACCATGTTCTTCGACGGGTCGACCTTTGAACGCTCGGGGGCCGGTGTTCTCATCATCACCCCTCAAGGTGACCACTTGAAATATGTGATCCGCTTCGGCTTCCCCGCTACCAACAACGCGGCGGAATCACGAGGCCTGTTGGCGACCTACGAGCTTGCAAGTCCTGGCGTCGCCGTCTAATTGTGAAAGGGGACTCCCAACTCATCATCAATCAGTACAACAAAGTTTACCAGTGCTCGGACCCGCTGATGGCCAAGTACCTCGCCGAGGTGCGCAAGATGGAGAGGTGGTTTCAGAACCTATAGATCCAGCACGTACCTAGGAAGGACAATTCCACTGCCGATCTCCTCTCTAGGCTCGGGTCGTCTGGCGATGAGCTCCCACCAGACGTCATCTTCGAAGCCTTGGCCGCGCCATCCGTCGCCGACCAGGAAGACCCGGTGGCCTTTCTCGAAAGCATTCCGTCGTGGATGGACCCGATCGTCAAGTTCCTCGACCAAGGGGAGCTCCCCGCCTCTCCGTAGAAAGGAAGCGGAGCTCGGCGGCGCAAGCTTCATCTGAGCTCGTCGAGGCGGCTCTACCGTCAAGGGGCCCTGGGCGTTTTGTCAAAGTGCGTCACTCCTGAAGAAGGTAAATACTTGCTCAATGACATACATTCCAGCCTACGCGACGCTCACTCTTCTTTCAGGACCATGGTTGGGAAGGCGTTCCGGATGGGTTTTTACTGGCCAATGACGCTCGAAGTTGCCCGGGGCATCGTTCGTGCTGCCGAACCTACGGTTTCACGCCGAAAGGCGGCGATCGACCTCGCCTGCGAGACCATCCCCTCGCTTTGGCCATTCTCGGCGTGGGCACTGGACATCTCGGTCCTTTAGAAGTCGGTCGAGGAAGAAGTTCCTATTCGTGGCCATCGACACCTTTTGAAATGGATCGGCGAGCCGGTCTCGCTATCACGCGCCAAGGCGCGATGAGGTTCTTCCGTTCGCCGTGGTCACAAAGTGCGAGTCCCTTGCGAGGATCATCACCGACAACGGGACCACGATTCACGGCGATTTGTTCCAAGAGTTCTGCGCGGATATGCGGACCAAAATCTGCTATGCCTCGGTAAGCCATCCCCGAACAGCGGAGGCGGCCAAGCGCGCAGCGAGGCAGCTCGTCCAAGGGCTCAAGCGAGTTTCGGCGAGCTCGATCGGTGTGGCCGGGCACAGGTGGAGGAGCTTCCTACCATCCTTTGGTCGTCGCGCCTCCCGATCGTGCAACGAGGGCGAGCCCTTTCGGCTCGTCTTGGTGAGGTATCCTGCCGCTGAGTCACGCTCCGCTCCGTCAGGGCAAGCTCGGTCGACCGGGTCGACCTCGGCGAGGCGGTCCCTCGACCTCGCCTTAGCGAGAAGAAGTAAGTACCGCGCCTTCTTTGCGCTCGACGCTTCTGCAAGATCTCGCGAACACGCCGCCGAGCCGTTCGACCGGGGCTTCAGCGTTGGGGACTGGTCTAAAACGAATCAAGACCGTTCCCACATCAATAAATTTGTCCCGCTGGGAGGGCCCCTATAGAGTCGTCTCGGCAAGCCGCGAGGCTTACCATCTGGCGGCCCCCGACGGCAAGGAGCTCTCGAGCTCGTGGAATGTGGGCCAGCTCCGGAAGTTCTATGTCTAACATTCATCCATGCTTGAGTTGAGATATTCCTTCTTGCTGCCGTGCTTGTTTCTTGTGTCCCAAGCAATCGTGACTCGAGGCGTGACCCAGGCGCTTGTGTCATCGTGCTCTGGTTCGGCCCAGGTATGCGTTTGTAATAAAAGTCCCCTTCGCCTCCATCGCTAACCTCTTTTAGTTTATGGAGGGGGATGGCGCTCCGCCACGACCCCGAGCTACAGGTCCCTACGTCAAGGGTCGCACCATCTTAAGAGCCCTCGGCCCCTGGGCTCCGCCCGCTTTCTCGCGGCCATAGTTCTCCTTTCTTTTAGGACGCCTCGAGCAGCACGACCTCGCGGCGTGACCATAAGGGCAACCATAAGGTCACACGACAGGCCCGACCTAGGGGCGTCCATGCGTGTTCTCTTTTGCAGCGCCTAGGGTCGCGTTCTCTAGGTTCGCCTCGGGGATGAACAACCCGAGCACAGGCATTCCCGGATCGAGCCATTAATAAGCGATCCTTATCGAAGTAAGCGGCTATTCCCCGTCTTGCCAACCATTGAACTTTCTCGGGCGCCAGAGCCGATGGCGTTCGGGTTGGTCGCAGTTTTAAAATTCACCACCGGGGATGACTCAGTCGCGATAAGCCGGCTTGCGCAATAAGCCGACCTTTTCCCGGGCCGAGTGGCGGTTAATTTCTAAACCGCCCTCGAGGGCCTCGCCCGGCTTGAAGCATTCGAGCTCGCGGGCGGACCGAGGCCTAAATCTGGTCGAGCACGAGCTATTCCGAGCGGCCGGTCCGAGTTGTGCCCAAACACGAAATCTTGCGGCGAGGCCTCGGTTGAGGCGCGTTCTCTAGGTTCGCCTCGGGGGCGTCGTATCCGAGCACGATGCATTTACGGGCTCGAGGCGTATAAAGCGATCCTTATCGAGTAAGTCGGCTATTCCCTGCTGCTGCCGACCATTGAGCGTCCTCGAAGCACCGGGCGATGGTATCCCGGGCTCGGAGTCGCGATCCCAAAATTACCACCAGGGACGATCTCAGTCGCAACAAGTCGCTCTACCACAATAAGCCGACCAATTCCCCCATGGCCATATGGTGAAGACCGATCAACCCGAGTCGTGCCTGAGCCCGGGTGATTCCGGGCGAGGCCTCGGTTAAAATGACCTTAAGCATCCTTTAGCTCGGTCAGCCCAGGCCAGGTGCAAAGTCTACAAAGGCGACACGGGCCAGCAAGTGAGCTAAGTCTTCCAAAGAAATGCGACTTTACAAAATTAGCAGAAAGTTACATTGTCTTTACAAGGGGGTGCGAATCCTTCGCCCCCCGACTCATCTACTAAACTTTAAATTTTACTCTACAGACATGTCTCGGGCAAGCTTCTCCTGCTCTAGGTCGGAGACCCTCGTAAATGTGTGATAACCTTAGCCTCGGCCTGTCGACCGTCGTGATCGCTCTGAAGGTGAGCCAAGGCACTCTTCCCTTTCGAGCCACTGCGCTTCCCCTCAAGCGGCGACCACGGCCTCGGCCTCGGCGCGCCAGCTACTGCTCGGTGGCCCTCGCCTCCAATCCGGCCACTGTCTTCTCAAGCACAGCCGCCGTCACCTTGCCCGTGAGCTCAGCCGCCTCGGCGCGTGCAGAGATCGGGTTCCCCATCTGCGTCCGGAGCCCCTTCACCTCCTTCCGCGCGGCTGCAAGATCCTTGAGCGCGGTCGACGCGACCGAATGGCTATCCTCGTGGGCCATATGGGTGACCTCAAGGCTCTCCCGGAGTCCCTCCGTCTCTGCCTGTGACCTCGCCTTGGCGAAGGTCGGAGACCTCGAGCTCAGCGGCTGGATCAACACCACCGCGCTCGCCGCGGTTCTCGTCGAGACATCTTGCGCCTCCAGAGCGGACTCGGGCGAGGTCTCCTCGCCTTCTTCCGCTCCTCCTCGACGGATTCGGAGAGCGCCGCAGCATGAAGGTCCCTCTCGGTGTTTAGCTCCCGCTCGGTCTCCCGGGCCCCGTGCTCCTGCTCGGACTCGACGGCCCGCTCGAGCTCAAGGGCCCGGGCCTCTCTCAGGCACGAAGTCTCCTCCCGATCACGCATCGCGGCAGCTTCGAGCTTAGCAGCCTCCCTCTGGTGACCCGATAGTGTCACGGAGGATCGAAAGGCCCAGCGTGGCTGCGCACGACCCTGTACCCCTGGGAGATCAGCCGTAGGCCCTGCGAAGAGAAGGGAAACATCACCACAACTACAAGAAAAAGGGAAAAAGGAAGGGAAGGAAAAGTCACCACAAATCGTTTCTGGTCGCTGGCCGATCCTCAGCGTCGGCGAGTCAATGGCGCCGTCGAACAAGGCGATTCGCGCGGCGACAACCTCGGCGGCCCTCGCCGCCCGTGGTGGCGTCGGCACCCCGAGGACCGGGGTGATCGGCTCGGTCGGTGGTGGCGGTGAACCCCGAGGCGGCAAGCGGCTCGAGGACTCCTGGCGCCGACCCTCCCCTTGGCCACCTCGACCACGAAGGAGCCGGCTCGGCCGTCGGTCGAAAATTGTCTTTCGCTCCTCAGACAACTCCAACACCGCTGGGGCGACTCCACTTTGGGCAAGGCGACCACCCGGTATAGTCTGCGCACAACAAATTGTTAGGGGTTGCTCGGACGACCCTACCGTCACAAAGTTGAGAGCGAAGGAGGTACTTGCTGGCAGAAGCGGATGCTCGGCGGCCTCGCTTTCTTTGCCGGACATCCTCGCGGAGGGGAGTCGGATCTCCGTTTCCCCAGGGACTCCGCCCTCGGGAACGCCTCCACCAGAGGTGCGACGACGACGGCGCCCTCGACCACAACACCCCCGACCACGGCACCCTCGGTCGTGGCGCTCTCGACCGCTTCCCCCTCAGCCACTTCATCCTCCTCAGAAGACGCGGCGAGTAGCACCCGCCGCGTCCTGGGTCGTGGCACGAGGTGGTCGTCATCCTCGTCATCCTCCTCCTCGACCTGCATACTGGACCCACGGGAAGGTCGGTGCCCTCGGGCGCTCGAGCGTCGCGGCAGGCGGGATGACGAAAAATGTATGGCCGTGCTTGGCGAGAGCGATTCCACGGCAATGTGAGAACTCCCCCTCGGGAGCTGCGCGAGCTCATGGCTCATTGCATATCCGGGGCCGTCGGTGGAAGCCGCCTCTGATTCTTGCGAGAGAGGCAGGATCGACAAAAAGGACCAAGGAGGCGAAAGGGGAAGCAAGCTCGGGCTCGGTGTCCCGAGCTCGGCGTTCGAACTTACCACGACCCGGTCGCCCACTCGGCGTGGGTCTTCTTGGCAACATGCCTCGGGGCGTTAGGAGCCGGCTTCTTACTCCCCTTCTTGCCCTTGACCAGACCAGGGAGCGGCAACAACTGCTTCGCCGTGTCCCAAAGCTCACTGGTCGCCTGCGCGAGCTTATCACGATAAGCATCCGAATTCGAGCCCCCGAGACCAAGGTCAAGGCGAAAGCTATTACCTCGCTGCTCCGCCCCAAGACGTCCTTGGGGACGTTGCCGCCGAGATTGTAGGAGGTGGCAGCCTTCCCGAAGATCTCCTGCATCCTCAAGGCGATCGGGCCTCCTTGGTATGCAAAAAGCCAAAAGAGCATCAAGAAAATAAAGGAACACCGACCAAGGCCTGAAAGAGCTTAGGGTCGGGCAATGCTAACCCTCGTGGCCTTCCCGGGTGGTGTCGTGCCTCCCGTCGATTTCGTAGAAGGGATGCAACCTCTTCCGAAGAGAAAGCACACGGTTCCACAAGTAGTAAATGGCGACCACCTCCTTGAGCTGGCGTGGCGCGCGATATGGATGAAAGCGACCATCGCTTGGTCGACGCCGAGTCCTCGGCTCGGGGTCTCCGCCAGCGTCGTCGCCTTGCCAATGTAAGCAAGCCCGCCTTGCTCGCCCTTCTTCAGATAGAACCACTTCTCCATCCACGGTCCGAGCGAGCCAATGTAAGCAATCCCGCAACCGGAAGTAGAGACACCCGACGACGGGGTCCTTCGCGGTACAGGACAAGGAATAAAAGCGGAAGAACAACGAGGGGGTGGGAAGAACGCCCAGGAACCCCTCGCAAAGATGAGCAAAAATGGAAAGGTGGAGGATGGAGTTTGGTACCAATTTAACAAGCTCGATCTCACATTGTGCGAGGACCGCAGCCAAGAAATCGCTCTCCGGGGTTCGCAGCCCGAAGAGCATATACTGCTCCGTACTCATGATCTCGTCATCCCGAGGTTGCGGCACGTTCTCCCCGGACGGGAGCCGCCGGTGAGCGGATCAAAGAGCCCCAAAGTCTCCATCTCCTTCATCCGCTCCATGGTGGCGTACTCCTCCGAACCGCCATAAGGGCAGGGGCGGGTTAAGCAAAGGCGAAGGCACCGGCGAGGAGAAGACAAGAACACGAGCGGCCGGGAGAACCACAGGCGGCCCCGGTCTTTAAAGCGCCTCATCTGGCGTTACAGCTGCCTCAAAAGCGCGCCCGTAGCTGGGTGGCGTAAGCAGGCGCCAAGGCCCTTGAAACCCCTACGGGCGCCTTTCCACGCACCCGCCGAACCGTCCCTCAACTTCCCGTCCGCGGGACCCGGGCTTCACGAGACCACTCGAAACAAGGTCTTTGGAGTTCAAGTGTCGCCAAACGATCTCGCCAAAAAGAAACCCCGAACCGAGGCGAAGGAGCGATCCTCCTCGAAAGACTTGGACTCAAGGCGCCTAGAGTCTCGGATCGCTTCTTGAGCCTCGGGGCTGGTTGTCGAGGATCGACCATCCGACACGTGTCCGTACCCCGGAGGAGGGCTTAAGCGGTCCTCCTCGACCTCGCGGGGCTGTTTCGGGCCCCGGCGCATCGCCCGGACTCCCATGTAAAATGGTGGCGGGGTAATGAGCGGACTGCTCCAAGCCCGCCTCAGGCCAAAGGCCCGAGGCCATGAAGGACACTCATCCCGACCTAGCCGGTGCTCGAGGCTCATCCAGACCAAGTGGGGCGTCAGGCCTCCCTCGCGGTCGGACTCCCGACCTCAGACCGATCGAGGTGACCCCACCAAAGGCCAGTATCGGACCCTCGTGCAACCACGACCACGTGCCCTATGACCACGGCCGCAGAAGTGACCACACGGGAGCAAGCCGCTCCTTCCCTAAGCGTGTGAAGGTCGCCAAAGTCAAAACTCCGGTCCCATCGTCCGATCCGCGCGTGGTATGAGTGCGCGCCCTCCGGCGGGCCGGGACCACGCCTTGCAATGTCGGCATCAGCGAGTCCACAGAGGTAGGTGCGATGTTTCCCAAGAAAGCGGCAGCTACTCGCTCGGTGAGTCTACCAACCGGCGTGGCGGCGGGCCAGTGACGATCATCAAGGCGGAAGGAAGGGGTTCTGGGACACTCTCCATCCTTCCCTCACCCAATTCTCCATGTAACTTTGCCCCCTCCAATTTGTATAAAGGAGGCGGGGCTCTCTCCCCTTTTTGGGCTAAGTCTTGTGAACCGTGATAATACTTGTACACCCCCTATTCACCGAGCTCCACTTGTAAACACTCCCCGGAGGAGCCTTTAGTTCTTTTTCGCCCACGGGCAGGACTGGAGTAGAGCTGTTACCCGATCTTGGGGCTCGAACCAGTATAAACATTGTGTCCCCTATTTGGTTGTCCCCTTTTTTCGTGCAGCGCGCCCGCCGAGGTCCCTCCCCGGACGAGCGAGGCTTTGGGCCTCGCCCCCTTGCACGATCCTTCCCCCTCTTCTTTGCGGTCGACGGTCCCGATCGTCGACAGGTGCCAAAGAAGATAGTGTCAAATAGAGGTACATAGTTTACCTCGAGATTCTGGAATAAGTTACATGAAGCTATGAGTACTCATTTTAATTTCATTACAACGTATCATCCGCAGACAGATGGTCAGATTGAAAGAGTCAATCAGATTTTGGAGGATATATTGAGAGCTTGTGCTCTAGCTTATGCTACTTTATGAGATAAATGTTTATCGTATGCTGAGTTCAGTTATAACAACAGTTATCATGCAAGTTTGTAAATGTCACCATTTGAAGCTTTGTATGGTCGTTACTGTCGTACTCCGTTGAATTGGAATGAGATAAGAGAGCATCTTGTCTTTGGACCTAAAATTCTTAAAGAAGCTGAAGAGCAAATTTCTATGATCAAAGAAATGTTAAAAGTATCTTAGTGAAGATAGAAGAGCTATGCTGATAATTGTTGAAGAGAGTTAAGCTTTGAGCCAGAAGATTTTGTATATATTAGAATTACCCCTCTTAAAGGAGTTAAAAGGTTTCACGATAAGGAAAAGTTGCACCAAGATATGTTAGTCCATTGAAGATCTTGAGTCGTAGAGGAGAGGTTGCTTATCAGCTGGAATTACCTCAGTCTTTGGCAGGTGTGCATGAGGTGTTTCATGTCTCTCAGCTTAAGAAGTGTCTCCGAGTACCAACAGAACAGACGCCGTTGGAGTCAATTGAGCTGCAAGAATATTTGACTTATAAGGAACAACCGAATAAGATTTTTGATTTTGTTGATTGTAAGACTAGAAACAAGTCAGTTCATTTTTGCAGAGTACATTGGAGTAATCACTCAGAAAATGAAGCAACGTGGGAGCGTAAGGAAGACCTGAAGGCAGAATTCCCTAACCTGTTTCTGTAGTTAGCCCAAAATCTCAGGGTTGAGATTTTGTTAAGGGGGAGATTAGTAACATCCCAATTATTTGGCTCAAATGGATTTAGTATTGTCATTTGTGAATTTTGTGCATTTAGGGAATTTTTGGATTTATTTGGAATTCATTTGGATTTTATTTAATATTTTTGAATTAGGATTATTGTGAACATTATTTAAATATATGAAAAATTTATATAGACCTTTGTCAAAAATATTTCATTTGGGTTCTAAACATTTCAAAATATTTTGAAATTTTTGTGATTTATTTGGCTTTGTTTTAATTTTTGGAATTAATTTATTTAAGAAAAACTTTTAAATTTATTGCTATAGTTTTGGGCAGAATTCCTTTTCTCAGCCCATTCTTGTTTTTTCGTCTCGGCTTGCCTGAAACCCTAATGTATGGTGGCCGTTCAATCTCCTCGCGTGTGTAGCCGGGAGGAGTCAATCCGAATCGACAATGACTGTCGGATCACGTCACGTGGACGGTCAAGACTTATCGTCTCTGCGCTGCCATCGTGACCAAGACGAACTCAGCATTGCCATCAACTCGGTCTTGAAATCCGGGTTTTGCACAGATGCTGAGGGTATATAAGTTGCATCGCACCCCTTCCGAAGTTCCCTGTCTCAAGCCGCATATTTTGCCCCGTGTTTCATCATCTGAGGTGCACACGTGGAGGAGTTAGAGCTCGCCATCTTCCGCTAAGGTTGCCGTCGCCTTCCACCGCTTGGATCTGCATTGTCAATGAGCTTCTACTAAAGCTAAGGGCATCTTCAAATTTCCTACATCTAGCTACCCCGGATCAGTCAAGTCCCGACGCCGGAGTATCGCCGAAGCACCGAATCAGTGGTCATCTTCTCGGTCTCTGGTGAGCTGCGCCGCTGTAGATTTTGCCGGCCGAACGTGAGCTCCAGATCCGATGTGGCCACCACGTGTTTGCCGCGTGCCTGCCACGTCATCACCCCGTCTGCCGGCATCGCCCACATGTCACCATGTTGGCTACCAAGTCATCGCTGCCACATAAGCTGCCACGTCAAGACCATGGGGCCCAGGTGTCGGTTGGCCTGTTGCTGTGTGCCGAGTCCATGATGGACCGTGGCAGTTTCGTGGACCAAGTCAATGGACCCGAGCTCACATGTCAGCCACTGGAGTGATTTTTCAGATTTATTTTTAATTGGATAATTGGTTGATGACATTAGCGTTGTGTCATAAATCGATTTTCCTGTAGAAAATAAATCGGGAAAAATTAGTTTTTCTACTTTCTGGTGTTTTCTTTTATTTGAATCTTTCGAGAGCCTGTTCTCCCTCATACGAGCTCCGATTGAGGCGATTCAAGTTTCTAAAAATTTGTAAAATTGAGATCTATTTAATGATAAATTTTATTTGATTTTTAGAGCTTATTTACTCTCTGGTTGTGTATTTATTTGGTATTCTCTCTCGTTTCACGTAGACGTCATAGTGATTGGATCGCTCGAGGGTGAAGTGTTGATTCAAGACCAAGCTCTAGATCAAGATCAAGATTATGACCTTTTTCAAGGCAAGTTGTGATTTGATCATGTTGAACCCATTTTTATAAATACTATATTGTTTTAAATTACTACATGATATTTTATTGTTAGAATTGTTTTCAATTAGTTTGGGATCCAGTTATTCAACCCAATTGGATTATAACTACTTTGTCATATGTATGCCATGATTATTTGTCACCCTAGGATGGTTTATTATTAGTTGGTTGCTAATAGATACTAACATGGGTATGTTAGACCGTGCTTAGTCTGCTTAGCTATGCAACGGGTTATTGATATCTTTTTGAAAGTTCAAATCAATCATGACTAATGGAATATGATTATGAATAGGTGTGTCATGTGTTGTCACACGATGATGTTGAGTTGTTGATGTCATGTATTGCATAATAATCAACTGGGGTGGTAAATGATTTAGGCTGGGGCATGTGGCAAGGGGCTGTGAGCCATGGTGGGCCTGTATGGCATTGGATTGACATGTTGTTTCAGGAGTAAATTTGAGGTGGTTTCTATGAGTGAATTGTTGGAAGTCTTGCCTCGGTCAATTAAAGACTTAACCTTGCAAGCCATTGAACTGGACTAATCATGCAACCACATGTCTGGAATGGGATGGGCCTAACTCAGTAAGTTACCAAGTCTTAACATTTGATGCCTCAGGAGGATAGCCAAGCTAGGTGTTCAGTTATGGGGACTTTGTGTGTGCAGTGGTCTCACATCTGTCCAACGGTATGTCCCTCCTATTCTTCTGCTTTGTGTGAGGAAACGAATTGCGAGTTCAGACTTATCAGGAGGGTCAGTTTTAAGACAGAGTCTCCGAAATGTTTTGTCGTGGTCACTCAGTCGCATACCAAAGGAAGTGTGATAATAGCTTAGTATTAAGAGATGATCATGTCGTGTGGGTAAATTGTATAACCTCTACAGAGTGCCAATCTATTCGGATAGCGGTGTCCCCAATTAAGGACAATGCTAAAAAATTTCAGTCAAGGGTTAGATTTTGTAAAATAAAACTTAGGAAGGGAGGCTGTGTGCCATTGGAAATATTGGAAAATGTTTAGGGCTGTTGTGGAATATAAGAATCCGGGTACCCTTACGATCAGCCCAGAGACGTTCGAGAGAGAGAGGCCCAGAAGATATTCCCTACGTCAGGCCCCACTGCCGAGCGCAAGGGGGCTACATTCCATAGATAGTTGAGCATATATTTAGATATTATAGATATGGTTGTAATCCGAGTCGTTAATAGGTTAGATAAAGATGTAAACTCTATCCTATTAACCGACTAGAATCTTGTAACCGATCGGAATCTCTAAACCGATTAGAACTCTGTAAGCCGCCCCACCCTCGCTATATAAGGGAGAGGGCGGGCAACAACATAAGAACCGATCATCCAAGCATAGAGCAATCAAGCCACAGAGCATAGCACACCTCATATCGCACAGAGCATATTGCACTTTGAGCGACCCCAGATCCAAGAGATCAGGATAATTCCAGCACACAGGATTAGGGTATTACCCCTATTGCTGAGGGCCTGAACCTGTCTAAAATCCCTGTCTTGTGTGACCATCGAATTTGAGATCCAGCGCCTTCCCCATAATTTCATTGCCGGCTACAAAAGTCGACAGTTGGTGCACCAGGTAGGGGAAGCGCTATAATCTTTTTCCACAGACTCGATGGTAGCAATCGGCGGATTCATCGCCACCTTCGCCTCTCGGCCGGGCCTTAAGCCGGAACACGAACTTCGTCGCAGATCTTGTGCGGAGAGCTTATGCGCTGGTCCAAAACCAGATCTGATCTGGTGAAGATTAGGCCAACCCATCTTAGGTATGCCACTCTGACTCACCCAGAAAACTAGTCGGCATTGTAAGGAACTGCTGCGATTTTCGTGGCGTCTTCGCGATTGAGGAGCAGAAGACTGATCTCCATCAAGAAGACCAAGAAGCTGCGGAGGAAGATCATCGGCGTAGGGGTAAGGATGTTCCAGCGCGGTCTCTTCGATCGCGCGGCTGCAATGTCCGCGAAGATATCCTGTAGTCCAGGTTGGGAGATCAATCTGTCTTTCGCACACCGATGCAAAACGTCGTCGCCTCCAAGATGCTCCTCGACACACTAGACCCAATGATCGTAGCGGATAGCCCAGTAGTCCCGATTGTGGCCCAGATCAAGGCCATAGTGACGGCGGCAGCAATCCAGCAGAACCAGGAAAAGCCGGTGGGAGAAGCACACTAGCACTCCCATGAGGCAACCCGAGTCGCCAGCAGCCGAACCGCAACCAGTCGGCATATCGGCAGTCGGCGTCACACACCACCAGCCGGGGACGCTCGCCGGATTCTCAACCGCGACCTCTGCCAGAACATCACAGCCAGGCGACAGGAGCGGGACGAGGAAGAAAGGCGCGGACGCCGCGACGACTACGAGCGTTTCGGCACCGGTCGCGATCGACGGACCGATCAAAGATATGATAACCGCGACGACCACCACCGCCGAAGTGGGAGCGACGACGAACGCCGAGTCTTGGACTCGCCGTGCCGTACCCCACCCCGACGTGTTGATGACCATCGCCGAGCTAGAGGCTCGCCACGACGGACTCCCCCTCATCATGATGAGAGATCTATCGATGGGATCCGGGCGTTTACTCCTCGACTGCGCCGAGTGATATGGCCCGAAGGATTCAATCCCAATGGAATCGTAAAATTCGACGGGGAGCGGGACTCAAAGCAGCTCTGGTATCATACTGGCGATTAAAGCGGTGGAGGAACGGTGTCTTGGCGAATTATCTGCCGGTCAATCTCACCCCCTCGACTCAAGCATGGCTCACGGGCCTCCCTGCAAACTCGGTGGACTCCTGGAGTGATCTCTGCGATCAGTTTATTTCCAACTTCCAGGGCACCTACGAAAGGCCTAGCACTCCATGGGACCTGTACTAGCTGCACCAGAAGAAGGACGAGACGCTGAGAGATTTCATCCGGCGTTTCATGTAGAAGAAGAACACCGTCAGGGACGTATCCGAGGCGGTGGTGGTGGCGGCCTTCCAGAAAGGGGTAAGTGATCCTGATTTAATCAAAAAGATGTCCAGGAAGCCCCCGTCCTCTGTGAAGGACATGTTCGCGTTGGCCGACCGCTACGCCACAGCTTCAGATGCCCTGGCCGAACGTCAAGAAGATCGCCCGCCGCAGAAGAACAAAGGTGACAAGCCCGAGGCTCCTGGGTCGGGTCGTCTTTCCCCTCGTATGCGAATCCTAGGTGAACTCGCTTTTTCAGGGGCTGAATCCGGCGGGCAACGAAGTGCAGGGCTAGACCCACCCCTGTGAGACCACTCTCCTTCAGCTTTTCGATCAGTGCCAGAAGGTCATGAACCTGATCCATATCGGCAGATTTAGGGGTGAATGTCCAAGAAAGAGATGCCTTAGGACTACGTCCGCCAAAGGAAGGAAGAGGCGGGATCGGGGTTGGCGCGATGAGAACCACTCATGATGCCAACCCTTATTGGAGGTTTTGGAAGGAATTGCAGTAATTTTCTTGACCCTTCGCACTGGAATCAAGCCCCAACGACCTTAGGGTCGCTCTTGGAGGAGTAAGGTTTGAGGAGGTAAAAATGGCGGAAGAGATCAAAATGAGGGCAAATGCCTAGGAAGGCCTCACAAAGATGAGCGAAAGGAAATCTGCGAGGATTGAGTTGGGATTGATTCACCAATTCGATCTCATAGAAAAAGAGGAGGCCACGAAGGAAAACGCAAGCGGGAAGGCCCAACCCGCGCTGGAAGAAAGATTCAAAGACCACTACCTCTTCAGGGCGAGGAGTGGGGACGGACTAGCCAGCGGCCGGGCGGGCAGAGACCAAGACCAAGTCAGGGAGGATTCCATCTTCCACCATGGACTGCAGCCTCTCCTCTGTCGTCGTCGAGGTCGTCCAATCTTGCGGCGAAGGCGGCGAGGAGGAGGAAGACATCTTTGAAAGGGAAGTCAGAAAGGCAAGGGAAAAGAAGGAGCGAAGGCGCAGCAAGAGAATGAACCGTCGGGCGCCGTACGGCCTAAACCTTTTAAAAGGGGAAAATTGGGTCTTCGACGAATCGGCGGAAAAAAGATTGCGAAGCGTCACGTCTCTCTGGATTCCCCATAAATGATTTGCAGGCCTGCCGTTTCAACTCACAGAGTTTGACAGAGTTTGACCGAGTAAAATTGGGGCACGTCGCTTTGTGCAGTGGGGCATTTACTCCACTTTCCGCTCTAAGTGGGGTGTGGGCGATCTCCAAATTGGATAAAACATATCTTCTTGCGGTACGCCCCACGTTAGGTCACAAGGTGGTTGCCGCATGACGGAATCATGTACCGTGAGTCGAGCCTAAACAGGCACGGATCCAAGGGTGTGCCCCATGAGGGTCGTGAAAACTGTGCGTCATATTAAACGAGTACGGACACCTTCGGATAAAAATGTGATACGCTCCAAGAGAGTCTAAGCCTATCCGACGTCAGTCGGGAAAGGGTATCACTCGGCCAAGAGTCGCATAAATCTTGATACGCTCCAAGAGAGCCTAAGCTGTGACCTACACGGTCGAGCGGTATCACTCGGCCAAGAGTCGCATAAATCTTGACACGCTCCAAGAGAGCCGAGCCGTGTCCTAAAGGACATGGGTATCATTCGGCCATGAGCCAGGATAACCTCGTTACGTCCCAAGTTGGACTAAAAACTATATCTCGCAACAGTCTGATATGGGGATCACTCGACCAAGTGCCACGATGCGCTCCAAGTCGAGCCTAAGCCATGTCTAGCGGCAGATGGACGCCTCCTTTCAGGTTCAAGCTACACACAAGGTCTGAGATGCCCTAGAACGGGACTAATACACAGTCAAGGGACAGACAAGAGATTCTTCTACAAAAGATATTTCTTTATTATGTACAAAAATTCCCTAGGCATTACGCCGAGGAAACTATATGTTGCAGGAGAACTACGTCTCCCCGCGGCGCGCTCGGCCGAACGCCTTGGTGAGGGGATCCCTGACCCTGTAAAGGGCAGGGACGACCTCGAGGAGTGCGTCGGCGGCCTCGCGGGCGAGCTTCTTCGCCAACTCCTCCAGCTGTTCTTTGAAGGCCCGGTCAAACTCTTCCAAGTGCTTGACTAGCCTAGGGTCCACCTTTGCATGATGATACCACCGTGGCATGATGAGGACAAAAGATCGAAGCAAAAGAATGGAGGGCAGAAAGTGAAGAGAAACATTTTGAAGCGGTGGTACGCCTTTTATAGCTGATTTGGTGAAATTAAAGTAAGTGTGAAGATATTAAGCATCGAAAGCCGAAGAGGTTTGGAGTAAATGCAACTTCAGAAGACGAAGAGTTTTTTAGTAAAACAAGTTGACACAGAAAATCAAGGCGACCTCGAAGACTGTCCGGTGATTACCCACGAAGAGAAGTAAAATTTCGGGCGGAAGAAATATCCAATTTACATTTGAAATACGAGCAAAGGTCCGTAAGGCTGCTCGCAATAGGCATGCCCGATAGAAGATTATGCTCATTTGAAGTAAAAGTTAAGGGTTATATTCGAGTCCTTCATAATTCATTCGCTGTGAGAAAAAACCTCTCAACTGAATGGAGGAACCAGTCGGAAGCTCAAACAAAAGACCAGGACAACAACTCAAGCAAAAGTTTAATCGGAAACATAGCGATCGGATCATGAAGCACTCGGGGGCTACTGTGGAATATAAGAATCTGGGTACCCTCACGATCAGCCCAGAGACGTCCGAGAGAGAGGCCCAGAAGATATTCCCTACGTCAGGCCCCACTGCCGTGCGCAAGGGGGGTACATTCCATAGATAGCTGAGCATATATTTAGATATGATAGATATGGTTGTAATCCGAGTCGTTAATAGGTTAGATAAAGATGTAAACTCTATCCTATTAACCGACTAGAATCTTGTAACCGATCGGAATCTCCAAACTGATCAGGACTCTGTAAGCCGCCCCACCCCCGCTATATAAGGGAGAGGGCGGGCAACAACATAAGAACCGATCATCCTAGCATAGAGCAATCAAGCCATAGAGCATAGCACACCTCATATCGTCCAGAGCATATTGCGCTTTGAGCGACCCCAGATCCAAAGATCAGGATAATTCCAAAGACGCAGATTAGGTATTACCTCTATTCTTTGAGGGTCCGACACATCTAAAATCCCTGTCTTGTGTGACCATCGAGTTTGAGATCCAGCGCCTGCCCCATAATTTCATTGCCGGCTACAAAAGTCGACAGCTGTGTGCCAAGTTTATTATTGAAAAATGTCTGAAAGTTACTTATTATTGTTATTTGTTTTACTATTATTTCAATCTATTTATTGTATTCAATTGTAAATGCCGCTTTACTACAGAATAACCTTATCAGCCATTCATTTGGTTTAAGCCATGCATATAGTTATATAAGATTTGCATTCTATGCACAAATTGTTGAGTGATTTATGTACTCACACTTGCCACAACAAAATCATCAGTTTAAGAGGACTCTACACTAGCTTTGGAGGAGTATTAGGTGGAGGCGAACGCCTAGGGTGCGAACCTTGTCTATTGCCTGTGGCAAATTGATGGGTTTCTTATTACATTTTCGTTTCGCTTCAATTTTATTTATTATAGTTTAAGCTCTACATGGCGTAGCTTTGTAAAGTCAAGCATATGGTCAGTGAACTATCTTATATTTAATAAATTAAGTCTTTTATTATGTTTCCTGTATGATTGTGATGTTCATCTATGTTGACACTGTGTGCACTAGCTTGAACCTAGACTAGTGCGGTATACACAGAGGGTCCGGGTTTGCATATTCGGGTCCTGACAACTAATGTATAAATGGCGAAGAACTTCGTGAATCCAACCAACATGCAAACCATTATGGACTAAATACGTAGGACATAGAAAACAAGTGCATCACAGAAGATATGGCTAACCAGCCCCTGACATAGAAAACAAGTGCATTCAAGGTGATATTTGTGGATCTATTCTACCCATGTCATGTTCCTTTAGATATTTTATGGTCCTGATAAATTCCTTTACTAGATGGTCCCATGTATGCCTCTTATCTAATCAGAACCATAATTTTGCTAAATTAATCGTCCAAATTATTAAATTAGTAGTCTCCTTTCTAGATGAAAGGATTAAGTTTATTCAAATGGACAATGCTAATGAGTTTACCTCAAAAGCATTTGATGATTATTGTATGGCTTTGGGCATTAATGTAGAGCACTCAATACCTCATGTCCACACATAAAATGGCCATGCATAGTGATTAATTAAAAGAATAAAACTTATTGCTATACCACTCTTATAAAATTGTAGGCTACCCACCAGTTGTTAGGATCACACAGGGATGCACGCTGCTACATTAATTCAACTAAGACCAACTCCATACCACACCTTTTCTCCTTGCAGTTAGTGCATGAGAAAGAACCAATGATTTTCCATCTGCGAAAATTAGGTTGTGCTGTATATGTACTAATTTCACCACCACAACGTACATGCATGGGCCCCGCTGGAAGTTGGGGATCTATGTAGGTTATAAATCTCTGTCAATTATTAAATACCTTGATCACATGACAGAATCTATATATTGCTTGCTACACTAACTGTATCTTTGATGAGGACAATTTTCCGGCATTAGGGGGAGAATTATCCCACACTAAAGAATATCATGAAATAGATTAGAATATCACGGGCATCCAGTACTTAGCCCATGCACTAAAGTGTCTGAACTTGAAATTTGAACGATAATAAATCTGCAGCACATAGCAAATAATCTGCTAGATGGCTTCACTAATCACAAGGGAGTAACAAAATCTCAAATACTTGCAGTAAACACATCGGAGAGAGTGTAAATTCCCTAGATGGATATTGAATTAACTCTTAACCCTCATGGGAGAAGAGGGGGAGACCTTCGAGCGCATGTGACTCTGTGAATTCCGTAGAGATGTTCATAGAAAAAAGAACCGAACAAGACAAATTACTCCCCAAGATAGTGGAAGAAGCTCAACCTGATGTTGAGAATCCCTAAAGCGAGCCATCCTGAGGATGGTAAACCCAACAAACATTTTTGCACACAATCTAATGTTGGGATGTCAGAACACCCAGTCTCCATCGTCGTGGAAAATCACGAGGAGCTAGAAGAAATTAATAAAGAAATATCCACAAATTAGGTGGATCCAGGAGAGTTGTATAAAAGAAAGAGTACAATTGTCGACATATATTTTGCCTCAAAAATTGATAAAACTCTTGATTTAGATCCAAAATCAAAGTCTATGGTAGAGTGTCAGAAGCGCTTAGATTGGATCAAATGGAAAGAAGCAATTGAGGCAAAATTGAACTATCTTAACAAAAGGAAAATATTCAATCCTCTTGCCCGAACATCTCCTAAAGTGTTCCATGTAGAATTCAAATGGGTTTTCATCCAGAAGAAAAATGAGAACAACCAAGTGTTGAGATACAAAGTGAGAATTGTAGTACAAAGGTTCACACACACACACCCGACATCGATTACAATGAAACCTACACTCCAATAATGAGTGAAACAACCTTTCGATATTTGATATTAATTGTAGCTGATATGAACTTATAAATGCAGCTGATGAATGTAGTGACCGTATATTTATATAAGTCACTAGATAAAGATATTTATATGGGAATCACTGAAGGAGTTAAAATTTCGAATCCTAATAAAACCAATTGCAACATGTATAGCGTCAAACTATAGAGGTTGTTGTATGGTTAAACAGTTGGGGAGAATGTGGTACAACAGATTTAGTGAGTTCCTCTTGAACAAGGGTTACTCTAATAATGATGATTGACACTGTGTATTCATAACGAAGTTCTAGAATGGATTATGTATCATTCAAGTTTTATATTAATAACCTGAATATGATTGGAACCACGAAGGCCATAAATGAAGCAAGTTCTTATCTTATGGCGGAATTTAAGATGAAATATTTTGGCAAAACCAAATATTGCTTAGGTCTATAGCTAGGGCATTTCTCCAAAGGAATTTTTGTACACTGGTCTACCTATACCAAGAAGGTATTGAAAAATTTTGACATGGATAAATATCATCATTTAAAGACCCTTATGGTAGTTAGATCCCTTTCTATGGATAAGTCCCATTCAAACCAAGGAAGTCTTAGGACCTGAAGTTCCATACTTAAGCGTCATAGGAGCACTTATGTATCTTGTGAATTGCACCAAGTCTAATATTGCATTTGCAGTAAATTTATTAGCTAGACACAATGCAGCTCCAACTAGAAGTTATTGGGTTGATGTCAAGACTCTACTCAGATATCTCTAAGGTACACAAGATCTTAGCTTATTTTAGAGGAAGGACCAAGACTCAACTAAGGTAGGATATATAGATATTGGCTATCTGTCTGATCCCTACATGCCAAATCTCAGACTAGGTTTGTGTTTCTCTATAGTGGTATAACCATTTCTTGGCAATCCTTTAAACAGACTTTGGTAGCTACCTCTACCAATCAATCAGAGATTATAGCACAATATGAAGTAAAACGTAAATCCATTTGGCTAAGATGTGTGATTAGGCATATTCAGAAGTCATGTAGCATTAACATCATTGATACCCCTATAATTATCTATGAAGATAATGATGCATGTATTGCAGAAATGCAAATGGGTTATGTTAAGAGCAATGTCATGAAGTAGAACTCTAGAAGAATGGTGAGGTAAAAATTCTGCAAACTGAGTCATGTGAAAATCTAGCTGATTTATTCACTAAGTCTTTGGCAACATCCAGTTTCCAAAGATGTGTTTGTGACATTGGAATGAGACGACTTATAGAGATAGTTCAGGAGGAGTAAATCCTTGAATCATAACCTTTACTATGATCCTGAAGATGCTAACATAATCCAGAAGATTGCAAGTTGCACTCTTTTCCTTGTGAGTTTTAATGAAGATTTCACACATGAAGGTTTTTAACGAGGCAACAATTGTAATACAATTTATTGATGCAGTGTACTCTTTTATTCATCCTTTTTTCCACTGGGTTTTTGAGAGGAGTTTTTGATGAGGCACATGCATTAAGCGGTGTTTTCCTAAGGGGAAGTATTAATATATAACTAACCTCTAGTGTTTTGTGAGCGAATCTCGAAATTACCCCTAGGGATTTTTTGCTATAAATATAGTCACCATTGTACACGAGAGAATAAATAAAAATTGTGTGGTTGTGTTTGTGTATTCTCTACATTGGAAGATCAACATTGGGTTCAATCTTACAATAAATTATTTAATAATCACATCCCAATACCAGTTTTGTGAGGTGGTTTTAGGTGATGTGCTCCCACATCGTCAATTTTATCAAGTCATCAGCCATATCATCGGTAAGACCCCACATGTTAGTCCCCTTCCTTTACCCTATCGCTCTCTCCTATCAAACTCTCTTCCTCCTTCCACTTCTCTCCCACCTCCGGCTTCCCTGCCATCCCCTCTACCTGATACGCCTTCTTTGTCCTTTTAAGGCGTGCCTTGCATTTGTGTTTTTCTCCTCTTGATTTCCCCCATCTCCCTTGTTCTCTTATGCATCGAAGGCCAAGGAAAAAGTGCGAGGAGCTCGAGCCCCAGTTCTGGCTGCTGCCTCAATCGGGCCATTCTAATGCCACTTATAGAATTAATATTGTAATTAGGAAACTTTGATTTGGGAAAGTTTGGTTTGGAAAGTGTTGAGTCTGTTAAGATTAGGAGTTCAAATTGCTATCCAAGTTAGCATGTAATTTCTAGTATAAATAGCAATGAAAAACTAGAAAAGGCTGAGCAGTTGCTTAGGCCAATAAAAAAAATTTCTAGTTGTTCCAACAATTGGTATCAGAGCTTCGGGTTCGAAATCCTAGCCGCTGCCTCAAGATGAGGAGACTCCCGGGGCGGCCAACTGTGTGGCGCAATATCGAAGAATTTCCTGGTTGCGATATCGATTCTGTGAGTCCTGCTGTTCATTACGCGGTCGAGGACGACGGTGCTAGGGAACATACACAACTCGATGATCTACTGAAGGATGGACCAGTACACCATGGCGCAGGTGGTGCCCAGCGTGCTCGTGCTGCATGTTGACTCGCCTATCTACTTCACCAACGTGAGCTACCTGTGAGGGAGGATCTCGCGGTGGATCAACGAGGAGGAGGACCAGACCAAGGCCAAGGGCGAGATGGGCGTGCAGTATGTGGTCCTAGACATGGGTGCCGTCGATAGCATTGACACCAGTGAGACAAGCATGCTGGATGAACTCAAGAAGTCACGTACGTGAAGAGCGACGCATACGCGAGGAAGCGAAGGCAGAGTGAGTCCCTACAACAGCATTAGGGAGTGCATGCAGCAGTGGAGAACATCCAGATTTCGTGATGTCTAGCACAAGGTGCAGCAGTAGCAGCAGATCGCTCCCTGGTGGCGGCTGTGAAGAGAGGAAGTAAAGGGTCGAGTAGGGGCATCTCCTTAATATTGGCTATTGGCAAGTGTCATCAATAATCAGCGTGACTAGATGTGTGTGCACATGAGAGTTCTTGCACGTGTGTCCAAGTTCTCTTGTGGGTAAGCTCTAATGAGAGTCTGCGTCACCATCAAGTTGTGTCACCGGTGAAAAGACAATTGGAGCTAAGGCAAAAGATCGTAATCATCGGCGAGGTGTGTCACCAGTGGTATGGCTAGCAAGAAGAAGGCGAAACTCCTTAGAGATGCGTTCACCATCCTATGTCGAGTATGAGTTGGGCAAATCGTAGTTGAGACCGATTGCTTTAATAAGTTAGAGCTATGTTACAAGATTAAAGGGGTGATTGATAGAATTAATCTTGTAATTAGGAAAGTTTGTTTTGGGAAAGTTTGGTTTGGAAAGTGTTGAGTCTGTTAAGATTAGGAGTTTGGATTGCTATCGAAGTTACCATGTAATTTCTAGTATAAATAGCAATAAAAACTAGAAAAGACTAAGCAGTTGTGAAAGCCAACAAAAAAAATCCCTAGCTGTTCCAACAGCCACCATGTCCTCCAACTCTACCTTGGCTTGCTCTTCTTCCCCACACTCTATTTCTCCACCCGTCCATGGGAACCATAGGAACACACTCGTCTTCCTCCTCCTCGGTCGGGACCCGAATGGCACCACTGCACTCGATCTCCCTTCACTGGGTGAGTTAATCACATCATCTCATGTTTCCCATAACCATGAACCTGGTAGGCTAGCCTTCGTCCCCGGCAACGGTTGCCATGGATAAGCTCATGTGCGGCACATTGCAGCCTGCCGTTAGCGCCACTAGGATCGCCTCAAGGCGTAGATGCTCATGCTGCACTTCGTTTCTAGATTTAGCCATTTCCATCTCCTCGCTGTTGTAGCCATGGCAGTTGCGCATAGCCATACATTGCCAGGGGTCGTCCCTTGCCACGTTGTCGCTTCCTATATATGAGCTTGTCAAGGTTGCAATGTCTCGTTTTTCCATTCTCCATTGTTCACCATCGCCTCCCACATTGATGTCGAGCTCGTCCTCAGCCACCACACTCCTTCCTCCCCATCGCCCCACTCTACTTCATCATAGTGATGGTGAGGAGAAAACTGCTGGGGAACGGGTAGACTACTCTAGCGGAAAAAAAAATGTTCTACCGCGTAACCAAGGAACCACTGCAAGTTATATATCACAGAATTACCACTAGACGCGCAGACCCATAGCGGAAGTAGAGTCAATGTAGCGCGGTGGTGCAGGTGTAGTCATACTAGCCTCGCTCCTCCTCCAACAGCTTCTTGTGAGTGACGCAGGTTGCGGATCGTCCAAGCATTGAAGCTTCACAGCAATGCCTCTAAGGTATCCACATGTATGGGGCAGAAACACCACGCGCTGGAGTGCTAGCGCCAACTGCGCGGTTCTGGGCGAAGGAGGGGTGGTGGCTAGGGTTTCAGGAATTCTGAATTCCTATTGTGTTTTTCGTGTGTCTCTCTCTTCTTTGCAAAGCCACAACCTCCTCCCTTTATATAGATGTCACTTAATGGGTTTCAACCTTTGAAGCCTATTAGGAACTCTAAGCCCACTACAACTCGGATCCCTATCCGAATTGGTTACAGCCCCTTAAGTGTGTGACCCTATAGGTTCACGTGCACTTGGACATGGCCCGAGTACTCCTACTCGACTAGACATGGCTCGAGTACTCCTACTCGACCAGTCATAGCTCGAGTACCCTTATTCGACTAGTCATGGCTCGAGTACTCCTACTCGACCAGACATAGCTCGAATACTTTTACTCGACCAATAACCGGCAGTGGCCCCTAGCAGGATGTGCCGATTCCCAAGTACATGTAAAGATTGGACGAATCTCAATAATGTCCTATATGCATTTCCTTTTGCCTCACGATATTGGTCAAACCCAAGGCGAGTTGTTGTCATCCTTGTTTAGATGGCTCGACCAATCTTTCTCGATGCCGTGACTTGGATTCCCCAAATACATCGAGTTAACTCTTTAACTCAAAGACTCGAGTAGCATGGCCATGCATTTTCTGGAATCCAACCACTCGAGAGGCCTAGAGATATCTCTCCCAATACATGGAGGGGCAAATCTTATCTTGATCGACCACGCCTCGCAGCATGTTTTATAACAAACCCGAAAGTCATCTTTATAACTACCCAGTTACAGAGTAGCGTTTGACGACCCCTAAGTAAGCCCTTACGCATCTTGAGAACATGCGACAATCTCAAGTCGAAGGATATAGCATACACATTGTATATGAGACGAACTGATGACATGAAAGAATACAACGTCCTCGTAGTGTCTCAAGGTGGGTCGATCCAACTCCATGTTCTCCAACATGTATTCATATTATTGGTTTGATATCTCCATATATATGACCTGTGAAACATGGTCATCAACCAATATATATGCTAGTCTATTCATATGTGTCCTCATATGTTTATCGACTAGGGATCACTTTTAGAATGAACATCATAAAGATGAATATAGAGTTTCACAAACAAGTCACGTACTTATTAATCAATATCCATGATGTTATTCAAAGAACAATATCATTGTTTATGAACATTTATGGAAATATAATCATCTCTATGATTGCCTCTAGGGCATATTTTCAACAGTCTCCCACTTACACTAGAGTCAATCATTTAAATATCTAATACCCATATCTCTTGTGTGCATCTCATGCTTTGGCTGTGTGAGAGGGTTTGTTAATGGATCAGCAACATTTGAATCCGTGTGTACTTTGCATATCTTTACATCTCCTCTATCCACAATCTCGCGAATAAGATGATATCGCCTGAGTATGTGTTTGGACTTTTGATGGGACCTTGTTTCCTTAGCCTGCGTAATGGCTCTACTATTATCACAATAGAGATTCATTGGGCTAGAGGCACTAGGGACCACACCCAATTTAGAAATGATTTTCTTTATCCAAACACACTACTTTGCAGCTTCAGAAGCCACAATGTACTCAGCCTCCGTCGTAGAATCAGCAACCGTATCTTGCTTGGAACTTTTCCAACTCACTGCCCCTCCATTTAAAATGTATACAAATCCAGATTGCGAACGACAATCATCCTTGTCGGTTTGGAAGCTTGCATCAGTGTAACTATTTACAATGAGCTCTTTCTCACCTCCATAAACTAGGAACACATTCTTAGACCTTCTTAAGTACTTAAGAATGTTTTTAACCGTTGTCCAGTGACCTTCACCTGGATCAGACTGGTATCTGCTCGTAACACTTAAAGCATATGAAACATCTGGTCGAGTACATAACATGGCGTACATGATAGACCCCATAGCCGAAGCATATGGAATCTTACTCATACGGTCTTGCTCATCAATTGTCGAAGGACATTGAGTCTTGCTTAGACTTATTCCATGCGACATAGGCAAGAATCCCTTCTTGGCATCCTGAATGTTGAACCGATTCAACACCTTGTTGATATAAGTACTCTGACTTAATCCAATTAGCCTTTTCTCTCTATCTCTATAGATCTTTATGCGCAAGATATATGCTGCTTCTCCTAAGTCCTTCATAGAAAAACTATTTTTCAATGAGGTCTTAACAGATTCCAGCATAGGAATATCATTCCCAATCAATAATATGTCATCCACATACAAGATTAGAATTACAAGTGTGCCCCTACTAAAATTCTTGTAAACACAAGGTTCTTCTACGTTCTTGATGAAGCCAAACCCTTTAACTACCTCATCAAAACGAATATTCCAACTCCGAGATGCTTCCTTCAACCCATAAATGGATTTTTAAAGCTTGCATATTTTACTAGCGTTCTTTGGATCGACAAAACCCTCAGGTTGTGTCATGTATATATCCTCATTTAGGTTTCCATTAAGGAAAGCCGTTTTGACATCCATTTGCCATATTTCATAATCGAAATATGCAGCAGTAGCTAGAATGATCCGTACAGATTTAAGCATCGCTACCGACGAGAAAGTCTCATCATAGTCAACTCCTTGAACTTGTCGAAAACTCTTTGCAACAAGTCTAGCTTTATAGATGTGAACATTTCCATCTATATCAATCTTCTTCTTATAAACCCATTTGCATTCAATGGTTTTTACACCTTCAGGCGAATCGATCAGGTTCCAAACCTGATTGACTCCCATGGATTATATCTTGGATCTCATGGCTCCAAGCCATTTCTCAAAGTCTGGGCCCATCATCGCTTCCTTATAATTCGTAGGCTCATCACTGTCCAACAACAATATACCACACGAATACCGAGCAAGTATTTTGCGTAGCCTATCTAACCTACGTGGCAATAGTGCCTCCTCGATCGAGGTCCCTCCAACTAGAGTTTTCTCAACCACGAGTTCCTCGACCAGATTCTCCCCGATAGGGGCGTCTCCGACCAAGTCCTCTCCGAGTGGATTAACTCGAACTTCTTCGAGTTGCACTTTTCTTCCACTTGCCTTTCGAGAGAGAAACTCTTTCTCTAGAAAGACACCATTCCGAGCAACAAACACTTTGCCCTCTTCTCGGTTGTAGAAGTAATATCCTAATGTCTCCCTAGGATATCCCACAAAAAAGCATTTATCCGATTTGGGTTTGAGTTTATCAGACGTCTGACATTTAACATAAACATCACAACCCTAAATTTTTAGAAAAGACAAACTGGGACTATTTCCAGTCCACATCTCATATGGTGTCTTATCTACAGATTTAGATGGTACCCTATTAAGTGTGAAAGCTGCAGTTTCTAGAGCATAACCCCAAAAAGATAGTGGTAGATCTGATTGACTCATCATTGATCAAACCATGTCTAACAAAGTCCGATTACGTCGCTCGGACACCCTATTCCTTTGAGGCGTGCTGGGAGGTGTAAGTTGTAGAACAATTCCGCAACTCTTCAGATGATTATTAAACTTATGACTCAAATATTCGCCTCCACGATCAGATCGTAGAAACTTAATTTTCTTGCCACGTTGATTTTGAACTTCATTCTGGAATTCCTTGAACTTTTCAAAAGTTTCTGACTTGTGCCTCATTAAGTAGACATAATCATATCTACTATAGTCATCGGTAAAAGTGATAAAGTATTGAAAACCACCTCTAGCACTCGTGCTCAATGGTCCACATACATCAGTATGTACGAATTCTAATAAGTCAGATGCCCTCTCACAATACCCTGTGAAAGGTGTCTTGGTCATCTTATCAAGTAGACAAGACTCACATGTTTCAAATGATTCAAAATCAAATGATTTTAGAAGACCATCTTTATGAAGCTTTATCATGCGTTTCTGACTAATATGACCCAAACGACAATGCCAAAAGTAAGTGGGATTCAAATCATTTGGCCGAAGCCTCTTAGCATCAATATTATAGACAGGTGCATCATCAAGATTTAAAATAAACAACCCATTCACAAAAGGAGCAAAGCCATAAAACATCTTATTCAAAATTATATAACAATCATTGTCCTCAATATTGAATTTATAACCTTCTGCCAACAAACATGAGGAAGAAATAATGTTTCTGCTTAATGCTGGAACATAATAAAAAATATTTAATTCCATAATAAATACTGAAGGTAAATGTAGTAGCAAGGTCCCGACGGCCAATGCAGCAACCCTTGCTTTATTCCCAACTCGGAGATCAACCTCGCCTCTTGCAACGCTCCTACTCCTTATTAACTCCTGCATCGAATTGCAAATATGAGCAACCGATCCGATATCAAATACCCAAGAGTTATTAAGAGAATCGGTAAGATATACATCTATAACATTAATACCTGATTTTGATGGCTTAACTCCATCATTCTTTTTCAGATCTACCAGGTACCTTTTGCAATTCCTCTTCCAATGACCTGACTCTTTGCAATAGAAGCATTCACTCTTTGAAGTAGGGCCAGACTTGGAATTAGGCTTAGTCTTGATTCCGATGATCTTATCCAAAGCATTGGCCTTGCCTTTTCCTTTAGTCTTAGCTTTCTTCTTGAAGCTAGTATTTTTTTGCATCATCATCACATGACTAGTGCTTTTCTTAATGTTGTCTTCTACTGTCTTGAGCATCATATGTAGTTCAGTGAGATTCTTGTCCATGCCATTCATATGAAAAGTCATAATGAATTGCCCGAAGCTCGGAGGGAGTGACACAAGAATCAAGTCAGTAGCCAACTCTTGGCTAAGTGGGAAACCAAGTTTTTCCAAGCTCTGTGTGTAACCAACCATCTTGATTACATGAGGGCTTACCGGACTGCCCTCGGATAGCTTACATCCGAACAAGGACTTTGAGATCTCATATCTCTCAGTCCTAGCCTGGGTCTCAAACATACCCTTAAGCGCCACGATTATATCGTAGGCCTCTATATTCTCAAACTACTTTTGAAGGTCTGAGTTCATAGCAGCAAGCATGAGACAGCTAACATCAAGGGACTCATCAATTGCCTTTTTGTAAGCGGCTTTAACAGCATTGGAAGTATTCTCGTCAAGCACATCTGGAATTGGTTGCTCTAGGACGTGTTCCTTTTTATCTTGCCTGAGAACAATTCTCAGGTTGTGCAACTAATCCGCAAAGTTTGTTCCATTAAGTTTTTCTTTTTCAATTATCGAACTTAAAGCATAACTAGAAGTGGGTGCAGCAGCAGGTGTGAAGGATCTAGTTGGCCTAGAGGGGGGGTGAATAGGCAACTTTTGCAAGTTTTAATTTTTTATTAAAACAATTCACAATTCTTTAAGAGAGAATAGTACAGAACAGAAGTAAAAAACAAACAATGAAAACAGCGAAAGCGATAAAGAGAAATAGAGCACAAAAGAGATAGAGATTTATCCCGTGGTTCAGAGCTGCACTCCTAATCTACGTTGAAGCACTTCTTCTGAAGTTTTGCTTCTCCAAAGCTAGTCGCAGTAGCTCCGGTGATCACTCAGGTAACTCTTTCACAACTCCAGTGAGGTGAGTTCCAAACCTCTCACAATCACAGTGGCCTTCCACAATCACCTTTGGACAGGTCGCACAGTTCACTTTCTCCAAGCTGTCTAGGATCACTAAGATCCAAGAGTAATAAACTTTGCACAAGTTCTGTCTCTTGGTTCACTTCGCAATTCACACAACTAGACTCTGGCTTGGAGCTAACACACTTAGAGATGTTTGAGAATTATGGTGTGAAGTTGAAGCACAGACTCCTTTTTGAGAATGAGAGCTATTTTTCCAATACTAAAATGTAAGGAGTTCATCTATATTTTTGGTGGATGGCTCAGGAAATGCTTATATAGCCATTTGGAATGAATATAGCCGTTACACCTGCTACAGTAGCCGTAGGACGTGTCAGATGTCAGAAATATCAGAAATATACATGTACAACAGACTAAGCAACAGTGCCTAACGATACTGGACATGTGTATGACGGACCAAATTTGAGCATTCACGACGAACCAAAAAATTTGGTCCGTTGTACATGGGTTTTTCATGGAGATTGGTCCGACATACAACTGAGAGATATACATGTGTGTCGGACCAAAGTTTTGGTCCGTCATACATAGACTTTTCAAGAGTTAGGTCTGGCATAGAGACACATGTACGTCGGACCAAATGTTTGGTCCGTCATACATGGACTTTTCAAGAGTTAGGTCTGGCATAGAGACACATGTACGTCGGACCAAATGTTTGGTCCGTCATACATAGACTTTTCAAGAGTTAGTAGCCAAAGACTCTTTTTCAACATAGATAAGTTTTATTCAAGCGTTTTACTTTAGCAACGGACTAAGCTTTTAAGCACGAATGTTTGGTCCGTTGTCAAAGTAAAACCCTTTTGAATGATAAAGGATATTCATTTAAGGTTTCAATAAATAGGACAACACAGTTTGGTCCGGCCAAAGGCTTAGGAACCGAAAGAGTGCCGGACCAAAATATTTGGTCCGCTGTAAATGGAAAACGGAGAACATGTTTGGTCTGTCACGGAGAAGTGAATATAACATGTATGTCGGACCAAATTATTTGGTCCGTTATACATAGCAAACCCTTGGCTATCAGATGACTTTCAAGGAGGTTTTACCAAGGATGAAGGAATATGAAAACAAGAGATTTTGGTCCGATGATCAGATATTTGATAGGAGTTTTGACTCAGAAGAGTTTCATGGTTGGATCAAAGAATCTTCTTGACTTTAAAAGAATATGCTGTGTATGCAACAGACTGAAGAAGTGGATAGCTGAAATTTGGTCCGTTGTACTAAGAGTTATGATTTAAAGGACAATGACTAAGTGTCTTTTGCTCCGAGAAATCTAGTTTTGTCTTTGCCTTATGATCCAATCCACTAGCTTGTGCAAAGTCCCTCTTTAGACAACCAAAAAAGAAAGAAACAAGCCTAGCTATTTGACTTGAATCATCTCCCAAGTCATAGACTAGAACTAAGCACCTTAATCTTGTTCGTCCAACTTGCTTCTTTATTGAATCCAGCATATGTTCTTCAAAGCTTTGAGTATTATTAACTTGGTCATCAATACCGAAACTATAATAAAACATAATAATAAAATCGAGGGGGCCTAGATGCTATCAATCTCCCCCTTTTTGGTAATTGATGACAACATACCTTTTAGTTAATAATATCTTATTCATTCTGCAAAATGAAGTTAGCTAAATAGACTGACTGTAGAAATTATGAATGTATGTGCTCCCCCTTAATGAATGCATTATCTGAAATCTGACAATTATGATATATTAGGACTATTAGATCCTTAAGAATTCATAATTTTTGTCAAAGTACTAAGTGAATATCAGAGCAGTATGAAGAAAGTATCAGAGCACAAAACAGGTAAGTATCAAAGTATTAAATCATCAGAGCAAGATATCAGAGCATAAATACAAAAAGGAGTATTATAAGTTAAAGAGAGCATAAGTCAGATACAAATAAATCTCAGATACTTAACTAAGATAATCCGACCTACGTAAGCGTAACCTAGGAGACTATGGTTATGAAGATTTTACGCCTTTGGCATCAATAGCCAAAAGGGTTCCTATTTGCGCCTAGAAAAGACTCTTTTGAGCGTGCCCCGGTGAGCTTTTCCTTGGAGGAGAGACTGTTTTATCATCAGCTGCTTCTTGGGATCGATTACCTGGCCCTTGAGTCATAGCTTGATCATGCCAACTTGGATAGTCTGGGTCACCCGGTTGAATGGTCAAATGATGAAGATCTGACTGCATTTGGTCCAAGGACTCATTCAGTGCGTGTTTGAAGGACCTCACCCACATCATACATGCAATCATGTGCCAATCGAGTATAGTCAAGCAGGGCATCCTCAGTGAATTCTGAGAGATGGTCCAACTGATGTCTGATCCATAACTGATTACTCGAAAGTGATGTGTTTGCAGTCTCAACTTGGTTTCTCAATTTCTTGTAATGATCATCCATTTTCTGATTCATGTCATACAGTTTGTCCTTTATCAGATTGTGATTGGTACCAAGCTGTTGGATATGCTGTCTTAGGTTCCCTTGGTTGCTGCTGAATTGATCAAATCTAGACAGGACTTCATTTTGAAATTTTACTTGTTCTTCATATCTCAGAGCTGTTGTAGCTTGATCTTGCAAGTATCTTGCTTGAAATCCTTTTTGATTAGCATAATATTGTTGTTCAAAGGTTGAAAACCAAGCAGATTGAGAGTCTGGAGCCTGAAATATGTCTTCTTGTGCTTGCTCAGCATGCTTTTGAGGGGACGAGGTAGGATATGGATAGTCAAAAAGACTCTGCCATCCAGGAAATGTATCCCTCTGATCATGCTCAGGATGAGCTGATGATGGGGGATAATATGACTCAAATTGTTGGGGCATCCCAGATCCTCCTGCCTCATGCTCATGTGCTCCTGTCCTGAAAGCTAGTGCTTCCATGAACCTTGCTGCAGCTGCTGACTCTTGAAGGTGATAGAGCTGTTGCTCTTCATTAAAAGTTCTATCAACTGGGCTTGAGAGAACTTGAGTGGCAGCATCATCCATATTTCCGGATTCACTTCCAGGAACCACTTCTGTTGCTTCTGGATGAGCAGATTCATGATGGCTTACAGTTTTATCTTTGTTACCACTTTGAGCACTAGGCTCTCTGTCATTTCCACTCTTAGCAGACTCATGATGACTTTCATAAGCGTGATGATGACTGTCATAGGAGGGCTATGACTTTCAAAGGATTGATGCCAGAAATCACTGCCTTGAGCCTGTGAGTACCCTCTGTGACTATTTCTGTCAAACTTATTTTCAGCTTCTGCACTCGATTCATTTTCTTCCTCAGCCAGTACAGGTTATTCCTGCTGATTTTCTTGTAATCCTTGAAGAAAACCAATGACCCTCAGGTTTTGTACAGTGGATATATGCATATTGTATTTCTTTGGGAAGCACTGAAATTCCCTATTCAGATCATTTTGAGATATTATGCCTTGTGCCAACAGGATTTGAGTGATTAGTTGAGCAGACGGTAAAGGGCTGCCAAATTTTCTGTAGATTGCCTCTTCCATTTGCCCAAAGAAGTAATCAACTAAATCTATAGGTTGTCTTGACATAATAAGATGCAGTAACCATGCCTGAACTAAGGTCACACCTTCCTTGTATCCGGACTTGGGATATATTGTGTGCCTGAGTATTAGCAGCAGCACTTTTGCTTCTTCAGTTAGACAGGAAACTTTGTTTGGATTAAAGTCTGCACTGGAGGTGTTCTTATAAATGTGCCCAGATATTTGTAGGTCCGGCTTATCACCACTCAATCTCCATCTCTGGTGAGGGTACAGCTTTTCAAATATTCTTGTTCGATTTGCCAAAGGACTTGAGGCTCCAATTGCTGACTCAAACTGAGATGAATTGATTTTTCTTATCTTTCCATTTATAGTGAACATGGTATATTTCCTTTGTTTGTTCACTAATAAGGATGCATAGAATTCTAGTGTTCTTGAGACAGTCCATGGTATAGTCTTGTTTGACATTATATCACTCAGTCCAGGAGTTGAATTTATGCAGTCATACAATCCACTTGAGCCAATTATAGTATTTACTTGATCCCAGTCTACATACTGATGACTTGACAGAGCAGATACTGTCTTTCCTTTTCCATCTTTTCTATGCAGATAAGCATTATATATGCTCTTGTGTAATAAAGACACAAATTTTTCACCAAGAGCTGGTCTTGACTCAGGAAACCAGATTTTCTCATTTACCAATCGAACTGCTCTCAGTCTTTTGGCACTTAGGTTGGCCAATTTCTCACTGCTAAAGATGTCAACTTCAGAAACCAGCTCAGTATTTTTTGAAGGTGATTCACTGTTAGGCTCATACATACTGTCCTCAAAGGTTGATTCAGAATCTATCACTTGTTTTCCTTTTCTTGGGTGAGAGGTAACTACCTTTCTGTTTGCTCTGGCAGCATTGCGAACATCTTGAATTAATATAGGTCCTTGAGGTTGTTCAGGTAAATTTGTTCCAGGAGATGAACTAGACACTTTCTGTTTCTTGCTCTTTAATTTATCAATGATCTTTCCAATCAATCCCCTCTTATCTGGGTTCTTTGACCTCATGTTGATTATTGACTAAAAACCGACTCTTTGCTCAGAATCAAGACCAAACCCTTTTCAAGCACAACGCCAGACCTAAAGAACAGTAAGAACTAAAGTCTAAGAACTAGGTCTATGGTTTGAGACTTGAAGATAAAAGAAAAGTTTCAAGAAACTTACTGATCTTGAGAGAGATTCTTGCGCAATAATGATAGATGAACACCGTTGCCAAGATCCGATTAGGATTTGCTCCGATGCAGAGATGAATTTTCTGGCTTAGAGGAGTTTGCGCAAGCAAGGATGTAACAAAGGGAAGATTTGATGGAAGAAGTTACTGCATTGAATGCATATTGCGAGAGTAAATATGCCTTGGTAACTGACGCCTTTAACCATGGTGGTTGGAAAGGAATAGGCGTTCTGGTGAAAGGTAGTGGGACCCCTTATTTTGGAATCGGTTTGAGCAACACAGGGAGTCCAAAAAAAAGGTCAGGTTAGCAAAGGGTAAGTTCTAAAGCAATAGGCAAGATTTTGAACAAAATTTGAATTTTGAGAAAAGAAGAAAAAGTTTTATTAAACTAATATAATTCATTTGAATTTGGATAAGAATCAGACTTAGAAACATTTGATCATAAGGCAGACTTGGTTTGGAAAAAAAAAATCTGACGGTTTACTAATTGGGCCGGACCAAATTGATTCAAACTCAGACTGGACCAGTTTTGGTCCGCTGTGGTAGGGTTTGGTCTTGGACGAAGTCGAGACCAAAGCTTCCATTAGCGACGGACCAAAACTTTTAGTCCGGTGCATTGATATTTTGTTTTAGATTGGTCCGATCCAAATAGGAACTTGCAAATTTATTTCAATTGATCTCAGTCTGCAAAATGTCTATGTTTCTGAAGATTAGAAAATAAGGGATATAGCTAAGATTAGCAACCAAAAACAGCGCAACACTAATAAACTAAAAAAATTGAGTTTTCAAGGAATGTTTGAGTTTGATATCCAAATGAGCTTAAGTATTTTCAATTTAAGCTCACTTGAGAAACTCAAGTGCTTAATATGGACATTTTGCTGAAGAAGAGAGATGTTGACTTACTATATTTTGGATTGGATAAGGAAGAGGCATAGTAAGGTAAGTCTTATAGCATCATTTTCTTATTTTTAGTTAAGAAACTTATTCAAAGAATTATTTTAATCTGAAATTAGCACTTTTGAATTTATTTATTCACACCGTCAGTCAAAACAGAGAGCTGCTCGCCCAAGAGTCGCGCAAGATTTTAACACAACATGTTATGCGTCGAGCCGAAGCTATATTTTGCGACAGACGGATGTGGATATCATTCAGTCGAGAAATCATGAGAGACAAGGAACATTCAAAGAATATTTCAGAAAGACATTTCTTTATTTATATAAATTCCCAGTCATTATGCTCGGGAAAGATTTTACAGGGGGGAAGGCCTAAGTTTCACCCTGACGCACGCGCCCGAGTGCCTCTATGAGCGCCTCCCTAGCCCTGAAAAGAGCAAGGAAGGCTTCAAGGAAAGCATCTACGGCGGCATGGTCACGGCTGACCGCCCTCTCCTCTACCATTTCTGCCAAAGCGCGATCGTAGTCCCTCCAGAGCTCTGCAAGCTCAGGGTCGTCCCGATCATCCTTGAAAGTTCTTTTCGGCATGAGGAAGATCGTAGTTTGGAGCACAAGAGGAAAAAGCTAAGCGAGAAGGATTACATCTCCAAAGCCCTGGTTCCCTTTTTATAGCCGTTGCGGCTAGGATGGAGTAAAAGCGTCATAATCCGAAAAGGCTTTGAAGTTAGTGAAGTTTCAGAAATTTAGGAAGTTTCGGAAACCGAAGAGGTTTTCAACGAAGGATTAAAAACAGTAGGGGCAAGAATTTGAGGGCTATGAGTATCAAGAGATACATAGCAAACAAACTTGCTCCTCCTAAGTCAGACATCATCGAGCAACATTTGAAAAGGCAATAATATTGAGTTCATTTCTATTTTGAAAATTTGGCTTCATCAAGTGGCTTAGTGAAAATATCAGTCAATTGGTCCTCAGTTCTTAGATAACAAAGCATAATATTTCCTTGAGTAACATGATCATGAATAAAGTGATGTCGAATTTCAATATGCTTAGTTCTGGAATGTTGGATCGGATTGTTTGCTATTTTCACTGCACTTTCATTATCACATAGCAGAGGTACTTTATTAAATTTTATCCCAAAATCTAGAAATGTTTGTTTGATGAATAAGATTTGAGCACAACAACTGCCTGCAGCCACATATTCGGCTTTGGCAGTGGACAGTGCTACTGAGTTTTGCTTTTTAGAACACCAAGAAACTAAAGATCTTCCAAGCAAATGACAACCCCCTGAGGTGCTCTTACGATCAATCTTGCATCCAACATAATCAGAATCTGAGTAGCCTAGAAGCTCAAAGGGAGCACCTTTGGGGTACCATAAACCAATACTTGAGGTAAACTTAAGATATCTAAATATTCTTTTTATAGCACTTAGGTGAATTTCTTTAGGAGCAACTTGAAATCTAGTACACATACACACACTAAACATGATGTCAGGTCTAGATGCTGTCAAGTATAGTAATGAGCCTATCATGGATCTAAAAAGCTTTTGATCAACAGACTTACCTCCCACATCTTGATCACAATGAGTGTTAGTAGCCATGGGAGTCTTTATTGTCTTGCATTCTTCCATTTTGAAGCGCTTGAGGAGATCCTTAGTATACTTTTTGTAACATCCCAAAAATCTTCCAAATATTATTTTATTGCTTAAATGTGCATTTGTGATTCTCTGGAATTTATTTGGATTTTTCTGGATTTATTGGAATTAAATGTTATTTCAAGTTTATTGCCTTTTATTCAAATCTATTTAAATATGTGCAAAGTTAAAATAAAGTTTTGCCAAAAATATTTTAGTTGAGTCCAGAATGTCTCAAAGTATTTTTGAGATTTTTCTTGGATTTTTCCTGATTATTTTATTGCCTAAAACAAATAAAATGAATTTTTGTAATTATTTTAAATAAGAAATCTTTTAAAATCAAATTAAACAGTATCGGGCCGTAGCCCATCTCTGTGGCAGGCCGGCCCGCTCGCTGACCCGAAGCCCAGCTTCTAGAAGCTTAGCGTCAACCGTTGATCTTGAATCGGCGGTCGGAAGCAATCGCGTAAAACCTAAACCCTAGCGCAGAGGACCGTAGGATCAAGATCAAGCGGCGCCGATTAAGCCGTCGTTTAGAGTAAGAGGAGATCTCATCCGTCGTTTGAGTTGGACAGATCGATCGATCGTGCGCGTCGGGTCGATCGGGCCGTTCGTTGGCAATCGGAGGTTCTTGGTTGTCGTCTCGTTTGAACTCCTCCGCCCGCGCCGCGTGTCGCCGATGGACTCGGAGTCGTGTCCGTCGCCCGCACGCTCCTCCGCCCGCCTATTTAAGGAAAGCGGGTGCATTGAGGTCCTTGTCCCGCACCGCAGCGAGCGCAAGGTCTCGTCGTCGAGCTCGCCGGAGCGCCGTGTGGAGGATCGTCATCTTCATCGCCGGTGGATCTCGTCTCGGCGGCGCCATTTGCGTGGGAGAGGAGTTGGACCGTCGGATCATCGCTCAACGTCTCGATCCGGCCGCGTGGTCTCGTGTGATTCGTAAGTCCTCGCATCGCGGTCCGTTAGATTTTAATCCTGCGGTTCGATCTTGCCGCGTGTGCTTCGATCGCCAGCCGCCGATGAGATCCGAATGCATCGGATGGCGCCGTCGCCACGTGTCGGGTGCCACCGCGTGGAGAAGCGCGAGCACCGAGGCGTCATACGCCGGGTTCACGGTGGACGAGAGGGGTCTCGTGGACCGAGTCCATGGACCGGGACACGCGTCGCTTCCGTTGGTTCGCCTAGCGCCCAGCGTGGCGTTGACGCCACGCCGACGCCATAAATCGCTTTTCAATTATAAAAATAAATCGATAATTTCGTATTTACGATTTTCGATTTCCCTCTGTAAGGACCCGAATCCACCGATTCAACCCACCGTGTTTATGCACTATTCCGGGATCAACGCTAGTGCACACGACTTAACATTGGTACATATCACATCATACACAACGATAATAGAATAATAGTTCATTTATTGATATAACTAAATGTATGATCTTATGACCAACTTACATTATTAAGCCACGCAGGCAAGACTGAAAATATAAGCTAATAATTACAGCGGCGGAAAGTAGAAACGTAGATAGCTCATCGATTCACCACAGTGCAACCGACAAGGCTCGGACCCTAATGACTCGTGTCTTCTTGGACTTCATCTTCCAACACAGTGTAGATTCTTCAACTGTTGATTATTGTTGTTTGGCAAGGGTGAGTACTTAAAGCACTCAACAAGTTGTGCATGAATGCAATTCCATGTATCTATATGCAAGGCTTATTCCAATGGATAGGCTATCATGGCTATTTTGCAATAAGCGACATTTATGAATGAATACAATATATAGATTGTAAAGATGTAAAACAAATAACGATAATAAATAAATTCAAGATTTCTCAAGTAAACCAAGTTTCCAATCCTAAATCAAGTTCCATCTTCCATATGGCAATCCCGCCATCCCAACCAAGTTGTCCAATTTATTAATCTAACCCTTAATCAGTAATTCCGAGCATTGCTCAATACATGAAAGCACGGCTATCCGAATAGTTTCACACTCTGCAGAGGTTATGCACTTTACCCACGTGATACAACCAAACACCACAAAGGCGAGAGATTATAACAAAGCCTTTACAATGCTCTATCTTAACCCGATACTACCCGCTAAGGTTTCAACATTGGCGGTCTGCATAAACCACATCCGTGGCCCCCTCTTGCGCTATGTGAATTACACTCGACCGGGAACTCACACCGACCACGATAGTATCAAAATTAAGACTTTGCAAATTACTCACTAAGGTGGCCCATACGGACATGTGGTTGCATGATTGACTCAGTCAAAGGCTTGCAAGGTTAAGTCCTTAGTGTGATCAAGGCAAGACATCCACATACCATCGCCCATCGGCCCACCTTGGCCTCCTCGCCTTGCCACTTGCCCCAATCTAAGTTATCATCACCCGATTGATTACCAAGCACCACGTGCCATCAACAATTCAACATCGTTGCGTGACATGATTCGCCACAACAACTCAATCTCATCGTGTGATCCCACATGACACACAAGTTCATAACATTGTTCCATATTCCGTTAATCAAAATTAATTAACAATGATTCTAACACATGTGATGACGTGGCATGGCTAAGCAACTAATACGGCTAACCTCCAATGTTGATTATATTCATTAACCAACTAAATTAAACCAATCTAGGGTGACAATGGATCATGGCATATAATGACAAGGTAGGGTATAGATCAATCTGGTATTTTAGCTAAACCCAATCTAATTTGAAACAATTGTATATTTGAAATATATGCAATATTGTAAAACAAACATAGCAATTTTATAAACATGGGTTCAACATGATCAAAGCACAACTTGCCTTGGAATAGGTCCTGATCTTGATCTGAAGCTTGCTCTTGGGTTGCTTGATCTTCCTCCGAAGCGTCGCACAATTCAACGTCTACGCGTACCGAAAGAGAAAAGCAAATAAATGCCAAAACAGAGAGCAATTGAACTCCAAAAATCAATTAAAATTCACCATTAAATAGATCTCAATTTTACAAATTTTTAGAAACTGGAATCACTCAATTCCGAGTTACAATGCAAAAGATATAGCCTTTTGAAGTTTGAAATAAATACTGAAATCAGAAAATCAAAAAAATACGAAATTATCAGATTTATTTTTATACTGAAAAAGCGATTTATGACGTCAGCGTGACGTCACTGCCACGCGGCGCTAGGCCGAACCAACCAGAAGCCGACGCGTGTCCCGGTCCATGGACCTGGTCCACGAGACCCCCTCTGGTCCACCGTGAACCCGGCGTATGACGCCTCGGTGCCTGCGCCTCCACGCGGTGGCACCCGATTGGCCGTGGCGACGGCGCCATCTGATGCATTCAGATCTCATCGGGCGGCTGCTGATCGAAGCACACGCGGCAAGATCTGAACCGCAGGATTAAAATCTAACGGACCGCGATTAACGAGGACTTACGAATCACAGAGACCACGCGGCTGGATCGGAGACGTTGAGCGATGATCCGACGGTCCAACTCCTCTCCCGCTGCAAATGGCGCCGCCGAGACGAGATCCACCGGCGATGAAGACGACGATCCTCCACACGGCGCTCCGGCGAGCTCTGGACGACGAGACCTTGCGCTTCTGCTGCGGTGCGGGACAAGGACCTCAATGCACCTGTCGGTTCCTTAAATAGGCGGACGGAGGAGCGTGCGGGCGAAGGACACGGACTCCGAGTCCATCGGCGACACGGCGGCGCGGCGGAGGAGTTCGAAACGGAGACGACAACCAAGAACCCTCCGATTGCCAACGAACGGCCCAGATGCGTCCCGACGCGGCACGATCGATCGGTCCAACTCAAACGACGGATGAGATCTCCTCTTACTCTAAACGACGGCTTAATCGGCGCCGCTGATCTTGATCCTACGGTCCTCTGCGCGCTAGGGTTTAGGTTTTACGCGCGATTGCTTCCGACCGCCCGATTCAAGATCAACGGTTGACGCTAAGCTTCTAGAAATTGGGCTTCGTGGGTGACGACGAGCGGGCGGCCTCACATGAGAGATGGGCTACGCCCGATCATCGTTTAATTTGATTTTAAAAGATTTCTTATTTAAAATAATTACAAAAATTCATTTTATTTGTTTTAGGCAATAAAATAATCAGGAAAAATCCAAGAAAAATCTCAAAAATACTTTGAGACATTCTGGACTCAACTAAAATATTTTTGGCAAAACTTTATTTTAACTTTGCACATATTTAAATAGATTTGAATAAAAGGCAATAAACTTGAAATAACATTTAATTCCAATAAATCCAGAAAAATCCAAATAAATTCCAGAGAATCACAAATGCACATTTAAGCAATAAAATAATATTTGGAAGATTTTGGGATGTTACAAACCTCCCCTTAATGAATCTCGGCCGAGATTCTGTGGCTAACTAGAGAATAGGTTAGGAATTCGACTTCAAATCTTCTTCTCGCTCCCAAGTGGCTTCACTTTGAATGATTGCTCCATGAACTCGCAAAGCGAATAGACTTGCTTCGGTCTTGCGCTCCATAACATCCAAAATTACGATCGGTTGCTCTTTATAAGTCAAATCTTCTTGCAGCTCTATTGCATCCAACGGGGTTTGTTCTGTTGGCACTCTGAGACACTTCTTAAGCTGCGACACATGGAATACATCATGCACTCCTGCCAAGGACTGAGGCAACTCTAATTGATAAGCTACCTCTCCTCGACGGCTCAGAATCTTGAACGGACCAACATATCTTGGTGCAAGCTTCCCTTTAACATGAAATCTTTTAACGCCCTTAAGAGGGGTAACCCTGAGATACACATGATCTTCTGGTTCAAAACTCAAATCTCGACGACGGTTGTCTGCGTAGCTTTTCTGTCTTGACTGTGCTATCTTTAACCTCTCTCTGATCATTGCGACTTGACTTTCGGCTTCCTCGAGAATGTCTGGCCCAAACACCAAACGCTCTCCTGTTTCATTCCAATTCAACGGAGTACGACAAGCACGTCCATACAATGCCTCGAATGGTGACATCTCGTAGGCTAGCTTGATAACTATTATTGTAATCAATTCGATATGGCAAACATTTATCCCATGACGTGGCATACGCTAAAGCACGTGCTCTCAACATATCCTCTAAAATCGATTTACTCTTTCGGTCGACCATCATCTGCGGGTGATATGTCAGATGAAATTCAGACGGGTTCCCATTGCTTCATGCAACTTATTCCAAAACCTTGAGGTAAATTGGGTACTGTTCGACACAATCTTCTTTGGCACTCCATGCAAACATACAATCCTTGACATGTACAATTCTGCCAAACGATCTCCGGCGTAAGTGGTCTTTACTGGGATGAAATGAGCGACCTTGGTTAGACGATCCACGATAACCCAAATGGAATCGTAACCTTTCTGAGTCTTAGGTAAACCGGTGATAAAATCCATTCCGATTTCCTCCCACTTCCATTCCGAATTTTAACGGTACGCAATGCACCAATGGTCTTTGATGCATGGCTTTACCCTCGACATACGTCGCATAAAGCAACATGTTCAGCTACTTCACGCTTCATATTTGGCCACCAGAATCTCTCTTTCAAATCTTGGTACATTTTAGCACTTCCTGGATGAATTGAGTACTTTGAATCATGCGCTTCCTCAAGAATCAATTGTTTTAATTCCTTTTATCCAAGCACACAAATTCGCCTTTGAAGAACATAGTTCCTTGTTCGTCAGAGTGAAATCTATGGCTAGGCCTTCTTCCTTTTAGCCTTGATTTTTGAAATTTTATCGTCATCTTGTTGACCTTCTCTAATCTGATCCTCTAATGTTGGTTTTACTTTAGCGCAGCTATCATTCCTTGCTTGAACGACTTCCAATCTTAGCTTCAAATTCCTTGCATAGTTAGGTTGATCCTCCATTGACCTTTGATTTGCGCTATGGCTCTTTCGACTCGAGCATCCGCCACCACATTGGCTTTTCCAGATGATAATGGATTCCACATTATAATCCTTAATTAGCTCAAGCCATCTTCGCCGCCTCATATTCGTGTCGATTGAGTGAATATGTATTTCAGACTCTTATGGTCCGTATATATCTCACATCTATTTCCTATGAGATAATGACGCCATATCTTTAAAGCATGCACTACTGACTAACTCCAAATCATGCGTTGGGTAATTCACTTCATGCGGTCTTAATTGTCTCGATGCATAAGCAACGACTTTGCCTTCTTGCATTAACACGCATCCCAAGCCTTGCTTCAAGCATCGCATAAATATCAAATCCATTACGCACATCCGCAATACTAATACGGGGAACGTTGTTAAACGCTTCTTTAATTCCATGAAACTTTTCTCGCACTCTGGCGCCCATGCAAACTTCTTCTCTTTCTTTAACAAGCTGCGTAAGGGGTTTAGCAATTGTCGAGAATCCTTCTATGAACCGACGGTAATATCCCGCCATTCCGTAAAACTACGAACTGAGTAATGAGACGGTGGCTCCCAATGCAACATCTGCGTCCACTTTTGGGATCAATCTGCGACTCCTTTGGTAGTCATTACATGACCGAGAAATTCAACTTTCTCCTTCCAAAATTCACACTTGCTAAACTTAGCATATAGTTGATGCTCGCACTGCCTAAAACCATCCTTAGATGTTCGCATGCTCTTCTTCGCTTTTGAGTAAACCAAAATATCGTCTATGAAGACTACCACAAACTTATCCAAGTAATCCATAAAACTTTATTCATCATGTTCATGAAATATTTGGGGCATTAGTCAATCCAAATGACATGATCGTGAACTCGTAATGTCCATATCGCGTAGAAAACGCAGTCTTAGGTACATCCTCCGCTCGGATCTTCAATCGATGGTATCACGAACGAAGATCTATCTTGGAGAAAACTCCAGCTCCTCTTAATCGATCAAATAAGTCGTCGATCACGGGCAACGGATACTTATTCTTGATCGTTACTTCATTAAGTGCACGGTGAGTCGATGCACATTCTAAGACTTCCATCCTTCTTGCGAACAAACAAAACCGGGGCTCCCACGGCGATGAACTTGGTCTAATGAAACCTTTCTCTTGCGGTTCCTCAATCGCTTCTTCATTTCTACTAACTCGCGGTAGGCATCCGATATGGTCTCTTTGATATCGGTCCGCACAGTGCTAACTCGATGACAAACTCGATATCACGATCCGTGGCAATCCCGCAAATCTTCCGAAATACATCGGGTATTCTCGCTCGCACCTCTTCCATGCCGATGGCTTTCACACTGTTGACCGTTAATCGCCGAGTCCAGCTGCGGTCGCTGAAACTCCACTTTCTTGCCACTAGGGCCTTCCAAGGTCACGATCCTTCGCCACAATCTAAAACGACCTTATGCTGGACACCAATCCATTCCAAGGATGACGTTTAGGATTGCGCATCTATCAAGATAAGATTCGCGAGAAATTCTATCCCATCCATAAGCAACTTAGCTCCCAAACACCCAAGGCTAGATCTAAGCTCGGATCACCGGGCTTGGACTAAGAGCACACACTTAAGATTCACCACTTTAAATCCATTCTTGGTTGCAAAACTTTGAGAAACAAGCGAATGCGAAGCTCCGTAATCAAACAAAGCAGAAAGGTGTAATTGAGTTGACCAGAACTTACCCAAGACGACGCCCGTAGCTTCACGAGCTCCATCGGCGGTGATGTGGTTGATTCTTCCACGCCGTTGATTGATTGCTGGCGTTGCTCGCCTGGCTTGGTGCACGATTTCCTCGATGTTGGTGCTTTAGCGTGTTGTTCCCTGTGTTGAAACGAATGGTGTGATGCCTCCTTCGTGGACACCTATTTGAAAAGTGCCCGGCTCATTGCAAGTATAGCATCTCTTCACCGCAGATCGATTTCTGGTGCATTGTTGCCTTGCGCTGGGTCCGAAATTCGATTGGCGTGGCGAGTGTGAGGGTTGATGTCCTGTTCACGGTGGTGGTTGGAATCTAGCAAATTGCCGTGGTGACATCCTCAAACGTAGATGGTTTGGGCGCCCACCGATTGTTCATCAAGCGCTACGGTTTTCACCTAGCTCTTTGCGCTTATCCTCTAGGATCAAAGCCTTATTTACCACTCCGAAAACTGGGAAATTGTGGGTAATCACCCCACTGTAGTCCTCGAGTTCATCCCTTCATGAAACGAGACTGCTCGCTTTATCCGTCGCTACGTCTTGAGGGCATAGCGAGCTAATTGAGTGAATTTATTGGTATTCGCCTTTGGTTGGCCTCCTTGCTTCAAAGCTCAACTCCTCCTTCTTAAGATCCATCATTCCCTCCGGGACATGATATGGCGAAAGCATTAGTAAACTCCTCCTGTGTTATCTCTGTGGGGCTCCATGAGCGCACAAGAGTTCTCCCACCACTCTGCGGCGGTCCTTCCAGCTTGATGAGAGGCGTAAAGCACCTTCTCATTTCCTTCACACCGAGTGATGTGCGGCTTCTTCTCAATTGTCCTAAGCAATCATCGGCTTCCAAAGGATTCACATTTCGAAAAAGTTGGTGGCCTAGTCCTCATAAAATCGATAGCTTTGACATAGGTCGAGGTCCACCATGATTGTTCCGAGTTGCGGTGGTTGTTGTGATTCTTCTTGCATTGGTCATCCGCTTGATCCGTGCATCATTGTTCTGCATCGATTGAGTCTGTCTTTGCAAGGAATGCTCCCAGATTCTCGCATGTCCATGGCGGTGGTTGAGGGCTGCCTCCATCATTGGGATTGTCATTGGACGTGATCCACTTCTCAAGCACCGTTGTTTCTCGAGTATTCACCATCCGATAATTGCCTCTTAGGTTAGGAAAGTTAGATGTAGCATAGATGAGAAGTAAGAATTTCTAAAGCGGGAGATATGTTATACCCAAACTGAACAATTCTTTATTTAACTTGGTATGGTGCTTATTTAAGCCTACAAGCTTTGCAACACATAACGCACACTCAAAGAATACAAAGAAGCAAACTAAACACGAACCTTAACGTCAACTAGAAAGGTAAAGGCTAACTTAAAGACGCGACTCACACTCGAGTCTCAACACGGCTCAAGGTCGACACTCACTCATCCAGCCACCTGGTGAGGCGATCCGCACATACACGGCGGGTGGGCTAGCATCGAGCAAACCTATCCCGATGACCTATTCTGGGTCCTCTGCAACAACGGGTCTGCACTCCCCTCTGGTTCCCACTCTCGCTCCTCTGGATCCTCCTCGGACTCCTCGGTGGCTCTCGAACTCCCCGAGTCACGCGCCGGCTCGTCCTCAAGCGCCTCGTGGCCTCTCCCGGCTCGGTGATCATCCCGATGGTGAAGCACGGTCACCTCGAGCTCTGCTCGCCACTCTGAGTGCCTCGCATACGTCTCCGGCTCTGGGTAGTATCTCTCATGTGATCCTCCCGGCAAGGGCGAACTCGCAAGGTGCGTCGCGCAGAGCACACTCGCTTCCTCAATCTGCCGCCTTCGCACGCTTGAACGTCCGGGTGAAGTCGAACACCGAGTCGTGAAGCTCGTCGGCGTAGTCGCGGCGGACACGCCAAGAGCAAGGCGGCGACCTCTGGATTGCAACCTCGCACGAGAATCTTCCGCAGAGATGTTGATTGGCTCGCTAGCTTCCTCGTTCTCCGAGCGTAGATGATCAACTTGCAAATGAATCCTCGGTGAACACCATTCACCGCCCACCGCCTCCTCGGTAAAGTGGACGATAGAAGCCTCAAGCGCCTCAAGTACTCTCCACAACTCCATGGCGAGCCGCCACCGACTCCTCAAAGGTCTGAACGATCGGCATCCGCTTCACAAGAACTTGAATAAGTTCTCCACCAAACGGCAAGTAAAGCGGGTAAATTTAGCAAAGGCGAGAAGTAGAGAATGAGATGAGTCGAGAGGGTTTTATTAGTCAAGCTTAGATTTTCTTTTAGAAAATAATTTTGGACACACTCAAGACACCTCCAAACTATCTAGGGCCAAGACCTCGGTCAAGATGCTCGATACCACCTCTGAAGGACCCGAATCCACCGATTCGAACCCACTGTGTTTATGCACTATTCCGGGATCAACGCTAGTGCACACGACTTAACATTGGTACATATCACATCATACACAACGATAATAGAATAATAGTTCATTTATTGATATAACTAAATGTATGATCTTATGACCAACTTACATTATTAAGCCACGCAGGCAAGAGGTGAAAATATAAGCTAATAATTAGCAATGGAAAGTAGAAACGTAGATAGCTCATCGGTTCACCACAGCAACCGACAAGGCTCGGACCCTAATGACTCGTGTCTTCTTGGACTTCATCTTCCAACACAGTGTAGATTCTTCAACTGTTGATTATTGTTGTTTGGCAAGGGTGAGTACTTAAAGCACTCAACAAGTTGTGCATGAATGCAATTCCATGTATCTATATGCAAGGCTTATTCCAATGGATAGGCTATCATGGCTATTTTGCAATAAGCGGCATTTATGAATGAATCTGATATATAGATTGTAAAGATGTAAAACAAATAACGATAATAAATAAATTGAGATTTCTCAAGTAAACCAAGTTTCCAATCCTAAATCAAGTTCCAATCTTCCATATGGCAATCCCGCCATCCCAACCAAGTTGTCCAATTTATTAATCTAACCCTTAATCAGTAATTCCCGAGCATTGCTCAATACCATGAGCACGGCTATCCGAATAGTTTCACACTCTGCAGAGGTTATGCACTTTACCCACGTGATACAACCAAACACCACAAAGGCGAGAGATTATAACAAAGCCTTTACAATGCTCTATCTTAACCCGATACTACCCGCTAAGGTTTCAACACTGGCGGGTCTGTAAACCACATCCGTGGCCCCCTCTTGCGCCATGTGAATTACACCCTGACCGGGAACTCACACCGACCACGATAGTATCAAAATTAAGACTTTGCAAATTACTCAGCTAGGCTGGCCCATACCAAACATGTGGTTGCATGATTGACTCAGGTCAAAGGCTTGCAAGGTTAAGTCCTTAGTGTGATCAAGGCAAGACATCCACATACCATCTGCCCATCGGGCCCACCTTGGCCTCCTCGCCCCTTGCCACTTGCCCCAATCTAAGTTATCATCACCCAGTTGATTACCAAGCACCACGTGCCATCAACAATTCAACATCGTTGCGTGACATGATTCGCCACAACAACTCAATCTCATCGTGTGATCCCACATGACACACAAGTTCATAACACTGTTCCATATTCCGTTAATCAAAATTAATTAACAATGATTCTAACACATGTGATGACGTGGCATGGCTAAGCAACTAATACGGGCTAACCTCCAATGTTGATTATATTCATTAACCAACTAAATTAAACCAATCTAGGGTGACAATGGATCATGGCATATAATGACAAGGTAGGGTATAGATCAATCTGGTATTTTAGCTAAACCCAATCTAATTTGAAACAATTGTATATTTGAAATATATGCAATATTGTAAAACAAACATAGCAATTTTATAAACATGGGTTCAACATGATCAAAGCACAACTTGCCTTGGAATAGGTCCTGATCTTGATCTGAAGCTTGCTCTTGGGTTGCTTGATCTTCCTCCGAAGCGTCGCACAATTCAACGTCTACGTGTACCGAAAGAGAAAAGCAAATAAATGCCAAAACAGAGAGCAATTGAACTCCAAAAATCAATTAAAATTCACCATTAAATAGATCTCAATTTTACAAATTTTTAGAAACTGGAATCACTCAATTCCGAGTTACAATGCAAAAGATATAGCCTTTTGAAGTTTGAAATAAATTCTGAAATCAGAAAATCAAAAAAATACGAAATTATCAGATTTATTTTTATACTGAAAAAGCGATTTATGATGTCAGCGTGACGTCACTGCCACGCGGCGCTAGGCCGAACCAACCAGAAGCCGACGCGTGTCCCGGTCCATGGACCTGGTCCACGAGACCCCCTCTGGTCCACCGTGAACCCGGCGTATGACGCCTCGGTGCCTGCGCCTCCACGCGGTGGCACCCGATTGGCCGTGGCGACGGCGCCATCTGATGCATTCAGATCTCATCGGCGGCGTGGCGATCGAAGCACACGCGGCAAGATCGAACCGCAGGATTAAAATCTAACGGACCGCGATTAACGAGGACTTACGAATCCACGAGACCACGCGGTGGATCGGAGGCGTTGGCGATGATCCGACGGTCCAACTCCTCTCCGCGCAAATGGCGCCGCCGAGACGAGATCCACCGGCGATGAAGATGGCGATCCTCCACACGGCGCCCGGCGAGCTCGGGCAGCGAGACCTTGCGCCTCGCTGCGGTGCGGGACAAGGACCTCAATGCACTGTCGGTTCCTTAAATAGGCGGACGGAGGCGTGCGGGCGGCGGACACGGACTCGAGTCCATCGGCGACACGGCGGCGCGGCGGAGGAGTTCAAACGGAGGCGACAACCAAGAACCCTCCGATTGCCAACGAACGCCCGATGCGACCCGACGCGCACGATCAGATCTGTCCAACTCCGAAACGACGGATGAGATCTCCTCTTACTCTAAACGCATCGGCTTAACTGGCGCCGCTTGATCTTGATCCTACGGTCCTCTGCGCTAGGGTTTAGGTTTTACGCGCGATTGCTTCTGACCGCCCGATTCAAGATCAACGGTTGACGCTAAGCTTCTAGAATTTGGGCTTCGTGGTCTGCATGAAGCGGCCGACCTGCACATGAGATGGGCTACGGACCGATCTTATTTAATTTGATTTTAAAAGATTTCTTATTTAAAATAATTACAAAAATTCATTTTATTTGTTTTAGGCAATAAAATAATCAGGAAAAATCCAAGAAAAATCTCAAAAATACTTTGAGACATTCTGGACTCAACTAAAATATTTTTGGCAAAACTTTATTTTAACTTTGCACATATTTAAATAGATTTGAATAAAAGGCAATAAACTTGAAATAACATTTAATTCCAATAAATCCAGAAAAATCCAAATAAATTCCAGAGAATCACAAATGCACATTTAAGCAATAAAATAATATTTGGAAGATTTTTGGGATGTTACACTTTTCTTGTGAGATAAAGGTTCCTTCCTTCAATTGCTTGATTTGGAATCCCAGAAAGAATGACAGTTCCCCAATCATAGACATCTCGAACTCTTTGGCCATCATGTCACCAAATTCTTTGCAGAGAGAATGATTAGTACAACCAAAGATAATATCGTCTACATATATTTGACAAATCATTAATGTTCCATTGATGTCTTTTAGAAACAACGTTGGATCAACCTTCCCAGTTTTGAAGTTCTTATTAAGTAGAAAATCTCTAAGACGCTCATACCATGCTCTAGGAGCTTGTTTTAGACCATAGAGTGCCTTAGATAATTTGTACACATGATTTGGCAAGTTTGGGTCTTCAAAACCAGGTGGTTGCTCAATATAAACAGTTTCATCAATGAATCCATTAAGAAATGCACTTTTCGCATCCATTTGAAAAAGAGTGATATTGAAATGAGTAATAAAGGCAAGAAGAAACCGAATAGCTTCAAGACGTGCCACTGGGGCATAAGTCTCTCCGTAGTCCAGTCCTTCTATTTGAGTAAATCCTTGAGCTACAAGTCTGGCTTTATTCCTTATTACCACTCCATTTTCATCTTATTTGTTTCGGAACACCCATTTTGTACCAATAACATTGTGATCCTTTGGGCGATTTATTAAGCTCCAGACTTTGTTTCTTTCAAAATTGTTAAGTTCTTCTTCCATAGCAATTATCCAATCAGCATCTTCTAGAGCTTCTTCCACTGTCTTAGGTTCAATACAAGAGACAAAAGAGTAATGTTCACAAAAGGAAGCTTGTCTAGAACGAGTTTGAACACCCTTACTGATCTCACCAATGATTTGGTCTAAGGGGTGATCCTTAGCAATGGCATGATGACTTTTGATGAAGACTGGCCGATCTTGTTCTTTTTCTTCCTCTCCATCTCGAGTTCCATCATGGGGCACCATTGATTGAGTAGGAGGTTCATCCTTGTCTTCCTTTGGTTTAATATCACCTACTTCCATCTTTCTCATTGCTTGTGCCAAACCCTCATCTCCTACATCTAAATTCTCATGCTCATCTTGTGAGCCATGAGATTCATCAAACTTTATATCATAAGTTACTTCTACCAGTCCAGTTGAATTATTAAATACCCTATAAGCTTTTGACTTAGAAGAATATCCTAGCATGATGCCTGTATCACATCTAGTTTGAAATTTACCCAAATGAGTTCTCTTTTTATAGATATATACTTTACAACCAAATACACGAAAATATGATATATTTGGTCTTCTACCCACCAATAATTTATAAGGAGTTTTCTTAAGCAATCTATGGAGATAAAGCCTATTTACAGCATGGCAAGCAGTGTTGATAGCTTCAGCCCAAAAAGCATCAGAAGTTTCATAATCATCTAGCATAGATCTAGCCATTTCAATCAAAGTTCGATTCTTTCTTTCAACCACACCATTTTGCTGAGGAGTATATGTAGCAGAGAGTTCATGCTTAATTCCTAATTCATCACAGTATTCAATAATATTTGTATTAACAAACTCAGATCCATTGTCACTTCTAATTTTCTTGATGGGACAATCAAATTCATTTTGAGCCCATTTAGCAAAAGTTTTGAAGATTTTTCCAACTTCACTTTTATTTGGCAAAAAAAGAATACCCAAGTGAATCTGGAGAAATCATCAACAATTACCAAACAATATGAGTTACCACCAATGCTAGCATGTAACACCCTAATTTTTGCTCTAACTTAAAGTTTGGAGTATTTTTATTTTTGTGAATTTTTTTGGGAATTTATTTAAATTTATTTGGATTTATTCAAATAGGGCTTTTCTTGAAAACAATTGAATAATGGAAAAGTTTTTGCAAAGTTTTATTGCAAATATTTTAATTGAGTTCCAAATATCTCAAAGTAATTTCTGGAATTTTTCTAGAATTTTTCTGCTATTTTAAAAGCTCCAAATGATTTAATTGAATTTCTAGAATTATTTTAAATGTGAAATGATTTTAAAATCAGTTGAACAGTAATGGGCCGAGCCCATTACTGTGCGTGCCGCAGCCCGCCCCGCCGAAACCCTAGCGCCGCCCCGCCCAAGCCGTCCGATCCGGATCGCACGCCTGTGCGTGTGCCACGTCGCCCGTGCGCGTGAGCCTTCGGATCATCACCGCCGACGAACGCAGGATCGCGCCCGTCACCGCCCCGCGAGATCGCGGAGAGACGTGGGCTTTGATGGCCGTGATTTCGCCGGCGATTTCGCGCCGCGGCGGCGATCCTTAAGTCCCCGTTGAAGTCGTCGTGCAGAGGCCTTCGCGCCGCGTCTTTCGACTCCTCGCACGCACGCCGAGACCCTCTCTAGCGCCTGAGCGAGCTCGCCGTAGTTGCGTCTTTGTGCCGCCGCGGTTTTTCGTCGTTTTCTTCGCGCGGTTTCTCTCGCCGTCGCCAAGGTCACCGGAGTAATCCTTCCGCCAAGCCGCGTCGAACGAGCCACTTCATCACGCCGAGAAGCCCGTGAGCGTCGTGGGCTGCGTCATCTTCCTCAACTCCGTGACCTTTTCTTCTGCGCGCGCGTCGCCTTCACCGAAGCCGTCGTCCGTCCGATCTTCATCGTGACGCTTTTGGTTCGTCCACGTCTCTTGTCTTTGTGTTCTTCTAGAGTAGATCTGTACCGTTAGATCTGGTTTGAACGGTAGGGATTAGATCTAGATTCTGCGGCTAGATTTAATGCGAACCCTTGGATCTTTTTTGGACGCGTAGGATTGAGCCACGTCGCGCCTTGAACAGTAAACCGCTCGGGTACCGTGGGCCGTTAGATTAGATCTAAGCGGTAGAGATTGGATCTGGTTTTGCCCTAAGGATCGCGCCGTCGATTTGAGCGTCGCGCGGAGGTGGCACCGTACCCTCGCCAAATCGCGTCGGCCGGCGTGGGCGTTTGGACCGGCGGAGACCGATCCACCGTCAATTTGGTGCACCGTCGCGATTGCGCCGCGTGTCGTCGCATGAACCGAGAGGCGTCGCGATGGTGCGGTGGTCTTGGCGTTGGATCCGAGCGCCGTTGGATGTGCGACGCGTGGAGGCGTGGGAGCCGAGGCGCCGCGTTGGATGCGTGGTCGATCATTGGATGCGACGCGCGTGTCGACGCATCTCGGGCGCGCGTGCGCGTGAGGAGATCGGCCGTTGATTCAACGAGCGGCTCGGATCTTGCCGCGTCGCGATGCTGATTCAGTGAACCGAGTCCACGGTAGACCGAGCCGAGCCGTGAACCCAGTTCATAGACAGAGCGACGTGGCGGCCTGCAGGCGTGCCACGTGTCGTCTTGGCGTCATCACGGCGTCACAAATATGTTATATATAAAAATATTTTGGCGAAATTCTTTTATGTGCTGACGTCATCATGATGCAATGCTGACGTCATAAATGCGAATTTTTCAGTATAAAAATAATTGGGAAAAATCGGATTTCTTAATTTCAGATATTTTGATTTTATTCAAATTTCAAATGACTATAACTTTTGCATTTTAACTCGGATTTGGGTGATTCAAATTTCTAAAAATTCATAAAATTATGATCTATTTAATGATGAATTTTATTTGAATTTTGAGGCCATTTAGTCCTCTATATTAGATTTTTATTGTATATTTTGTTTGTTCGCGAGACGCAAATTTTAGGAAAGTTTCGAGGAAGAATTAGTCGCTCAAGACCAAGCTTGAACACGACCAGCAACTCTTTGAAGGCAAGTGATGCTTTGATCATTTTGATCCCAGGTTTTTAAAATGTAGTTTATGCTTTGAATCTATGCATGCTTATTTATTTAAAATAAATTTAAATTGATTTGGGATAATGTAGTTAATCAACCCATTTTGTTATGCCACCTTGAATTATTAATTGTATGCCTAAATCATTGTCACCCTAAGTTTGATTATATTAGTTGGATGCTAATATTGTGCCAACACGGAGGCTAGGCCGTGAGTAGATGCTTAGCCTTGCATCGAGTCATGAATGATCTTCGAGAAAAATGCTACAAAATTGACTAATGGAATATTGAATGTATTTTGAAAAGTGGTGTGATGATGCCACATGATGAGATTGAGGTCTGATGACTGTGTGGTTCCGCATCGATGTTGAGTTATTCTTGGCATGTGTTGCACGATAATCAAGCTGGGTGGGAAATGATTTAGGCCGGGCAAGTGGCAAGAGGTGTGCTACTCGTGGGCTGTGTGGCGATGGGTTGATGAGTGTTGTGAGTCTGTGTGCCACAATGGGTCGTGTGCCACTGTTGAGTGTTGGAAGTCTTGCCTTGGTCGATTAAGGACTTCACCTTGCAAGCCTTTGATCCGAGTCACCCGTACAACCACATGTCCGATATGGGACGGACCTAGTTGACTAGGGTTCGATATCTTTCCTCCGATACCTCGGGGTGACAAGATACAGGGTGTATCTGTATGGGGCGTACGTGCTACGGCTTGGTACCCATCCAACGGTGGTTGGCCGGTCCTATACTTGGCTGTGTGAGGGAAGTGATAGTGAAGGCAATCTGGGAGAGGTTCTTTGGTTAAGGTAGAGGTTCGAAAAGCTTTGTTGCGGACAATCACTGTGTGGTGGCGGGTTGTATCTTGTGGGTAAAGTGTACAACCTCTGCAGAGTGTCAAAACTATTGAATAGCCGTGCTCACGGTATTGAGCATTGCTCGGGATTACTGATCAAGGGGTAGATTTTCTTAAACAAAGCGTGGAAGGGGTGGTGTGTGCCAAGTGTTAAAATGAACTATTATAAGGTGTGTGCGAGAATCTTCGATGAAAAACCATTTGAAGAAATTAGTATTACTTATAACTATTCCATTGCTTTAAATTAAATAAGGTCTTGGTTTAAAAATCTTTGTTGATGCAAAAGAACCATTTAAGCCCAACCTTTGGAATAAGCTTTGCATATAGTAATAGCGTTGCATCCTGTGCATTACTTGTTGAGTGCCTTGTGTACTCATCCCACCTTGCTTATCAACCCCAACATCAGTGGAGGAGACTACACCGGTTTGGGAGGAGGAGTACATTGAGGACCCGAGCAACTAGGGGGCAAGCCCAGTCGGTTGCCTGTGGCAAGATGAAGGCTTCCACGATAGTTGTTTATGTTCATTGCTATTTCTTTTCTCTCAATAATGTAAGCCTGTGTGGCTTTCTTATCTGTAAGGAGACCATAAGGTCGTATAACTCGGTTTATATACATGTTTGCACTAATTATTCTTATATCTTCGTGAATGTGCGTGATGTGCAACCCAGTATGGTTGTGTGTGCTAAGCGTGATCTGGGTCGCATGAGAATACATAGAGGGTTCGGATCTGCAGGTTCGGGTCCCGACATAGCATATGAAGTGGGACCAAATACATCCATATGCAGAAGCTCAAGTGGTCTAGTGGTGGACATGATACTTTTGATTGGGTGAGAATTAGCTACTTGTTTGCACCTTGACAAGCCTTTGCATAGCTTATTCTTTTCAAATTTAACATCTTTCAAACCCACCACTAGTTCATTTTAAAAAGCTTTTGAGATTAGACATACCTACATGCCCAAGGCAGTGTTTGAGCCATCCAAGAGAGACTTTAGCTATCAGGCAGGTCGAGATGCATGAGGAGTTAGATTTGAAATCTACTAAATATAGGTTTTGAAATCTGAAACCTTTGAATATAAGCTTTTCATTTTTATCAAACACAGTTACCCCATCATATGAGAATATACAATGGAATCCAAGATCACATAATTGAGCAACAGATAATAAATTGAAATTTAAGGAATCAACAAGAAGAACATTGTCAATAGAGTGATCATTTGATATAGCAATCTTACCAAGACCTTTTACCTTTCTTTTGTTGTTGTCTCCAAAGGTGATTTTGTGACTTGGATCACTTTCTCCTTCAATTGAAGTGAACATTCTTGAGGTACCAGTCATGTGTTGAGTGCGCCACATCAATAATCGGGACCGGATTTACAAATCGAAAACCTCGTGTATCTTGCACTAGTCCAGATCACGCTAGTGCACACAGTGGAAACATAGATGAAATATCATTCCATACAACGAATTAACTAAGAAGAAGCAAATTATTATTGAATAAAGCAAACGACCTTATGGTCAATGTTTACACCATTATGCCTTAAGGGCTTAAGAAACAAATACTATTGCAAATGGAAAAGATAACTTGAGCCATTCGACATGCCACGTGCAATCGTGCGGGAACGCCTTCCTAATCCACGTAGTCTTCATAGAATTCCTCCTCATGATATTCATTATCTCCTTCAAAGAATCGATCAACAAGGGCATAAAGCCGTGAGTACAAAGGTACTCGACAAGAAGTCGTAGGGAATTGATGCAATATATTCATGCACGGCTTGACAAGGATGGCTATATGTTTCATTTGCAGAAAGCAATAACTTGAATTGAAATAAAATAAATAGATTGAAAGCATATTTATGAAAACATAAATAAATAACTGGTAGATCAAAGATAGACAACAAAACAACAGTGAACTCCCCGTTCACATCCCAACAATACCACATTCCACAATTCATGAAAACACTTTATACCTCGTGTGAAATTCCCGGGCTTTGTCCATGATCATGACGCTTGCTATTCGAATAGTTTTACACTCTGCAGAGGTTGTACAACTTTACCCACAAGACATGAACATCTCTTTGTGCAAGCGTTACTAACACACTTCCTTTGGTGTGTCGCAGAGATATCATGACAAAGCCTTTACAATGCCTTTATCTAAACTCAGACGCTCGCTAAGGTTTCGCCCATTAGGGCCCTCTCTTGCGCCTTGCGAATCTACCCGTCCATCCGGAACCCACACCACCAATTGGCGTTACTCAAGGCTAGACATTGCAAATTAATCAGCTAAGCTGTCTCATTCGGACATGTGGTAGTGCAGTTAGGCCCAGTTCAATGGCGCACAAGATTAAGTCCTTAAGTTGTCTCAGGCAAGACATCCACATCCCAATGTGCTAGAAAGCACCCCCTTTACTGCACGATCACATGCCCGAGGGAAAACAATTCGTTCAACCAAGACCAATGGCAACCCCGCCATGGTACAACAAATTTTACAACAGTGGCTACCGGCCACGATTCAATATCTCATTAAGTCAATATTAACATTATTCACATGTGACATGAATCCCAACGTATATGTAAGCGTGTCTAAGCATAGCTACGATAACCCAATGTTGGTATAATGATTATGTCCAACTAGTAATGTCCCAACCTAGGTTTAACAATGGATACATGGCATACAACCAATCAAGGTGGCATAATGTCAACTAGGTATACATCTACTCCCATTAAATAAACATTGATACGTAAATAGCATGCAAGTGTATAAAATAAATTACTTTGCAAACATAGGATCAACATGATCAAAGGTTACGACTTGCCTTGCTGATCTAGTGCTGAATCTTGGTCTTCGAAGTCTTCGTTCGCTCCCTCGGAATTAGCGTCTACCGGAAAAGAAGCAAAGAAACCAAATAAATACAAAACTGAGACTCAAACAAGCTCAAAACTGAAAATAAATGGCTCTGGAAGATAGATCTTGATTTTAGAAAAATTTAGAAACTTGAATCGCCTCAATCGGAGTTCGTATGAGCGAGAACGGGCCTCCGAAAGATTAAATTCAGAGAAAATACAGAAAATCAGAATTTCTGGATTTATTTTTATACGGAAAAAGGATTTATTGCGCAATCGCTGACGTCAGTCGGCTCACGGTGGACTCGGTCCACGGCGCGGCTCGGTTCACCGTGCACCTGGTGCACGGCTGACGTCGGCGCTTGCGTCGGCTTTAGGGCTGACGTGGCGGCAGAGGTGGCGCTGACGCTGGCGCACACGCGGGCAGGCCACGCGTCGCGCATCTGGCGACTCAACCAGATCGGGCGGCCAAGCGGCGCTGCTGCGGGAGGAGGTGACGCGGCGCAATCCGGAACATCCGTAGAAGATCGGACGGCTGGGATTTTCGATGCAACGCGACGGCGAGGGCGGCGGCGCAACTCACCGGAGACGAAGAAGACGCCACGACCGACGGCGGATACGCGACGGATTGGGCGCGAGACCAGACGCACCGGGAAGAGGATGACGTGGGGAACGCGAGAAGACCAACGGCTTCGGCGGATACGCACCGACGGCGAAGAAGAAGGCGGCGGAAGGCTCGGGCACGGGAGGAACTTTGGCGAGCGCAAGCGAAGCGACGAAGGCGGCTAGGGCAGCGGAAAAAGAGGCAAACGAGGCGGCGGAGCGAGGAGAACCTCGGGAGGCGGTTTTGCGGCGCTTAAATAAGGCTCGGGAGGCGTGCGGGGCACGGACTCCAAGACGGCGCCGACACGAACTCGGACGGCGGCGACGGCGGCTAGGGTTTCGCGGGGCAGCGACGCGGCTGCATCGCATCCGTCCACGCGTCGTGCATCGAACGGCCGAAGTGCGCGCGGGCTGGCTGGGCTGCGAGGTGGAGCTGGGCCGAGGCGCGGCAGAGCGAAGCGGGCCGGAGGGAAACAGAATTGGGTCGGAGAGAAGATTCTGCCCGAGTGGGTTTTTGGAAATAAAAACCTTTTCCAATTTTATAAAAATCCAGAAATTCGAATAAATTCAAATAAATATCAAATAAATTCAGAAAAAATCCCCAAAAATACAAAAAAAATCCTTGGAGCACAAGGAACCCAACTAAAACTGAAATTCTTTAGTTTGATGAATAGTTTAGTCAAATTAAATCCTTTCATTTAAGAAAAATCCAAATTAAGCTGGGATTAATTCAAGAAAATGCAAATGGTTTATTTTTGAAATCAACATTCCAAATCTCAAATTTTGGGATGTTACAAACGTCCCCCCCTTAAATGGAATCTCGACCCCGAGATTGAGGCTGGTTAGAGAATATATGGGGAAACTCGGACTTCAAATCCTCTTCTCGCTCCCAAGTTGCTTCCTCTTCTGAATGATTGCTCCACTGGACCTTGCAAAAACGGATGATCTTGCTTCTCGTGATACGCTCTGCGATATCCAAAATTTTCACTGGTTGCTCCTTGTAGGTAAGATCCTCTTGCAGATCAATGGCTTCCAATGGCATCTGTTCCTTTGGCACACGCAGACATTTCTTCAACTGCGATACATGGAACACATCATGGATTAGGCAAAAGATCGAGGCAATTCTAACTTGTAGGCAACCTCGCCTCTTCGTTCCAAGATTTTGAGCGGTCCCACATATCTAGGGCAAGCTTTCCTTTTACTTGAAATCTCTTAACTCCTTTGAGAGGGTGACTCGAGGTAAACATAATCATTGAGCTCGAAACTCAAATCTGCGGCGATTATCGCATAACTCTTACATGCGCTTTGAGCTATCTTCAATCATCTCGAATTAATTGGACTTGCTCTTGGCTTCTTGCGGTATGGCGAGGACCAAACAATTGTCTTTCTCGACTCCTTCCGGTTGAGAGGGTTCGCACTTTCTTCCATATAAGGCTTCAAAAGGCGACATTTGTAAAGCGGCTTGATAACTATTGTTGTACGAAAACTCGCATAGGGCAAACACTTGTCCCACTTGGCACCATAAGTTAAGGCACAAGCCCTTAACATATCCTCAAGAATCGATTCACGCTTTCGATCATCCATCGATTTGAGGGTGATAGGCGATCTTGAATCGAGATGAGTTCCCATGGCTTCATGCGGACTCGCCAAAAGCGAGAGGTAAATTGGCTTCCTCTATCGGACACTATCTTCTTAGGCACTCCGTGAAGGTAGCGATCCTTGACATATATAACTCTGCTAATTTATCTCTTGCATAGGTAGTCTTAACTGGAATAAAGTGAGCTACCTTAGTCAATCGATCCACTATTACCCAGATCGAGTCATAACCTGCTTGGGTCTTAGGAAATCCGGTAATGAAATCCATACCAATTTCTTCCCACTTCCACTCTGGAATCTTCAATGGCTGCAACAATCCTGCTGGCCTTTGATGCTCTGCCTTGACCTTCTGGCAGACATCACAAAGTGCAACATACTCTGCAATCTCACGCTTCATACTAGGCCACCAATACCTTTCCTTGAGGTCTTGATACATCTTGGTACTTCCAGGATGAATGGAGTATAAAGTCTCATGCGCTTCCTTGAGAACAACTCCTTAAGCTCTTTCTGATCTGGTACGCAAATACGCTTCTCATACCAAATAGTACCTTGTTCATCTTCAGTGAAACTTGGGGCTTTTCCTTTCTTCATATTGCTCTTAATCTCCTTGATATCGGTATCATCAACTTTGTGCTTCTCGAATCGATCTTCCAACGAGGGCGACTTCCAAAGTAGCTAAATACCCTTCTGAACCAATTCCAAACTAAGCTTCTGAAATTCCTTATAAAGGGCTGGCTGACTTTCCTTAATCATCAGAGTATTGCAGTAGCTCTTTCTACTCAAAGCATCGGCTACTACATTGGCCTTGCCTGGATGATAATGAATCCCAATGTCATAGTCCTTGATCAATTCCAACCATCTTCTTTGTCTCATATTGAGGTCGGCTTGGGTAAAGATATACTTCAAACTCTTATGATCAGTGTAAACTTCACAACGATTACCAATAAGATAGTGACGCCAAATCTTTAAAGCATGCACTACTATTTGCTAATTCCAAATCATGGGTAGGATAATTAACCTCATGTGGCCTTAGTTGTCATGAAGCATACGCTAAAACCTTCTTATCTTGCATTAGCACACAACCGAGTCCTTGTCGGGATGCATCACGAATATCTCAAAATCCTTCCTATTATCCGCGAATAAGCTTTGGGCGGTTGTCAAACACTTCTTTAACTCTTGAAAACTTTGCTCACACTCTGGTGTCCAAACAAATTTCTTCTCCTTCTTTAGGAGTTGAGTGGCGGTCTAGCTTTTCTAGAAAACCCTTCTATGATACTGGCGATAATATCCCGCCATTCCAAGAAAACTTGATTTGGGGTACCGTCTTGGGTGACTCCCAACTTAGCACATCTCGTACCTTTCCGTGGTCAACAATGACTCCTTCTCCGATATGACATGACCTAGGAAAGCAACTTCTTTCATCCGAACTCACATTTCTTGAACTTTGCATAAAGTTGATTCTCTCTTAACCGTTAAAATTTGGCGCAAGTGATCCTCATGTTCTTCCTCATTTTTGGAGTAGATCAGAATGTCATCAATGAAAACAACAACAAACTTATCCAAATATTCCATGAATACCTTATTCATCAAGGTCATGAAGTAGGCAGGGGCATTGGTCAATCCAAAAGACATCACGGTATACTCATACTGTCCATACCGAGTAACAAAAGCTGTTTTGGGTATATCCTCCTGACGAATTTTCAGCTGGTGGTAACCTGATCTCAGATCAATCTTCGAGAACACTCCAGCTCCTTGAAGTTGATCAAATAAATCATCGATTCTTGGCAGAGGGTACTTGTTCTTGATGGTGACCTCATTGAGTGAGCGGTAATCTACACACATTCTCTGAGTTCTATCTTTCTTTTCAACTAGAAGAACTGGCGCTCCCCATGGCGAAGAACTTGGTCGAACAAAACCTTGATCCTGCAGCTCTTTGATCTGTCTCTTTACTTCAGCTAACTCATTAGCAGGCATCCTATAAGGTCTCTTGGAAATGGGTGGCGTTCCAGGAACTAGTTCTATCAAGAACTCTATATCTCGGTCGGTGGCATTCGGGCAACTCATCCGAAACACATCAGAAATTCATTGGCGATCGCACATCTTCAAACTTATTCCTTTGGCACTGCAAACTTTAATCCTTGATTGATCTCAATCGGCTTGAACTTTTAACTTGGCTCCATCTGGGTGGTTAGGGTGATCTCTATTCCCACAATCCAAAAGCGCTTGGTTCTTGGAGAGCCAATCCATTCCTAGGATCACATCTAGGGACTTGGTGTCTAGGACAATAAGGTTGGCTAGAAATTCTACCCTCCAATTAATATCTTAACCCGGGCAGCCTTGGTTCGTACTCAAATCGAACCAGGAGATTGTACTAATAAAGCAGTCTTAAGAGGCATTGTCTTTAATTGATGCTTTGCGGCAAAACTCAGAAACAAGCGAATCGTAGCTCAAAATCAAACAAAACCATGGCGGATCTTTGAGTTGACTAGGAGCTTACCTAGTATGACGTGCAGTGCGGTGGGCATCCTCGGTGGTGGCGTGATTCACACGGCCTCTTCCAAAGAAAGGCGGAGTCTGGTGGCTTGGTTAGGAGTCAGGGCACTCCACGCCCCGATCCGGGTGGGGTCTTGGTGGCGTAGATCCCAAATTGAAAGCGGATGGCGTCACGGCTTGCTTTCTTGGGCAATTATTTGCATAATGACCGAGTTCATGACAGCTGAAACATGTGACTCCTGCATTTGGATTGTTGTTCCTTTGAGATGGATTCTTTGTTGGTGTTGAGGTTGCGATTGCTGAAGGAGGTGGGCGAGTCTTTGGTGCAGTGTTCTAAATGCATTCGAGGAGTGAAACGAAGCGGTGTTGAGCATTTGTTACGACTCTCTGCTTGGTGACTCGATGGGCTCCATCTTGCATCATCTTTCTCTTACGGATTCTTCCAACTCCGACGAGATTCCTCAATAAGCATAGCTTTATCTACAAGGTCTTTGAAAATCTGCATAGTCATTGCCAATGACTTGCACATTTAGTCTGGATTGAGTCCACGCTTGAACTTCTTCCGCGAGCATCATCTGTAGCTACATCCTCCGGAGCGTAGCGAAGCGAGTTGAGTGAACTTATTGAGGTATTCACTCACCGACATCCCTTCTGCTTAAGCTCTCGAAACTCATTCTTCTTCATTTCCACCTTTCCATCGGGAATATGAGAGTGGCGAAAGCGGTGGAAAACTCGCCCAAGTGATAGTCGAGGATCATCATGGGCGGCACTATAGTTCTCCCACCATTCGTGGCGGTGTCCTCCGGTGATGGCGGCATAGAGAACCTTCTCACGATTGGTGCTTTGGGCAATTTCAAGCTTCTTCTCAATGGAGCGGATCAATCATCGGCGTCAATGGTTACGAAGAGTTGGGGAAAGTTGGCGGACGAGTCCTCATAAATTACGCTAGCTTGGACCGAGACGAGCTTGAGGAGGTGCAAAGCAGCAGACTTGGTTTTGTTGGTTCAACAGATTTGCTAGGGCAAGCTGCGATGCAGTTCTGGCGATTCATCATGTTGTTCATGTTACGCATCATTGTATTCATTAGCTGAATCGAGCTGCGGAAAATGTCCCATGTTCAGTGCATCACTTCTTTGGAGGTGGCGGTGGTGCATTGGGGTTGGAGTTGGTGTTGGCACTGGCACTGGCATCCGCTGGAGAACAATGACCGGCTCCAGAACGAGTGTCAACCATCTGAGGTGCAGCACAAGGGTTTGATAGGTAAGAGGGAAAAGCAGTAGACGAGTGGTAAGATCATCTAGGGGAGAAGGTAATACCCAGGGATAAAAGGACCCTCTGTGTATACTGCACTAGTCCAGGATCACGCCAGTGCACACAGTGGAAACATAGATGAAATATCATTCCATACAACGAATTAACTAAGAAGAAGCAAATTATTATTGAATAAAGCAAACGACCTTATGGTCAATGTTTACACCATTATGCCTTAAGGGCTTAAGAAACAAATACTATTGCAGCGGAAAAGATAACTTGAGCCATTCGACATGCCACAGGCAATCGTCTGGGGAACGTCTTCCTAATCCACGTAGTCTTCATAGAATTCCTCCTCATGATATTCATTATCTCCTTGACCCGATCAACAAGGGCATAAAGCCGTGAGTACAAAGGTACTCAGCAAGCTGTAGGGAATTGATGCAATATATTCATGCACGGCTTGACAAGGATGGCTATATGTTTCATTTGCAGAAAGCAATAACTTGAATTGAAATAAAATAAATAGATTGAAAGCATATTTATGAAAACATAAATAAATAACTGGTAGATCAAAGATAGACTACAAAACAACAGTGAACTCCCCGTTCACATCCCAACAATACCACATTCCACAATTCATGAAAACACTTTATACCTCGTGTGAAATTCCCGGGCTTTGTCCATGACCGCGGACGCGGCTATTCGAATAGTTTTACACTCTGCAGAGGTTGTACAACTTTACCCACAAGACATGAACATCTCTTTGTGCAAACGTTACTAACACACTTCCTTTGGTGTGTCGCAGAGATATCATGACAAAGCCTTTACAATGCACTGTCTAAACTCGGTACTGCCCGCTAAGGTTTCGCCCATTAGGGCCCTCTCTTGCGCCTTGCGAATCTACCCGTCCATCCCGAAACCCACACCACCAATTGGCAGTACTCAAGGCTAGACATTGCAAATTAATCAGCTAAGCCTGTCTCATTCCAGACATGTGGTAGTACGGTTAGGCCCAGTTCAATGGCGCACAAGATTAAGTCCTTAAGTTGTCTCAGGCAAGACATCCACATCCCAATGTGCTAGAAAGCACCCCTTTCTTGCGATCACATGCGAGGGAAAACAATTCGTTCAACCAAGACCAATGGCAACCCCGCCATGGTACAACAAATTTTACAACAGTGGCTACCGGCCACGATTCAATATCTCATTAAGTCAATATTAACATTATTCACATGTGACATGAATCCCAACGTATATGTAAGCGTGTCTAAGCATAGCTACGATAACCCAATGTTGGTATAATGATTATGTCCAACTAGTAATGTCCCAACCTAGGTTTAACAATGGATACATGGCATACAACCAATCAAGGTGGCATAATGTCAACTAGGTATACATCTACTCCCATTAAATAAACATTGATACGTAAATAGCATGCAAGTGTATAAAATAAATTACTTTGCAAACATAGGATCAACATGATCAAAGGTTACGACTTGCCTTGCTGATCTAGTGCTGAATCTTGGTCTTCGAAGTCTTCGTTCGCTCCCTCGGAATTAGCGTCTACCGGAAAAGAAGCAAAGAAACCAAATAAATACAAAACTGAGACTCAAACAAGCTCAAAACTGAAAATAAATGGCTCTGGAAGATAGATCTTGATTTTAGAAAAATTTAGAAACTTGAATCGCCTCAATCGGAGTTCGTATGAGCGAGCAGGCCTCGAAAGATTAAATTCAGAGAAAATATAGAAAATCGAATTTCGGATTTATTTTATACGGAAAAAGGATTTATTGCAATCGCCGGCGTCGGTAGGCTCACGGTGGACTCGGTCCATGGCGCGGCTCGGTTCACCGTGCACCGTGCACGGCCGACGTCGGCGCTTGCGTCGGCTTTAGGGTCGACGTGGCGGCGGAGGTGGCGCTGACGGCGCGACACGCGGCGAGCCACGCGTCGCGCATCTGGCGACTCAACCAGTCGGGCGCTGCGGCGGCTGCTGCTGGGAGGAGGTGTGGCGCAATCCGAAACATCCGTAGAAGATCGGACGGCTGGGATTTTCGATGCAACGCGACGGCGAGGGCGGCGGCGCAACTCACCGGAGACGAAGAAGACGCCACGACCGACGGCGGATACGCGATGGATTGGGCGCGAGACCAGACGCACCGGGAAGAGGATGACGTGGGGAACGCGAGAAGACCAACGGCTTCGGCGGATACGCACCGATGGCGAAGAAGAAGGCGGCGGAAGGCTCGGGCACGGGAGGAACTCGGCGCAAGCGCAAGCGGCACGGCGGCTAGGCGTGGAAAAAGAGTCAAATGAGGCGGCGGAGCGAGGAGAACCTCGGGAGGCGGTTTTGCGGCGCTTAAATAGGGCTCGGGAGGCGTGCGGGGCACGAACTCGGACGGCGGCGAGGCGGCTAGGGTTTCATGGGCGGCGGCGCGCGCATCGCATCCGTCCACGCGTTGCGCATCGAGCGGCCGAGAGCGCGCATTGGTCAGTCATGAGGTGGAGTGGCCGAGGCGCGGCAGAGCGAAGCGGCCGGAGGAAACAATTGGGCCGGAGAGAAGATTCAGCCCGAGAGGGTTTTTGGAAATAAAAGCCTTTTCCATTTTAATAAAAATCTAGAAATTCGAATAAATACAAATAAATTCAAATAAATATCAAATAAATTCAGAAAAAAATCCTCAAAAATACAGAAAAATTCCTTGGAGCACAAGGAACCCAACTAAAACTGAAATTCTTTAGTTTGATGAATAGTTTAGTCAAATTAAATCCTTTCATTTAAGGAAAATTCAAATTAAGCTGGGATTAATTCAAGAAAATGCAAATGGTTTATTTTTGAAATCAACATTCCAAATCTCAAATTTTGGGATGTTACAATAACCCAATGTCTGCCTCCACTTTTATAGTTTACCTACAAGTTCATCTCTTTACTTTAAGTACCTAAATACTTTTGGGTCCTTTGATGTTAGTTATAGCCAGTTTAGGTTTAAAAGGATTTAACAACATGGCCTTAGGTACCCAGACAGCTTTAAGTTTCTTATTAAGATTTGAGGGACCTACATATTTTACATTTGTTTTGCCTCTAAAATCTTTAAATAGCATGTAATGGGCATCTACCATACAATCCCTTTTGACATGAGAAATATTTGCAAGATAGCAATTTTTAGATTCATGATTTGATTTATGACAGTAATAACATTGAATGCTTTTCTTGACAAAAATTTGTTCAATATGACTTGGTCCAGTTTTATTAGGAAAACTGTTGGGTTTATACCTTAAGCCCTTTTTGCCCAAGTTGGGCTTCTGTCCAACAAGAATTTTGTCAAGAGTAGCACTACCCAGAAAGTATTTTTCTAAGCCTTTATCAAAAGTGGCTATCTTAGCTTTTAGTTCTTCATTCTCATTTTTAAGCTCCTTGGCATAAGAAGCATATTTGCAATTACCTTTGCAAGCATCACAAGAACTGAAGGTCATGATTTCTTCTTTAGATAAGTCACATGAGACTGATGCGTCACATAAAGAAACATGACTGGATTTTTTTGGCTAGCATTTCATTTTCAATTTCTAGCTCACAATAGTTAGTCTGCAAGTCTTCATGATCCCTAGCAAGCAAAGCATGACTTGTAACTAGATCATTATGAGTTTGTACAGACTTTTCATGTTCATGCATAAGCTTTTCATACTTGTCTGATAGCGACTTTTGATCATTAAACAAGCCAGTGATAGTCTTCTTAAGAGTTCTAGTTGAATTTGTTTTATCATGCAAAGCATTATTTAGTTCTTCAACTAGTTCTACTAGCTCATCATAAAAAGGTGAGTCACTAACATTTTATTCATTTGATCTTGCCATCAGACAGAGAGGAAATGAGGGTGGTGGTGGAGTTGACTCATCTAAGGCAAGCCCAGCTAGCCCCTTTGACTTTGAACTTTCATCATCTGAGGATGAGTCTTCACTTGCACTTTCATCATCATTGACCCATTCTTCTATGTGAGCTTCTCCTTTTCCTTTCATCACAAATCTCTTGGAGTAGCTTTTCTTGAAAAACTTCTTCTTGGGCTTTTCATGAGTCTTCTCCTCATCCTCATCATCCTTATTCTTGTACTTGCCCTTTTTCTTTATTTTGTTGGGACACCGAGCAGCTATGTGTCCCTTTTCATTGCATTCAAAGCATACAACATTAGAAAACGGATTTTTCTTTGAGTAAGAATTTGACCTTTCTTTGTCTTTGAAATTGACTCTTCTCATGAGTTTGTTGGCTCTTCTCATGAGTAGAGCTAGCTTCTTCACATCTTCATCCTCATCCTCACTTAACTCATCATCATCTTCGTCAGATGAGTCTTGTATAACTTCCTTGGCTTTGAGTGCGATGGATTTCTTCCTTGGAGCATCTTCATCAGTCAATGTGAGCTTATGAGCAGATATTTTACCCAGTAGCTCGGTTGGAGTGAGCCTTTTAAGATCACCACTGTTGGACAGATATGTGATCAAGCTATGATATGCCCAAGGAAGCACTCTGATCATCTTCCTGCATACTTCAACATCTAAAATTTTAGTTCCTAGGCTTTTTAGTTCATTGACAATAGGATTTAGCCTAGAGAACATGTCATACCATTTTCTTGCAAAAGCATTTTGAATTGATCAGAATTTTCTCGGACAACATAATATTTTTCTTCTTTTACATCAGAAGTACCTTCATGATTTCTTGTAATGTTGTCCATATATCATAAGTAGATGTAAGATTACTTACTCTATCAAAAACTTCTAAGCTAAGACAGGAAAATATGGCATTTCTAGCTTGAGCATCATACTGCATATTTTGAATCTCACCAGGAGTGGGTTCACCATATGTAGATTGCCCTTCAGGCATGACACGAGGAGGTAAAGGCTTCTCTGTAACCCTCCACACATCATACCCGACAGCTTCTAAATAGCATCTCATCCTAATTTTCTAATAAGCATAATTTGTGGCATCAAAAACAGGTACTCTACCAATACTAACAGTTACGGATCCATTTCCCTCGGCCATTTAACAAAGCTAGTTAAGCTAAACAAGGTAAACCTTGCTCTGATACAACTTGAAGGATCTAGTTGCCTAGAGGGGGTGAATAGGCAATTATTTAAAGTTTTAATTTTTTTATTAAAACAATTCATAATTCTTTAAGAGAGAATAGTACAGAACAGAAGTAAAAAACAAACAATGAAAACAGCGAAAGCAATAAAGAGAAATAGATCACAAAGAGATAGAGATTTATCCAGTGGTTGAGTGCACTCTAATCCACGTTGAAGCACTTCTTCCAAGTTTTGCTTCTCCAAAGCTAGTCATGATAGCTCGGTGATCACTCGGGTAACTCTTTCACTACTCCGGTGAGGTGAGTTCCAAACCTCTCACAATCACGGTGGCCTTCCACAATCACCTTTGGACAGTCGCCTGTTCACTTTCTCCAAGTGTCTAGGATCACTAAGATCCAAGAGTAATAAACTTTGCACAAGTTCTATCTCTTGGTTCGCCATAATTCACACAACTAGACTCTGGCTTGGAGCTAACACACTTAGAGATGTTTGAGAATTATGGTGTGAAGTTGAAGCACAGACTCCTTTTTGAGAATGAGAGCTATTTTTCCAATACTAAAATGTAAGGAGTTCATCTATATTTTTGGTAGATGGCTCAGGAAATGCTTATATAGCCATTTGGAATGAATATAGCCGTTACACCTGCTACAGTAGCCGTTGGACGTGTCAGATGTCAGAAATATCAGAAATATACATGTACAATGGACTAAGCAACAGTACCTAACGATACTAGACATGTGTATGACGGACCAAATTTGAGCATTCACGACGGACCAAAAAATTGGTCCGTTGTACATGGGTTTTTCATAGAGATTGGTCCGGCATACAACTGAGAGATATACATGTGTGTCGGACCCAAGTTTTGGTCCGTCATACATGAACTTTTCAAGAGTTAGGTCTGGCATAGAGACACATGTACGTCGGACCAAATGTTTGGTCTGTCATACATGGACTTTTCAAGAGTTAGGTCTGGCATAGAGACACATGTACGTCGGACCAAATGTTTGGTCTGTCATACATGGACTTTTCAAGAGTTAGTAGCCAAAGACCCTTTTTCAACATAGATAAGTTTTATTCAAGCGTTTTACTTTAGCAACGGACTAAGCTTTTAAGCACGAATGTTTGGTCCGTTGTCAAAGTAAAACCCTTTTGAATGATAAAGGATATTCATTTAAGGTTTCATTAAATAGGACAACACAGTTTGGTCCGGCCAAAGGCTTAGGGCGAAGAGTCTTGGGACCAAAATATTTGGTCCGCTGTAAATGGAAAATGGAGAACATGTTTGGTCTGTCACGGAGAAGTGAATATAACATGTATGTCGGACCAAATTATTTGGTCCGTTATACATAGCAAACCCTTGGCTATCAGATGATTTTCAAGGAGGTTTTTACCAAGGATGAAGGAATATGAAAACAAGAGATTTTGGTCCGATGATCAGATATTTGATAGGAGTTTTGACATAGAAGAGTTTCATGGTTGGATCAAAGAATCTTCTTGACTTTAAAAGAATATGCTGTGTATGCAACAGACTGAAGAAGTGGATAGCTGAAATTTGGTCCGTTGTACTAAGAGTTATGATTTAAAGGACAATGACTAAGTGTCTTTTGCTCCGAAAAATCTAGTTTTGTCTTTGCCTTATGATCCAATCCACTAGCTTGTGCAAAGTCCCTATTTAGACAACCAAAAAAGAAAGAAACAAGCCTAGCTATTTGACTTGAATCATCTCCCAAGTCATAGACTAGAACTAAGCACCTTAATCTTGTTCGTCCAACTTGCTTCTTTATTGAATCTAGCATATGTTCTTCAAAGCTTTGAGTATTATTAACTTGGTCATCAATACCGAAACTATAATAAAACATAATAATAAAATTGAGGGGGCCTAGATGCTATCAAGGTGGTGCCATGATCTAAAACAGAAAATATATGCAAAAACTGAGACAAATATTCATGAAGAGTAACTTATATTAAACAATTTAATAAAGATACTCCCACTAAATCCCATATCCCTCTTATGAAACTTAATGACTCAAGACCCATAATTAATTAGTCTACTAGTGAGCTTTAGCGTTATTGCTAGAAGGCTAATGAATTTGGTAAGCAACCCTTTGCTAATCATATCACTATATGACTCTTGTTGTTGGGTGGCATCTCCATACCCCGTCCCAAACCCTATGCCTCAAGGTCCATAACTATTATGATGACCTCGTCAAGTGTAATCAATGGTTATGTGTGTGAGTGTATGACACAAACCCATTTATTCAAGGAAAGTTAATGGCACCTTGCTTTAGCAGACCTACAATTAATTTATATGATTTTGAATGGTGCAGCCAATTGGGAGGGCATCAATTTTTGCTTAATATCACTTAAGGGACCTTTATTTCTACCATGTTAAAAGCATTCGAAACTACTATATAACATGCATAGAAATAAGTAAGTAAACAAAACATAAAAGCAATCACAGATAATCACATTAACTGTGACATAGTATGGCCCTTCACATGGTGATCTCCATCGCCATGTTTCCTGTTCGTCATGCCTCCAAGTGCTTAAGTCCTCCAAGTATTACCACTAAGCTATTACTCCTAATAGCACTAGTAATAAATTACAAGGAGTGGAGAAACATCACAAGTCGACACGCAAGCCGTTAATATAAATATAGACAACCTTGGTCTGTAATTAAGCATGACACGCAGGCCATTAAAATTACACGCATGCATCATATACACAAGGGGCCATACTATTCACATCAATCCTGCAAAAACAAGTTATGTATAGAATCGTATTCTACCAAACGATGTGAACTCGCAATGAACTATAAGGCGCCGTACACATACGACGGTCCCGCTAGCCGTTTAGCGGGCGGGGTTTGAAGGGGCAGCACCCCTCGCGGGTCGAGGGCAGAGCCCTTGCGAGTTCGGGCAGCGCCTGAAACCTCTTTGAAAAACACAGATCAAATCAAGAATCCGTCCATGGAAACCTCTTCGAGTTAATCATATTAACTCTATTTTTCGACCACAGATCCGTGTCGATCAATCCCATTGATCTTCGCATGCTGCATGTGGATTTACGTTTCACAGTCTACCCGATGGCAGAAAACCGACCGGTAGGGGTATGTAGTGGCGCAACCATAACAGCACGTTCACAGAGCAATGATCTTGAACCCATCGAGGAATACCGAATATGAATTAATCAAATTAACTAGTGCCAAAAACCGATCTATCAAATAGAACGACCAATAGAACAGCAATAGGTCACATCTATTACTACCGCATATCATCATATGCATCTATTCCGAATCTAAAACTATGCAGCAAGGCTCTGATACCACTACTGGGGAACGGGTAGGCTACTCTAGCGAAAAATCAAAATTTTCTACCGCGTAACCAATGCAAGTTATAGATCACAGAATTACCACTAGACGCGCAGACCCGTAGCGGAAGTAGAGTCGATGTAGCATGGTGGTGCAGGTGTAGTCGTACTAGCCACGCTCCTCCTCCAACAACTTCTTGTGAGCGACGCAGGTTGCGGATCGTCCTAGCATTGAAGCTTCGCAGCAACGCCTCCAAGGTATCCACATGTATGGGGCAGAAACACCACGCGCTGGAGTGCTAGCGCCGACTGCGCGGTTCTGGGCGAAGGAGGGGTGGTGGCTAGGGTTTCAGGAATTCCGAATTCCTATTGTGTTTTTCGTGTGTCTCTCTCTTCTTTGCAAAGCCACAACCTCCTCCCTTTATATAGACGTTCCTTAATGGGTTTCAACCTTTGAAGCCTATTAGGAACTCTAAGCTCATTACAACTCGGATCCCTATCCGAATTGGTTATAGCCCTTTAAGTGTGTGACCTTATAGGTTCACGTGCACTTGGACATGGCCCGAGTACTCCTACTCGACTAGACATGGCTCGAGTACTCCTACTCGACCAGTCATAGCTCGAGTACCCTTATTCGACTAGTCATGGCTCGAGTACTCCTACTCGACCAGACATAGCTCGAATACTTTTACTCGACGAATAACCGGCAGTGGCCCCTAGCAGGACATGCCGATTCCCAAGTACATGTAAAGATTGGACAAACCTCAACAATGTCCTATATGCATTTCCTTTTGCCTCACGATTTTGGTCAAACCCAAGGCGAGTTGTTGTCATCCTTATTTGGATGGCTCGACCACTGCCGTAACATGGATTCCCCAAATACATCGAGTTAACTCTTTAACTCGATGACTCAAGTAACTTTCTACTTGAGTAGCATGGCCATGCATTTTTTAGAATTCAACCACTCGAGACGCCTAGAGATATCTCTCCCGATACATGGAGGGGCAAATCCTATCTTGATCGACCACGCCTCGCAGCATGTTTCATGACAAACATGAAAGTCATCTTTATAACTACCTAGTTACGGAGTAGCGTTTGATGACCCTTAAGTAAGCCATTACGCATCTTGAGAACATGCGACAATCTCAAATCGAAGGATATAGCATACACATCGTATATGAGACGAACTGATAACATGAAAGAATACAACTTCCTCGTAGTGTCTCAAGGTGGGTCAATCCAACTCCATATTCTCCAACATGTGTTCATATTATTGATTTGATATCTTCATATCTATGACCTATGAAACATGGTCATCAACCAATACATATGCTAGTCTATTCATATGTGTCCTCATATGTTTATCGACTAGGGATCATTTTTAGAATGAACGTCATAAAGATGAATATAGAGTTTCACAAAACAAGTCACGTACTTATTAATCATTATCTATGATGTTATTCAAAGAATAATATCATTGTTTATGAACATTTATAGAAATATAATTATCTTTATGATTGCCTTTAAGGCATATTTTCAATAAAAACGACAGCTGACGGCGAGTCAGGCCTAGCTATCCAGCAGAGAGGGAGGAGAAAAGGATAGGAGACGACAACCAGCCAAAAGAAAGAGAATAGGAGGAACAAGACGAATAGAATGAAAGAGGGATTTCTTTGGTCACTGAAAGTTGACAAGAATTTGCTACTAAGAATCCCAGTCAGTGCCATCTCACCTAAACCCACGTGTAAAACCGCTACTCAGTATTAGAGATGAGGGGCAAAATTAGATAAATGCGAGAGTTGAGAGACCAGGGATACCAAAGAAACGAAAAAAAAGACATTCATCCCTTGCTCGGCTCGACACTTCAGTAAGCTAGTTAAGGCGCTGCACTGAACTTCCTTTGGACTTCTGCTCCCTCGGTGAGTTCGCCCTCGTTTCCGAATCAAGAAACTGACGCAAGTGCGGCGGCGCCGATGGACTGTGCGAACGGCGCGGGAGCTGGCACCGGCGAGGATCGATCGAAGGTGAGCGACAAACACATCCTTATCCCTGCTCCCATTCCTTTCGTTCCATATCGGGATGCCATGCATCCATGTGACCATGTCTGAGCTAAGAGGACCTTCCGGCATCCTGCCTTCTGCATGTGCGCTGGGGAAACTATCCCAAATCGGGATGTATTATAAGGAAAAAAGTGCTTCTTTTTGGGGTGTTCTTGTATCCACCAGCGGTTCGTTGCGATTCTTGTAGCCATGGATGGAACAGAAAGCTTCTGCTTTGTTCCCCTTGCGTGTAGGCTTAACACATTCCGAAGAACTGATGGAATCATGGCAACCCCAAGTTACTATTGTTGCTTTTTCTTTTTTACTTTTATTTTAGTTGGTTCAGTAATTGGGTCGTTTATTGCTGTTTATGTAGGCTTTTTTAGAGACAGAATCGATATATTCTGGTTCTTGGTCGGTACAGATTTGCATAGACCCAAACCGGCTGATTTATCCAGTATAATCGCTTTTAGATGTCACTTAGATATCAGTACTTGCGGTTTCTCTCAGTTGGAATCATACTCTGAGGGCAGCTTTTCCATTACCTCGGAGGCTTGAGCTTTCTTCAAGTGTCATAGGGTTCACATCTAGTGCTCTTAAATGCTTGCATGTAGTAAAATATTTAAGAAAATAAATATAGCTTCTCAACTCTCAAGAGGAGAATTATAAGCTGTATGGGTGCTAGGTAGTTTGTACTAGTGCAGCTAGTAGATTGATGATGCTTTCCGCACTTGGTAGGCACAGATGGATTGACTACTTTGAGATCTTGACCATTAGCCCCTGCTTGTGCTTGTTCCCCAGCCTGTTACCTTATGGGCCTCCAAGCTTATAGACCACACTGTCTTGGACCTCTTGGTGATCATCACAAGCATGACATGATGAATATGATGCTGAAGCATGAAGTTCATTTTTATTCTAGTACAAAATCGGATCTAGGGGTTGAGCATGCGGTATGTTTGCAGCATGTAGATCAAGTGCTGAGTTATGTTGGATGATTGTCTTCAATCTTTTTTATTTTGTTATAAAATCAAATCTAGCAATTGAGTATGCAATATGCTTACAACATGTAAATCATATTGGATATTAATCTTGACACCTTGAAGTCGGTAGATTTTGAGTCCGAGTATGTATATGTGCGTAAGGCAAACCAAGTCTACTAGCCGTATTGGGTTTGTGTCCGAGTCCATGTATGGAAAATTTATCTAGTCGTCAAGGTCCGTTGCATGCATGTTGCATGCTTTCTTTTTCTAGCCGTTCTGCTTGTCCGTATACAAGTTAGATTCGGTTAGTTTATTCTTGTATATAAGCAGGGGTCTTGTATTCCGTTGAAAGTAAAGAAAACAGAAAAGCTGCGGTAGATTGCAGCACCAAAAATCTTTGCTTTTGTGTTTTGCTGAATATCTCTGAATATCAATCGATCGTTTGCTATTCTGTTCGGCTGTACTTGTTTTGTTTCGGTAAGCAGCGACAACTGAAACGCGACTTCAGACGTTCGGCGACAATTGCGACAACAGAAGTTATGCGACTTCAGCGTATCAGCAGATACAACAGAGTTTAAGGTAACAACGATCTTGTGGCTGTGTTCCAACAAATCAACTATTGAGTTATGTTGGATGTTATTGATTTTCTCTTCAATCTTCATAAAATAACTTCTAGTTTGGGATCCTTATTATCAGGTAAGTAACTTGAAAGAAGAAATCCTCCAACTTGTTGGGCTTGCTTGTCATGAAAAAGAGGTACGTAGTCATTTCGAAACAGCTTGGTGGTACAGATTCAGTGTGTCCTTGCTGTTCTGTTCTTTAATCACAGCCTCTTTGATACTATTTGTGGCATTTGTATGACCATATGACAGGAAAAATCACGGACAGAGCTACCGGAGAAGCTCAGGATATGTAACAAATATACGCTAGTTGAATTGTGCCGTTCATTTGATATCCCTTGTTCAACAGCTAATAAGAAGGTAGGTCCAGCTAAATATTTGAAATTTCTTTTATCTACTGCAGTCCAATGCACATGGAAAAATATCTCTTTTATCTTTTGCAGAATGAACTAGTGGCAATTGTGATGGAGTTCTTGATGGAACACTGCTGTGGTATTGGTGGGACAAATCCAGATAAGGTACAAGTTCTGAATTGCAAGTTAATTTGGTCATATAAATTTGTTAAGACACTTTTTCTGGTGTTAATAGAAGATATTTTCCTTTGTCCATCATAACTGGAAGCCTATGTACACCTGTACATGTTAGATTGAACTAGCCTAACTGATATTGTCATTGGCACACGGATTCATTTTCATGAGACTATAATTTATCAATTGCAGAAATTTAAGAAAAGGAGGCGTCAGAGGGAAGGAGCAAATTTATTGGGTGGTAAACCGTCGAAGGTATATCATATCTGCATTGTATTTCCTTTTGCAGTCATGTTCATACGCTTCCAGTTTGTTTTGTTTAGTGCCACTAAAGTTATCTGAATTCTTAGAATTTCATGTATGCTGTGTTCTGCAATTTCTTTCACCATTTTAATAAGCTGCTTCCACATTTTTTTCTTTCTTTCCAAACTACTGTAGAAAAACAAACCAGACGGAACTGCACTGGAAACTCATGGTGACGAGAAAGCAGATGGGAGTAAGGGTGTAGAAGATAGAACAAACTATTCTGAGTTTGACTTGAAGGATAAGAGAAATGAATGTGCTGATGATAAGAAAGGACAATTTCCAAAGGAAGAAGCCAACCCTGAGCCTTCTGAAAGGGTAAATGGCTCTAAGTCAAAGAATTTAGATGGAATTGCTCTGACTGAAGTGCCAATTCCTACAAATGAACAAACACTAGCTACAACACCATCTGCAAAGCTGGTTAGAAACATTGAGGGCGATAACACTAACATAAAGGCTTCAAGAAAGAAAAATACATCTATTACCAAGAAAAAAGCAATCGCTAAGACAGATCGCAAAGACAAATCCTGTGGTATGTTTCTGGATACCATGCTTTCACTTACGCACCTGTGGCTGAGTGTGTGTTGTGTTGTTTGCATATCTGTATGTTGAGAAAATGCTTATAATAAGTAAAACTATGTTCAATATTCGGGAATGCACCATCAGTATTATTTGCTAGAACTGCTTTTATTTATTTATTCACTATTTTGGCTGGGAAAGATGTTTTTTTTAGTTAGATAATTTATCATTTTGGTGGTGCAATGGACTACCTATCCTTTTACTCAACCATTAATGGAACCCTAATAAAGTAACTAGAACATATCCCACACGTTGTTGTGGGAGCAAAGGCGGGCAAAATGTTTTAGATCCATAAAAATTCTTTACATAGTAATTGCAAAGAGAATATATGGTATACACTAATTCAAGAAAATAAATGGTACTGAAATAATCATGTCAAGGGGAGTTGAAATGATCGGTTTAATAAAGAGGTTCTCAATTATCAGGTGCTTAGATTTGAGTTGATGTAGTAGGTATATAATAAAGTAGCTTCTGTAGATGAGCAACGGCACATATTCACATGATCAACTGATCAGATTACTGTGGTTATGTTGATGGCACGGCTTCATGGAAGGGCATTGTTGATTACCTAGAAAATACTTGAAGCATATAGGCAACAGAAATACATTATTGTACTTTGATATTTCATTGCCTGGAGTGGTTACCTGCCAAATAAATGGATCAAAGGAGTTGGCAGTAGTTCTTTCTAAATTAATTTTAGAACTTCACCAACAATTGGTTTGACACTTTGTACTTTTACTTGATTGATACAAAAGATATTAATGAGCTGGTACTAATGTTTTTTTTTTATAAGAAGTGCATGAATTTTATAGTTTTGAATTCATGTGCTACAACGCTGTCTCTTTTCTCTTGTGAATACTACTATTACCTTAGAAGATGTGTCCTTGAAATCCAACTATAGATTGACTTTAACCAATCTCCACTTATTGATGTTATTATGCAAGGTTTAACGTTATTATGCAAGATTTAACATTATTATGCAAGTCTTCTCTACAGATCACATGACATCTAGTTCCTCCTTTAGTCCCTTTCAAAACCTTGTTTCTTGTGTATGAAGGTAAACGGATGTCTAGAGGAGATGCGAAACCTCAAAAGCAGGCAGTGAAACCAAGTAGGGATGAGCTGAGGCAAGCTGTCTTCATAATCTTGGGCACCGCAGATTTTGCCACGGTAAGATACATTATACACCTTTAATTTTTAACAATTTCTCTGTTAGCTGTCGAGTCGTGAGATACAATAATGGTTACATAATTGCCATGTCTCGTCGTTCCATTACAGTCCTCCTATATGTTTCCCTTGATCTGTTTCTTTTGTTTTCTCCCATTTCAGATGACTTTTGGAGAGGTTGTAAAACAAGTTGGTACATCTTTGCTTGCTTCCTTTTTCTTGTCTTTTTATTTGTGATGCTTGGAGATGTGTTTGGTATTGTTCTGGAATTGTGAAGGCATATATGAAGCCTGAATGCTATTTGCTTTATGACAAACTGGAAATTCTCTCATTGGATTTCATATCTTTAGACAAATACTTTGGCAAGGTTTTGTTTGAGAGAAGGCCACTAATAAGGTCCCTGATAGAAGAGGAGCTATTTAGGCTAGCAGAGGAGGTTGAGAAGAAGGAACTGGAAGAGGAGGAAGCAGCAGAAGCAAAAGCTAGAGCTGGACTGGTTGCCAAGGAGAGGGCTCTTCTATGGAAGAGTTGAATCAGATATAGACAAAGCAAATGAACTTGAAGCTGGTCATGGAAAATCTAAAGATGCTGCAAGGAATGTGTTTGCACCAAAATTTGGCAAGTCTAACCATAATCGGCAATGAAATCAAAGATATGGACGTTAACAGACAAGTTAAGAAAGTTTGGAGATATTTATGCTAACGGCAAGATTTTTTTAGGAAATAACTGTTCAAAGATATGGCCGATACGGATACGGGCTTGAAGCGTGTTGTAACAGGACACTATCGCCAAAGGTATAAAAGAAGGACCAAGCGAGCTGCGAGATCATCATCAACACAATACAATCAACCGGTCTTTACTTTTCTACTTTTCATCGACTAGGGTAACACGTAATTTATCCTTTGTAATCGATCTTGATCAATAAAGTTGCGCATCGCCGATTGTTGATCTTCGTCAATTACACCCTGTGTTCGATTTGTTACGATTTTGTTGCGACGCCTTCTTGTAATCGATCGCCTTTATCCTCGATTAGCCTTAATCGGCTAATTAGATTTATCTTGTTACCTTGATCTTAATCGACTTCAAGTGATTGAATCTAAGCCGATTGATTTTGACGATCGGCTTTTGATTGAATTTTATATTTTACCTTATCGATTCGTGTCAAATCGACCGCACGCTCTGAACCGGTGTTAAATGCGGTGTCTTCTTTGTCGAAACCCTACATCAAGTTTTTGATGTCAACACACTCTTGGCATGCCCGGTGGGACCCGCAATGTCTTCATCAGGGAAGTCGATTCCGCCATCAGATCTCAACGCAGAGGCTATAATCGTCCCAACAATGGACGATTTATCTGCAGAGCAACGTCAAGAAATTGAAGCTCGGAAGGCCGCGCTGGAAGAGATGATGCTAAGTTGCTATCAGAAAACTAGACGCGGCGTCACTCAAAAATCCGCCCTGCCGACGGTCAACGCATACAGGAGATGCGGTGTAACGTAACGTAAGCCGATGTCGCCGCTCGCCGAATTATCGGCTATGATTAATCAGTCTGTGCACCACGCTTTGATAAACCAATCATCGGCTCTCGTAACAACGCTTAAGCCGATGATAGCAAATAGCGTTAAATCTATAGCCCAGGAGTTAGCCTCGTCAGGAAGTCTGCTCGACCCATTGCAAGCTCGCAATTATCTTGTTTTCTCAAGATCACAAAACACGCAGAGCACAACGGCCGATCCTAAACCATCGGTACCGTAACTTCACCCCCCACCATGATGCCCACACAACCCACGGTTATACTACCTAGGGACCCTCGGTTAGATGGGGTGAACCATTACCACGCCTATACCGACGCCGCTAAGTTAGATGCATCAAGCAATTTGCGCCCGTCGGCTCCGTTCTCACGCTTTTCCCAATCGGTTTCACGATCGATTGGCTCAGAGATTCCCACAAGAACCCACCCGCTAAGAAATCCAGTCCACACAGGTAGTAACATACTCGTAACCATTTGTCCCAAAGGTCTTTGGAACCTCAAGTCGACGTAATCGGCACGAGCGGTATGATCGCAAGACCGCGAGACAAAGCATAATTGGCAACCCGAGCTCGCGCTCGGGGCGTAACGCCGATTATGACAGATATTATCAAGGGCTGCTATGGCCAATAATGCTAATTGGGCGATCGGATCTCTGCCGTTTTGAGGACCAATTCAAGCATACAACCAAAAGGAAAGGTTATCGGCTATAGAAAGTCGTATCCGATTACATAGATCGCATGCCCTACTCTCATAACTTCGAGTTCAGACTTCGCCAAATTTCTCGGGATGATTCGATCACCACCACGGAACACGTTGGGCGCTTTATCGTGCAATACGGTGAAGCGCCCGATCAAACGAGCTTAAAATTAGACTATTCCGTTGTCTCATGCTGGGCGGCGTTTACTTGGTTTACTTGCTTGCCTCCGAATTCGGTCCATTTATGGAGCGATTTGGAAAGCCGATTTCATGAATACTTCTTTTGAGCGGTTTGGAGCTCGGATTTGGATCCGAGTTACGTGCGGCAAAAGTTTGGGGAATCGGTAACGGATTACATCAAGAGATTTAGAGAAATTAGGAATCGGTGTTTTAGCGTCACATTGCCTGACAACCAACTTGCCGATTTAGCATTTCAAGTTTTGATTCCGCCGCTCAAGGAGAAATTCGGAGGACAAGAATTCACCGACCTTAGCCACTTATTGAATCGCGTATCGGCTCAAGAAAGCCGATTCACTAAAAATAAAGTGTTCAAAGACAGATTTAAAAATAGCAATAACAAAGAAAAGAACAAGGCTAAAGTCAATATGGTTGAGTATTGTCCAAGTGACTCATCGGAAGACGAGGAAGCAGAAATAAACATAGCCGAATGGGTAAAAGGATCCAAAAAGTCCTTAGTCTGTTCTTGGTTTAAGCCGACTAGGAACAAGTCGGAGGTTAAGTACTCTTTCGATGTTTCTAAGTGCGATCGTATTTTGATTTATACGCAAGAAAAGATAATACGATTGCCGGAGGGACATGTGATACCGTCGCCGATGAGATCAAAAACGCAGTATTGCAAGTGGCATCATTCTTATTCGCATAACACTAATGATCGCAATATCTTCCGTCAATGGATCCAATCGCTATTGAGGATGGTCGGTTGAAGTTTGCTGATGAGCCGACCATGCAAGTTGATGTTGATCCGTTTCCCATCAACATGGTACAGTGTTCGGCTAAAGGAAAAGAGCCGATGCACGACGAGCAGAAAAAGGATCGACAAGTCAACATCCAATCAAGCTCGAACGGCGATCAAATACTGAAGATTACAATCGGCTCTTTACAAATAGAAGCCGATCGTGAAGGAAAAAATTCAAGAACCATCAAACCCAAAGGGAATCCTCAGGTAGGTAAATGGTACAAAGCAGAAAAGTCTCCATTAAGGCAGCCAGCGAAAAGGTCAGGACCAACGTTTTTACAATTAATGGAGAAATACGAGAGGATGAATAGCCGACCACGGTATAAGGCTCACCGGTCGGATAACTTGTACCGCACCGAGAATGTGGAGAGGCACATAGAAGGTGTCCTTTGGCGATTTCTTTGGGAAAGAGGAGTAGCGTTGCCATCACCATACACCTGCCCGATGGGACATTATCCCCGAGACGATGGGCCAAGGCAATTGGCCAGAGATAGGCTGTCTAGGCCGATTAGAGAGCAAGGCAGAAGTGACAGAAGGCCTGTCCACGAGAGAATATCCAAACCAGATCAAGAACCGAGCCAAATCAAGATACACAAGCCCAGTTCTAATCAAGAAGATTTGGCTGGTCAAATACGAAAGCCGGTGGAACCCAAACCCAGGTGGTGTCCATCCATCTGAAATGGTCTACGACGACGGCTTCAAAGGCTAAGGACGCAAGAAATCCGTGAAGCCGATGCCGAAAAACAGAGAGACGAAACGTTTAATGAACTTCGTTCAATCAAATGCGTCAAGAAAGAGTGGAGAAGAAAAGAACAAGACGAAGAAGATTTCGAATCGGCTGATGACTTGGATTCTCCCATGATTCGAGAAGACACGCCGCCCATGGATATTAACATGGTGTTCACATTGCCGACCGAGTTCAAAGTTAGAGCCGGATCGGCCAAAGAAACGGTTGCTCAGTTGTGCTCCGCTTGAGCGCCATCTTGAGAAACCTAAAGATGATCATCGGCATCCGAAACCATTGTATTTAAAAGGTTACATAAATGGCAAGCCGATATCAAGAATGCTGGTAGATGGAGGAGCCACAGTGAACCTGATGCCATACACGACATGCAAAAAACTGGGTAAGTCTGATGAAGACTTAATTAAAACTAACATGGTTCTAAACGACTTCACAGGAGACCCCACGGAGGCAAAGGGTGTCATGGTCACAAAGCTGACTGTCGGTAGCAAGACCTTACCGACAGCGTTCTTTGTAATCGATGCCAAAGGAAACTACGTCAGATCGCTTTGGTCGGGATTGGATTCATGCCAATTGTCAGTATTCCGTCGACCATGCATCAAGCTACCGTATGCAGTGGAACGGAGAAGAAGTCGAAGCCGTCACAGCCGACACATCGGCCCATATCGCCATGGCTAGCTCTGACGCGAATTGGCAACACGAAGAAGCTGGCTGCATATCGGGAAAGGCGTTGAATGACTGTGATTTCATCTGTGTAAGCAAATCAGGACTCATGCCGATCAGTGTCAAGCCGGGCACTTTTGATCGGACAAATGAAGTGTTACGCCGATGGGGACAAGAAAAATATTGAAGGCGTTGCAGGATAAAATGCAAAGCTATCGGCAAACAACGGATAGCTACGAAGCTATAGAAGACTTTGAAGAAATTGAAAAGTTAGGTCAAGGTTTTACATCCACCGATTTGCTTGAAGAAGTAGATATAGGTAGCGGTGATAGAAAAAGACCAACTTTTGTTAGTGCAAGTTTAGATGTAGAGTACAAAGAAAAGCGATAAAATCCTTAGAAATTATAAGGATTGTTTTGCTTGGGAATATCATGAGATGCCGGATTAAGCCGTCATTTGGTGGAACATCGGCTACCTATAAAATCGGCTATCTACCGCTTAAACGATATCCTAGGCGTTTCAATCCACCTTGTACCAAATTATAAAAGAAGAGATAGAACGGTTGTTGGAGGCAAAATTTATCGGGCCTTGCCGATATGCGAGTGGGTTTCCAACATTGTTCTGTTATGAAGAAAAATGGAAAGCTTGGTGTGCGTCGACTTTAGAGATTTGAACAAGGCGACGAAGATGAATACCCGATGCCGATAGCCGATATGCTTATCGATCTTGCATCAGGGAACAAGATCATAAGTTTTCTAGATGGTAATGCCGGGTATAACCAGATACTCATGGTAGAAGCCGATATACCGAAGACAGCTTTCAGATGTCCTGGTGCAATATGATTGTTCGAGTGGACGGTGATGACTTTTGGCTTGAAGAACGCTGGAGCAACATATCAGCGAGCGATGAATCTGATCTTTCATGACTTAATCGGCCACATTGTCGAAATATATATTGATGATGTAGTGGTAAAATCCGCGGAAGATTTACAGCACTTGGCCGATTTAGAAAGAGTTTTTAAAAACATAAGATCGCACGGTCTAAAGATGAATCCTTTCAAGTGCGCGTTTGGCCTATCGGCTGGACAGTTTTTAGGCTTCATGGTGCATGAAAGAGGGATTGAAGTCATCCAAACAAGGGTTAAAGCTATAGCCAATACTGAGCTACCGACATGCAAAAACGAGTTACAAAAGTTGATCGGCAAAATTAATTATCTCCGTTGGTTCATCTCAAACCTCTCCGGTAGGATTCGTGCTTTACTCCATTACTAAAGTTAAAGGACAATGAAGAATTTATATGGGAGCCGATCGCCAGTAAAGCTTCGATGAAGTTAAGAAGTATTTGTCCAACCCTCCGGCCTTGGTCGCGCCTCAAAAGGGTCCCTTCGGGCTATATGTTTCTACCAAGAAGATACTATTGAGTCAGATAGCACAAGAGGTGCATGGTAAAGAAAGGGTTATCTTTTACTTAAGCCGACGGTTGCTAGACGCAGAAGTCAGGTACCCTTTTATCGAAAAACTATGTTTATCTTTGTACTTCTCGTGCACAAAACTAAGGCACTACATATTAGCATCGGCCTGTAAGGTAATCTGCAAAATCGATGTTATAAAATATATTTTGTCAGCTCCTATCCTGCGAGGTCGACTTGGCAAATGGGCATACGCCTTGGTTGAGTTCGACTTATCATATGAATCGGCCAAAGCAGTCAAAGGACAAGTATTAGCCGATTTTATGACAGGACATGACACAGCAAACTTAGTCTTGGTCGCGCCATGGCAACTGTTCTTTGACGGGTCAGTATGCGGGGAAGGTGATGGTATCGGTATTGTACTCACCTCACCCAAAGGGCATAGCTTTGAATTTGTGTTCCGGCTAAATAGCCGATACTCAAACAACCAGGCCGAGTACGAAGCGTTACTCAAAGGCTTGCAATTACTGGAAAATATTGGGGTGAGCGCTGTTGAGACATATGGTGATTCACTGTTAGTGGTGCAGCAAATAAAGGGAGAATACCAATGTCGAGATGAAGTGCTACTAAAATATTTAGAACAATGTTTAGAGATTATCGGCTCATTTACATCATTTTCTATCGGTCATGTTCCTCGAGAATTGAACGATAGAGCTAATGCTTTAGCTCAACAAACATCAGGATATAAAGATTCTGGCCGAAGTCAGGAGACTGAACTGGTAGACAAGGTAGTCATGTGCACAGATTTGCCGATTGGAGAACGCAGATAAAAGATTATCTAGTCGATCCATCCAAGCCGACGGAACGAAAGATACGGCAACAAGCGTTGCAATACGTCGTCATGGACGATATACTATATTATCGGACTATGGAAGGTTTATTGTTAAGATGTCTTGAGGCCGAAGAAGCACGGGTGGCAATGGGTGAAGTACACGAAGGCATTTGTGGTTCCCATCAATCGGCACATAAAATGAAATGGATGTTCAGACGGACAGGTTATTTTTGGCCGACGATGCTAGAAGATTGTTTCAAGTATTATAAAGGATGTCAAACATGTCAAAAGTTTGGCAACGTACAACTAGCACCAGCATCGACTTTACACCCGATTATCAAACCTTGGCCGTTTAGGGGTTGGGGAATAGATATAATTGGCCAAATATTTCCTGCTTCAAGTAAAGGCCACAAGTTTATCTTGGCCGCAACCGATTACTTCTCAAAGTGGGTCGAGGCTATGCCACTTAAAAAGGTGACCAGTGTTGAGGCGATTAGTTTTGTGAATGAACATATCGTCCATCGGTTTGGAATACCGCAAACAATCACGACCGATCAAGGTACGGTATTCATGTCTAACGAGTTTCAGAGTTACGCAACGAGTCTAGGGATCAAATTGTTAAACTCTTCGCCATATTACGCTCAGGCTAATGGACAGGCCGAGTCGTCGAATAAAACACTAATTAAGTTGATCAAAAGAAAAATTGATGAAAAGCCAAGGAATTGGCATTCAACTCTATCGGAGTCACTTTGGGCCTATCGGCTGTCTTATCACGGAGTGATCGGCTGTCTTATCACGGAGTGACGAAGCTTTCACCTTACCAATTGGTATATGGACAAGAAGCTGTTCTACCCGTAGAGATCAACATTGAATCGATACGAATAGCCAGACAAAATGGTTTGTCGGCTCGAGATTACAACAATTTAATGATCGACAACTTGGATGAGCTAGCGAGTTACGCTTGTTCACGCTTGATCGGCTTAAGAAAAATAAGGTCAGGGTTGCAAGGGCATACAATAAAAGAGTCATGCCTAAGTCTTTCGATCAAGCCGATTTGGTATGGAAAACAATATTGCCTGTTGGATCGAAGGATAATCGATTTGGAAAATGGTCACCTACATGGGAAGGGCCATACAAAGTTAATCGGCTAGTCGGCGGAAACTCGTACATATTGGAAACGATAGAGGGGTATGTCTTGCCTAAAGCAATTAATGGGAAATATTTGAAGAAATACTATCCTAGCGTATGGATTGGAGCCTAGCCGACTAAAAACCACGATCAAAGCCAAGATTAAACACGATGCTGTTAATCGGCTAAAAAGATAGCAAGCTCAGAAGATGCAGCATGTGAAATAAAAATCGGTTAAACAGCAGATTATAAACATAACAAAGTTACAAGCATTCAGGACAAGTGTTTTCAAAACAACCGTCAAAGTTTTACAGATCAGAAGCTTAACATCGGATACCCGAATCAGGAAGGGACGCGCCCAGAGCCGACAGAGCGCCCGCTGCCTTTGCAATAATCTCTTGGATCTCATCAAGAAGACGTTCATCATCCTTGGCATCCCCGCACCGCTTGACTTTGGCCGATTGCTTTGTCACATTGTCGACGACCTCGCAATGCTAAGTTTTGTTCCTTCACTCCGACGCAGTTGGTCTCCAAGATTTGTTGGCTTTCTCCGATTTGCTTTTCAAGCTTGGCCACTCTTCCAAGAGAAGTTTCTTTGCTTTTTCTAGCTTGGAGAGGATTCCTTAGTCGACTTTAAGCCGCGAGCACCGCATCAAACTTGCGTTTTTGCTCGCATCGGTGACCAATTCATCCAAAAGCTTCGATCGGCCTCTTGGGCTTCACGACGTCGAATCCGGTCTTGCGCCGCCTCCACATCGGACTTTCTTTCGTCCAAATGGCACACAGTTAGAAGAGCCGCCATCGCTTCCGGAGGTCGGTCGGCTTCAACGGCCGCCATAGCATTACGGATGGGTTGGCTATTGGCCAGGATCTCCGATTGTGGCCTTGTGACTAAATCGAAGAGCTTGTTAAGTTTTTCTTTCATACCAAGCTCAGAAGTCACCACAGCCGATGCTTCTTTTGAGACTTGCAGATTCTCCGATCTCAAAGATCGTAGTCGCTCGGTGGCCATGATCTCGGGTCATCGAGATCGCCAAGGAGAATCTAGCAAATTTGTTGGATCCGACGACTCGCGGATCGTGTTGGAGCAGATGGGTCGGTCATGCGCAGGATTAGCGCAGAAGATATGTTGGAAGATCGGCTAAGATCTTCGCGACTTGAGCAGACTAGTTGGCTAAAAGAGATAAATATAGAGTAAGCCAATGCATCAAATTTTATTCATTACACAAAGTACGATCACCTACCTCCCTCAGAATGAGCATCGCGGAGAACTCTCACCGCTCTGCCGAGAGGCTTGGGGACCTTTTTGGCGGCAGCCTTTGTATATTTTCGCTTCTTCTCTGAAGATTTGTCAGGCAAACGATCTAGTTAGTCAAGGATCAGTTTTATAAGGAAGTCGACAATAAAACTTACTGGGTTGTTTTTGCTTCTCCAAGTCCAAAAGAGTTGGGCTTTGTAGGCCCAAGGATCCTGATGCATAGCCGTGATGTTGACTCGCCACGATTGTTTTTGGGTTGCTTATCACCCGATGGGATAGGAGCAGTTGCCTTATAAAAGGTAAAAACCAAGTTAGATGCAAAGTAAATTTCGGACAAACTTCAGAAAGTGATATTACGAAAGGTTTGGATTCTAAGCCGATACCTCGCTAGAAACACCTACATTCGTGTTAGTATATCCTGACGATGAAGTATTGTCGCTAGAGTCGACATTAGATACTAGCGTCGGCTCCTAAGATTTGGAAAAACTCGAAATGATATTAGACCGAGACTTTGATCAATATAAAGCCTCGCAATAATCGACCACCACTTTGTATAACCTCCGCTGTCTCGTATTCGTAAAGAAGTGTGGCAAAGATTGAATCTGCAAGTCATCGGCCACTTCAAGGACGATTTCAGCAGATGTAGTACTGCGGACTCTGGCTCTTGGCTCAAGCCGATCAAGGAGTTGGAGGCTTGGGATTATTTGTCCAAAACCGAGCCGCCTCGCATAAACCGATGGATGATAAAATTCGTATGACTATTTGGAAAGTCCGATTCCTTGTATGAAGTCCAGCATGAAGGACGCAAAGGGAAATGAAAATTCTATACAAGTCAAGAGTCTCCAGAGGCATTGCAGAACTATCGGCTTCAAGTTGAAGAAATGAAGGCCATGGAAAATCGGCCACACCATTGTAGCTGAAAAAATCTCTGTCTCAAATCCGTGTTGCTCAGATTAAGAAAAAAGGACATGTATTTCTTCGAATCGGCTACTGTGATCTTAGTTTCATTGCCTGAGCACATGATGAATCGTTCGCCAAAAGATCGTCCCGCTCGAAATTGAGGAATGTCATTTTCTTCATTGTCCTCTCTTGGGAAGGCTGTATCTTCAGTGGGCTCCAAATCGAATGGTCGGCTAAAACAACAATATAACCAGACTTGTATAAACCACAACGGCCCGCCTACATTGCCCACAGAAAAATCGGCGAAGCCCATGTATAGCCGACTCCTGATGACATGCATCATTTGATACACTGCTCCTAGAAATATTTTCCCAATACCGGTAAGCGACCTTCCACGAATTCTTCAAAGAATTGTTTGATATACTTGGGTTGGCCCTAGGGAAGCACCACAGAATAGAAATCGGTCTAGCCAGAGATTGAGGAAAGCAACATGCTCTTCGTCCGATACCAGACCGTTTATCTTGTTATTATTGGCTTTGTATTTAGACCATCCCTCACCCTTAGCCCGAATCAATTTGTACTTTGGTTTGGCACTAAAGGCCGATATTTGTTCCCCATCTGGCCTTAAATAGCAAATCTGAGCAACATCTAGCAAAGTCGGGCCAACCATGCCAATACGAAACATAAAGGTATTAAAGGAGTCCGACCAAAAATAACAAGCCGTGGCCACTAAGGGCTCATTGGCCTCTGGATCGGCTAAACTTAAAGGAATGTATTCTGCTATGCCCATCCTCTCCCAAGACTCCCTTTTTCGGGCCGCTACCCGATTATACCAACTCTTCCACCCTTTGAGCGCAGTCGGCCAAGCTCTAAAACTCTTACTCCAACCCTCAATATTATACCCTCTAGCCGATAAGGGGATACGAGTTACTTCTTGATCAATAATTGTAGCTGCATCTAATTTTCCTAATGGGCCGAGGAAAAACTGATCGACGCTGTTAGGAATTGGGATGAGTACCTGAAAGGAATCCATTGAGCCGATCTTGGTGCAGAAGCCGATTGAACTGAAAGGATGACTTGTTGATGTACGGTTGACAAGGAAACAAGAAGAAGAGGCCGATTAGGGATGATGCGAGAGCTCAAGAGCGTGAAGAATGACCGAGTGAGGGCCACTTTTTATAACAAAGTGAAAAATTTGAAGCGGCGGGAAACGAATTTCAAAGGACGCGGTAATTAAAGCGCACTACCCGCATGTCAAAAAATTACGGCGCGAATAAAGCAATAGTTAATGGGTGAAGTTCAAACGTTGGCCGATTGAAAAGCCGATTATTGATATTTTTGAAAGATGACCTGTCATCTCTCAAAAATGGGGGGCATATATTTGCACCAAAATTTGGCAAGTCTAACCATAATCGGCAATGAAATCAAAGATATGGACGTTAACAGACAAGTTAAGAAAGTTTGGAGATATTTATGCTAACGGCAAGATTTTTTAGGAAATAACTGTTCAAAGATATGGCCGATACGGATACGGGCTTGAAGCGTGTTGTAACAGGACACTATCGGCCAAAGGTATAAAAGAAGGACCGAAGCGAGCTGCGAGATCATCATCAACACAATACAATCAACCAGTCTTTACTTTTTCTACTTTTCCTGTCGACTAGGAGTAGCTTCTGTAATTTAGCCTTTGTAATCGATCTTGATCAATAAAGTTGCGCATCGCCGATTGTTGATCTTCGTCAATTACACCCCAGGTTCGATTTGTTCTGATTTTGTTGCGCATCGCCTTCTTCAAAATCGATCTGTCTTTATCCTCTTATTAGCCTTAATCGGCTAATTAGATTTATCTTGTTACCTTGATCTTAATGGGCTTCAAGCTGATTGAATCTAAGCCGATTGATTTTGACGATCGGCTTTTGATTGAATTTTATATTTTTACCTTGTCGATTCCAGGTCAAATCGACTCGCACGCTCTGAATCCGGTGTTCGTCTGGTGTGCTGCTGTCAGAAACCCTACATCAAGTTTTTGACATCAACAGAATGAAAATGGCAATAGTATTGAAAAGGGTGTCAAATGTGGGATTTCTGTATAGGCTGCTGAGTATTAGATATAGCGATGCTGCTGGTGAAAGTTCACAAGATGGCGAAGCTGAAGATGATGTGAATGAAAAGAACAGTGATGAATTCACCAAGGATGGCAAGACTGAAAAGGTTGTGCAGAATGCAAACGGTGATGATGGTGTAGAAGCTTCCAGAGATGGTAAAGCTGAAACTGCGAAGGAGAACGACAACAGTGGTATCGTAGAAGGTTCTGAATATGGCAAAAACTGAAGAAGCTAGTGATGCAGAAAATGATGACACTGAAGATGGCAAAACTGAAGAATGCAGAAGTGGAACTGGTGGCAACAATGCAGAAGATGTCAATGACTGAAGCTGAAGAGCCTATCAGTAATGAAAACGGTGAACATGTAGAATGTACGGAAGCTGGCAAAGCTCAGGAATCCGGTAACAATGAGAACGGTGAAATTACTGTATCCCATGGCACTAAATGTGGAAAAGTCAAAGAGGCCATGGAAAATTTGAATTCTGAACAAAGTCTAACGGATGCTGGTGACGATGGTCAAGCTGAAGAAGCTGAGCATAATGCAAACGCCAACGTTGATGTAGATTTAAGTAAGGATGGTACTACTGAGAATGGAAAGACCACGATTGCGGAAACTTACAGCGACACTAGCTTAATAGGCGAAAGATAGTGAGAGGGTTGTAGACGAAGACGAGTAGTACAGAGGTCCAGCTTATTCAGGGTTCTTGCTTCGGCAGAAATTACCACGGATATGCTGACTCCAGTAGGATAGCTTATGCAGGGTTCATGCAAACCCTGAGGAGGTCTGACCTCAAATGATATTAGGGTAGAAATAGCCAGTGTGTTATGTAAATTATGCAGCATCTTGATTCGACATGTATAGCTATGGGACATGGAATTCAGTAGGGCTGTTGTATGAAGAAGGATTTGTATCACCTTGTTTAACTAGCACAGTAGCAGGTGTTGGTATGATCTGTCAGGAGGTATTCATCAGATAACATTGTGCAAATTTAACTGAGAAAAAAAGAGAAGAAGATACTTTCTGCAAATTCAGTCTTGGGTTTAGGATTTGATCGTGTTATAGTATGAATTATCCTTTTTCAGAATGGCTTTAGGAATCTTTGTTTGCCTGCTGCTGCTTGCCTAGTCCGAGTGCACAATCCAACGTGGCAAACCATCCTCCTGTCCTGAGAAGCGCACGCACACGTGTTCGGGGGCCCACCCGGACGACCCGGATGGTTCTGACGTGGCGATGATCGACAGCCCCCCGGGCGCCAAGTGGCACACTCTTATCGACAAACGAACGGCGGGCGCCGCTCCACGTTCACACCTCGATACGTTCTTATCCGCGCGATCCAACGGACCCAACCTGCCATTCCCCACCACCCTCCCCTCTTCTCCATGGCTCCATGCTCTCATCGCTCTTAATCTCTCTCAAGAATACAAACTCCCTGGAGAAAATTTTCCCTTTTTTGTTCATATATTATGTTCTTGAACTCACATATACAGGTGTCCTTCCAGTTCTTGCTTCCCTTGATGCTTAATCTGAGTGGTTTGATGTGATCAGCTGCTTACTCTGCTTTCTAGGCCTGCTCTGTTTCTTGATTTGAGGCAGAGGAGGGAGCAGAGGGAGTGAGCGAGTGGGGTTGGCGGCCATGCCGGACTCGGACAACGACTCTGGCGGGCCAAGCAACGCGGGCGGTGAGCTGTCGTCGCCGCGGGAGCAGGACCGGTTCCTGCCGATCGCGAACGTGAGCCGGATCATGAAGAAGGCACTGCCGGCGAACGCCAAGATCAGCAAGGACGCCAAGGAGACGGTGCAGGAGTGCGTGTCGGAATTCATCTCCTTCATCACCGGCGAGGCCTCCGACAAGTGCCAGCGCGAGAAGCGCAAGACCATCAACGGTGACGACCTGCTCTGGGCCATGACCACCCTCGGCTTCGAGGACTACGTCGAGCCGCTCAAGCACTACCTCCACAAGTTCCGCGAGATCGAGGGCGAGAGGGCCGCCGCGTCCTCCGGCGGCGTTGCTTCCACCACGCAACAGCTGGCCGAGATGCCAAGAACCGCCAATGCCGGCGGCTACGAGGGGTACGGCGGCGCCGGCGCCGGCGCCGGCGCCGGCCCCGGCGGCATGATGATGATGATGGGGCAGCCCATGTACGGCTCGCCGCCGCCACAACAGCAGCAGCAACAACAACAACAGCATCAGATGGCAATGGGAGGGAGAGGAGGCTTTGGCCATCAAGGAGGAGGAGGCGGCGGCGGCGGGTCCTCGTCGTCGTCGGGGCTCGGTCGGCAAGACAGGGTGTGATGATATGGCATCTTTGATACACTCAAACGAGTTCATATGGTAACCAATAGGTGTTTCAATTAATTAATTACTTGATGGTGTATGCATGTTAAATTGCTAATTTGAGGCCTGAGTATTGCTTAAATTGTGTCAAGATTCAAACTGGTCTGATTCTACATGAAGATTTGAGATTGGTTATTTACTACTGCTAAATTTGTTGCTTTTATCTGTGATGGTGCAATGCAGTCAGTGTGCAAATTAAGCTTATTTTGTTGTCTTGGAATTGATACCTTAGTTAAAAAGATCAGTTGGGTGAGTGTTTGAGCGCCAAATGTAATGGGCAGTGAGCTTGCTGCCAGAGATGACAGCTTGGAGAATATACCTAAATTTTTATTGTATATAGTAGTAAGTAGGCTAAAAAAAAATATGTATTTCAACATTTTAGCTTGCCCCACCCACTACCTCTGTCCCAATTTTCATTGTGCGGCTCAGTTGACAATACACGTCCAATCGCCATTCGGAAGCCTAACCGACCACCCTGTACAGCCTAACAGCCAACTAACCAACTCCCTCTTCTACTCTCCAATCGACCTGCACCAGCACGCCTTTATCTCATCGCCCTATGCCCCTCTCGCTCTCTCTCTGTCCCATCTATGGCGGCGTAATCGGGCGACAGGGCAGGCAAGCCAGCAAGTGGAGGCGGCATCGAGCGCTAGCACACGCGGGCACGGCACCCAGGGGAGCCTCCTGTGGCCGAACCGGCAGGGGCGAGCGACAGCCCGCAAGGCAGGCGGTCGGCGCAAGGAGCACAGGCATGCGAGCGTGGAAGCGGAGTCCCCCTGTGGCCGAAACGGTGGAGGCAGGACGTAGGCTGGTAGGGCAAGCGGTTGGTGGAGGTGGCACTGGAAGAGACGGCAGGGCAAGTGGCGGCGCAAGGACCACCGGCATGCCGTCGTAGCAGGGGAGCCCCAAGTAGCCACGAGGTTGGGGATGGAGGCTGCTCATGAATTTCATTCTTTATTTCCAAATATAAAATCGCCAATTCATAAATCTATCATCGTTACGTTGATTTATAATGATGAATCGTGATTTTTGAAATGTAGACTATAGAGCATTCAAAAATAAAGAGGAAGCATGTAGATTTGAAGTCCTTATGGGATAGAGTTGGAAAGAGGCAGAACATAGCCTCTACCTCGACGCCAAAACCAATATTAATTGAAAGCAAAGTTTAGAGCACTTCTTCCATTCAACGTCAATCACAGAATGAGTGATATCAGAGAGGAAGTCCCAAGCTTAGAACCAACTCAATCAAGCATAGAACCTTGAGTAATATCCCCACTATCCCTAATTACAGATGATGAAGAATATGACGAAGAAGTTTATGATGTTGATTTGCTTCCCCATGAACCCAGAAAGAGGATTCCAATCACTGATTATAGTGTCAATGAACAAGATAAAGTCAGAAGGGGATACATCGCATTGGGTCTATGTCATAATTTTCTAGGAAGAAATGCTAGAGGTATGCGTCGGTTCATAGCTAGTTGGTATGATGCTTATAATAGGCTTGAGTATAGTGTGGAACAAGATGCTACTTTCTGCTTTATTTGTTATTTATTCAAGGATAAAATTAGTCATACCGATGGAGATAGTTTTGTGAATAGAGAATTTAGAAATTGGTGGAGATGCTTATAATTAAGAACGAGATAGTTTTCTCAAGCACAAAATTGATGGATTGTCCCTTTTAACTTACACACTTCATTGCTGACATGTGTAGAGATAAAAAGTTTAGAAAAGTGAAAAATCTTATCGAGCTTTCCATAATGCTTATTGAAACAAAGAAGAACCTCAATTATATACTTGTTTACAAGCTTCTCAAACTGGTGTTGATTCTTCCCGTAGCAACTACTAGTGTTAAAAAAGTATTTTCTTCAATGAATTGTATGAAGAATAAACTAAGGAATATGATGAGAGAGCATGCAATACTTGAATGATTGCTTGGTTACATTTCTAAAGCGAAAATGTTTTTGTGCAAGTTAAGGTGCTGGCATCATATCTCGCTTCCAAGCCATGAAGAAGCGCCGAGTTACATTGTAATTTTCTTAATTATTTGTAATCTCCCTAAATTATTTCTTAATTATTTGTAATCTCTCTAAATTATTTTAGGTGTCTTCTCTAGTCTGAATAATTTGTACTTTATATTTTTACTATTGTGAACCTTTATGTTTGTCGGGGACTGGTTATCCCACACAGGCAATGACAGCTGGGCCTGAGCTCACTCGACTAAGGACCAAGCTCACTCGACCAAGAACCCAACTCGCTATTGAGGTCGGGCCCGGAAGACTCGGTTGGATTGCGGAAACCGGCAGTTACTGAGTCAACGAGGGGCCTTAAAAGTTTGAGTTAAGGCGATCGTGGGCAACGGTTCCAGCGCTATTATTGCCATGCTTCATTGCGCATCATGTCAGGATCTGGCGCCACTCCCCCGAGAATCTCGCCCGGCCATTTTCTGTAATGAACTCAGCAGTAGAGGTATAAAGACTTTCCCCTTGTGCGGGGAAAGGCGGGAACAGACATACATGACACGACACGACACAAAAGCACCAGTGCTTGGCTTTAGCTCGAGCACCTCTTGTACTCAATGACAGTGCACCATCGTCTACCTTTCGCCCCCAGGCAAGACTGGAGTAGAGCTATTACCCGAACTGGGGGCTCGAACCAGTATAACTCCTTGCGTCAACCACTCTCTTACTCTCACCCTTAGCGGCGATCAGAGTTCCTCCCTTCGGGTGAGCACGATCTTGGGTCCACTCCTACATCACTACCCCCCTTCTTCTTGCGGTTAGGCGATCCCAATCGTCGACAATGTTGTACATTGAACAATATTTTTGTAACTCCAACGCCTATTCTGAAAATCCTGGATCCGCTACTACGCTAGATCTATATCTTTCATCATACAATTAAAACATTGTTAATAGGAACTTTTGTGTTCGCTATATATGCTAGCTATAAGGCATAAGAATTTGAGTTGTATTATTAAATAAATATAAACATATGTACAGTTCATCTTTCTGTTGCAATTTTGTAGTGTAATCAGGCTATAGCTTGTTTCTTGAATTTAAGATCAATTATTGCATAATTGCCATTTGAGAATTTGGATACTAAAGGTTAGTTCTATTTTCAGACAATGAAATAAAATTCTAGGGAAGAAATATAGAGTCTGTTTGGGGGGCTGCGGCTGGGCTGAAAAGCTGTTTTTGATTTGTTGGGCTGTAAAGCAGCTGTAGCTGATGGCTGTGGCTTTTCTTGTTATGCCGTTTGGCAAACTGGCTGCTGCAGCTGTAGCTTTTGAAGGGCAACCGAGCGGTGAGGCAGTAATCTAGCGAAGCACAGCGACGAATGAGTGGGGAGGTGACGTGGAGGCAGCAAGGCAGGGCAGCGGAGGTCGGGGAGGGGGAGTGAGCGAGATGGGAGCCAGTCAAGCGAAGCCGCAGCTGAAAAGCTCCTCCCTAGCGGCTGCAGTTTTCGAGGGTGCTTCTGTTGTGGCTTAGCTTCCCAGCTGCTTTGCAGCCATACTGTTTGAGAGAGCTTTTAACTCAAAGCTGAAGCACAGCTCCCCAAACAGCCTCATAGTATGGCCAGCCTGACCCTTGATGTCAAGGAGTGAGATGTGAATTGATATCTCTCACTGTCCCTTTCATTTTCTTACGGGACAGAAAGGTAGTGTACAATTATGTGTTAAGCTAGCCCAAATATTCTTGTTATCTTGGATGACATGAATGAGTGGTTTGCAATGAACTGTCGCTTAAGACAGAATTAAAGGCCGAAAGGGCTTAGATGATGGGGGTGATAGATAGCTCCGTCACTGCAGCGCAGGTGCAGCATAAGCATCTACGAAGAGTAAGTCGTATGCATAAGAGTATGTACAATAACAGCATCTTAATTTATTTTTAGACTATACCTATCAACTTTTTTCTATATGAAAGATTGAGAAAAGAGGAGAGAGAAGAGAGCTGACTCTTAGGGCATGTACAATAAGGCCACCTCAGCTTACTCTTAGCATGTTCACATTAGCTTTGTCCTATGTGAAAGAGTGAAAAAAGATGAGAGAGAAGAGAGCTGGCTCTTATTTAATAGTAAGCATTGCACGGGAGTATAGGTAGATTAGTTATGTACAATAAAGAAGAGATAGTTATTGCACAGCATCTAGAGCTAACCTTTAGAGATAGCTATTGCACAAGCTGGCTTTAGTGTTTACTCTAGATGATATTAATGATATAGATGGAGTAAGTAGTAGGCTTTATTATTGTACTTGTTCTTAAGGAAGAGACAGTATGGCACGGGAAACAAAATAGATTAGTTATACACAAGAGAGAAGAGATAGTTATTGCACAGCATCTAGATACAACCTTTAGAGATGATTATTGTACAAGCTAACTCTATTGTTTACTCTAGATGACATGGATGAGAGATGGAGTAAGTAGTAGGCTTTATTATTATACTTGCTCTGAAAACCAGAGTCAGTTCAGGCCCCGGGGTGCTAAATGGGTCAGTTAATCCCCTCTGAAAACAATGCCTCAGTTGATCTCTTCATCGAGGATGGGCAAAGGCATTTCTCGTGACCTAGGTTTTAAATCGATAAAATAGCTTACCTAGCAACTTTATAAAATTATTTCATCGATATGTACTGCCGTGTAAAACTAAAAAAAATATTTTTGAAATTATTTAATTAATATGTAGTGGTGTGTACAGGTTAACAAAATCGGTTTGGAAAAAATCGCCCGAAATTCGAAAATCAGAAATATCGAGCCGAAAATCGTAGAGTTTTAAAATCAAAATTTTTGAAAAAAATTCAAAAATCGACCGTTTTCATGGAAAATCGATGGACTAGTTGAACTTTTTTTGCGATCGATTTTATTGAACGATTTTCATCGATTTTCGGTTGGTTTACGTCAAACAAATTTTTCCGAATTTTTGAATTTTTTTAATTGAACCGGTTTACTGAGCGATTTTAGAAACCAAACCGCGCCGATACTCGATTTTGTGAACTCTTGGTGTGTAAACCTAAAGAAAGGCAAAATCGAGTGCACCGGTGCATCAGCAAAATCGAGTTTGTTTATCGTTTCTTCGGGAAATATATGTTAAAAGCTGGCAATGGCACTCGATCTCGATCAACTGTTAGAGATTTGTTGCTGTTTTTATCTGAGGGGGTACTGTTATTATCGTTTTTTTGGGTGGTGGAAGGGTGTAATGACCCCTATTTTCACATATATGTAAAAATGGAAATTTCATGTGCAAACAGTACTAGTCCCATGATCAGTGGCTAGCACGCATATTTACAACAATTGATATCACATCCATACTCTTTATTACAATTGATAATGGTAATTTATACAATAAAATCTTACAATATAGAGAAATGCAGCGGAGAGATTAAAATTCTTGTAGTGTGCCCATCCAACCCTCAGGCAACTGGTATAATCCCTAGAAAAACTTCATCGCTATCATTCCCGAATCGTGCGCGACAAATATGTTTCGTCGGGCTAATCTGGTTCTTCACCCTAAAAACAACAATTAAGCAAGGGTGAGTACTTTCGTACTCCGCAAGACTTTTGCAATACCTATAATATATGCAGGCCATTTCAATGGAAAGGCTAGTATGATTAGTTTGCATAAAGCCAATTTGAAATGTAAATACAGAATAGTAGATTTGCAAAACGGAGTTTAAATGAAAGCAATTTAATACGGAAAGTAACAGAATGTAAGCATAAATAGATCTCATGTACCTGGGTATCGTGACCATATACACAAATTAACTTCTACCAACACCCGGTAGAATTCAGTTTTTATGAAAATAAAAACAGCTAACTAGTACTGGCGCACCAAGACTCCCATAACCGCGGGAACGGTTTTTTGAAAAGTTTCACACTCTACAGAGGTGTACAGCTTTACCCACAAGTTATGACCTTTTTCTTTTGTCGCATATTTCACGCACCTTTGGCGTAGTGACCAGAATGTTCATAACGAAAACCTTTACATTATCTAGGCTAACTTTGCACCAGCCTGGTGTCGATAAACCTGTACTATGGTGTAAATGTTTGTATAATCACTGCACAATAATGAATAAGCCTATCCATAGTATGGCGTACACCGTTGTATCAGCAAACGTGACTCCCAACACCTCGGTGTGGGCGCCCCTCCGAGCAACCAGTCACTGATGAAGCTCGTACTACTCCGGCCTACCAATGTGTAAAGTTAAACCAAATAACTTAATTGGTTTAAGGCTGTCCCAAACCAGCACTTGTGGTTGTACGGTAATTCTTGGGTTTAACGAACACGTAGTTCGGTCCTTAATCCAACACGGGCAATAATCTTCCCCTACACTACACACAAGTCTTTTGTACACCCGGCTATTGCCAATAATTGCCCGCATCAAAACCATAATTTTATTTTTATTTTTGATCAAAATACCAATCATAAAGAAAGTTCATACCCATTAAATATCATATCCAACATTTTTAATAATGTCAAGTTTTATGTTGCTTTAAGCATGGCTAAGCATGACTCTAGGTGCGATTAACCCAGATTGACATTATTTACTGTCTAAGTTATTCTAGGGTTACCAAGGATCACAAATCCATACTTATCAAGAAAGTTCTATGTAACTACAGGTACAACTACCAATACCCATAAAATAGCATACTTTAATAAAAATAAAGTATGCAGTAAAATATTTAATGAAAACATTTATAAAATTGGGATCAATATGATCAAAGGGGGTGCTTGCCTTGCTTATTTATTGCTTACGATGAAGACGAAGCCACGGTTGACGGAGGCAATGACGGAAGTAGCGACGTCGGATTCTACACGTCGTTAAATCGGAAACATAGCAAATATCCAACTTCAATAAGGGCAAAAAGAAAATAGACAGAAAACCAAATAAAGACTTATTGCAGAAAACAAGAATGTTTTAGGGTTTGGATTGAATGATTTTCAAGATCTTATGATTTAGATAATTATACAAACATATTGTTAATGACTTATGATAAAGAAAGCATGGTTTCTTTGATAGATTGTCTATTCTTGAATTACGAATTCAAGAGGCTAAAATTATGAATTCTTGTATTTGTAACTTCGAATTATAGATGCTAAAATTATTTAGATTAATAGAAGTAAAACACAAATTAAAGGGTTATGCGGATAGTACTTAATTCTTTAAGTGATTTGGCACAAGAAGTGACTTTGAATATGTTAGATCTATTGAGCTAGATTACTGGATTTATTTATGGTTTTTAAGAAGGTTATGGTGATACAAATATCTTAACTACAGATTTCTTCATTGTTTCCAAGTTCATTTATTCACAATATGAAGTTTAGAAATCTTATTACTTAAGGTTATTTGGCTAATAAGATTTACATGCAAAACATGATGAAATAAGATTATTTCTTCAGAATAGCATAGTTTATACTTTGAAGAATATTTCTAAGATGATTTCATACATTTTAGTGTTTAGACGAGACACTATATTCATTGTTGAATTAGCTTATATGATATTAAGGTTTACGACAACCATATTATCTGAGGGTATTCAACTAGTAGGATTTAGATGATAAACAAGTTGTAAGTAAAATATTTTTCCTGATTATGGTATTCCATATCCTAAATATCATTTCTAAACTAATCTTCATAAAATTTGCATTAAGACGAGATATTCTACGGGCTGTTGAAAATGCTTAAGTAGTTTTATAATTTACACGATAAAGGTTTAGTCTTAGTTCTTAATTTGCGACTGAACCTTACATGATTATTCATTCATTTTTTTGGCATTAGCATGGGACATTACTAAGATTGTTTTAAAGTTAGTTTCACAGTATTTTGCTTTTATCCGAAATGTGTTTCATATAAAAGATTAGCAAGGCTTGATATGGACTTATTATAACATTGCATTAATATGAAATATTTTTGTATATTTGGGATCCTTATAACATCAGGAGTGATGCAAAACTAATTTTACCAGAATTTAAGTTCATTTGACGATTCAAAACACTAAAATTAATTGGATTAATATTGAACTATTTACTTACTACACATAATAACTTAACCATTTCCTATGGTGAACCCTAATTATATTTATATAATTAGGTTCCTGAGAGTTTAAGGATTCTACCAAAATTTGTTTCATTCTATTTGGAGCTTGTTTGTAAAAATTCTATATATGGCATATTTTTGATCTCTTTCTTTAAATTTAAACTTAAAATTTAAACAGGGTTCACTTTCACCATATTTTTGTATATTCTGAATCTACATGATTAATCATGAATTTAGAAATTTACTTCATTTCATTTGGAGCTGAAATGCAAAAGATATAAGCATTTAAAAGTTCTAGGGTTTTGAAAATACTGGAAATCAGAGAACCTACTAAAAATGGAAAGTACACTTTCGGTTTGAAATCCCGCTTTCCATTTTGGTTCGCGTGGGCTGAGGCTCTGATGGGCCGGGCCCAGACGGCAGAGGGAGGATGCCGAGCGCATGACAGACATGCGGGGCCCAACTGACAGCGAGGCTGACTCATGTGAGAGACTGACGGGTCGGTCCCGCATGGCATAGAGCCGAAGTAGAGCAGGGCAAATGGAGTTCGTCGGCGGCGAGGCTTCGCCGGATGAGGCGAATCGGTGACACGGCAGGCTTCAAATCCTCACCGCACATCTCGGGGTAGGTTCAATTGCGGCTATTGGTTACTGGAGTTAGGTCGCCCATGGTTGCCCATGGCGGTGACGACGGAGGTAAGCTGCGCCGACGAGGGAAGGCCGGAACCGGCGGTCCGTTGGCTCGGAGAGCATCAGGACAGTCGCGCGCGCGTATGGGTGGTGACGGTTCAGCCGGCGGTGGCCTGGATTGGCGTGCCACCGTGGGTGAGGCGGTGGTCGCCATGGCCAGCCGGCGGCGATGCGTGCACAAGGCTTTTTGCGATGTGATGATTACCACATAGTTTAGTGTGTCTAGAGGATTCCGTTTTCGGGATTATCTAGGAAAACGAGTAACGGAGGAAGTTCTCACCGTGCACAGTTGTCGGCGAAGGAAGAAACCCGGCGTAGCGGTGCTCCGGAGAAGAAGAGCTTCGGTTGAGGTTAGCAATGGATTCTGGATGTTATGGAGAGGGTTTTCGACGGGTGAATTGCTTTGGGGCTCACTAGAGACGGCCAATTGGAACTCCCCCCATTATCGGTTTATAGCAGAAATATGGATGGTTCTTTGAGGGAATGGGCTAAACTGAGAAGCAATGGGTTTTATGAGTATTACAAATGAGTACTCGATCCTTTATATAGGCATTTGAAGGGAAATTCACTAGTGTTTGAACAAAGGATCAAAATGGTGGCTTGGCCGGGACGGCGCGCGAGACTTCCGGGTTTTCAAGAGTGAAGGGCATGGACTTGCCAGCCAAGACACTGTCATGGCAGCGACGATGCGGACGTGGCCTCGGGCTACGAGAAATTGCGGCGCCAGCCAAGCTACAGAGGAATATCAAGGCAGTGCTGCTTTGTCGGTGTGCTGCGAGAGGTAGAGAAAGGGGAGAAGAAGAAGGAAGGAAAGGGAGAGAGCTGTTCGGCTGACAGGTGGGGCAAGGGTCCACATTGCAATCAGCTTGGTGAGGGAAGTCGGCAAGGACAGCTGGCAAGGATGGGCCCACTTGTCAGAGAAAGAAGAAAGCAAAATGCATGAAGACTCTGGACAGCACGAGACAAAAATCAAGGTTTGGGTCAGAGGATAGGTGTAAGATTTTATGACATTTTTTTTGTAGGTCGGCATGGAATAGATAGTGGTCCAGTAAAATTTTTAGATAAAAATTATTTATAAAAATATTTATATAAATCTGACAATGTATAGTTGTTATTTTCTATTAATTCTGAATTTTATTTAATTTAGGATCAAAATCAGTTTATTATTTTATGAACATTTTTATGAGGATCTATAATGGGATTATTGAAATGATATAAAATTTTCATATTTTTATAATTGATTTGTTAATTTTAATAATTCTGACATTACTATTTTCAGTTTTTCAATCTCTCTGTTTCTGAATTTTTAAAATTATTAAATTATAGGATAAAGTCTTGATATTTTTACCAGACATATATAAGACAAGAATGTCGGCATGGTTAAAATTTTAACTCCGGTTAAGGATGAGTGATTTCTGAAGAATTCTTACAAGGTCGGTTCAGAGTATCTAGACTGGGTTATTTTTGTCTTTTTAATTTATTTTGTTGATCCAAATCAGTGCAAGTTGCATAATCAAGATCCTGGATGTATCTGGGATTTATCTAAGATTTTTACAAATTCTATTGGTTTTGGATTTTTATCTTTTTACTTTTATCATTTTACCATTTCAATTTATGAGATTTTTCTTTTAAAGCAAAAACTCAAGAATAGCCAACAATTACAGAAAATTCAGTAAATTAAAATTCAAATTAAAGATCACATCTCAAGTTCATTTTTATATTTTGTTTGTTTTGGAAGAAATAGTTTTAATAAAGAAACCTTTCTTTTCTTAAGATTAAAATGCAAGAAAAGAAGAAAAGATATTGTTTGAAATCAAAATCTTCATTCCAATTGAAATTTTTATTCAATTCCATTTTTAATTTCCAAATTTTTTATTTTTCATATTTTTGAATTTTATGGGATGTTACAAAGGGTTCATGAAACCGATGTACACACTCAATACAGTGTTTGATGAGGGCATAGATTGAAAGGTCCTGTTTGAAAGAAGGGAAGAGACATACGATCATACCGGATATTCAGTTCTGTTACCGGTAGAATTTCTTTATACTGCAGTGAAAAGAACACAAAGCAATATGTAATTTTGGTCTATTGCGAAATGCAGTTTGATCCACTATCAAATTTTGTTGTTGTATATTCTCCAAAGAAGGAAATAACTGCCGTACGGTACGTGTGAAATTAAGCGCGTGCTCTTTTGTTTAAAACACATTATGCAGATCTATTCATAATATAATTTCAGATTCACCATGTTTAGGAATTCTCTAACCATGAGCGCGCGCTGGCTCTAGTTGCCTGGCTCGCCCAAATATTAGTTTCTTTTAGGGCCGCTTAAATCATATTATCAAAGCACTATCTCTAATCCAAAAATTATATGGTATTTTAACTTGGTGAGGTCTTAAAACTTCAACGTAACTAGCATATATTGTAATGTTATAATTTTACTACAAATAAATCAACCTCACTTTGTCATTTCGAGTGTGGTGATAATTGACTTGTGTAATCATCTTAATTAAGACCCACGTCCTACAAGTCACAGGTACAAACCGCAAAAAATCATAGCGAAAATCCGCACAAATAAGACACCAACCTACCGTTGGTGGAAATGAAACTCTCATCGTCAAATATAAGACACAGGTGCCAAACCAGCTGACCTAATCCATTAGTTCATCCTACCTCCTTTTTCTTATGCCCAGTGCCTTATATTTGCTGAAAGTGAAAACACAAAAATTAGATAGAGGGGATGTATTCAACATTCGTGCAATCACGAGAGGATAGAAGCACCGCTTAAGTGATATTATTTTCGGACTAGAGGGCGTGACTTATGTGTGACTCCAACAATGGAGTGAGACAGTGTTGGCCAAACGGGCCGCCTGACATGGTATGACCAGTTTAAAACACGGCACCGTTTGTTTAGGCACACTTCGTTTAGGCTAGACTAGCAAATGGGCCATACCGTGCTGGCCCACGGGCTAACTCCACGGCCCAAGCATAGCCCAGGTAGCTCCCGGGCCGATGCAGGCCCATTTGGCATCAAAAATTCAAAAATATTCTAAAAAATAAAAAAAAGTTAGAAAAGTTGGAGAATCATAAAAGTTTGAAAAAAAGCAGAAAAAATTTGAAAAAAATCTAGAATAATTAGAAAACTCGAAGGAATATAGAAAAACTTTTTAAAAATCTATGTAAATTAGGAAAAGCAAAAAATATGAAATAAAATTCTAAAAGGAGACAAATAATTAGAATTAAATAATGAGCTTTCACTACTACGGAATGGCACAATACTATCGCTTCATCTGGGTCGGTTCTCAACTTTTCAGGAAAAAACCAGTTGTGATAGATGATTCGGCGAGGATTTAATAATTGGCGGGGACTCATCACAATCGGTTCTGATGTAGAAACCAATTGTGATGTATACATCACAATCGGTTCTAACCTAAGAACCAGTGGTGATGTGCCATCGTACATTACAATCGGTTCTGAGCTCAGAACCGATTGTGATGTGCCTCTCTAGGTTATATAACCTTTGGGCTGAACTCTCATCTATTGTTCTAAAGGCAAAAAAAAATCGCCGCCCCAAAAAACACAACATACTCTAGTTAGAAGCAATACTTGGGTGAGAAATTATGAAATCCTCGAGGATGAGTGTTAAGACGGTAAAGTTGTAGGCCTTGCTTGAGGAGATTTCCAATAAATTTTCCCCCATTTGTGGTTTTCTTCAAAAGGTAAGCATTCCTTCAAATCCCTTCAATTTTGCACTAGGTAATTCGATTTTGATTTGGTGAATGTGTTACATGTCATTATTGTTGTTGTAATATGATCAATGTTATAGTTTAGGTTGCATAACCTACGTCTCCTATTCGAGGGTGCTTGTTTATAAATATGCTGAAATGACATATTTATAATCAAGTAGTGTCGAATTATCCACTTTTTTTTTACAGTTCGAGGATATGTGGTTCGGGTAAGTTCCTAAACTGTTGTACAACTCCAGAAAAAGTTTCGGTAGCATCTCCCTGGTGTTCTCTGGATACACACCCTCTTGACTTGTTGTCGAGATGTGTATTTGGAGAACAGTGGGGAGATACTGCCCAAATTTTCTCTAGAGTTGTACAACAGTTCAGGAACTTGCCCAAACCACATATCCTCGAATGGGATTAGAACCTAACCTAATTAGATATTAGGAGTCATCGTTGGTACGCACTTAGTTGGTCAACAGATAGACATTTCTTTAAGACCAATTAATTCCTCAATTTTGTTAATGCTTCCACCCTTATTTTCTTTCATTGAAGTCAAAAGAATTGCAAGCCTACTGTATTAGGTAATTCGATATCATTGTTGATGTTTTAAATGTATGTCTCCTAACTAGGAAATTGAAAGCTCTTTACTAGGGAAGAAGTATCGGGAGTAAAATTATATATCTTGGAACTCGTCCTCTATTTTGCAAAGATAATTAAATAATATCTCGATATTTGAAATAGCTAGCTATCGCTCTAGTTTTTTCTTAATTTATTGTGCATAGTTTAATTGCAGATGGACCGTGAAGAATGGATGTATCAGAAAAGCCCTGTGAGTACTGAATTTCAGAGGGGTGTTAATGAGTTCAAAAAAATTGTAGAAGAAGACATGGTGAAGAGGGGTGTAAACTTTATATATTGTCCTTACTTTGATTGCACTAATCTCAGGAGATTTAACAACTCAGCTGACATTGAATACCACTTGATTCAACGTGGCTTCGTGAGAAATTACACGTGCTGGATCCATCATGGTGAGACAAGTAGTACCCATCCAGTATGCAACGAAGACATGCTGGAACGCGATCACGAGTTGCAACGTGATATATTTGAGGACAATTTAGAGCAAATGTTGTGGGATGTAGAGGGAAATTAGACGGAAAGAGTTTGAAAAATTTAAAAACTTGATGGAAGACAATGCCAAACCGTTGTTCTCGGGTTGCAAAGCGGAATACACCAAGTTAGGTTCGATCCTTGCATTGTTCGAATTGAAGGCAAAGCACCGTTGGATAGATACAAGTTTCAATGCACTTTTAGTTCTTCTATCGGATGTGCTTCCAGAGGAAAACAAGTTGCCAATAAACATTTATGAAGTGAAGAAGCTACTATATCCCATGGGAATGGAAATAGAAAGGATACATACATGTCTGAATGATTGCATATTGTACCGCAACGCGCATAAGGAATTGACGTTTGTCAAGTTTGTGATATACCCCGGTACAAACAAAAGAAGAAGCGTAATGACAAGAAGCGAAGAGCCGAGCCGACAATAATGAAGACGTGAACAAAGGGGCACCGGCCAAGGTATTGTGGTATTTTCCCATCATTCCCTATTTGGAGCGGTTGTTTGTAAATCCCAAAGAGGCAAAATTATTGCGTTGGCATTATGAATTTCGAAAGGAAAATGGCAAGTTGAGAAACCCCGCTGATTCAGCTCAATGGAGAAACATTGATCGGAAATATGAGGAGTTTGGTGTCGAGATGAGGAACATAAGATTTGAATTGAGTACCGATGGAATGAATCCGTTTGGTAATATAAGCAGTCGTCACAACACTTGACCAGTTCTGTTGTGTATCTACAATCTCCCTCCTTAGTTGTGCATGAAGCGGAAGTATATCATGAAGTCGTTACTAATCTCGAGACCCAAACGGCCGAGAAATGATATTGATGTGTACCTAGCACCACTGATTGAGGATTTGTTAAAATTTTGGAATGAGGGGGTTGCGGTATGTGATGTATACAAAAGAAAGAACTTCACCTTACGGGCTATGATATTTTGCACCAAAAATGATTTCTCGACCCGATAATTTGACGGGCTACAGTACGAAGGGAGCCAAAGCGTGTCCTATTTGTGAAGAGGAGATTGAGAGCTTGTGGCTGCCGAATTCAAAGAAAACTGTGTACATGGATCATAGTAGGTTTCTACCTAGAATTCATCGATACCATAAGATGGATGATAAATTTGATGGGAAGAGGGAAGTTCATATGGCCCCACAACCTATGAGTGGAAGGCAAGTATATTCACGTGTGGAGGATATCGATGTTCAGTGTGGAAAGAGCCATAAATCTATTCGTCTCAGAACTATTTGGAAGAAGAGGTCGATATTTTGGGACTTACTATACTGGAAGGAGTTAGATGTTCGGTATTGTATTGATGTCATGCACGTTGAGAAGAATGTTTGCGACAATTTGATTGGCATCCTGCTGAACAAACTTGGGAAGACCAAGGATGGTGCGAATACTCGCCACGACATAGCCTACATGGGAATTAGATCCAAACTTGCAATGACAGAGGAGGATGGAAAAGGTTCGTACATCCCCGCTACATGCTACACCTTGTCCAAGAAGGAGAAAGAAGATCTGTGCAAATGTCTCGAAGGTATTAAAGTTCCATCGGGCTATTCTGCAAACATTAGGAAGTTTGTGTCCATGGATGATTTGAAGTTGGTTGGTATGAAGTCCCACGACTATCATGTCTTGATGACCCAAATACTCCCTATTTGCAATCAGAAATATTCTACCAGAGGATGTCAGGATGGAAATCACAAAGCTATATTATTTCTTAATTGCGATTTCTTGCAAGGTTATTAATGATCCCAATGTACTAGACAACTTACAGAGTGAGGTGGTGCAGACTCTTTGTTAGCTTGAGATGCCTTTCCCCCTCGTTCTTCGATGTCATGGTCCACCTTGTTGTTTACCTTGTTAGAGAGATTAAGATATGTGGACCCGCATTCCTACATTATATGTATTCGTTTGAGAGGTACATGGGTATATTAATGTCATATGTGAGAAATCGGTCGAAGCTTGAGGGTAGTATTGTTAAAGGTTATGGGACTGAAGAGGTTATTGAGTTCTGCGTGGACTATCTAGGTAAAAGATAAGCAATTGGTGTTCCTGTATCTCGTCATGAGGGTAGACATGGTGGCAAAGGAACCATTGAGTCGAAACTAACGAGTCCATAATTTGATATATCTCATAAAGCGCATTTGATAGTCTTGCAACACAATGCAGAAGTTCATCCATACATCCAGCAGCACAAGTTGATATTACGGAAACAAAATCCACATATGGATGAGCTTTCGATCACGCGAGAACACAACAATCGATCCTCACATGGTTCAATGAAAAAGAGAAGGTCTTCATCAGTAAGGATGTCAAATGGTTGCCTGATAGACCAAGATTTAATGTATAGACATGGCAGAGGTACGATATTAATGACTACACATTTTACACTTAAAATCAAGATGCAAAGAGTACAGTTCAAAATAGTGATGCTATTATAGATGCTTTGTCCGATGATCACTCGAAAAGAGGATCCTCAACCACAATGAACTCCTACTACAGGATGATCGAAGAAATATGGGAGCTCGATTACGGAATATACCAAGTTCCATTGTTCTGATGTAAGTGGGTGAGACTTCCAAATGGAATGAAGGTAGACAAGAGAGGTTATACTCTTATAGATCTCAATAGACTCGCTTACAAAGATGAACCGTATGCCCTTGCGAAGCAAGCAACTCATGTTTTCTACGTGCGTGATCTGGTCAATCCGAGGTTGCACGTCGTCCTTCATGGAAAGAGGCGAATCGTTGGAGTTAAAAATATCGTAGATGAAGAAGAGTACAACCAATTTGATGAAATACCTCCGTTTGTTGATGGGGCATGTCTTAGAGGTGACGACGACACACATGGAAACAAATTGCATGCATGTAGATCATCAAGAAGGGTTGTATTGCAAATAAAGGGACTACGTCAATGTAAATAATACTATGTGTTTCAAATGTTTGTATTGTAAATAAAGGTCTTAAGTTTCCCCTAATCATATATTTATTTAAAGACTAGAAAACGCAAAATTGAGTTTAAGTCAAATCACAGAATCATTCGGGTTGCTTATATGTCATATGCATGTGCTTCTATTTTTGGGGGTCGAGTGGTTGATAACATTGGTTGCAGTCCATTTAACAGGTTATAGTCTTCTGTCTTTACAGGTCGAGTGGTTGATAACATTGGTTGCAGTCCAGTTAACTTTTCTACTTGTTCTTTTCTTTCTATGCTTGTTGTCCTTTTATCTGTTTTAGTATGTTGGTATGCAAAGTATGGATGTACTAGTGCTGGTGATGTTAGTGCTCAAATGGTTGTTGGTTGGCTTTATTAAGTCCCTTGATGCTGTATACTTGTATTCCTGTAAATATTGTTGAATCATGGACTGGTTACTAAGTAGAAAAAAGTGTTGCATGATTATCGATCAAGTGATATTTTGTTGCTGCATATATAAAAACATTGTCCTTGATTTTCATCTAGACAGAGATATGTTCATCAATGCAATCGGTTCGTAACGAGAACCGACACAAAAAGAATCAATGCAATCGGTGTAGGATCATGGATAACCGACTAGAGGGGGGAGAATAGGAGGTTTCTAAATCTTTCAACACTATTTAAAAATTATGAATGACACTAAGATATTGAGATACAAATAAGAGTGGCACACTTAAATTCTCTCGTAATCACTCAAGATACTATGTCAATTCAAGTGTAGCAAATATACTAGTGAGCACAAAGACTATCAAGAGTATGCTATTAATGAAATAGATTCTCAAAAATCAAGAATACCAAACACAAATAAATGGGAGACAAGAGATTTAACCCGTGGTCTCGGAGACTTGCCGGTCTCCCCTACTCCACGTTGAGGTGACTTGAACCACGTCAAGCCGGCTCCACTTGCTTGAGCCTTCCTCGATCACTAGGGTAGTTCTTCCCTGCTCCGGGTAGGCGAACTCTGGCCTTCACAAGTTGCCGGGACTTCTCACAATCTCCGTTGAGAAGCTCACTGTGCACGATCGCCTCCAAGCCGTCTAGGAGGCGGCAACCTCCAAGAGTAATAAACCTTGACGCTTGCTTAAGGTCAAATATCAGTGTCTAAAGGCTCAAACGCTAAATGCAACACTCAATCTTGCTTCTCACACTCACAAATGAAAATTGAATGCACACAAGAGTGGAGAATACTTGCTAGAGCTCAAATATCATCAATGAGGACCAAGAGTTGCTCTAGAATGCAGGTGGGGAGGCATTTATAGCCTCCACCAAACTTTCTAGCCGTTGGAGCTCGAAATGGGCAGAAATCTGTTTTTCCGGAGCTACCGCCCATGTAGGACCGTGAAAGACCATGTGGAGGTCTATCCTTATGTGTGATGAGTAATTGATGAGTTTTGAGCTTGTGTTGTTTTAAATTGATTTGGATTTGAAGCAATTTGAGTGTTGGTCTACCGGCTTCGAGGCTTTGGCTGGTTGGAGGCCAGTCGTCCGACCTCGAGTGGTCGGGTCGTCCGACCTGAGTGGTCGGGGCTTTGGCTGGTTGGAGACGGTCGTCCGACCCAGTGGTCGGGTCGTCCGACCGAGTGGTCGGGCTTTGGCTGGTTGGAGACCAGTCGTCTGACCCCGAGTGGTTGGGTCGTCTGACTCCGAGTGGTTGGGTCGTCCGACTTCGAGTGGTTGAGACTCCGAGTGATTGAGTACGAGACCAGTGAACAGACCTCGAGTGGTCGGGATGGAGACCAGTGGTCAGACCACGTGTGGTCGGGGTTTTGCCGGTTAGCGTAGTGCATATCATGCATTGAGATGGATATGTGTTGTTGGACATTGCTATGTGATGTGGTTTCCTTGTCTATGATGGTTGCGGGACTTTGGAGCTAGGTCATGGTGAGGTGATGAAGATCAAGACTAAATTTGGGAGAGCCGAGGTCCGATGATCAAGGTGTCGCCAAAGATGACGAGGCGTGGAGTAGCCGCAAGCCAATAAGACAAAGGAATGGATGAGATGCTAACTTGGAGCCGCCTGATCAAGGAGGACCGTTGGATCACGGTCCAGAAGATAGAGTAGCGGGTCAAGTTAGTATGATTTGAAAAGCGTGCAAAACCCGTTGTGTTGTTGGGTTTCGGGTCAGCCCATGCATAGCTGTGTGAGTGGGTAAAATCTCAGCCCTTGATGGAGTGCTCTAGGGTTTAGAGGCTCATCCAAGGGTGGTAGGTGGTCCAAGCTCTGCTATAAATAGGCGGGAGAGGGTATCTCCTGTAGGGGTTGAGCAGTGAGGAAAGTGTACGTGAGTAGTTGAGAGTTGTTGAGAGGATGCGTGTAAGGATCAAATCTGGCTCTTGGATGTTGGCTTAGGTTTGAAGCGGGACATCCAAAGGTGGGAATTGATCCCAAGTCACTATAAATAGAGGGGTAGGGCAGCCTCCCTCGGTGAAGGTTCCGAGGTTTTTTTGCTCATTTGAGTTTTGCCCACTTTGTTGTGAGGCTTTGTAAACCTCCTTTCGAAATGAAATGTTCTTCATTTATGTTCTTGTTTCATTTCCTTACGTATTTACATTACGCACTTAAATTTCATTATCTAATTTACGCATTTACTTACTTGCAATTTACTTTACGTAATTTGGATTTGCCTCATCTCCTTCTACATGCTATTGAGTCTTTGTTGAAATTCATGATTGATGAACTCTTCTCTGGATTCGATGCTTTCAATCATCTAGGCAATCCTTGCGTTCTTGTTGCAAGTTGTAAATCGTGTGTTCTTAAAGTGCGTAAGCGTGTGACTTGCAGTTCTTTAGTCTTGATTGGCTTCGGTTCTTGTTGCCAAGGATGAAAGATTCTTTGGATGAATCTTTCGTAGATCATATCCCAATCATCTAGGCAATCTACAACCTCTTCTATTCAGCTTTGCAAGAAACCAATTTTTATGCCTGGTAGAAGAAAGTGCCTTGGATCGTGTTTCTATTTGTTTGAATGGTTGTTTCCTCGTGTACTTACTTGCTATGATTTGTGGAGAGTCATCCAAGGATTTCGACCATCAACTCCCACCGACAAGTTAGGGGTGAGGTCTGTGTTCGTGACTGCTTTTGGTTTTGCATTTGTTAAACTGAAAAGGGACGGAACCTTGGTATCAATTCCTTCAATTGATGTTTGAAATAGGTTCCTGACATCCTTAGAGAGGTGCACACCAATTTTCACTGTTTTTGGATCAGCCGATCAAAAGTTACATCGTTTTCTGTTTTTGTTATTGTGCTGATTTTACTGTTCACCCGAACACTATTCACCCAGAGTACTGTTCATCCGACCTCTGTAGGTCGCGAGTACTGTTCATCGAATACTGTTCACTCCGACACTGTTCATCCGATCTCTGCAGTCGGGGAGTACTGTTCATCCGACCAGTGTTGGTCGGGGGTTACTGTTCACCCAAAACACTATTCACCCCGAGTACTGTTCATCCGACCTCTGCGGGTCGGGAGCACTGTTCATCCGACTAGTACCGACGATCAGTTCGCAGTACTATTCATCCGACCAGAGCTACCTGACCAGTGCAGTTTTTACTGTTCACCCGACCTTAACTGGTCGGAGCCTCTGTTCATGAAATTGCCTGATCGATGGTTCAGTTCTTTCTTTCTGGTCTTTTGGTGGTTTGAAATCTAGGGGGAGAATTTATTCGAAAATTGGTATTAGAGTCGGTTCTACTCTTTCTAGATCTTGACCAGTCTCAAGAGCCATGGCGATGGACAAGTATTCCACCAAGCCTCCTATTTTCTCTGGAGTTGATTTTCCTTTTTGGAAATCTCGGATGGAGTCGTACATCACGCCTGTGGTTTCTGATATGGCGAAGGTGAAGCTCCGTATGAGGTTCCGCCGATGAGAACGTCACGGTGGCAATATGGTGATGTTGAGGCAAATGCTAAGGCAAGGAACATCCTCATCTGGGGCCTTAGTCGCAGTGAGTACGATAGGATTTCTCACCTTCGTTCTGCTCATGAGATTTGGGTGACCCTCGATGCTTACCATGAGGGCACTACCCAAATCAAGACGGTTCGACAGGACCAATTCAAGCGTGAGTTCAACAAGTTTGAACAACACGCTGGTGAGAGTCTTGACGAGTGCTTTGGTCGGTTTACGAAGATTTTGAGCGACCTCCGAGCAGTCGGTTGCATATACCCTAACTCGGATAATGCTCGATATTTCTTGACCGCGCTCGATCTTCGTGTTTGGGAGATGAAGGTGACCACCATCAAGAACACCACCGACCTGTCGACCTTGACTCTTGACGGGCTTTATTCCCGCCTCAAGACTCATGAGATCGACGTCGTCTCGCGAAAGATGAAATCTCAGTCGATGGCTTTGGTCACCGATCCCATTGGATCCTCTCTATCTGATTCTTCTGTTGGTTTCTCTCTCTCCGCCCTTTGCGAGCAAAGCGATGACCAACTGGAAAAATTTCCAGAAAATGAGCTTGCTCTTCTTGCTCGCAAATTTTCATATGCATACAAGAGAGAAAGAGAGGAAGAGAGGTGGGATGATCACCTGTTTTGAGTGTGGTGGCCCCAACCACATTCGAGCAAACTGCCCCAAGCTGGAGAAGGGCAAAAACGAACAAGGCGGTTCGGGCAAGAATGACCACACCGACAAGAACCGCAACAAGAAGGCCCCAGCTCGTGAGCCGGCGAAGAAGAAGTACCACAACTTTGCCAAGAATAAGAAGCTCTTTCACGGGTCCTCGCCGCCTTTGGGCGACATCGAGCTCTCGACACGAGGGCTGGAGTGATGCAAGCGAGGACGATCCGCAAGAGAAGGTGAAGGGCAAAGATGACTTCTCGGCATGTGCTTCATGGCGGCGCCATTGAAGTAAGCGACTCATTTGTCAAATGACACGGATGAGGTACCCACCTACGACGAGTTAAATGATGCCTTCTGTAAATTAGGCAAGTTTCATGCTAAGGCTAGGTCGAGGTGTTCTAAGTTAGAAAAGGAAGTAGGTACCTTGACTCGGGAGTTAGCTTCACTTAGATCTTCTCCCTCCCGAGTCACTGATGACTGTACTTTGTGTGATGCTTTGCTTGTGGAGTTAGAGAACTTAAGGACTATGCATGATAGTGTGTTGTATGAAGAATGCTAGCAATGAATCTGTTGATACTCCTTTTGTAATGCTAGTTTTTTTAATGCTCACTCTACTCCCTCTTGTGCTAATTGCCCTAAATTGCTTGCTGAAATTGATGCTATGAGTGAACACCTTAGAAAGCTTTCTGCTAGAAATGATGAACTTGAATTGCATGCTTCTAAGGACCCAAATACTCATGTGAGGGTCAGAGGCAACTAAAACTTGACAATGATGCTTTGAATGTCAAGTGTGATCAACTTGCTAAGGACTTACTAGTTAAGTCAAAAACTGGTTGCTTGCTGTGTGTTGGGGTTAAGGATGATGTGGATCAAATCCATGTCGAGCTTAGGAAGAAGTTAAAAGACCAAACCCTTAGGATTAGAGATGCTCCTTGTGTTTCTTGTGAGGCCCTCAAGATTGAGGCAGCCGTGCTGAGGGAGAAAAATGCACGTGCTGAGAGAGCTCATCTTTCTGGTTCTTCTTCTTCTTCTTCCCCCTGCTCTTCTTGTGCCTCTTTCTTTCGAGATTGCCAGTATCTTATGAGCACTCTCGAGAAGTTTGTTGGAGGCAAGAAGAAGCTCAATCTTATTCTAGACCAATCCAAGATTAGTAGATTCAATCAAGGTCTAGGATTTGATCCCTTCGAGCACGCTCGGGCGCATCCTCCCACCATTGTCTTGCGGCTCCAAGAGTGGTGAGATTGTGGTAGCTCCGAGTGAGCACCACCAAGTTTAGGTCTCTTTGGGGTTGTCCATAGGACTTGACCGAGAAGGGTGTTACTCTGTTGCTTCTATCTCTAGCAAGGCTGGCACACATGCACCTTCCGTAAGAAGGATGGTCACCTAGTAGATTTACGCTTGAGCACGCCAAGATCACTCGGCGTGGCGTGTTCTGCTCTTAGGGTATTCGAGGTCATCCCGGACTTTGAGTGCTCCTAAGGCACACACCGCTTCTAGACAGTTAGAGAGTCGCTGTTTTTGGGCGTCCGGGACTCGGTTTTCATCTTTGGTTCTTGAGTTTTAGTCTTGGAGCTGTTCAGTAGTCAGTCTTTCCGCCGTCCTTTTGATATTCCTCGTTTGTCCCATCGAGGTAAATATCAGCAGCGTGAGGTGTTTTCTGATAGGAGATTTAGGAAGCCTCACTGGGGTGGCTCGGCTTTCGCACCATGGCATGCCAACCCAGTTTCAGCTCCTAGATCATCTACTAGAGTTGCTACTGATCTTGTTAGGGTTAAACGTCAGAGAGACACTCGAGTCTAGTCTTCTTCTATGGCTGGTACTCTGAGGCGTCGTGTGTTTCAGTATTGGGTTCCCAAGTCTTCACTCTATCCCAAGATCTTGAGTTATCTCTCTCTTGTGTCTTGATCAGGTTCGTCGGATGGGGAAGGGAGATGTTTGGATTGTCGACTCCGGTTGTTCTCGTCATATGACCAGAGATTCTCGATGGTTCTCTTCCCTAGTCCGAGCCCCTGGTGATGAGTTGATCACTTTCGGGGATGCTTCTTCAGGTAGAGTCATTGCTAAAGGTACCATCTGCATTAACCAAAATTTCATTCTTAAAGATGTTGCCTTAGTAAGTAAGTCGCAATACAATCGCTCTCTGTTTCTCGACTTATCGATGACTCTTTCGAGGTAAGCTTCAAGATAATGCTGTAGAATTCTTGATTCATCGGGAGGGTTAGTTTATGGATTTCTAGATTTAGGAGAGTCTTTCGTGCTGATTTTTCTGCTTCTTCGGAGACTCTCTTCGATGTTTGATTGCTTCGAGTCCGTGATCTCTCCTTCGGCATAGGAGACTTGGTCACATTGGTTTTGATCATTTGATCCGAGTTAGCAGCCACGATCTCATTCGGGGTTTGCCTAAACTCAAGATGGTCAAAGACTTAGTTTGCTCTCCTTGCCGACATGACAAGATGGTTCTTGCTTCTCATCCTCCGATCCCGTAGTGATGGATGATGCACCGGACAGCTTTTACATATGGACTTTGTTGGTCCGGCTAGAGTGCGATCGGCGGAGAGGAAGTGGTATGTTCTTGTCATCGTTGATGATTTTTCTAGATAATCTTGGGTATTCTTCATGGCCTCGAAGGATGAGACTTTTCTCACTTCAGGGTTTGGTCGAGAGGTTGTCTATTGAGCTCCTAGGTGCATTACGAGCTATCTGCAGTGATAATGGCACGGAGTTCAAGAATTCCTACTTTGAGAGTTTTTGTGTGGAGTCCGGTTTAGAGCATCGTTCTCTTCTCCTCGCGCCTCGTGAGAATGGCATAGTGGAAAGGAAGAACAGGACCCTGGTTGAGATGGCCAAGACGATGCTAGATGAGTCTGATACTCTAGGAAGTTTTGGGTGAGGCTATAGCTCTTTGCTTGCCATATTTCTAATCGCGTGTTTTGAGAGCACATTTGCATCGCACTTCTTATGAGTTGAGGTATGGGCGAAAGCCCAGTGTGTCTCATTTTCGCGTTTTGGTTGCAAGTGTTTTATCTTGAAGTCTCGTAACCTAGATAAGTTTGAGTCTCGCTCTTCTGATGGTATCTTTCTAGGTTACTCGTCTTCTTCTCGTAGCTATAAGTGCAGGTGTTGATGCGCATAGGATCATAGAGACCTGTGATGTGACCTTTGATGAGGCTAGCCCAGGAGCTAGACCTGATGTTTCAGGCTCTTCTTATCCCTCTGAGACCATCTTTGAAGAAGATAAGGATGATGGAGATGATGGTGTTCCACTGGATCCAGTCCCCTCTACACTTGAGGTGCCTCCTGTTTCCATTTCTGCACCTCAGGGAGACCAGCCCTTGCCTTCCGACTCTCCTTCAGCTAGTGGCTCTGTTCCTACTTCTTCTGTTCAAGAGGTAGAGGCCACTTCTGTTGCTGGACCTCCCCGTCATATTCAGAGACGTCATCCTCCTGATCAGATGATTGGCGATTTGTTCGAGCGTGTCACTCGCTCAAGAACAGGTCATCCTCTTCTCGCCTCCACTCTGCCTTCGTTGCCTCCTTTGAGCCGAAGGATGTTTCTCATGCATTATCCGATGAGTCGTGGATTAATGCTATGCATGAGGAACTTGAGAACTTTGAAAGGAACAAGGTATGGCAGCTTGTCGAGCCCCCATCTGGTCATAATGTCATTGGGACCAAGTGGGTGTTCAAAAACAAGCAGTGAGGATGGGGTTGTAGTTAGAAACAAGGCTAGACTAGTTGCACGGGGCTTTTCTCAAAGTTGAGGGTCTTGACTTTGAGGAGACCTTTGCTCCTGTAGCTAGGCTAGAGGCTATCCGAATCTCGCTTGCATTTTCTCGCATCCAAAGGCTTCAAGCTTTATCAAATGGATGTCAAGAGTGCATTCCTCAATGGCTATATTGAGGAAGAGGTTTATGTCAAGCAACCTCCGAGATTCGAGAACCCTAAGTTTTGAGTCATGTATACAAGCTTTCCAAGGTTACAGATGGACTCAAGCAGCCCCCGAGCATGGTATGAGAGGCTCAAGTCTTATCTTCTCACCATGACTTTAAAATGGGCATAGTAGACAAAACTCATTCATCGGACACCATGAGTCTCATTTTCTTCTTGTCGCATTTATGTGGGCGATATCATTTTTGGTGGCTCTTCTCATTCTCTTGTCTCTCAGTTTTCTGATGTGATGAGTACAGAGTTTGAGATGAGTATGATGGGTGAGTTGAGCTACTTTCTTGGCTTCCAAATCAAGCAGACTCGGGAGGGTACTTTCTTGCATCAAGGTAAGTATACTCGTGACCTCCTGAGGCTCTTCGATATGTCTGATGGGAAGCCAGTGATGACTCCTATGGCCACCACTGCTGTCCTCGAGCCCGATGAAGATGGTGAGCCTGCTGATCAAAAGGAGTTTCGGAGCATGATCGGCTCCCTCTTGTACCTCACTGCTTCGAGGCCGGACATACATTTCGCTGTGTGTTTGTGCGCTCGATTTCAAGCTTCCCTCGCGCCTCTCAGCGCCAGGCGGTCAAGCGCGTCTTCAGGTACCTTCGTGCTACCACTGATTATGGTATTTGTTACTCTTCTTCTTCTTGTCTATCTCTTAGAGCCTTTTCCGATGTCGACTTTGCTGGCTGTAGGATAGATAGGAAGAGCACTTCTGGCACTTGCCAATTCATTGGCACTTCTCTTGTTTCTTGGTCATCTAGGAAGCGATGCGGTGTTGCCGATCCACCACCGAGGCCGAGTATGTTGTTGCGACCGATTCTTTGTCGAGCTGAGTTCTCTAGATGATATCGAACTTGTGGGACTTTGGGTTAGATATACAGAGTGTGCCACTTTTCTGTGACAACACTTCGGCTATTTGCATTGCTAAAAACCCAGTGCAACATTCCCGGACCAAGCACATTGATATTAGATATCACTTCCTTAGAGACCATGTGGAGAAGGGAGATATCGCTCTTGATTTGTAGAGTGACCTCCAGTTAGCTGATATCTTCACCAAGCCTTTGGATAGCTCCAGATTTGTTGCTTTGAGGAGTGAGCTTGGAGTCGTGAGCCCTTACGGCCTTTCTTGAGGGGGAGCTGGTTTGGATATTATGTACTATATATTTTCTTCCAGCATTTCCTTTCTTTTTCTGGGTGACTTTGGGCTTGTTTTCTTAAGTTAAGTTCACTCACTTAGACTTCTGGCATGCCTTGCATGGACCTCTTATCTTGTGCTTTAGGTTGCTATCATGCGTGATTAGCTGTTATCTCTTCTCTCTAGGTTGAGTTCCCTCACAGTCTTATAAGTCTAGCAGGTTTTGTGGCCTCCTGGTAGGCAGTGCATGTGCACTCCTTAGTTGGGATCTAGAGTCAGCTTTCCTATGTCAGTCTCTGGGGAAGATAAGAGCGAGCCTAAGCCATAGTGAGTCTCTTCAATCTTATCTATGCTCAATAGCCATCCAGTTTTGCAGTTTCTCGACTTCTTCTCCTCATTCTGTTTTTTTCTGGTTTCTATTGAATTCATTCAGGTTTTTTATGCCTAATCTTGATAATAACTTAACTTTAACCAGATTTGATCTTAAAATTGATTCATTTATTGAGGGGGAGTTTGAGAATCTGTTCATGCATTGCATATAGACTGCATTTCCTGTTTAATGAGCTTTGTCTAGTATGCAATTGATTCAATCTTCATGCTATACACCATGCTACATCTTATGGAGGAAATCACTAGCTTAGATATGTCCAAGTTCATTTAACTTGCTAAGCTTAAAAATGAAATAAGCCTTAAATGAAAAACTTGATGAAACTTGTTGCTTTTACTTGCTAGATTTCTTCTTTAGAGGTTTGTGCCATAATTTGAGAAATTTTGGAGTTCTCTAGAGTCCCTATAGCAACTTGGGTGAAACTAGTCTGTTTCATACTTGAGTCCTTCATTTGCTCATGAATCATTATGCTAAAAATTAAAATTAAGCAAAATTGACTCTTCTTGACTCCACACCTTGCATTTCCAAGACAGCTTCCCATTGCACTTGGGATGAACTTGGAGTGCATCGTGTATGACCTAGACAATCCTCTTAAGAGTTCATCTTGAGATGGTCGCATATGGCTTGAGTCAATTGCTCGTCAAAAGAAAATGCAAATAAAAAAATTAAGTGGGTAAAGAATGCAAATAATGTCAAACATTTGCACCCCGCTATGTCTTGTATGATGATAAATCAAAAATTTTGCATTAAGTGATAAATGAGCCCGAAGGACCTTGTATGCTCTTCTAGATTCCCCAAAGTGTTGAGTAGGTTGAACTCTAGGTTTTCCTTTTGATCCTTAGCGTGGCTATTCTTCTATTTTTGAAACTAAAGCTAAGTTTTGCACTTGTCAAATCTTGCTAAAAATGATACATTTTCAAAACCTAGCTTATGAGCAAAATTTGTTATTTGCACTTGGACATGTCTTAGTTTGGTCATTATCTGAGATTGATAAGCTTGGTGTCATATCTTGCCATTATGATTATTTGGATAATCTTCAAAGCTCTCTTAGGTTGCATTTCATGCATACATAAAAAGAGGGAGAAAATTCCATTTTGATGCCTATATTGCCAAAAGGGGGAGAAAATGTAGAAAAAGCATAATTTAAAATGTAGAAAAGGGGGAGATAAAAATGTGTAAATCTTTGCTATCTCTTATGGATCATAATCACATTTGGCACTTATGATTGGTTTTTAGAGCTTTTGTGGAAAACTTGCTCTTTTCATGGTCTTGCTCTAAATTCTTTCTGCCAACTTGGTCATAATTTTATATCTTTCTCTCTGGACCAAGTTTGGCTTTGCAATCAAATTGCTTTCTTCTTCTCTCTTTCAAACTCAAAACTTATGCCTTTTCATGTGTTTGTCAATATACTCATCAAGGGGGAGATTGAAAGACCATGTGGAGGTCTATCCTTGTGTGTGATGAGTAATTGATGAGTTTTGAGCTTGTGTTGTTTTAAATTGATTTGGATTTGAAGCAATTTGAGTGTTGGTCTACCGGCTTCAAGGCTTTGGCTGGTTGGAGACCAGTCGTCCGACCTCGAGTGGTCGGGTCGTCCGACCCCGAGTGGTCGGATTGTCCGACCTGAGTGGTCGGAGCTTTGGCTGGTTGGAGACCAGTCGTCCGACCCCGAGTGGTCGGGTCGTCCGACCTGAGTGGTCGGGGCTTTGGCTGGTTGGAGACCAGTCGTCCGACCCCGAGTGGTTGGGTCGTCCGACTCCGAGTGGTTGAGACTCCGAGTGATTGAGTAGGAGACTAGTGAACAGACCTCGAGTGGTCGGGATGGAGACCGGTGGTCAGACCACGTGTGGTCGGGGTTTTGCTGGTCAGCGTAGTGCATATCTGTCTGTTGAGATGGATATGTGTTGTTGGACATTGCTATGTGATGTGGTTTCCTTGTCTATGATGGTTGCAGGACTTTGGAGCTAGGTCATGGTGAGGTGAAGGAGATCAGGACTAGGCTGGGAGAGCTGAGGTCCAGATGATTAAGGTGTCGCCAAAGATGGCGAGGCCGGGAGTAGCCGCAAGCCAATAAGACAAAGGAATGGATGAGATGCTAACTTGGAGCTGCTCTGATCAAGGAGGACCGTTGGATCGCGGTCAGGAAGATAGAGTAGCGAGTCAAGTTAGTATGATTTGAAAAGCGTGCAAAACCCGTTGTGTTGTTGGTTTCGGGTCATCCCATGCATAGCTGTGTGAGTGGGTAAAATCTCAGCCCTTGATGGAGTGCTCTAGGGTTTAGAGGCTCATCCATGGGTGGCAGATGGTCCAAGCCTGCTATAAATAGGCAGGGAGAGGGGTATCTCCCTGTAGGGGTTGAGCAGGTGAGGAAAGTGTACGTGAGTAGTTGAGAGTTGTTGAGAGTGACAGTGTAAGGATCAAATCCTGGCTCTTGGATGTTGGCTTAGGTTTGAAGCAGGACATCCAAAGGTGGGAATTGATCCCAAGTCACTATAAATAGAGGGGTAGGGGCAGCCTCCCCTCAGTGAAGGTTCTGAGGTTTTTGTTGCTCATTTGAGTTTTGCCCACTTTGTTGTGAGGCTTTGTAAACCTCCCTTCCAGAAATGAAATGTTCTTCATTTATGTTCTTGTTTCATTTCCCTTACGTATTTACATTACGCACTTAAATTCTGTTCTCTAATTTCTGCATTTACTTACTTGCAATTTATTGTACGTAATTTGGATTTGCCTCATCTCCTTCTACATGCTATTGAGTCTTTGTTGAAATTCATGATTGATGAACTCTTCTCTGGATTCGATGCTTTCAATCATCTAGGCAATCCTTGCATTCTTGTTGCAAGTTGTAAATCTGTGTGTTCTTAAAGTGCGTAAACGTGTGACTTGTAGTTCTTTAGTCTTGATTGGCTTCTGGTTCTTGTTGCCAAGGATGAAAGATTGCTGGATGAATCTTCTGTAGATCATATCCCAATCATCTAGGCAATCTATGACCTCTTCTATTCAGTTTTGCAAGAAACCAATTTTTATGCCTGGTAGAAGAAAGTGCCTTCAGATCGTGTTTCTATTTGTTTGAAGGGTTGTTTCCTCGTGTACTTATTTGCTATGATTTGTGGAGAGTCATCCAATGATTTCTGACCATCAACTCCCACCAGCAAGTTAGGGGTGAGGTCTGTGTTCGTGACTCTGTTTTTGGTGTTGCATTTGTTAAACTGAAAAGGGACGGAACCTTTGTAACAATTCCTTCAATTGATGTTTGAAATAGGTTTCTGACATCCTTAGAGAGGTGCACACCAATTTTCACTATTTTTGGATCAGCCGATCAAAAGTTACATCGTTTTCTGTTTTTGTTAGCGTGCTGATTTTACTGTTCACCCGAACACTATTCACCCCGAGTACTGTTCATCCAACCTCTGTAGTTCGCGAGTACTGTTCATCCGACCTCTATAGGTCGGGAGTAATGTTCATCGAACACTATTCACACCGAAAGAATCGTTCATCCGACTTCGCGGTGGAATCGCTCATCCGACCGTGTTGGTCGGAGTACTGTTCACTAAAACTATTCACCTAAGTCATCGTTCATCCGACCTCGGTGGTCGGGAGCACTTATTCATCGACTAATCTTGACGACCGTTCGCGATCGTTCATCCGACGAGCTACCCGACCGGGCACGTTTTTATTATTCACCCGACCTTAACTGGTCGGAGCCTCTGTTCATGAAATTGCTTGATCGATGGTTCAGTTCTTTCTTTCTAGTCTTTTGGTGGTTTGAAATCTAGGGGGAGAGTTTAATCGAAAATTTTATTTGGCTCCTATTCACCCCCCCTCTAGTCGCCTTTTTCGATCCTTCAGACCGGTAGCATCGAGCTCCACTTCAACGGCTAGACAGTGCATTTAATGCACTTGCCAGAGACCGTTACAAAAAGGTCCGGTGCTACCGCCCAACTAGAACCGGTAGCACCGGGTTTCATTTCATTTTGTTTTTCCAAAAAGGATCTCTCTGTAATTAAAGCACCAGGCTGAGGGCCGGTGCAACCACTGGTCCGGTAGCACCGGACTACCATGGGCGGTAGCACCGAGCTGCAGATAAGCCAAAAATACACCCCTCTGTAATTTTTACACCGGGCTAATGTCCAGTGCTACCGCTAGCCCGGTAGCACCGGACTACAAAACACCCAAAAAGCCCTTCTCTGGAATTTCATACCGGGTTCATATCCGGTGCTACCGATAATCTGGTAGCACCGGGTTACCATAAGCGGTAGCACCGGGCTACCAGAACTCAGAGAAGAACTTCTCTGGAATTTTCACACCGCCCTATTGAGTCGGTGCTACCGCGCACCCGGTAGCACCGCGCTGCCATGGGCGGTAGCACCACGCTGCCATGGGCGGTAGCACCGGATTTCTATAGACTTGATTTGTTTAAAAAGATTTAATATTTAGGAACACATATATTATCAAGCAATCATTTGAATATATAATTTGAGCCTTTAAACCCTAAATGACATCAAGATAAGCGTCAAGATCCCTCTTTATAGTACGGCCCTAATTCTAGTAAACCGATCTTTCTTCCAAACACCAAGATCGACAAAAGACTAGAAAAGAACCTTATAAATATACCTTTTCACGATCTTGACATATTGATCATGCATTTGTACCTTCCTTGATATTTCCATGGTCATCAATCTTGGAATTTACCTACTTTCAATATTCTCAAGAAAAGTATTAGATTATATAACAAAGTTGTCATTAATTATCGAAACCAAAACACGATGGGTGCCTAGATGCTTTCAATCTCCCCCTTTTTGGTAATTGATGACAACCTTAAAGTGACAATTGAAATTGTTATTAAGTGAACAAGAGAAAAGAAGGTTTTGCTTCAAGTGATGGAATGTCCATAAGTTTCTTGCTTTTTGGAACACAAGAATATTCAATCATAATATTTTAGAGCAAAACTCCCCCTAGAAATGTGCATGTTAATAGAAAGTGAATAGTTGCACATTTGAGAGAATTGCAAAATTTCTTGACAGAGTTTTGTTCAAGAATTGAATCCGTGGATGAATAAGCAAAGATATTGAAACAACAATATGATATTTAAGATTTCAATTAGTTTGCAAGAGCATGAGAATATTTAAAACAACCATAAGTATTACAAATGTTTAACCATATCAACCAAGTATCAAAAAGAATACATCACATAAACAACCTCCAAGCAACCAACCAAAACACATCATCACATAGTTATAGTTTCTTTACATCATCACATAGTTAGTTTGTTTCCTTTCGACGCTCTTCCACCATACTTCATTTTTACTTACTTCTCCCCCTTTGGCATCAAATACTAAAAGCAAAGAAGATCGTCAAAGAGCTCAAGAGGCTGGAGGAGCAGGAGGAGGAGGCGGAGTAGACGGAGGAGCATGAGATCCCGAGCGCTGATAAAAGATAGGAAGTGACGAACAGAGCTCGAATATAGAAGAGTCAACTGAGTCCAGTCTTCCTCGGACCTCCTCAACCATCTGTCTGGTCTGAGCCTGAGTCTCATCTAATCTAGCAAATCCACTCATCTTGTCAGATCTCATACTTGCCAGACTGCTCATGAGGTCATTTTTCAGATTGTCAAGAAATAGATCATGAGATGCTTGCTGAGGAGGAACCTCTGATGCCTCTAGGATCTCCTGAGTCTGAGGCTACTGAGATGAAGATTTACCTCGCTGACTGATAGATTGAGGAGCAGCCTCACGGGGTCGACAGGGCTTATGAACACCCCCACACCCCCCTCGAAATCCAGACACTCTCTTAATAATCATCATTATGTATGGAGCAAGATAGATCCTTTTACCTTTATCACAAGCAAAAGATGCCATTTCCCTGATCATGAAATCCACCACATCAAACTTATGTTTGTTCATGATTTTACTCATAATATTCCAGGCATATCCTCTGATTTCATCATAGTTTCCGCTCTTGGGATGGATAGTTACTCTGACAATTCTATTTATAAGACTAGCAGATGGAAGAAGATGCACCATTTTACCTGGACGCTTGACTGAAGCTGATGGATCATAGAAATCAAACTTCGGTGAGAGGATGACTCTATCATCTTGTGTATCTTGGGATACCCACTGTGATGAATTCCCCAAGCTTCCTCAATTTCATTCTTGGTGACTGTGTGCACTGTGGCATATGTCATCCAAGTAATGCTCTCATATGACTCTGAAACATGCAAAATGGCATAGAACTGTCTGATCAAATCTTCATTGTAGTTGCACTTGTTGCTCACAAAGTCAGACAACCAAGCACCATGGAACAACTCGGGCACCTCCACAAACAATGGAATTTTTCTGATATGATCCCAATTTATCCATTTATGATCAGCAAAGTCCTTTTCTTTGTAAATTTCATAAAATACTTTTTGCTGAAACAAAGTTCTGAATCTGTCCTCAGTGGCATTCCTAAGCAACAAATATTGATTCGCAGTTCTCAAGGAGAAGTATGTGTCACCTTTGATTGTCTTCAGATTAACCGAAGGATCAAAATCATCAAGATTTTCTTCTTCGGTCTCTTCTCCACTCTGAGACTTGTCTATATCCATAGAGTCACTTGCTTCTTCAGTTTATGACACAGTTTGTTTTCCCTTGGATTTCTTGGAGCTGCCACCAATTTCTTGCTTATTCTTCTGTCGGACTTCACGACATCTTGAAGCTATCGCAATGTCATCTTGACTATCAGAATCTTGAGGAGGAGGAGCACGACCTCTATTTGCAGCCATTTTTATGTAAGAGCCAGAGCCTCGGGTCTTAGGTATGATTACTGGATACAAAAGAGAGTTTCAAGGAATAAGATCAATGGATATGCCCTAGAAACTTAGGATTTTGTGGAAAAAGATAGCCATTTGTGAGTAGTTTGACTGCAAATCCGGTGCTACCGCCCATGCTAATCCGGTAGCACCGGACCTGGGGCGGTGCTACCGCACAGGGACCGGTAGCACCGACTAGATACAGTTTTAAACAGAATTTGTTTGAATTCATGATTTTGAATGATTTGATTAAGGAAATGTGGTTTAACAGCATGTATATCCCTCATCAAATTCATTTCAACTACAAGTTTAAACAAATTTCCTCACATTTTGCTATTTTTCACAGAAACCCTAAAAAGATATGAAGATAAGACTAGGGCATGAAAAATCGACAAATTTTGAACAAAAAAAGGTACCTTTGATAGAGGATCAAGTGAAGAACAAGAGGATTGAGAGAAATCTTGTTTTCTCCGGATGGTTTTGAAGAAAATTTAGTGGGGAATCAAGTCAGAAGAAGGAGAGAGAGAGAAAAGCTGTGGTGCGGTGTGAAGAAGATAAAGAGGATGGTTGCACCGCACTGGACTTAACCCCCTAAACACGACAAATCCGTGCTACTCATGGATTCTCCGGTAGACTGGGTCTCCTGCTACTGACTCTTGTATGGCGGTGCTACCGGGAAAACAACCAAAACAAAGGTAAATATCCAGAGAATTCAATATAACTAATAAGATTTCAACATTTTATATAAGACATACAATTGCATCCAAATCTTATGTAAAATTTCAAGACTTGTGGCTTAATTATGATTCAAACTTATATATATTTTTTGAAACATGTAGCACTATTAGAGATTTAAAACATATGAATCATAAAAAGAACTCCCCCTAAAGGATTGCTATATTTAAAGAATTAAAAAGGCATTAAATAAAATCCAAAATAATATTCAATAAAGATTAAGCAAGATCCAAATACTCAAACCACATTTGAGATATCTATGACATTTAATTCATTCCTCAATTTACATAACCGGGCTTCATCTAAAGGCTTGGTTAAAATATCTTGATCTTCGGTTCTAATGTGACTAATCACAATATCTCCTTTGCTAACATGATCTCTCAAGAAATGATGACGAATTTCTATATGTTTAGTTCTTGAGTGTTGGACCGGGTTGTTGGCAATTTTAACAGCACTTTCATTATCACATAATAAAGGCACATTTTTAGAAACTATTCCATAGTCCATTAAAGTTTGCCTCATCCACAATAATTGAGCACAACAACTACCGGCGGATATGTATTCGGCTTCGGCAGTGGATAGAGCTACGGAATTTTGTTTCTTGGAGAACCAAGAAATAAGGGATCTACCTAGGAATTGGCAATTTTCGGAGGTGCTTTTTCTATCAACTTTGTAACCCGCATAATCCGAGTCCGAATATCCAATCAAATCAAAATTAGCACCTTTAGGATACCATAACCCTATATTTGAGGAATGCTTTAAATATCTTAGAATTCTCTTAACAGCTACTAAATGACATTCTTTAGGGGAAGCTTGAAAGCGAGCACACATGCACACACTAAACATAATATCAGGCCTAGATGCGGTGAGATAAAGTAGACTACTGTCGGGACCCAGATTTACAAATCCGAAACCCTCTGTGTATACTGCACTAGTCCAGGATCACGCTAGTGCACACAGTGGAAACATAGATGAAATATCATTCCATACAACGAATTAACTAAGAAGAAGCAAATTATTATTGAATGAAGCAAACGACCTTATGGTCAATGTTTACACCATTACGCCTTAAGGGCTTAAGAAACAAATACTACTGCAGCAGAAAAGATAACTTGAGCCATTCGACATGCCACAGGCAATCGTCTGGGGAAACGCCTTCCTAATCCACGTAGTCTTCATAGAATTCCTCCTCATGATATTCATTATCTCCTTCAGCAACTGATCAACAAGGGCATAAAGCCGTGAGTACAAAGGTACTCAGCAAGCCGTAGGGAAATGATGCAATATATTTATGCACGGCTTGACAAGGATGGCTATATAGTTCTTTTGCAGAAAGCACTAACTTGAATTGAAATACAATAAATAGATTGAAAGCATATTTATGAAAACATAAATAAATAACTGATAGATCAATGATAGACAACAAAACAATAGTGAACTCCCCGTTCACAACCCAACAATTCCACATTCCACATTTTATGAAATACACTATACCCCGTGTGAAATTCCCGGGCTTGTCCATGACCGCGGACGCGGCTATTCGAATAGTTTTACACTCTGCAGAGGTTGTACAACTTTACCCACAAGACATGATCATCTCTTTGTGCAATCGATCTTAACACACTTCCTTAGGTGTGTCGCAGAGATATCATGACAAAGCCTTTACAATGCACTGTCTAAACTCGGTACTGCCCGCTAAGGTTTCGCCCTTTAGGGCCCCCTCTTGTGCCTTGCGAATCTACCCGTCCATCCCGGAACCCACACCACCAACTGGCAGTACTCAAGGCTAGACATTGCAAATTAATCAGCTAAGTTTGTCCCATTCCAGACATGTGGTAGTACGACTAGGCCCAGTTCAATGGCGCACAAGATTAAGTCCTTAAATTGTCTCAGGCAAGACATCCACATCCCAATGTGCTAGAAAGCACCCCCTTTACTTCACGATCACTTGCCCGAGGGAAAACAATTCGTTCAACCAAGACCAATGGCAAACCCCGCCATGGTACAACAAATTTTACAACAGTGGCTAACGGCCACGATTCAATATCTCATTAAGTCAAATTAACATTATTCACATGTGACATGAATCCCAACGTACATGTAAGCATGTCTAAGCATAGCTACGATAACCCAATGTTGGTGTAATATTTATGTCCAACTAGTAATGTCCCAACCTAGGTTTAGCAATGGATACATGGTATACAACTAATCAAGGTGGCATAATGTCAACTAGGTATACATCTACTCCCATTAAATAAACATTGATACGTAAATAGCATGCAAGTGTATAAAATAAATTACCTTGCAAACATAGGATCAATATGATCAAGGTTACGACTTGCCTTGCTGATCTAGTGCTAAATCTTGGTCTTCGAAGTCTTCGTTCGCTCCCTCGGAATTAGCGTCTACCGGAAAAGAAGCAACAAAACCAAATAAATACAAAACAGAGACTCAAACAAGCTCAAAACTGAAAATAAATGGCTCTGGAAGATAGATCTTGATTTTAGAAAAATTTAGAAACTTGAATCGCCTCAATCGGAGTTCGTATGAGCGAGAACGGGCCTCCGAAAGATTAAATTCAGAAAAAATACAGAAAATCAGAATTTTTGGATTTATTTTTGTACGGGAAAAAAGATTTATTGCGCAACGCTGACGTCATCCGGCTCACGGTGGACTCGGTCCACAGCTGCTGAGCTCGTCCACCAGGCGCCCGGCGACGGCCGACGCTCATCGCCGATGTAGCCGGCCGACGCGACGGTGACGTCGGCGCCACCTTGGCAAGATCTGGCGAGAGGCCAGATCGGACGGCCAGAAATGGAGCTGCGGCGGAAGGAGGCGTGGCGCGATCGGGAGCGTCGGCTGGAGATCCAACGGCGGAGCGCGGCCGCTGGAGGTCGACGGCGAGGCGGGCGGCGCCACTCACCGGAGATGAAGAAGAAGGCACAGCAACCGACGGAGACGCGGCGGATCGGACCGGGGCCAAGGCGAACCGGGGAGAGGGCGACGCGGGCAGCTCGGGGAGGCCAACGGATGCGGCGGAGGGGCATCGGCGGCGACGGAAAAGACGGCGGAAGGGCTCGGCGCGGCGAGGACTCCGCGAGCTCGCGGGCAACAGCGGCATTTAGGCAGCGAGAGGTGGGGCAAAAAGGCGCGAGGAGGCGATCCTCGGGGTGTGCGGTGGGGCTTTATAGCCCTCGAGGCGTGCTCAACGCGAAGCAGCCTTGGCGTCGGTGGCGCAGGACTCGAGCGGCGGCGCTAGGGTTTCGCGCGACGGCCACCGGGCCGAGGCGGGCGAACGGGCGGCGAGGCTACCGGGCCAAGCGGAGTCGGGCCGAGGCGGAGCGGGCAGGCCGAGATATTCGGCCGGAAGGGTTTTCAGAAATTAAAAACATTTTCCGATTTAAGAAAAACCCAAAAATTCAAATAAATGCAAATAAATTCAAATAAATTCAGAAAAATCCCCAAAAATACAGAAAAATTCCTTGGAGCACAAGGAACCCAACTAAAACTGAAATTCTTAAGTTTGATGAATAGTTTAGTCAAATTAAATCCTTTCATTTAAGGAAAATTCAAATTAAGCCGAAATTAATTCAAGAAAATGCAAATGGTTTATTTTTGAATTCCAACATTCCAAAACTCAAATTTTGGGATGTTACAACTACCAATCATAGAGCGATAAAGTTTTAAGTCTACCGGTTTACCTCCCTCGTTTAGATCAAGATGCCCGTTGAAAGCCATTGGAGTCTTCATAGGCTTCGAGTCTTCCATGCCAAATCTCTTTAGCAAGTCTTTCACATATTTGGTTTGACTCACGAAGGTCCCATTTTTGAGTTGCTTGATTTGAAGTCCAAGGAAGAAGCATAATTCTCCGATCATTGACATCTCAAACTCCCTAGACATCATATCACCAAATTCTTTGCAAAAGTCTTCGTTAGTAGAACCAAATATAATATCATAAACATGGATTTGGCATACAAAGAATTCCTCATCAATGATTTTTGTAAAGAGCGTTGTATCAACCTTCCCAATTTTGAACCCTTTAGAAAGTAGAAAATCTCTAAGCCGCTCATACCATGCTCTAGGAGCTTGTTTGAGACCATATAACGCCTTAGAGAGTTTGTAAACATGGTTTGGATATTTAGAGCTTTCAAAACCGGGAGGTTGTTCAGCAAATACCAATTCGGATATTTCTCCATTTAGAAAATCACTCTTTACATCCATTTGAAATAATTTAATATCAAAACAAGATGCAAAAGCAAGTAAGATTCTAATAGCTTCTAATCTAGCCACGGGTGCAAAAGTTTCACCAAAATCCAAACCTTCGATTTGAGTGAATCCTTGAGCCACTAACCGAGCCTTATTTCTTACCACAATACCATTTTCATCTTGCTTGTTTCAGAATACCCATTTTGTACCTATTACGTTGTGTTCCTTGGGTCTTTCTACTAAAGTTCAAACATCATTCCGGGCAAAGTTATTCAGTTCTTCATGCATTGAATTTACCCAATCCGTATCATCTAGAGCTTCATCTATGTGAGTAGGTTCAAAAGAAGATACGAAGGAGTAATATTTGCAAAAAGAAGCGATACGAGATCGAGTTTGAACACCCTTACTTACATCACCCAATATTTTATCTATTGGATGATCTTTGGAAAGCCCATGATGGATTCTTTGAGGTAGAGTATGAGTTTGTTGATCACTCTCCTTTTCATCCACATCGATCGGTTGAACTTGATTTGGCGTTGCGGAAGTAGAAGGTTCAACTTTAGTAGATGAAGGTTGATCTTGTTTATCCTCCTTTAGTTTTATGTCTCCAAGCGTCATGTTCTTCATTGCTTCTCTTAATCCTTCTTCACCTACATAATACAAATTTTCTTGCTCTTCTTAAGAGCCATTAGTTTCATCAAACTCAATATCGCAAGTTTCTTCCACAAAACCTTTATTTTTTTAAATACACGATATGCTTTGCTATTTGAGGAATATCCAAGCAAGAAACCTTCATCACAACGACTTTGGAATTTTTAAAGTCGAACACCCTTTTTCAAGATATAGCATTTGCAACCAAATACTCGAAAATGAGAAATGTTTGGTCTTCTTCCAACGAGAAGCCCATAAGAGATCTTTTTCAAGAGACGATGCAAATAAAGCCTATTTGTTGCATGGCAAGCGGTATTAATGGCTTCCGCCCAAAAACTATCGAAAGTGCTATATTCATCAAGAATAGTTCTTGCCATTTCAATTAATGTTCGATTTTTTCGTTCTATAACTCCATTTTGCTCCGGAGTGTAGGTGGCGGAAAGTTCGTGCTTTATTCCAAGTTCATCACAATAATCTTCAATTTTTGTATTTTTGAACTCGGAACCGTTGTTACTACGAATCTTCTTAATTTTAAAATCAAATTCATTTTGAGCCCTCTTTGCAAAGTTTTTAAAGATACCGGAGGTTTCAGATTTATCATCTAGAAAAAACACCCAAGTATACCTTGAATAATCATCAACAATGACTAAGCAATAAGAATTTCCTCCAATACTCTTATAGGTTGTTGGGCCAAACAAATCCATATGTCAGAGCTCTAATGGTCTAGATGTGGACATGATACTTTTTGAAGGATGAGAACTAGCAACTTGTTTGCCGGCTTGTCAAGCACTACAAAGTCTATTTTTCTCAAACTTCACATCTTTCAACCCCACAACTAAATCATTTTTAAAAAGCTTTTTGAGTTGGATCATCCTAACATGAGCTAGTCTTCTATGCCATAACCATCCTAGGGATGTCTTTGCAATTAAACAAGTTTGAAGACATACTCATTTGAGGTGAAATCAACCAAATACAAATTTCCAAATCTAAAACCTTTGAACACTAAAGAATTATCATTTTCTTTGGAGATCACTACACCATTCTTGGAAAACATGCAAGTAAGACCTAGATCACAAATTTGAGCAACCGATAACAAATTAAAATTTAAAGTTTCTACTAAAGAAACATTTGAAATAGAAAGGTCATTTGAGATAGCGATTTTACCCAAACCCAATACCTTTCCCTTGCTATTATCACCAAATGTTATCTTGTCATTTTGCCCATTCCCTACTTCAAAGGTGGTGAACATTTTCCTATCACCGGTCATGTGTTGAGTGCATCCGCTATCCAACACCCAATGTCGTCCACCGGTTTTGTAGTTTACCTACAAAAGAGAATCAAGTCTTTTTAGGTACCCAAATTTGTTTGAGTCCTTGGAGGTTAGTAACCAAGACTTTGGGCACCCAAATGGCATTCTTTTTATGGCCAAGTATAGGAGTGCCAACAAATTTAGCAATTATTTTACCAAAACTATCTTTCTTAAGCACATACGAAGAGTCATAAATGTTACTTTTAGTTGTTTTATCCAAGACAATTATTTGATAGATGACCTACCTCATGACATTTATAACAAAACTTCCCATTTAATTTAACGAAATGAGGAGCTTTGTTATTAATCTTTTTGCCCTTCTTAGGAACATATCCTAGTCCTTCTTTATTGTAGGAGCATCTTTGACTATTCAAAATTTTATTTAGAGTTTCTTTACCCTTAAAACATCTATCAAGACTTTTGCTAAGTTTGTTTACTTGTTCCTTAAGTTCATTATTTTCTACTACTAGGTTTTCATGGCATGAAGTAGAACTAGAGCATGAATTTGATGGCATATTTAATAAATCATCACAAGAGGTAGATATGCTAGTTTTTGATATACAACATGAATCCATTTCTAAGCAAGATACATCATCAATAATTTTGCAACTAATACCTATATCATTTTGAGACTTTGAATGGTCCTTGGCAAGGAGAGTCTCATGAGCTTCTTTTAGCTCATCATAAGAATCTTTGAGGGAAAGGTATTCTTTTCTCAAAGCTTTATGTTTAGACTTTTCTTTACCAAGATACTCATTCAAATCCTCAAGCATATCCATTAATTCATCATAGGAGGGTTCATCATCATTTGTGTTTACCTTAAAATCTCCTTTTGCCATAAGACACAAAGGAGTGATGAAAGGTGGTGAAGTCTCCTCAATAGCGATGCCGACAAGACCCTTCTTCTTTGGAGGTGTGTCATCTTCGGAAGAGTCGGAGTCCGAATATTCTTCTTCGGAGTTCCACTCTCCAATATGAGCCTCGTCTTTCCCATCTTTATTCAACTTCTTGAAGAGCTTCTTCTTCCCATGAAAAAACTTTTTCTTCGAGGGGGACTTGTTTTTATCGTCCCTTTTCTTTGGACATTTTGAGGCAATATGTCCCTTCTCATCACACTCATAGCACCGGATATTTGCATATTGGTTGGTGCTAGAGTATTGTCCTTTCTTGAATTTTTGAGGACCACTTGTGCTTGAGCGCCTCTTCATGAATTTTCTCATTCTTCTTACAAGGATGGCCATTTCCTCCTCGGTGTCTTCATCGTCATCGGAGTCATTTAGCATTTCATCGCTTGACTCCGCCTTTGCCTTGAAGGCGATATTCTTCTTCTTTGAAGAGCTTTGCTCCAAAAGCTCTTCCTTGTCCTTCTTGTAAAGCTCATTGGTTATGAGATTTCCAAGGAGCCTCGTTGGCGTCATTCTTGGCAACTCCGGTGAGTTGAGAAACAACGTCACCAAAGTCTCATATTTTTCCGGAAAAGCCCTAAGCATCTTACGAACAATGTTAAAATCGGTTAGAGATGGTCCAAGGCCCTTGAGCTCATTTACTATGTTGTTCAATCGTGAATACATCTCATTGATGTTTTCATGAGGCAACATAATAAAACTCTCATATTTGATTTGAAGCATATGCAATTTGGCTTGTTTGACCGAGGATATCCCCTCATGAATTTCCGAGAGGGTTGTCCAAATCTCGTGAGCAGTGTCAAGATTGCTCACTCGATTGAACTCATCCGCGTTCAAAGCGCCAAAAAGAGCATTCATGGCTTGAGCATTAAGATGAGTGTTTCGCTCCTCTTGGTCTAATGTGAGTGTGGGATTGACCCCCGGAGTGAAACCCTCAACTACAATTCTCCATATGCTTAGACTCATGGCCTTAAGATAAATGGTCATGAGAATTTTCTAATAAGCATAATTTGTACCATCAAAAAATGACGCCTTGCCTACTGACACCCCATCGCTAGCCATCCTTACTCTCTAGGCGGTGAAGCCCCAATAGAGAGTCCTCGCTCTAATACCACTTGTAGAATCAAGGATAACCGACTAGAGGGGGGTGATAGGAGGTTTTTAAATCTTTCAACACTATTTAAAAATTATGAATGACTCTGAGATATTGAGATACAAATAAGAGTGACACACTTAAATTCTCTCGTAATCACTCAAGATACTATGTCAATTCAAGTGTAGCAAATATACTAGTGAGCACAAAGACTATCAAGAGTATGCTATTAATGAAATAGATTCTCAACAATCAAGAATACCAAACACAAATAAATGGGAGACAAGAGATTTAACCCGTGGTCTCGGAGACTTGACGGTCTCCCCTACTCCACGTTGAGGTGACTTGAACCACGTCAAGCCGGCTCCACTTGCTTGAGCCTTCCTCGATCACTAGGATAGTTCTTCCCCGCTCCGGGTAGGCGAACTCTGGCCTTCACAAGTTGCCGGGACTTCTCACAATCTCCGTTGAGAAGCTCACCGAGCACGATCGCCTCCAAGCCGTCTAGGAGGCGGCAACCTCCAAGAGTAATAAACCTTGACGCTTGCTTGAGGTCAAATATCAGTGTCTAAAGACTCAAACACTAAATGCAACACTCAATCTTGCTTCTCACACTCACAAATGGAAATTGAATGCACACAAGAGTGGAGAATACTTGCTAGAGCTCAAGTATCATCAATGAGGACCAAGAGTTGCTCTAGAATGCAGGTGGGGAGGCATTTATAGCCTCCACCAAACTTTCTAGCCGTTGGAGCTCGAAATGGGCAGAAATCTGTTTTTTCGGTGCTACCGCCCATGTTGGACCGGTAGCACCGGGCTCCACTTCAACGGCTAGAACAGTGCATTTAATGCACTTGCCAAAGATCGTTACAAAAAGGTCCGGTGCTACCGCCCAACTAGAACCGGTAGCACCGGGTTTCATTTCATTTTCTTTTTCCAAAAAGGATCTCTCTGGAATTAAAGCACCAGGCTGAGGGCCGGTGCAACCGCTGGTCCAGTAGCACCAGACTACCATGGGCGGTAGCACCGGGCTGCAGATAAGCCAAAAACACACCCCTCTGTAATTTTTACACCGGGCTAATGTCCGGTGCTACCGCTAGCCCGGTAGCACCGGGCTGCCATGGGTGGTAGCACCGGGCTACAAAACGCCCAAAAAGCCCTTCTCTGGAATTTCCACACCGGGTTCATATCCGGTGCTACCGATAATCCGGTAGCACCGGGTTACCATAAGCGGTAGCACCGGGCTACCAGAACTCAGAGAAGAACTTCTCTGGAATTTTCACACCGCCCTATTGAGCCGGTGCTACCGTGCACCCGGTAGCACCGCGCTGCCATGGGCGGTAGCACCGGATTTCCAGAGACTTGATTTGTTTAAAAAGATTTTCTATTTAGTAACACATATATTATCAAACAATCATTTGAATATGTAATTTGAGCCTTTAAACCCTAAATGACATCAAGATAAGCGTCAAGATCCCTCTTTATAGTACGGCCCTAATTCTAGTAAACCGATCTTTCTTCCAAACACCAAGATCGACAAAAGACTAGAAAAGAACCTTATAAATATACCTTTTCACGATCTTGACATATTGATCATGCATTTGTACCTTCCTTGATATTTCCATGGTCATCAATCTTGGAATTTACCTACTTTCAATATTCTCAAGAAAAGTATTAGATCATATAACAAAGTTGTCATTAATTATCAAAACCAAAACACGATGGGTGCCTAGATGCTTTCAATCGGTTCTTAAGTAGAACCGACAAAAAAGGCGAATTCATCAATGCAATCGGTTCTTAAGGAGAACCGACACAATAAGCGACTTCATCAATGCAATCGGTTCTTACAGAGAACCGACATATATAGCGACTATCAGTGCGATTGGTTCTTACGGAGAACCGACACAAATAGCTACTATCAATGCAATCGGTTCTTACGGAGAACCGACACAAATAGCGACTATCAATGCAATCGGTTCTTACGGAGAACCGACACAAATAGCGACCTCACCAATACAAAGCGTCAGCTACTAAACCCTAACTCTTCAGTCTTCAGTCGTTTGCCCAGACCACCTCCAGCCCCATCCCTGCCACCTCCTCGAGCTCGGCCCTACCGCCTCTTGGAGCTCGAGCTCGGCCCCGCCTCTTCCAGCCTCTTGGAACTCGGCCTCCTCCACGCCCCTCCTCGAGCTCAGCCCCGCCTCCTCCAACCTCCCCGAGCTTGGCCCCGTCTCCTCCACGCTGCCTCCTCCCCGAGCTCGAACTCGACGTCTCCACGCCGCTGGCCCCCACGCTGCCGGCCCTCTCTAGTCCCCACCCGCTGCACCCCCGACGGTGAGACAATCCTTGCATCTGCCGGCATCATAGTGCTACTTATGTCGTAATGTTTTACATTTGTGCATCACTTTTATTATCTAGCTAGCTATGCTACCATGAAAAAGAAAACAAAATAATGCTTCATGTGTTCGAGAAAGTGGCTAACTTTCTCTAATAATATTATTATTGCAATGTCCTTCTTTCATCCCCTGGCATTAACATGCTATTGCCTATCGGTATCTTGCTTTGAATTTGTGCTTTTCCCCACCTCGGCATGCATCTAGATTGTATGAGATGTGAGCTACTGCATCGACCAGACTTGCTGTCCATGGTGACGTTGATTATTGCACCGGGTCGGTCTTGAGTTGTAATAACATATGAAGTAGTTAGTTTGCACTCAACTCTGCATATTTTGGGTACACTGATGAATCCTCATGGAAAAGCTAGTTTCACATTTACATTTCTAGGTTGCACATTGGAGGCCACTGGGGGCTGTTTGGTTTGTGACCCTAGAGCACTAAACTAAGATTTTCGTAATACCCAAAGTCGGGCGATACCAAACCTGTTCAAAAAATGGTGTTTGGATATCAAAATTTCTTTAGCGTTACCACATTTTGACTTCAAACCAAATGGTGGCATTATCATAGAATTTGCTAAGCTACATCTCCTCTCTCCTGCTAGTGAAAACTGGGAAGGTTCATATTCTTAGCATTCTCACATTTAAAAAGCATATAAAACAGACATAGCAGCAACAATATTTAGAATGTAACCTCAAAAGCATATAAAACTCAAAGGTAGATTTTAATAACAAGAACCAAAGGCATACTTTGCACATTTCACATTGTTTTTGAACCACCACTAGTCACTGACAGTATAGTCTCAAAGAAGGAAAGATTTTCATTGCCACAATTTGGACATGGACCCTGAATATTAAAATGATTCATCAATATGCTCTCAAGTTAATCTTTCGACAATGTAACAGACAAAAAAAGGAAAAATAACTTCAAAATTAAAAAGTCCTTCACTATGGCCCAAATGCACCTCTTGTAAGCCTGAACTATGAGAAAACCTAGTAAAAGACATTATCTTGCTCTTTTCAATAATCCAGCATTCATATTTCTTAGTAATTAAGTACTTGTTTAGAACATTATGATATAGTTATTAGTTATGATCTTTGACGTGTATTAGCATGTTTGTTGATTCCGAACTTGACTCATATTGTCTTTATTATCTTTATTGTTACTGTAATATGATCAATGTCCTTACAACGGTTTTTACTTTACATGTCTTTATTGTTGCTGTAATGTGATCAATTTTAGAGTTTAGGTTGCGTAACTTACGTCTCTCGTTCGAGGGTGCTTATTTATAAATATGCTGAAATGACATATTTATAAACAAGCAGTCTCGAATTGTCCAAGTTTGTTTGGAAGTTCGAGAATATGTGGTTCAAAAACGTTTCTAAGCTATTGTACAACTGCAGAGAAAGTTTCAGCAGCATCTCCCTAGTGTTTTCTGGATACACACCCTCTTAACTTGTTATTTAGACGTATATTTGGAGAACAACGGGGAGATGCTACCGAAATTTTCTTTGGAGTTGTACAACATCTTAGGAACTTGCCCGAACCACATATCCTCGAATGGTATTAGGACCTAACCTAATTAAAGATTTAGAGTCATCGTTGGTACGTAATTAGTTGGTCCATAGATAGCCGTTTCTTTAAGATCATTCATTAATCAATTAATCTGTTAATTTACTACAATATGCTAGTGTAAGGATCAAGTTGGCCTAGAGGGGGGTGAATAGGCAACTTTAAAACTTTTTAATTCTTATGGAAAAACTTTTCTCAATAAAAATAGTAACAGAAACAATTAATATAAAGATTCAGCACAACTCTGTTTCAGTAAGATTTGTATAGAGAAGAACTTGAATGAGAACTGACAATAAGAGGAACAAACAATGATAAACCAATAACAGGAAGACTCAAAGATTTTTTCACCGAGGTTCAAAGCTCAAACTCCTACGTCCCCGTTAGAGCACTTCTTCAGAAGTATAGCTTAACCAAAAGCACTTCTTCAGATGTATTGCTCCACCAAATAGCCAATCACAATGGCTTTTGGTTTTCCCTTAGCTTGACTCTTCCACCACTCCGGTGAGGTGAGTCTCAACCTTTCACAGCAATGGTGGCCTTCCACAATCCCTTTTTGATAGTAGGTCGCACCAACAACTTCTCCAACCGTCTAGGAACAGCTAGTTCCAAGAGTAATAAACTATCCACAAGCCCTGTCTCTTGGTTCAGTAGCTAGATGTAAACTAAACTCAACTTGGAGCAAGAACACTAAATGTTCAGAATGAGTGTTTTGGTTTCTGAGTTGAAGTTCGAACTCTTTGATAGAATGAAAGCTCAGAGATTTCTAAATATCAAAGAGTTGTAATTGATTTGAAAGATATCAAAGGTGTTCAGAATGTCAAGGATGTGTAAGTGCAAAGCTCTCTATTTTTTGTGAACTCAATCACTGTATATATATAGAGCCTGAACAGAAGTAACCGTTGTACCTGCCATTTGCCCGTTGAGGGTTGGCAGGATGGATGAGACCGGTCAACTATTGCCTCTTTTATAAGTATTTTAAGGTGTATGAGTCACATGTTGAAATATATACACGCGCCGGACTGAAAAAGTCGGTCCGGCGTACATAAGATTTGAGAAGCGTTATTGTACCCAGTGTGACCCATTTGCGCTGGACCAAAAAAACGGCCCGTTGTATACATGTACTGTAAAAGAAAGTTTGTGCTGGACCGACAAAATTGGTCCGGCGTACACATGCTTTGATCTATTTGGATACCAGCAAAACAATGATTGCGCCGGACCAAAAAAGTTGGTTCGGCGTACACATGCCTTGTTCCATTTGAGTACCAGCGAACAACGTTTGCGTCGGACCGAAAAAGTTGGTCCGGCGTATATGGGAAAGCGGCTGGTTTTATCTGAGTGAAGCATGTTTGCGCCGGACAAAAAAAGTTGGTCCGGCGTACACATAAAATTCGGTCTGCCGTAAACAGTATGTTCTCAGTTAAGATTAGAGTTTAAGAAACTCTTAACGCCGGACTAAAAATGATGGTCCGGAGTGAAAGGACAACATACGCAGGACTGAATATAAGTCTAAATTCAGATCGGTCCAGCGTGAACGGTGTACGCTCGGTTGAAATACATCAGAGGATATCTCTTAGCGTCGGACTGAAAAAGTTGGTCCGGCGTACATAGAGTGCGCGGTTAAAAAATCGGAAGATAACTCTTAGCGCAAGAATGAAAAAGTCTGTCCAGCGTACATGGTGTGCGCTCGGTTAGGATTTGAACTTTGATTTCTTGAGTGCCTGACAAGATGTTTGGTCCGAGAGAGAACTCTTTTTGGCTAAGAAAGGGAAGATCTGGATTTTTGAATGAGAGATATGAAATGTCCTATGCTCCATGTAATCTTAGTGATTTTGCATATGAACCAAGATCATTTCTTATGTATAATCCCTCTTAATAGTACGATGATTCTAGCTATATGGCTTGAATCAACTCCCAAGCCAAAACTAGAAACAAACACCTTAGCCTTGATCTTCAAATACGACTGTTGTCGGCTTCTACTTAGTATCCTTCTTGATCATCAACACCAAAACCTACATAATAAGCATAATTGACAAAAATAGGGGGCCTAGATGCTCTCAGCTAGTACAATAACATGCTTTGAATTATCCATTAATCTGTTAATTTACATGATTTATTGTCAAGTTGACATAATAGCTATAAATTGCTTTATCTCATATGAAATATATGACCATGTTAAATATATGAATTGCTTTCTCTCATTAAGTTTAGGTTTGATATATATATTTGAAATGTCACAAAGAGAGAGCATCGGCTCATCGCTAGACAGAATAGAAGGTGATGCTGAGGGGCCTAGTAAGGTGACAAATGTTGAGGGGCCGGGTAAGGTGAGAAAGGCCCAAGGACCGAATAAAGGGCCGCGGGGAGAACGCCGCAGGTTCTCCACTTTGATGCCACGGGGGTTTGCACGGGTCCTCCCAAGTATAAGGGGCGCTACTGATCTTTTCTCGGCCAATTGGTGAGGAAGAGAGTGCCAATCACGGTTAAGGACTGGAGGAAGGAAGTCAGCGTCGAGCAGAAGAATCGGCTGTGGGACGAAGTTTAGGGAGAATGGATTATACCAGAAGAAGATGAAAGCAATGCGAGACGGTATGCCTTGAAGAGAATGGGTGTGTCTTTGAGGCACTTCAGGGTTACCATGTGTGGTGAGTACGTGCTGAAAGGCCGTACTCCCTTCGTAAAGTATCCATTTGTGACTCTCGATGTTTGGGAGGAGTTCACAAAGATGAAGAGTACGTCCAAGGTGGAGGAGCTGAGAGAGAAGAAAGTCACTATCCAGAGGCAAAACACACATGCGCACCACCTCGGTTCCACCGACTATGTAGGGAAGAAGGTAGAGTGGGTGCGACTAGCCGAGGATGTGTGAATTCCGGGACGACGATGCCTTACTCCCACATATGTGAGGACCGGGCACGTGACTAGGTATTAGCGAGGACGAAGAAAACCTTCGACGGTCAGCTTGTAGTTCCAAACCCCGCGACCACGCGGATCGTCTCCACTATCGTAAGACATCTAACTTAGTACGTTGCAGTTGTATTTTATCACTAATTTATATTCGCTTCTTGTAGGAGGAGGTAAGCTAGCAAAAAGAGCAGGGGACCTTTCAGAGCCAATGGTTAAAGGACATCCTGTCTTCGGCGATCGGGAAGCCTAACCATAAGGGATGGGTGCTTGTCACAAGTGCAGGGCATACGAAGAGGCCCTTCTTCTAAGACAAGGATGCTGCCAGTGCCAGATCAAGATCTATGGAGCGCTTCAAGGACACCCTAAGGGAGGAGCTAAAGGAGGAGATACGGGAGGAGATGGTGGCACGTGAGGAGTGCCTGAGGACCGAGATGATGGCGATGATCTCCCAGAGTTAGAGTTAGATGGCCTCGCCTCTTGTAGAAAGGCCTGTGCCTCGCTCTAGCAGCTGTGCTTTCAGAACTGATCAGGCTGGTCCCCAGTTGAAGGTAATAATTGTTTTCTGACTTAAAGGTATGGGAGTAAGCTAAACAATGTTTTCGATCAAGTTGCGCACTTCTTGCAGGTGCCCGCCAAGTGCTAGCTTGTCGTGATGGAAGAGATTTTTCGTTGATGCTGGATGCGAGTTTGCATTTCTATGCAAGGAGAATGACACGGTGCATAATAACCCTTTGGGAAAGGGCTACTTGAGGGTGCAGGTGGACTATATTCATGATGACTTCCTATCTCATGTGTTGGAGTTCCCCCTAAATGAAGATATCACCACTCTCGGGCAAGCATAGATGTCGTTCATCAAGTGGCTCACGACGGGTGTCATACTGGTCAAGGTAAAAATCTCCAGCGTCTTCTCGATCATTCCAGTATTGCAACATGTTACATATGCATGTGCTTTGTAGGTTCCTATCATACCTACACCTGCTTTTGCTCCTGCTCCTACCACCACCACACCTCCTCCTTCCAAGTCGACTCATACGCAGAGTGCAGAGGTGGTGCGCAAAAGGACTACCACGACCACCAAAGAACCACATCAGACCTCAAAGAATCCTTCTGTTAAGAAGGAAAAGTTGTCAGAGGCCACAACGCCCCCTCAAATATATGAAAAGCCCCTTGTCCCGACCTCAGATACTCCTTCTGTCCATAAAGCAAAGTTGACTAAGGCTACAGAGCCCCCTCGAGATTCTAAGGGTTACATACATGGAAAGCCCCTTGTCCTTAGCAATGAATTAAATGCTCTAGTCAAGTGCACTCACTTGCTCCATGGATGGTGCGTTGATAAGGCAAATGAGGCCCAGCGCCACGTCGATTCCAATGTGAGGTATTGAGGAGGACATTTCCACCGCGAGGAGCATGGGACATTCTCAGTGAGTTTTGAGGATCTGTTCTGTTTGTATAGCCTGAAAGCCATCGATATTTCTATTGTACGATCCTAGACGCTGTGAGTATCGCACCATACAGCATAAGCCTATGACTGATATAGGATTTTGTATTATGTTTTTAACAATTGTCACGAGTTGTAGGATAATAAGGTAGCGAGCTATGACGGGTCAACACCTAGTTGGGTTCGTCTACCCTGAGATGGTGTCTGCAACCATGGATAGGCTTTAATCGGAGTTCCTTGTCAACTACATCAAGCAGGCATTGCAGGCTGAGGTGAAAAAGAACTTCATTCTCTTCTCGTACCACGAGGAATAAGTGCTGATGTAATGACTTTACCCTTCAATTACCTGTAAGCACTTAAACCGTATATGAACTTATTTTCTTGTACTGTATACCATTTAATAAGCAACCATTGGGTTCTACTCTTGGTCACTCCCAGTACAAACAAAGTCTACACTTTTAACTCGCTCGAGAAGAGACCAATGGCCTACACGATCAAGACTGTTTTGCAGAAGTAAGTATATTCCTCTAAGCTAACACTTTCTGTATTTAATTATGTTCATTTTTTTGCCTCAATGGCATCTCTCCAATGTATATAGGGCTTTCTTGTCTTACGTTGCTGAACGAGGGCGACACGATGACAAACGAGGCGACCAACTGGAGTGGAAGCGCTTCAAGGTACAGTGCCTAGCATAGGATTTTTTCTAACATCTATTTTTGTCTCTTAATTTGATTTTCTTTGTTCACAGTGTCATCAACAAGGGTGCGACGACCTATGCAGCTTCTACGTCATGCATCACATGTTGATCCTGGTCGGCGAGCACACCTTTTCCCTAAGGTATATGTACATGCATAATACACTCAGCCTTTCACATACAAATTTTAAAACTTAAATTAGTGCACTACTTTCTATTTTGCATAACCTCAATATCCCCCTCAAGAGCCTAGACAACAAAGATCACAACAAATTACGAGACCACATATGCCAGTGGTACTAGACAGAAGTTCTAGTGGATGACGGTAGGTTTAGAGACCCGACATACTCCTACTAGTCCATATGTTGTAAACAATATTATATCATGTGAATGTGATATGTGTACTGTGAATGTGATATGCTTGTGTTGTGAATGTTATGTACTATGTAAACAATATTATGTATTGTGAACGTTATGTCACATGTTTGTATTCTATATATTGTGTTAGATATTGTGAATGTGATATGTGTACTGTACAAATTGAACATCAAACACCCACATCATAATCGGTTCTGATCTAGAATAGATTATGATGTGCGCCATCATCACAATCGGTTCTGGACTCAGAACTGATTGTGATGACAATTTATCACTATCGGGCGAAAATCGACTGTGAGGCTCAAAACCGATTGTGTTGACAATTTATCACTATCGAGCGAAAACCGACTGTGATAGCGCCTCCTCATCATTGTCTAGTGACTTTGTATTGCCACCAAAACTGGTTGTGATGATAAAAAAGAACCGATTGAGATGTACATTCCTGTAGTAGTGTTTATTAATGTTTGGCAGCCTCGCTAAAAACTTTGCCAAGTAAAAACTCAACATGAGAAAACCTTGGCAAATAAAAAAGAATACAACATATATCTTAGTCATACAGGAAAAAAGCGATGATTATAATTATTCTTCCTGACTATCTAGATAAAGATTTTCAAACGTCGCCGCCAGCTCAACATTTTCTGCAGTGTGTTGAGCTCATTGTTCAACTTGTTCCCAATCTTTCACAGTGAGAAGTATTTCCACCATCTCACTTGTCAGATTTGTTCTTCTCTCCTCGATTATTCATCCAGATAGACTGAAAGTAGACTCCGAAGAAACCGCGGAGACAGGAACTATCAACACATCTCGTGCTAATGTGGAAAGCATCAGATATGTAATCTTGTGCTCATGCTACCAATGCAAAATGTTGAAGTCCTCCTCTTGTTGCTCTTGGTAGTTGACAGTGTCGTTGTTGAGATAGACAACTAGCTCTCCACCACTTGTTGTGTCCACACTTGACGTTGTTGTACTCGAACTCCTTGAGGTAGAGCCACCTACACCCCATATCTTTTCCCACGCAGTTTTCTCCTTACCTGTTGCGGGAACTGGTAGAGGTCGCTACAGGCGAACTCCAGCAAACTTCTAATCGTACTTAGCATAAACTTGAGATAAGTTAGCATGAATATTTGAAAAATAACTAGAATAATTAGTATCCACCGCATCACTTAGAAGTGAGAGAACATTACCAAATCCTCGAACTTTAGCTTTAGGATCTAAAATAAATGCAAATGCATATAACATAGAAATTTCTTTCTAATATTTCAAAATTTTAGTTTTCATAGCATAAACAGTTTCACACAAAACATTATTATTTTCGTGGTTCCTTAAGTGAGTAGCAATTTCTAGAATATGATGCACAATTAAAGGAGAGGTTGAATAATAAACTCCAAATAAAGCAACAATTGAATCATAAAAAAGTTCCAAAAATGATAGCAAGTATTCAGCAACATACCAATGTTGCTTTGTGAGTAGTAGTTGACCATCCTAGCTCTGATAGTTTGTATTAATAAAAATAGAAAATGTGCTCTTATAGGGTAGGAGTGACTTAAGCACCAAGTAAGTAGAGTTTCATCTAACTGGCATATCCAAACCAAACTTACGAGGACATATCTCCATTGCAATACAATAGTTCTTATATGTTGCTACTCGTTGATTAGAATAATTTAAGAAAGATGTTGCAATGCGAAAAGGTTCGACGTACGAGTCTAACCTCTTCAAACCAGATTTAACTATAATATTAATAATATGGCAATCATAACGCTGATGTAACAAGAAAGATTTAGCATACAAATTAAAAAGTGAAGTAAGAATGTTAATTGCAGAAGTGTTTGCTGTAGCATTATCTAATGTTATAGCAAAATTTTTATCTATGAAGCCAAAATCATCCACAAATTTTACAATACAATCGACAATATTCTCACTAGTATGTGCTACATCAATTAATTTGAATCCTATAATTCTCTTCTCTAGTTGCCAGTCATTGTTCACGTAATGGGCAACTATACTAAGGTAATTCTCTTTAGCCCTACCACTCTATATGTCTTATGTCAAAGACACCAAAAGAGTACAGGTATTAAAGAGATCTTTTAGCTTAGCACAACAATTATTATAGTATTTAATTAGATCTCTAGTTGTTGTCAGTCTAGAAACTGCAGAAAACCTAGAATTATGAGTGGTCCTAATATAGTTTTCAAATGCTGGTGACTCACCAAAGTTTAATGGTAGATCTTGAAAAGCGATTAAACGACAAAGAGATTCACAAGCTATCTCAGGACTGTAGTCCCAGTGACATACCATATCGTTAGGGTTGTACTGCAGCTATGTCTATCTCATAGCCACTCCTGTTTTTTTCTACAGCTCTCAGCATGTCTCTTCAAGTGCTCCGTTCCACCTGAAGACTTCGTAGTTAATTTATGCTTACAAAATTTACAAATAGCAAACTTGCTCTGATCGTCATTTGATGTCTCAAAAATCCAATCGAAATCTTCCCAGACTTTTGATGTACTGCGTCTTGATCTTTTGCTCCGGTGTTTGCCGACGTAGTAGCACTTGTAGAGCCTGAAGATGGTGCATGTACTACAGCTTGATAGGATACAGGAAGCTCCTCGGGTGAAATCCCGAAATCAGAAGTTGGGAAAATGTAAAAGCCTAGTTCTCCATGAAGAAAACTGCCATAAATAATTACGCTATTATTAATTTTATCTCATTGAAAATAATAAGAACACTGAAAAATTAAAACACTATTTCTTACCTTGATTTCTTAACAGAAGTCAAAAGTTGGATTTCGGATTTTTGGATTTTTGGCAAAACTATTTTGAATTTTGCCAAATTATCACCAAGATCAAGAGAATTTCCACAAGAGAATGCAGAGAAGAGATTGCAAGTTTGCTAGTAGAGAAATGAGGGGGTGCTACCCTATTTATAGAAAAACATTTGGGATTTTTCAGAATTGTTTTCGATTTTTTGAGCCTCTAATGGCTATAAACAGCTGAAAAATCAAAATCCGAATTAACGGGCCAAAACGGGCCGTGCAGTAAAATGGGCCTAATCGAGTCCTGCCGTGCCGTGCTGGCCTGCGAGGCCGAGGTCCTGGCCCAAGCACGGCCTAGCCTATTGGACCGTGCCGGCATGGCTCGTTTACTATTGAGCCGTGCTCATAGTGTCGTACCGCGAGCCAGCCCGTTTAGCACAGCCCATCTGACCACCACTAGAATGAGATAACAAAATATTGAAAGACTGGTTGAAGCATTCGTATATCCTGCAAACTATATATTGAAAACGTTATCTGTGCTTCTTGGGCTTCATGTTAGCTATTCTATATTGTAGACGAAAACATTAGCATTGGCAAATTCACTCTTACCTTCCAAGTCGATCTCTTGCTCCACAATACCGGCAATAATAAAGGCCAACAATATTGTTATGGGCATGTGTCACGTGTGGAATGGCTGTAACTAGCCACTTTCTCTTGTCACTATGGATCGCATGACTCTTTACAACTGAAGGCTAGGCCCACATGTAAGTCTACAAAGGCATATGCATCCGTACATGACCTTCTCGGCAGGGTAGATTGTCTTTTTTTTCCCTAAACAAAACTATCAGTGTAGACAGTTTTTCCCTATATTTTTAGGTAAGTTTTTTTGTAGTTGATAATACTATGTCTGATTTGGTATAAAGAAATACTACGTCTGATTCTAAATACTAGTATAGTGCTTGTGCTAACGCTACGACGGCAGTACACCCGCTTATCAATTAAATGAGAAGATAAGTATGAATACAACACTTAATAATAAAAGAGAAATTTAGAATTTTAAATGAATTTAGAAAGAAAAACGGAACTAAATGGAGGTCGAATAGGCGAAAACGGGCTCCCAAAAGATTTTAAATAAAGAAAAAAAAAGAATTTTCTGATCTTAGATTATTTTTTTGCAGCTTCCACAGAGAGCACATCATGCTCTCTGGGCTTGGCCAGGGCAAGGGGGAGGGAAGGCCAAGGGTGGCCGGCCGGTCGCAGTGGGTCGGCATTGGTGTGGCGAGATCGCCGCAGACCGACGCCTCTCGGGAGGAGTCACGGTTATGTGAATTTCACGGAAAATGACGGTGATGGCTTGGGTTACCTCCAAAATCCGCGATCTTTACAAGAGGGAGCACTTGGGGATTTACGAATGCGATGGGGTGGAGGAGAGCTCGACGGCTTTTATAGCACCGAAACAAGCATATTTATGGAAACCATAATTTGGGATCAAATCAGATTGGGAGGAAATTTTGGCAATAGAGCACAAAATTTGGGGAATTAACACCATAGATGGAAAGAGGAGATTTGGTGCGGGATTGATGGAGTTTTGGAGCTTCTTTCTTGCTTTAATGGAGGGAGGGAAGAGAAGAAGCTTCTCTGGTCTGGGCTGCAGCTAAAAGAAACTACAGGTGAGTTGCCTTCATTTTTTTTAAATATAGAAGGATTTTTGAAAAGATAGCACATTAGGTTAAAAAATTCTAGAAAAATTCTCAAAAAAACTTTCGATTATTTTGTACTTAATAAAATTATTTTCAAAAAAATTAAATTATAAATTTGCCGAGGCACGGCGGCCGCGAGGTCGCCGACCAGCAACCTCGCCGCGTCGGCAAAGCCACCGATGGCGACCATGGAGCCATTGCAGACCTGCGTTCTCCGTATGTGCCCCATCTCCGGTTTCCTTTTCCCAAAGACGTAATGTATGGTCCTTTCCTTTTCCTTGATTCCGGACGTTTGTTTCCTTTTTCTTGTTGATCTTTGGAGGTGAGGAAGGTGCATTTGTGGGCCACAGGATGATTTCAGAAAATAAACTGCGCTCGTCGATCATTTGGATCCGCAAGGAAAAAAGATAAAATTAAATGTTGCTTTCACGGGCCTTTGGTTCCGCAAGAAAAATTGAAAAAATTAAGCAAAGACTCACAGACAGTTGGTTCCTTAGATAAAAATAAAACAAAAATTCAGCGCTCTCCGTATACCAAATTAGGCTCTATGGGGCTAGATCCGTAAAAAGTCTCGAGAAGGGTCATATTCGGAAAAAATATGATCACAATGCCGTGACAATAAAAATTCAAGTCTTATTTCCTTGCATGCGGATCCTCCTGCTTATTTCCTTGTTTGATTCACCCTCCTTCCAAATATGTAGTACGTACAATTTTGGCCATAAAAAATTCAAATCGTTTCCTTGCATGCGGATCCTCCTTATTTATTTCCTTGTTTGATTCGCTCTCCTTCCAAATATGTAGGTGGGGAGGTCATTTGTGGGCCACGGTGGATGATTAGACACACTAAATAATGACCATCGATGTGGGTGAGTAAAACCGAGGAAAGATCTCGAGACGCTCATTTTGATGAATGCAAGTTTCTGGGGACGTTTTGCTGGGTACACGAACATTGGGCCATCTCTAATGAGGTGCATTATTTAGGGTGGACGTAGGAAAATTTGCTTAGGTGCATTATAAAGGGGTATAGATAAGTCGCTTTAGCCATAGGCACACAAATTAAGGAGTGAGAGAAATTGACTTTGGTGTCCTTCATTTGTTCCACACTTTAGTGGTTCCTCTCTCAAATATGTTGGGAATGAGAGATTCATTTTAAGAATATGAACATTTATAAAAAAATATAATGAGAAGAAGCGAGACAAAAGTACCTCAAAATTTTAGAACAGAGGGAGTACCATGTTACTATTGCGATGGTTGGACGAACAAAAAATAATAGCAACTAGTAGGGCGGTCTACACATTTGCACGCCTAGATTTACTAAAGTCTTTTCATACCAAAATATACTACTAGGGTGATTAAGAATATCTCTGATATAACATATAGGGGAGTGTTTGTCTTTTGTAAACATTTGAAATGACAAAAAAATTTCGAAGCTAAAACACATATTGAATAAACATAAGTTTTTTGCTTTGTTAGAAAAACAAAATTTTGTGATGATATTTGATTGAAAAATCAATTTTGAAAAGTGAAAAAAATACACTGCATGACTTTAGAAACTATTTGAACCATATAGACTATATGACCTTAGAAACATAATATTCAAATACATCTTCATAAAAAATAACTTGACTAACCCTAAGCTTGACATTGATTTGATCAGCATCTTTAGTCAGGGGCGGAGCTGGGCCTCAGGCTAGTAGGGAAATGGCCCGAGGCCTAGCACAATTCGTAGTAGAGCAATACAGTAGCCCGAGGGAGTGGGCTAACTTGATGGGCCGAGGCGCGCACAACAAATTCGGTCCAACACATCTTCTCCTCACGGTCCGCACCGATGCCTCTTCTCACGTCTCATATAGTCACGCGACTCGCTCTTGCAATGCTCACTCCTCTCCTTAGTCCTTCTCCTCACGACACCCTACTTGCCGACATTGCACCCTAGCCGTCGGTCTGCTGCCATCGGCCGACCCTAGCTGGTTCCATCGGCCGTCGGCCATCCCCTAGCTATCGTAATCGACCGTCGCACCCTAGATGCCGCCATCAACCATTGGCCATCACGCATCGGCCAACGCCACCATTGGCCATCGTTCCATCGGCCAGCACCACCATTGGCACTTCACGGCGTCGCCCGTTGTGCGGTGGACCGCTGGTGCTTCCTCGGCACCCCTGCGTGACTACACCCACCGATGGCCCTGTTGTGCCCGTGTCTGGCCACCTACCCTGCGCCACCACGTGCTCGCCGTGCGTCGGTGGTGCCTTGGGCCTTAGCACAGCAGCACCTCGGTGATCGTGCTGTCGGTGCACCCGTGAATGCCCTACAGGCACCCCGCACACCCCGTTGCTCCGTGCCCTAGAAGCGTGAAGAGAAGGAGTCAAGGAGGTGAAATGGTGAATGTCTGAATGGTGAAATGATGAATGTGTGACAGTCTATTCTCATATGAACATTTCCTGCTTCTTCATTCATTGCAAATTTGCAATTGAAGCCACAACAATGCAGTAGTTTGAGCTAATTTTACTTGCATCTCACTATCTTGGTGTCAGGACCTGGATTTACGAATCCAAAATTCTCTATGTATACTGCACTAGTCCAGGATCACGCTAGTGCATACAGTGGTAACATAGATGAAATACCATATCATACAATGAATTAACTAAGAAAGAAGAAAATTATTATTAAAGAAAGCAATGGACCATATGGTCAAGTTTACACTACTATGCCTTAAGGGCTTGAAAAACAAATAAACTATTGTAACAGAAATAAAATAACTTGGGCCATTCAACATACCACAGGCAATCATCTGGGAATGCCTTCCTAATCCACGTAGTCTTCATAATACTCCAAAGAATTCTATACTTCCTAGTCCTTCCTCAGCAACTGATCAACAAAGGCGTATAGCCGTGAGTACAAAAAATACTCAGCGAGCTATAGGGAATTGATGCAATACATTCATGCAAGGCTTGCCAAAGAATAGTTATATGGTTCTTTTGCAGAAAGCAATAACTTGAATGGAAATACAGTAAATAGATTGAAAGCATATTTATAGAAAGATAATAAATAACTGGTAAATCAATGGTAGACAACATGAATAGAATGGTGAGGCATCACCCTACACCATCTAAAACAATTATCAAACCACTAAATTCAATAATATTAACATTAGACAACAAAACAACAGTGAACTCCATGTTCACATCCTAACAATTCTACCTTCCAACAATTCAGGAAACACTCTATACCTTATGTGAAATTTCCAGGCATGTTCATAACCGCAGACACGACTATTTGAATAGTTTTATACTCTGCAGAGGTTGTACTTCTTTACCCATAAGACATAATCGTCTCTTGTTGTCATGCAATTAACACACTTCCTTTGGTGTGTCATTAGAGAGATTATGACAAAGCCTTTACAATACCCTGTCTAAACTCGATACTGTCCGCTAAGGTTTCGCCCCTTAGGGCCGTCTCTTGAGCCATGTGAATCTACCTGTCCATCTCGGAACTCACACCATCAGTTGGCAGTACTCAAATTTAGACATTGCAAATTAATCAGCAAGGTCTGTCCGATACCAGAAATGTGGTTGTACGATTAAGCCCAGTTCAATGGAGCACAAGATTAAGTCATTAAGTTGTCTCAAGCAAGACATCCACATCCTAAATGTGCTAACAGCACCCCCTTTATTTCACGATTACTTGCCCGAGGGAAAACATTCTTGTTTAACTAAAACCAATGGCACACCCTGCCATGGTACAATAAATTTTACAACAGTGGCTACCGGCAACAATTCAATATCTCATTAAGTAAAGATTAACATTATTCAATATGTGACATGAATCCCATCGTATAACTAAGCATGACTAAGCATAGCTACGATAACTCAATGTTGCTAATATGATTATGTCCAATTAATAATGTCCCAACCTAGGGTTAACAATGGATACTTAGTATTCCAATAATCAAGGTGGTATAATGTCAACTAGGTATATAGCTATTCCCAACAAGTAATCATTGATACACAAATAGCATGTAATTGTATAAAACAAAGTACTTTTGCAAGTATAGGTTCAATATGATAAAAGGTTACGACTTGCCTTGTTGATTTACTGCTGATTCTTGATCTTCAACTTCTCCGTTCGCTCCCTCGGGATTAGCGTCTACGCGCAATGAAGAATGAACACCAAAATAAATAATAAATAGATACAAAAAACTCTAAAAATAAAATAAAATTCACCAAAATAAATATCATGAATTTAGAAAAATTCAGAAATTTGAATCGGCTTAATTAGAGTTTGTATGAGGGAGAACGGATTTTTGAAAGGTAAAATCACATAAAGCAATAAAGAAAGGATTTTTGAATTTTTAAAATTTATTTTTCTAAATAAAAATACAAATTCAAATCACTGTAAAATATCAGTAATCTGAATATTAATTTATAAAAATAAATTTATATTTTTTTTATTTTTTTTCTTTTCCCTTTTCCTTTTGATCGATACTCTCTCTCCTTTGCTATAATATCGACGATCTACTGTAGCGCCACGACCTGGGACGCTGCTGCTCTTCTGCTGCTGTCTCGGCTCCAACAACAGAGATAAGGTGCATGGCATGGAGAGGCAAGGAAGGATCATGGTAGCACGGGCTAGGGCAGAGGGGAGCAAGGGGCTCGACCAAGGGCGACGATGGCTCGCTCTGGTCGGCAGCGGCTCACCAGCGATGACGAATGGCCATGAATGATAACGAACATGCTTTGAAAAAATGTGAAATTCATCATGCACAGTGATCCAATCTTGAAATTGATCGAGGGTTAACCTTCACGACGATTGGTGACACAAAGTGACGCGAACGTTTTTGGAATAAACGCTTCGGAGCTCTAGGAAGCTTGCAAGGGCATGTCGGCCGATGTTCGGTTCACGTTTTTGGTGTCATGGCACTCCGAGCAAATGAAGGCACAAGAGGTTGGAATAAGTGGAGGAACGGGTTGAGCAATGAAAGGGGATCCCGGTGCTCTCCTTAAATTGGCTTGGGTGGACCGTAGAGATAGATACGGTTTATTTAAAGAAGAGTCTGAACCGGATAAAACTTAATTTTTTCCTGAAAAAGACGGGATCAGAACGAAAGAATCATGAGGATTGGTTGAGGATAAGGTGGCACACGTATTGGATATGAATTCGGGAGCAAAAACGTATTGAATAGAAGGTCCAAAATCTTGGCCATGGAGCGAAACCGAAACACATGCATGCTAGCTGCTGGCTGGAGGTTGAAGACAACATATGACATGTGGGCCCCCTTTATTAGCTATTTTTGAATTTAACTAATACTGAAAATAAAAAGGCCTTGAAACAATAGTAAATAAGGTCCACAAATTCTAGAAAAATTCTCAAAATAACTTGGAATATTTTCAACTTACTATAAAAATTTTAGAAAATTTCGAGTTATAATTTTGCTACAGTAATCTTTTTATAAAACTAAAAATAGAAAAATAGTTTTACAAATTCCAAAAAATTCAGAAAAATTTTCAAAAAAAATATAAATAAGTAATAAAATATTATTTTGCAAATTTTGGGATGTTACACTTGGTCATCCTAGAGAGTGGAGTGGAGCATTGGTCATCCCCGCTTATAGCGAGGAGTATCAGCTTTCCAAGACTAACTGCCTAGCTATGCCCTGGCCGGTTGCCCCACTAGGTATTACCTTTTGTATCACTCCACTACCTATATTATTTTAACATATTTTATCTATTTTATTAAAATGTTAAGCATGGAATTCAAATTTACTTTTAATTTTATATTTGTGCGTTATGTGAAAGACCATGTGGAGGTCTACCCATATTTGTGATCAGTATTTGACTAAATTTGAGCTTGGTATGCTCTGGTTTGTGTTTGATTTAAATTGGATTTTCAAATTGAAGTAATTTGAGTTATGTCTGTCACGAGCGGTTCTACCGGTCTCGAGTAACGCCCTGCTGACTTGTGGTCGAACGACTCGAGTAGATTGGTAGTAGCTAGGTATCGAGTAGAAATGTTGCGGGGTCGAACTTCCTGCCGTCAGCTCAACTCGAGTCCTTAGTCTAACCAAGTGTTACTCGATATCGTTTTATCTACTTGACTCTAAGCGATGATCGATAGAGTTGGACATGTGGTCGATAGACTTGGTGTCGTGATCGATAGAGTTGGACATGTGGTCGAGTTACTACTCGAGCGAGGATTCTACTCGATGGTGGCAACTCAATGAAGTCGATACGGTGGTCGGTAGTACTGACTTGATGAGCGATGTGAGAATTGATTTTTGCAATTAGATGATTATTGCATATCTTTATTGGACATTGCTATGTGATGGGTTTTCCTTGTTGTTGATGGTTGCAGGACGACAATGCTAGGTCATGGTGAGGCGAATAATGACCGGGACTAGGCGAGGTGCACCGGAGGTCCAGATGGTCGAAGATCGCTGAAGGATGATCGGAGACGGAGTCACTGCGAACCTAGAAGACAAGTAATGGTTGAGATGCTTGCTAGGAGCTGCTTGAATAAAGGAGGGCCATCGGATCGCGGTCTAGGTGATAGAGTACCAGGTCTAGTTAGTATGGCTGTGTGTGGGAGTCATTCCTAGCCCTTGATGGTGATCCTTAGGGTAGAAGGATGTAACATCCCAAAAATCTGCCAAATATTATTTTATTGCTTCAATGTGCATTTGTGATTTTCTGGAATTTATTTAGATTTTTCTGGATTTATTTGAATTAAATCTTATTTCAAGTTTATTGCTTTTTATCCAAAAGTATTTAAATCTGTGTAAAGTTAAAATAAAGTTTTGGTAAAAATATTTTATTTGAGTTCAGAATGTCTCAAAGTATTTTTGAAATTTTTCTTGGATTTTTCCTGATTATTTTATTGCCTAAAACAAATTAAATGAATTTCTGGAATTAATTTAATTGAGAAAACCTTTGAAAATCCCGAACAAAGAATGGGCCCGCCGTGTATCGCGCGCGTGCGCCCGAGAAGCGCGCCCATTTGGCCCATCTCGTAAACCCTAGAGCGATTGAATCGCGCCGCTGATCAAGATCGGGCGGTCCGATTGCATCGCATCGATTCGGAAGGATAAAGATTGCGCCGCTGGATTTGGGAAGATCGGTGCGGATCGTGTCGTATCAAGAGTGATCTGGGCCGTCGGTAGCGGATCGGTGGTCGAGGGTTGTCGCCTCCGCGAAGGACTCGAGTCCGCGCCGACACGACTTCGCCGCCGGGAAGCTAGGGTTCCGTTTTTAGCGCGTTGGCCGAGGCTATAAAGGAGGGGTAGCGCCCGAGGTTCGCCTGTGCGCCGCATCTTTTGGTCTGTAAGGTTTCGCGAGCCGTCGTCACGCATCCGCAGGAGCTCGTCGGAGTTGAAGCTCGCACCGCCGAGGTTTTTGCTAAGGATCGCCACGGCTCGTCGGTTTTCGACGCTTTGATCTCGGAGTTGGACTCGTCGGTGTGCTTTGCGTCGACCGCCTACTTCTTCACGCCGAACGCGCCAAACGCCGCCGCCGAAGCTTCTTCGCCTCCGTGACTTTTTCACCGCCGCCTCGCCATTAGTCTCGGGTAAGCTTGTGGCCGTCGGATCCGGATGAACGGAGGGGTCGAGCGCGTTGCGCGTGATCGTCGCCGCTCGATTAGATCGGGCCGTGGATGCGCGCGCGCGTCGTCGCATCGGTGGGCGGCGCCGCAACCAATCGGGTCAAGACGCGTGGCACTACGGTTTCGAGGCGTCGTCGCGGCGGGTTCACGGTGGACCGATGAGGTCTCGTGGACCGTGTCTATGCACCGAGGCCACGGTCGATCTCCGTTGGTTCGGTTCAGCGCTGGCGTCATGCTGACGTCATGATGACGCGGTAATCTATTTTCGAAATAAAAATAAATCTGTTAAATCTGATTTTCTGATTTTTGCAATTTCAGTATTTATTTCAAACTTCAAAAGGCTATATCTTTTGCAATTTAACTCGGATTTGAGTGATTCAAATTTCTAAAAATTTGTAAAATTGAGATCTATTTAATGGTGAATTTTATTTGATTTTTGGAGTTCAATTTCTCTCTGTTTTGGTATTTATTTGCTTTTCTTCTTCGGTACGCGTAGACGTTGAATTGTGCGACGCTTCGGAGGAAGATCCAGCAACTCAAGAGCAAGCTTCAGATCAAGATCAGGACCTATTCCAAGGCAAGTTGTGCTTTGATCATGTTGAACCCATGTTTATAAAATTGCTATATTTGTTTTACCCTATTGCATATGTTTCAAATATACAATTGTTTCAAATTAGATTGGGATTAGCTAATATACCAGATTGATCTATACCCTACCTTGTCATTGTATGCCATGATCCATTGTCGCCCTAGATTGATTAAATATAGTTGGTTAATAATTATAATCAACATTGGAGGTTTAGACCGTATTAGTTGCTTAGTCGTGCCATGTCATCACATGTATCAGAATCATTGATAAATTAATCTTGATTAATGGAATATGGAACGATATTATGAACTTGTGTGTCATGTGGGATCACACGATGAGATTGAGTTGTTGTGGCGAGTCATGTCACGCAACGATGTTGAATTGTTGATGGCACGTGGTGCTTGGTAATCAACTGGGTGATGATAACTTAGATTGAGGCAAGTGGCAAGGCGAGGAGGCCAAGGTGGGCCCGATGGGCGATGGTATGTGGATGTCTTGCCTTGATCACACTAAGGACTTAACCTTGCAAGCCTTTGACCTGAGTCAATCATGCAACCACATGTCTGGTGTGGGCCAGCCTAGCTGAGTAATTTGCAATGTCTTGATTTTGGTACTATTGTGGTCGGTGTGAGTTCCCGAGTTATGGTGTAATTCACATGGCGCAAGAGGGGAGCCCTGGATGTGGTAACCAGTCCCACCAGTGTTGAATCCTTAGCGGATAGTATCGGGTTAAGCCAGAGCATTGTAAAGGCTTTGTTATAATCACTCGCCTTGGTGGTGTTTGGTTGTATCACGTGGGTAAAGTGCATAACCTCTACAGAGTGTGAAACTATTCGGATAGCCGTGCTCGCAGTATTGAGCAATGCTCGGGAATTACAGTTAAGGGTTAGCCTAATTAATTGGACAACATGGTTGGGATGGCGGAATGCCATATGGAAGATGAAATTTGACTTAGGATTGGAAACTTGGTTTACTTGAGAAATCCTGAATTTATTTACTATTGTTATTTGTTTTACTTTCTTTACAATTTATTTACTGTGTTTGTTCATAAAATGCTGCTTATTGCAAAATAGCCATGATAGCCTATCCATTGGAATAAGCCTTACATATAGATACATAGAATTGCATTCTGTGCACAACTTGTTGAGTGTTTTAAGTACTCACCCTTGCCAAACAACAATAATCAACAGTTGAAGAATCTACACCTGTGTTGGAAGATGAAGTCCAGGAAGACACGAGTCATTAGGGTCCGAACCTTGTCGGTTGCCTGTGGTGAACTGATGAGCTATCTACGTTTTCTAATTTCCGCTGCTTAATCATTAGTTATATTTTCAGTCTTGCCCTGCGTGGCTTAATAATGTAAGTTGGTCATAAGCTCATACCTTTAGTTATATCAATGAATGAACTATTATTCTATTATCGTTGAGTATGATGTGATATGTACCAATGTTGAGCTGTGTGCACTAGCGTTGATCCTGGGAATAGTGCGGTAAACACAGTGGGTTCGAATCAGTGGATTCGGGTCCTTACAGAGGTGGTATCAGAGCATACTGACTGTAGGTTTTGGCCCTAGATAGTATGGAGGTGTCTTGTGTGTGTCCAAACTAGTTTCTAAAAGAAAATCTAAACTTGACTAATAAAACACTCTCGACTCATCTCATTCTCTACTTCTCGCCTTTGCTGAATTTACCGTTTTACTTGCCGTTTCGGGTGGAGAACTTATTCAAAGTTCTTGTGAAGCAGATGCCGATCGTTCCGACCTTTGAGGAATCAGCTGGTGGCTACGCCATGGAGTTGTGGAGAGTTCTTCAGACGCTGGGAGGCTTCTACCGTCCGCTTTACCGAGGAGGCAGCTGGTCAGTTAATGGTGTACACCGAGGATTTATTTGCAAGCTGATTATCTACGCTCAGGAGAACGAGGAAGCTAGCAGGCCAATCAACATCTCTCGCGAAGATTCTCGCACGAGGTTGCAATTCAGAGGTCGCCGACTTGCTCTTCGCCGTGTCTCGCCGCGACTACGCCGACGAGTTTCACGACTCAGTGTTCCGCCTTCATCCAGATGTGCAAGCATGCCGACGCCGACGGATCGTGGAGGACGAGTGTGCCACTGCGGTACACCTTGCGGAGTTCGCCCTTGCCCAGGAGGATCATATGAGAGATACTACTCAGGAGCTGGAGACTGTGTACGAGGCACTCAGAGTGGCAGAGCAGGAGCTTGAGGTGACCCGTGCTTCAGCTATCGGGATGATCACTGAGCTGGGAGAGGCCCTAGAGGCGGTCGAGGAAGAGCTGGAGCGCGTGACTCGAGAAGTTCAGGAGCCAGTTGAGGAGTCTGAGGAGGATCCCGCAGTTGAGGAGTCTAAGGAGGATCCCGAGGAGCGAGAGTGGGAGCCAGAGGGGAGTGCAGACCCCGTGGTTGCAGAGGACCCAGTAGTAGGTCACCAGGATAGGTTCGCTGCTATGCCACCATCCGCCGGTGTATGCGCGGATCGGCCTCACCAGGTGGTGGATGAGTGAGTGTCACCTTGAGCTGTGTTGAGACTCGAGTGTGAGTCGCGTCTTTAAGTTAGTCTTTACCTTTCTAGTTGACGTTAAGGTTTCGTGTTTAGTTTGCTTCTTTGTAATGCTGAGTGTGCAGTATGTGTTGCAAAGCTTGTAGGCTTAAATAAGCGACCATACCAAGAATAATAAAGAATTATTTCGGTTTGGGTATAATCTATCTCCCCGCTTTAGAAAGTCTTACTTCTTATCTATGCTACATCTACCTTCCCTGACCTAAAAGGCAATCATCAGATGGTGAATACTCGAGGAAACAACGGAGCTTCAGGAAGTGGACTACGCCAGAACGACAACACCAACGACAGAGGTAGCCCTCAACCACCGCCAGTGGACATGCAGAATCTGGGAGCGTTTCTTGCCGTGCAGACTCAACTGATGCAGACTATGATGCAGCAGATGCAGCAGATGACCAATGCTGCAGCCAACAACAACAACCCTGTAGCTCAAAACAACCATGGTGGACCCCGACCTCACTCAAAGCTATCAGATTTTATGAGGACTAGGCCACCAACTTTTTCAGGGAATGTGAACCCTTTGGAAGCCAATGACTGGCTTAGGACAATTGAGAAGAAGCTGCACATCACTCAGTGTGAGGGCAATGAGAAGGTGCTCTACGCCTCTCATCAATTGGAAGGAACCACCGCAGAATGGTGGGAGAATTACTGTGCCGCTCATGGAGCCCCACAAGAGATCACATGGGAGGAGTTTACTAATGCTTTCCGCCAGTATCATGTCCCGGAGGGAATGATGGACCTTAAGAAGGAAGAGTTCAGGGCTTTGAAACAAGAAGGCCAACCAGTGGCCGAGTACCTGAACAAGTTTACTCAGTTAGCTCGCTATGCCCTCAAGACGATCGACAGATAAAGCTAGGCGATCTCGTTTCATGAAGGGATCGAATTCAGATCGCAGTGGGACTGATCACCCACAATTTTCCAGATTTTCAGGAGTTAGTCAATAAGGCTTTGATCCTAGAAGATAAGCGCAAAGAGCTGGGTGAGAACCGCAAGCGCTTGATGACTAATCGGTGGACGCCCAAACCATCTACGCTTGAGGATGTCACCACAACAATTTGCTAGATTCCAACCACCAGCTGTGAACAAGACATCAACCCCTGTACCTCGCCCTGCCAATCAAAATTTTCAAACCCCAGCACAGGGCAACAATGCACCAGGAGGGAATCAACAGTCTGCCTTGAAAAGATGCTATACATGCAATGAGCCAGGGCACTTTTCTAATAGGTGTCCACAGAAGCGAGGCATCACGCCAGTTCGTTTCAACTTGGGAACCACACCTGCCAAAGCACCAGCCTCAGGAGGAAATCGCGCGCCAGGTCAAGTTGGAGCAACCCCGCAATCAACAGTGCGTGGAAGGATCAACCACATCACTGCAGATGGAGCTCAGGAAGCTATAGACGTCGTCTCGGGTAAGTTTCCGTCAACTCCGCACTGCCATGCTTTGTTTGATTCTGGAGCTTCGCATTCGTTTGTTTCTCAAAGTTTTGCAACCAAGAATGGATTTAAAGTGGTGAATCTTAAGTGTGTGCTCTTAGTCCAAGCCCCAGGATCTGAACTTAGATCTAGCCTTGGGTGTTTGGGAGCTAAGTTGCTTATGGATGGGATAGAATTCCTAGCGAATCTTATCTTGATAGATGCGCAATCCCTAGACGTCATCCTTGGAATGGATTGGCTGTCTAAGCATAAGGCCGTCTTGGATTGTGGCCGAAGGACCGTGACTTTGGAAGGCCCTAGTGGCAAGAAAGTAGAGTTTCAAGCGACCGCAGTTCGAGATGGGCAGTTAATGGTCAACAGCGTGAAAGCCATCAGCATGGAAGATGTGCCAGTAGTTAGAGAATACCCGGATGTGCTTCCAGAAGATTTGCCAGGATTGCCACCAGACCGTGATATCGAGTTCGTGATTGAATTAGCACCAGGGACAGCACCGATATCAAAGAGACCATATCGGATGCCTACCGACGAGTTAGTGGAAATGAAGAAGCAGATTGAGGAACTGCAAGAGAAAGGTTTCATTAGACCAAGTTCATCACCGTGGGGAGCCCCGGTTTTGTTTGTTCGTAAAAAGGACGGGAGTCTTAGAATGTGCATCGATTATCGTGCACTGAATGAAGTAACGATCAAGAATAAGTATCCGTTGCCCAGGATCGATGACTTATTTGATCAATTAAGAGGAGCCGGAGTTTTCTCCAAGGTAGATCTTCGTTCGATACCATCGTTGAAGATCCGAGCGGAGGATGTGCCTAAGACTGCGTTTTACGCGATATGGACATTATGAGTTCACAGTCATGTCATTTGATTGACTAATGCCCCGCATATTTCATGAACATGATGAATAAGGTTTTCATGGAATATTTGGATAAGTTTGTTGTAGTCTTCATAGACGATATCTTGGTTTACTCGAAGACAGAGGAAGAGCATGCAGAACATCTCAGAATGGTTTTAGAGAGGCTGCGAGAACATCAGCTATATGCTAAGTTTAGCAAGTGTGAATTTTGGAAGGAGAAAGTAGAATTTCTTGGTCATGTAATGACTACTAAAGGAGTAGCAGTTGACCCAAGCAAAGTGGACGCAGTGTTGCATTGGGAGCAACCAAAGTCATTACCAGATCCGTAGTTTTACGGGAATGGCGGATATTACCGTCGGTTCATAGAAGGATTCTCGACAATTGCTAAACCCCTTACGCAGTTGTTGAAGAAAGAAAAGAAGTTTGCATGGACGCCAGAGTGCGAGACAAGTTTCATGGAATTAAAGAAGCGTTTAACAACAGCCCCCGTATTAGTGTTGCCAGATGTGCAGAATAGATTTGATATTTATTGCGATGCTTCAAAGCAAGGTTTGGGATGCGTGTTAATGCAAGAAGGCAAAGTCGTTGCTTATGCGTCGAGACAGTTATGACCGCATGAAGTGAACTACCCAACGCATGATTTGGAATTAGCTGCCGTAGTGCATGCTTTAAAGATATGGCGTCATTATCTCATAGGAAATAGATGTGAGGTATATACAGACCATAAGAGCCTGAAATACATATTCACTCAAGCAGATCTGAATATGAGACAGCGAAGATGGCTAGAGCTAATTAAGGATTATAATGTAGGAATCCATTATTACCCCGGAAAAGCCAATGTGGTGGCAGATGCTCTGAGTCGAAAGAGCCATAGCGCAAATACATTGACAATGGAGGATCAACCAGAATTATGCAAGGAATTTCAGAAACTAAGGTTGGAAGTTGTTCCGCAAGGAATGGTAGCTGCACTTGAAGTAAAGCCAACGCTGGAAGGTCAGATTAGAGAAGGCCAGAAGGATGACGATAAAATTTCTAAGATCAAGGTTAAAAAGGAAGAAGGCTTAGCTGTAGATTTCACTCTGGACGAGCAAGGAACCATGTTCTTCAAAGGCCGAATTTGTGTGCCGGATAAAAAGGAACTAAAGCAATTGATTCTTGAGGAGGTTCATGATTCTAAGTACTCGATTCATCCAGGAAGTGCCAAGATGTACCAAGATTTGAAAGAGAGATTTTGGTGGCCTAACATGAAGCGTGAAGTGGCTGAGCATGTTACTTTATGCGACGTATGTCAGAGGGTAAAAGCCATGCATCAAAGACCCATTTGGTTTGTTGCGACCATTGAAAATTCCGAATGGAAGTGGAGGAAATCGGAATGGATTTTATCACCGTTTACCTAAAACTCGAGAGGTTACGATTCCATTTGGGTAATTGTGGATCGTCTAACCAAGGTCGCCACTTCATCCCAAAGAAAGACCACTTACTCCGAGATCGTTTAGCGAGTTGTACATGTCAAGGATTGTATGTTTGCATGGAGTGCCCAAGAAGATTGTGTCGCATGAGGTACCCAATTTACCTCAAGATTCGGAATAAGTTGCACGGCCATGGGAACTCGTTTGAATTTTAGCACAAGATATCACCCGCAGCATGATGGTCGATCAAAGGGTAAATCGATTTTGGAAGATATGTTGAGAGCTTGTGCTTTAGCTTATACTGCGACATGGGATAAGTGTTTGCCGTATGCAGAGTTCAGTTATAAAAATAGTTATCAAGCTAGCCTGCAGATGTCACCGTTTGAGGCGTTGTATGGACGTGCTTGTCGTACTCCATTGAATTGGAACGAAACAGGAGAACGTTTGGTTTTCGGGCCAGACATTCTTGAGGAAGCCGAAAGTCAAGTCGCAATGATCAGAGAGAGGTTGAAGATAGCACAGTCAAGACAGAAAAGCTACGCAGACAACCGTCGTCGAGATTTGAGTTTCGAACCAGAAGATCATGTGTATCTCAGGGTTACCCCTCTTAAGGGCGTTAAAAGATTTCATGTTAAAGGGAAGCTTGCACCAAGATATGTTGGTCCGTTCAAGATTTTGAGCCGTCGAGGAGAGGTGGCTTATCAGTTAGAATTGCCTCAGTCCTTGGCAGGAGTGCACGATGTATTCCATGTGTCGCAGCTTAAGAAGTGTCTCAGAGTACCAACGGATCAAACCCCGTTAGATGCAATAGAGCTGCAAGAAGATTTGACTTACAAAGAGCAACCGGTCAGAATTTTGGATGTTATGGAACGCAAGACCAGAAACAAGTCTACTCACTTTTGCAGAGTTCAGTGGAGCAATCATTCCGAAAGTGAAGCCACATGGGAGCGAGAAGAAGATTTGAAGTCGAATTTCCAACCTATTCTCTAGTTAGCCCCGAATCTCTGCCGAGATTCTCATTAACTGGGAGGTTTGTAACATCCCAAAATCTGCCAAATATTATTTTATTGCTTAAATGTGCATTTGTGATTTTCTGAATTTATTTAGATTTTTCTCGATTTATTTGAATTAAATCTTATTTCAAGTTTATTGCTTTTTATCCAAAAGTATTTAAATCTGTGCAAAGTTAAAATAAAGTTTTGGTAAAAATATTTTATTTGAGTCCGAATGTCTCAAAGTATTTTTGAAATTTTTCTTGGATTTTTCCCGATTATTTTATTGCCTAAAACAAATTAAATGAATTTCTCGAATTAATTTAATTGAGAAAACCTTTGAAAAATCCCGAATAAAGAATGGGCCCGCCCGTATCTTGTCTTGCGCGCGCCCGGAGAAGCGCGCCCATTTGGCCCATCTCGTAAACCCTAGAGCGATTGAATCGCGCCGCTGGATCAAGATCGGCGGTCCGATTGCATCGCATCGATTCGGGAAGGATAAAGATTGCGCCGCTGGATTTGGAAAGATCGGTGCGGATCGTGTCGTATCAAGAGTGATCTGGGCCGTCGGTAGCGGATCGGGTGGTCGAGGGTTGTCGTCTCGCGAAGGACTCGAGTCCGCCGCCGACACGACTTCGCCACGGGAAGCTAGGGTTCCGTTTTTAGCGCTGGCCGAGGCTATAAAGGAGGGGTAGCGCCCGAGGTTCGCTTTGTGCGCCGCATCTTTGGTCGGTAGGGTTTCGCAAGAGCCGCCGGCCACGCATCCGCAGGAGCTCGTCGGAGTTGAAGCTCGCACCGCCGAGGTTTTTGCTAAGGATCGCCACGGTTCTTGGTTTCGACGCTTTGATCTCGGAGTTGGACTCGTCGGGGTGTCTTTGCGTCGACCGTCTACTTCTTCACGCCGAACGCGAAACGCCGTCGCCGGCTTCTTCTTCTCTCGGTGACTTTCTTCACCGCCGCCTCGCCATTAGTCTCGGGTAAGCTTGTGGCCGTCGGATCGGATGAACGGAGGGTCGAGCGCGCTGCGCGCATCTGCCGCCGCTCGATTAGATCGGTCGTGGATGCGTGCTTGCGCGTCGTCGCATCGGCGGGCGGCGCCGCAACCAATCGGGTCAAGACGCGTGGCACTACGGGTTTCGGCGGCGCCGCGGCGCCGGTTCACGGTGGACGGATGAGGTCTCGTGGACCGTGTCTATGCACCGAGGCCACGTGTCGATCTCTCGTTGGTTCGGTTCAATGGCGTCATGCTGACGTCATGATGACGCAGAATCTATTTTCGAAATAAAAATAAATCTGTTAAATCGATTTTCTGATTTTTGCAATTTCAAGATTTATTTCAAACTTCAAAAGGCTATATCTTTTGCAATTTAACTCGGATTTGAGTGATTCAAATTTCTAAAAATTTGTAAAATTGAGATCTATTTAATGGTGAATTTTATTTGATTTTTGAGTTCAATTGCTCTCTGTTTTGGTATTTATTTGCTTTTCTTCTTGGTGTCGAGAGCGTTGAATTGTGCGACGCTTGGAGGAAGATCCAAAGAACTCAAGAGCAAGCTTCAGATCAAGATCAGGACCTATTCCAAGGCAAGTTGTGCTTTGATCATGTTGAACCCATGTTTATAAAATTGCTATATTTGTTTTACCCTATTGCATATGTTTCAAATATACAATTGTTTCAAATTAGATTGGGATTAGCTAATATACCAGATTGATCTATACCCTACCTTGTCATTGTATGCCATGATCCATTGTCACCCTAGATTGGTTAAATATAGTTGGTTAATAATTATAATCAACATTGGAGGTTTAGACCGTATTAGTTGCTTAGTCGTGCCACGTCATCACATGTATCAGAATCATTGATAAATTAATCTTGATTAATGGAATATGGAACGATATTATGAACTTGTGTGTCATGTGGGATCACACGATGAGATTGAGTTGTTGTGGCGAGTCATGTCACGCAACGATGTTGAATTGTTGATGGCACGTGGTGCTTGGTAATCAATTGGGTGATGATAACTTAGATTGAGGCAAGTGGCAAGGGGCGAGGAGGCCAAGGTGGGCCCGATGGGCAGATGGTATGTGGATGACTTGCCTTGATCACACTAAGGACTTAACCTTGCAAGCCTTTGACCTGAGTCAATCATGCAACCACATGTCTGGTGTGGGCCAGCCTAGCTGAGTAATTTGCAATGTCTTGATTTTGGTACTATTGTGGTCGGTGTGAGTTCCCGAGTTATGGTGTAATTCACATGGCGCAAGAGGGGGGCCCTGGATGTGGTAACCAGTCCCACCAGTGTTGAATCCTTAGCGGATAGTATCGGGTTAAGCCAGAGCATTGTAAAGGCTTTGTTATAATCACTCGCCTTGGTGGTGTTTGGTTGTATCACGTGGGTAAAGTGCATAACCTCTGCAGAGTGTGAAACTATTCAGATAGCCGTGCTCGCGGTATTGAGCAATGCTCGGGAATTACAGTTAAGGGTTAGCCTAATTAATTGGACAACATGGTTGGGATGGCGGAATGCCATATGGAAGATGAAATTTGACTTAGGATTGGAAACTTGGTTTACTTGAGAAATCCTGAATTTATTTACTATTGTTATTTGTTTTACTTTCTTTACAATCTATTTACTGTGTTTGTTCATAAAATGCTGCTTATTGCAAAATAGCCATGATAGCCTATCCATTGGAATAAGCCTTACATATAGATACATAGAATTGCATTCTGTGCACAACTTGTTGAGTGCTTTAAGTACTCACCCTTGCCAAACAACAATAATCAACAGTTGAAGAATCTACACCTGTGTTGGAAGATGAAGTCCAGGAAGACACGAGTCATTAGGGTCCGAACCTTGTCGGTTGCCTGTGGTGAACTGATGAGCTATCTACGTTTTCTAATTTCCGCTGCTTAATCATTAGTTATATTTTCAGTCTTGCCCTGCGTGGCTTAATAATGTAAGTTGGTCATAAGCTCATACCTTTAGTTATATCAATGAATGAACTATTATTCTATTATTGTTGAGTATGATGTGATATGTACCAATGTTGAGCTGTGTGCACTAGCGTTGATCCTGGGAATAGTGCGGTAAACACAGTGGGTTCGAATCAGTGGATTCGGGTCCTTACAAAGGATCTCATCCAAGGTAGGAGGGTGACTCAACTGTAGTATAAATAGAGGAAGAGGGGTAGCCTTCCTGCTCTTGAAGGTTTTAGAGGTTTTGGCTCCTTTGAGCTTTTTGCTCACCTTGTTGTGAGGCTTTGTAAACCTCCCTTCTAGAAATGCAAATCATTTTCTCTTATGTTTGAATTTACTTTACGCATTTAAATTCGGCATTTAAATCCCACACTTACATTCTTGTAATTTGGATTTGCCTCACCTCCTTCTACATGCTTTTGGGTTTACCTCATCTCCTTCTACATGCTTTTGATTCTTGTGCCAAGGATGTTGATTGATGAATCTCCTTGCTATATTACCTTAATCATCTAGGCAATCCATGAGTTTTTCTTGCAAGAAACCGATCTTGTGTACGTGAGTAAATCATTCTCGTATATCGTGTTTGAGGGGTTTTGGACATGTGTTTTTAGGATCATATCTACCAAGTTTCGTGAGTTTTTATCTAGCCGATCAAAAGATTCCTCAAATTAGCTTTTGAGTTCGTACTATTTTTTGCTCTGATCCAATATCAGAGTATAACAAGTGGTATCAGAGCCAAGGTCAGATTAATCAGATTTGTGAGAAGGACGGTAAAACATCAGGTGGCACAAAATCATGATTGATGTCGACGATGTAGAATTAAGTAGAGAAATATGATAGTGAAGAAAATTTCAGCTTATAGCAATGTGTGGTAAAGGATGTCCTTGATCAATAAGAGTTAATCGCTGCCCTTGAAGGGGACAAACCGGAAAAGGCATCTGTTGAAGACTAGAGAGTGATTGAGCGAAAGACTATTAATACAATTCGTCTATGTGTCTTTGATGAGATAAAGTACTCAGTGATCAAGGAGAATTTACCGAAGAAATTATGGAAGGACTTAGAATAATTGTATATGGCAAAGTCACTGGCAAACTGATGGGTACTAAAGCAACAACTGTACAGGTTACGCATAAAGGAAAGTACATGATTCATTGACCATCTCAATGTCTTCAACAAGCTTGTCACATAGCTGATTAGTGTGGATGAGAAAATTGAGGAGAACGATAAAGTTATCATACTAGCATCATCTCTACCACCATCATGGGAGCAATTGGTGATGAATATTCTCATTAGGAAAAGCACGCTCAAATTCAACGAGGTAGAGGCATATCTGTTGGAGGTAGAGTTTTTGAAAAAGTCATCTGAATCTTCAGCCTCGAGTGATTAAGCATTTGATGTAGTAGGTGTTGCGGATAAAAGCAAGAGTTATAGGAAGAAGAAGAGCAAGAGCAAAGGCACACGTGTATGCTATCTATTTGATGAGAAATATCATATGATAAAGGATTGGCTAAGTTTGAAGCAAATGAAGGGTGCATACTCAATGGTGGTAGCAAAAGATGATTCAAACGTACTTGTCGTCAGTCAACTAGGTACTTCTCATGGATGTATATTAGATTTTGGTTGTTGCTTTAATATATGCTTGTGAGGGAGATGTTTGACGAATGATCTCTATGTTTCGTGCCTGGAACTGTTCACTTGGCTGATCGCAAGGAGTATGCAATTACTAATGTGGTAACAATTACATTGAAGATGTACAATGGAGCATATCGTACATTGACGGGAGTTTGGTATGTTCCTGACTTAAAAAAGAATCTAATATATGTGAAGTCGCTTAAACTCAAAGGTTACTAGTTATCACTTTGAGGTGAAGTCATGCGAGTTACTTGCAAAGGGTAGGTAACAATGAAAAGTATCTAGAGCAATGGAGGATATTGATTAATGGGTAAACCTAAAGAAAAGGCAACCAATGGGAGGTCTGAAAAAATCTGATCAGGAGAAGGAAATTGTTTCGTCAACGGTAGGTAATTAGATCTCAACTACAGTTATGTGTGGAAATACAAAAACAGTTGTAAAATCTAGTAGACGTAAAGGCGAAGGTGCGAGCTATTGGAAGAAGGGAGACATGGCGGACCAACCACGTAGTACCAATGAGAAGGTGGAGCTCGGAGTTGGTACAAGCGAATGGTATGGAGGGCTATATGAACAGGAGTTGTGGTTAACTAAATTACACAAAGAAAGGTATCTCCGGTGTAGGGTTCAGAAGGTCAAACACAAACATCAGTGCCCATATTATGGTGATGTGCATAAGTCTCTGTTGTGGGGGCACTTCCAAAGGTGGAAAGAAGAAAAGAAATGCGAAGCCAACCTAGAGCAAGTTCTTTGATGAGCACAATGAGTCTAATAGATAAAAATAAAGGTGGAGATTATTAAATATGGTGACTAATATCTAGCCTTTTAGGATTTAGAAATATGTGCTAGATGAATCTTAATAGGATTAGGAAATCCTATTAGGATTATAGGAGAAGGATTCCTATTTGCTATGGAGTAGAACTAGGGAGGCTATAAATGTTTAGGGAGTGGTCATGGAGAATCCAAGTAACTAAGAAGCCATAAGCCAACTCATCAAGAGCAAGAGGTGCACGAGAGTATTAGAGGCTAGGTTATTGCTTAGCAATAGATTCTTGTATAGGGCAAGGATCCAAAGAACCTAAAAAATTTGAGATGTTGTGAGAAAGCAACGAACCCTTGTACTCTTTTGAGGTTATGCTTAAAGAATTTGTGGTTGGTTTTACCAAATCTTTTTTATCTAGTCATGATTGCTTCAACGTTATTGTTTTAGTTCTCTCTACGAGATTTATCTTTTTCATTTTTGAGATCGTGCACGCTCTTATCTTATCTCATAAAACTGATCATATCCGGAAGGGGTATTAGAGTATAACGTACTCTAAGCTGATCAAGATGACAACGTAGTCTGCCGTGTAAACGGTGTTGTCGTCCGTCTTCACGGTGGCGCCGCTGAGGGAGGAGGAGATCTCTAGCGCGCGCCATTGATATTTATGTTAGTCCAACTCAAGCACGATATTTATGTCTGTCCAACTCATGCTTGAAGATATCAGGTCTCACACATTAAGAGAACAGAATGAATTTCTTCTGTTCAATTACAAAAAGAGGCATTCAAGCAGTATACAATGGCTGATTAATTAGCTTGTTGAGCTGCAGCCGGCCGGGGATCTTGTCGATGATTGCATCGGACTTTGTCGGTCCATGAGGCATGGCCGGCGATGTAATACACGACGGACTCGTAGCCCCGTTCGTCGGCGACTAAGTACACGCGCGTCGTCTCCTAAGTCGCTGAACGTCGGAAGCGGAACGCTGTTCTGCAGGCTCTGGTAGGCTAATTAACAAATTAAAAACGTCCTAAAACAGTATAGACCTTTCTCTTTCTATCATTGATTAGCATGGTAATTTTTAGCTCTTAATAACAAATACAGTAACTTCTTTTACCATCTATCTGTCTATCTATCTATCTATCTATCTATCTATACTCATACTAATTCGACACTACGAGGAAGCGCTCATGTCAATCAAAAAGATCTAGCCATCTATCTGTCGAGCTCGAGTTATAACGGCTTAGATTAAAAGAAAGAGCTCATGTCAAGTACATTACAAATTAACTGAAATTCAGAATAAAAAATAAGGAAATTAGTACTTTAACTTCCACACGATTTTCAATAAATCTATAAATAACTAAAATTTAGAATAAGAACTAAACAAAATTAGCAAATTATAATAAAGAGTCCATATCAATTATAAGCCAAATTAACTAAAATTCATAATAAAAAATATCCGAATTATAACGGCTTAAATTAAAAGAAAGAGTCCATATGAAATACAATCTAAATTAACTGAAATTTGGAATAAACAATTAAGCAAAATTAGTAAATTGGCTTCCATACGATTTCCAAAGTAAATCCGTAAATAAATAACATTTAGGATAATAATTAAATAAAAACTAACTAATTGAAACAAAGAGTCCATGTGAAGGATCGATATGGCCTAGAGGGGGGGTGAATAGGCAATTTTACAAATTCTGGCAATTTTAATTTAGTAACTTATTTTAACGAGAGTAACTTGTGGCAAGAGTAAAGCAGATTTCAAGCAACAAACAAATACAGCGAAAGCAATAAAAGAAATGATACAGGAAAGACAAAGATTTATCCCGTGGTTCAGAGCTGCACTCCTAATCCACGTTGAAGCACTTCTCTTGAAGTTCAGCTTCTCCAAAGCTAGTCGCAGTAGCTTTGGTGTTCACTTCAGGTAACTCTTTCACTTCTCCAGTGAGGTGAGTTCCAAACCTCTCACAAAACACAGTTGCCTTTCACAAACACCTTTGGACAGGTCACACTGTTTTACTTCCTCCAAGCTGTCTAGGATCACCAAGATCCAAGAGTAATAAACCTCGCACAAGTTCTCATCTCTTGGTTCACTATGCAAATCACAAAACTAGACAACGACTTGGAGCTTACACACTTAGGGAAGTATGAAGATTTTTGTGTGAAAATGAAGCACAGACTCCTTTTTGAGAATGAGAGCTATATGTCAATACCAAAATGTAAGAAGTTCATGTATATTACAGGTAGATGGCTTAGGAAATGCTTATATAGCCATTTTGAGTGAATATAGCCGTTACACACTGCCATAAAGAGTTGGACGTGTCGATGTCGAAAAACAAGAAAAACACACGCATACAACGGACTATATATCGATGCTTAGCGATATCGGGTATGTGTATGACGGACCAAATTTACGAGTTCACGACGGACCAAATATTTTGGTCCGTAGTACATGGGTTGATCAAGAAGATGGTCCGCATACAATCGAGAGATATATATGAGTATCGACTAAGAGGTTTGGTCCGTTTACATGACTTTCAAAAGATTTTGCTTAGACATAGAGATTTATGTACGCGGACCAAAATTTTGGTCCGTCATACATGGACGAAGCCACGATTTGCTGTGCAAATAGACACATGTACTTGGACCAAATTTTTGGTCCGTAATGCATGGACTTAAGAGAAGATAGGTTCGCGAGAAGACATATGTATTTGGGCCAAATTTTTGGTCCGTTATGCATGGACTTTAGAGAAGATATGTGCCAAGAACCTTTTTCAATTATAGATAAAAGAAATACTGGCTTTTCAATCTAGCAACGGACTTAAGAGAAATTAAGCACAAAAGTTTTGTCTGTTTCCTGAGTAAAAACTTATTTTAGGTTTCGATCGAAAAGGAACATCAAAGATTTAGTCCGGCCAAAACTTATATGCCGAAAGGGATGCCGGACCAAATTTTTGGTCTGCTGAGGATAGGAAACCTAAGACATCTTTGGTCCGATACTGAGAAGCGAGAATTGCATGTATGCCGGACCAAAATATTTGGTCTGTCATACATAGGCAGGCTTCTGACTAAGATATTTTTCTGGGAAAGTTTGTTCAATGAAATTGTGAATATCAAAGCGAGTAAATTCTAATCTGAATAGCAGATGTACAAAGAAAGTTTTGACAAAGAATAGATTCAAGGTTTGCAACGAACTGAAGAACATAGATAGGTAAAGATATGGTTCGTTTGAACTGGAAGATATAGTTTGACAAAAAAATATAGATTGAGTGTATTTTGCTCCAAGTGATCTGGTTTTGCTTTTGCCTATCAAACTATTTCCTTGTGCTAAGTCCCTCTTTTGAACAGCTATACAAAGACAAAACACCTTCAGTCATAAACTATAAACTAAAAGCCTTAATCTTGTTGTCTCAGCTTATTTCATCATACGTTCCAGCTCACTTTCTTCAGGCTTTGAATATTACTAACTTAGTCATCAATACCAAAATCATAATAATATAAAAAATAAATTTGAGGGGTGCCTAGATGTTATCACCATGTCAAATACAAGCCAAATTAACTACAATTCGGAATAAACAATACTCAAGTTATAACAGCTTAATTTAAAAGAAAGAGTCTGTATCAAGTACAATCTAACTTAATTGACATTTGGAATAAAACATTAAGTAAAATTAGCAATTTGACTTCCATACGAGTTTCAAACTAAATCCATAAATAACTAAAATTTAGAATAATAATTAAATAAAAATTATCAAAATAAAGGAATGAGTTTATGTTTCATACGAATTTCAAAGTAACCTGTATAAATAAAATTCAAAATAATAAAAAATATATAAATTTTCATACGAATTTCAATCTAAAATTGAAAATATCCACCACAAGTGCGATAAAACAATTAACTAAAATTCGGAATAAATAACTAAGGAAAATTAGGAAATTGACATCCACACATTTTCCAAAGTTAATCCATAACTAACTAAAATTTAGAATATAACTAAATAAAAATTATCTAATTAAAAAAATTCTATCTCAAGTACAAGACAAATTAACTAAATTTTGGAATGAAAAATAACCGAGTTATAATGGCTTAATTTTTTTCAAAAAGAGTCTATATCAAATACAATCTAAATTAACCAAAATTCAATTAACAAATTATGGAATATTAGCAGTTTGACTTCCATATGATTTCCAAAGAAAATCCATAAATAAATAAAATTTGGAATAATAATTAAATAAACATTATCAAATTAAAACAACTAGTCTATGTTTCAAACAAATTTCAAAGTAATCAATTTAAATAAAATTCAAAAAACTAGTAAATAATAATATAAACTTTCATAAGAATTTCAACCTGAAATTGAAAAAATCCACTGCAAGTATGATAAAAAAAATAAAATTCAGAATAAAAAATTAAGAAAAATTAGGAATTGGCATTCATATGATTTCCAAAGTTAATCTATGATTAACTAAAATTTAGAATAAAAATTAATAGTCTATGTTAAGTACAAGCCAAATTAAATAAAATTCAGAATAAAAAATACAAGAGTTATATCGGCTTAATTTAAAAGAAAGAATCCAAATCAAGCATAATCTAAATTGACAGAAATTCGAATAACAAAGCAAGAAAAATTAGCATTTAATTTCCATACGATTTTCAAAGTAAATCCATAAATACCTAACATTTAGAATAACAATTAAACAAAAAAATTAAAACAAAGAGTATATATTTCATACGAATTTCAAAGTTAACCATATAAAATAAAATTCTGAGTAATAATAAATAAACATATAAATTATCTTGTGAATTTCACCCTAAAACTAAAAAACTCCACCATAAGTATGATAACAAAAATTAACTGAAATTCAGAACAAATAATTAAGGAAAATTAGCAAATTGACTTACATATGATTTCCAAAGTAAATTCATAAGTAAATAAAATTAACAATAATAATTAAATAAAAATTATCTAAATAAAACAAAGAGTTTATGTGAAGTACAAGGCAAATTAACTAAAATTTAGAATAAAAAACCCTTGAGTTATAATGGCTTAATTTAAAAGAAAGTGTCTATGTCATGTACAATCTAAATTAACTGAAATTCAGGATAATAAATGTAATGACCCCCATTTTCACATAAATGCAAAAATAGAAATCTTATGTGCAAACAGTACTAGTCCCATTATCAGTAGCTAGTACACACATTTACAACAATTGGAATCACAACCATACATCATATTATTAAAACGGAAGCTAATTTACACAATAATCTTACAATTCAGAGTTTATAGCAGCAAAGAAGCAAAGTCTTGTAGTGTGCCCATCCAATCCCTCAGGCAACTGACAAGGCATAATCCCTAGAAATTCATCATGAAAATCCCGAATCCTGCGACAAATATGTTTCATCGAGCTAATCTGATTCTTCACCTAAAAACAACAATTAAACAAGGGTGAGTACTTTCGTACTCCGCAAGACTTTTGCAAAACCTATGATATATGCAAGCCATTTCAAAGTAAAGGCTAGTATGGTTAGTTTGCATAAAGCCAATTTGAAATGTAAATACAGAATAGTAGATTGCAAAACAAATCTTAAGTAAAAGCAATTTAATACTGAAATAACAGTATGTAAAGTACGAGTAAGTGAAGTCACGAACCTGGGTATCCTGACCATATCCACAAACCATTCCCACTGACACACAGTAGGAATTACCGACACACGGTAGAAACCAGATTTTATGAAAATAAAAACATCTAACTATGTGATGACTTTACCAAGTTCCCATAACCGCGGGTACGGCTAATCGATTAGTTTTACGCTCTGCAGAGGTGTACATCTTTACCCACAAGTCATGACCTTTTCCTTTTGCCGTATATTTCACGCACCTTTGGCGTAGTGGCCAGAATGTTCATGACGGAAACCTTTACATTACCTAGGTTAACTTTGCACCACTCCGGACGAAACCCATACTATGGCGTAAGAACTCGAGCATAGAAATGATGGAACTTCCCAGTACGCGTACACCGGTGTATCCATAACGCTTGATCCATGATCACCTCGGTGTGGACGCCCTTCGAGCAATTCATTAAGAAACAGCTCATCGCTCCGACCTTCCAATGTGCAAAGTTAAACTAGATAACTTAATTGGTTTAAGGCTGTCCCATACCAGCACTTGTGGTTGTACGGTAATTCTTAGCTTGAAAACAACCCATAGTTCGGTCCTTAATCCGAAATGGGCAATAATCTCCACCCTACACTACGTGCAAAGACATGCACACTCGGCTATTGCCAGTAATTGCCTGCATCAAAACATAGTTTTATTTTCATTTTTGATCAAAATACCAACCATAAGATGGTCATACCCATTAAATATCATATCCAACATTTTTAATCATGTCAATGTTTTATGTTCATTTAAGCATGGCTAAGCATGTCACTAAATGTGAATAACTCAAATTGACATCATGTACTGTCTATGCTATTCTAGGGTTATCAAGGTTCACAGATTCATACTTATCAAGGAAGTTCTATGAAACAATAGGTACGACTACCAATACCCATAAAGTAGCAGACTTTAATAAAGTAACGTATGCAGTAAAACATTTAATAAAAACATTTATAAAACTGGGATCAATATGATCAAAGGGGGTGCTTTCCTTGCTTATTCATTGCTTACGACGAAATCAAGGTCGTAGTCGACGTTGTCGATGATGGAATCAATGATGTCGGGTTCTACACGTGGCGAATAAAGAACACAATACAACAAATTCAATAAGGGCAAAAAGAGGTCAGATGAAGAATCAAATAAAGATTCATTAAAGAGAACAGGAATACTTTAGGGTTAGGATTATGATTTCAAGTCCTCATGATTTAGTTAATTGTACATTATGATGTTAATGACTTTTTAATGATGAACAAACTTGGTTTCTTTTATAGATTATCTATTCTTGAATTATGAATTCTTGCATTTATAACTTCGAATTATAGATGCTAAAATTATTTGGATTACTAGAATTAACATATTAGACAATTGAGCTGAAAGCTATAAATGAATAACACTTAATCCTTTTTAATTGATTTGCATAAGAAGTGACTTGGAATATGTTAGATCTGTTGAGCTAGGTTACTGGATTTATTTATGGTTTTTAAGAAGATTCTGGTGATACAAATTACATATTTGTTTATTATTTCAAAGCTTGCTTATTCAAATAATTGAGTCCATAAAGCATAATACTTAAGGTTATTTGGCTATTAGGATTTATATGTAAAACATCATGAAATAAGATTATTTTGTAACAGCCTCAAAAATCAAAATAATAAATAAAAATGAAATAAAAATCTTTTGTGTATTATTTTCGAAATTTCTGAATTTCCTGGATTTTCTGAATATTTGTTTGGCTTTTCTTTAATGCAAGAATGTGAAATAAAGAATATAATAAATAGAAAATGGTAAAAAGTAAAAATGTCAATCCAACAAAAATTTACCAAAACTTCCAAAAATATCTGAGGGCTCCTCAGCTTGCTTAAGGCGGTGGGTAACCTGGATTTATAAAAATATTAATTAATCAAAGATAATCATGGGTAAAAATCTCAGGGTAAAATGGTAAAACAATTTGGTAAAAATATCTGTAGATCATCCTGACCCAAAATTTTTATCTTGCCGACATCAAAACAGTATCAACCTCCTGTAAAAATATTAAGAATTTACTAAATCATTTTATAATTTTAAAAATTCGAAAACAGTGAATAAATAATCTGGAAAACAGTAATGTCAGAATTTTTAAAAATTAAATAATAATAATTAAAATCTGTAATTTTTAAAGAAGGTGTAGAATGTCATTTTAAATCATCATAAAAAGTTTTGTAAAATAATAACTTCATTTAAATCGCAAATTAAAATAAAAACAGAATAGGCAATGCAGTAACTGTTGCAATGTCAGAATTTTATAAAAATCATCATGCATCATAAAATGTCGAAAATTTTTCAGGAGGCTGGTAATATCCTTGCCGACCTATGGTAAAAATTTCATAAATTGTCGTGCCAGTTTGAACGTTGAAAACCCCGTTGAAACTCCGTTCGGTCTTGAGGCTTCGCCAGACTTCCTTTTTCTCTCTCTCTGACGTGTGGGCCCGGGCTGTCAGTGAGCCAGCTCAGCCAGCAGTCGCTGCCACCTCGCCCCCACGCGTCAGTGACCGGGCCGCGTTCTTCTCCCCTCGCCCCGCTCTCTCTCGCGCGCAGAGACGACGTCTCTCGATTCTTCGCGCACCGCCCGCGCCAAACCGCCTTTGAGCCCATATAAAAACCCCTCCTCGCGTCGCCGCCGACCCAGCTAGCTCCTCGTGAAACCCATTCCGCCGTTGCTTTGGTCATCGTCCCCAATTCCGGCGAAAACCGCAAAGAGGGCCAAACACCATATTTTCCACTCATCCATTTCGTTCCAATCTGTTTACCAAGCTTCCCGTGCCTCCCAAGTCCATCCCGAGCCCTACCGAAACTCATTCTTCCCGCGAGCTCCTCCGCCGTGTTTTTCTTCCGCCGCCACCGCGCACGGTGAGAGCCTTCCTCCTTCATTCATTCTTCAAAGCGATTGATGGAACTGGTTCCTTGAGTCGCGCAGGTGCTCATCCAAGTGAAAATGAAGCTTGGTTAGCTCGTTTTGCATCGCCGCTCGCCATTGCCGCCGCGCCGTGACGGTGGCATGTGCTGAGCCCCTCGAGCCACCGCGCCGCCACCAAAGTGTGCGCGACGGATGCCTGAACCTCTGAGTGGAACCCATTCCACCGGAGGGCTCGCCTCGCCGTCGGCGAACTCCGCCAGAGCCGCCGCCGCCGCCGGTGGAATCCGCCTTTCCGGCCGCCTCGCATCGCCGCGACGACCGCCCTCGGTTCGCACGGATGCGCAAGCTCGAGTGGAATCGATTCCATCGCTCGGCCCGGTTCGCCGGCCGGAGTCTCGAAGCCGCGCCCGCTCTGGTCACCGCAAGCGGGCCCACTGTCACCCGCGTCTTGTTGGGCGGGCGCCTCGACATGCGGGACCCTTTGTCACCGCAGCGCAAGCGCAGCGATCGGTGGGTGAGCCAGCTAGCGTCGATCGCAGCAGAAGACGCTACCGACGCCGACGGTGGACCCATTTGTCAGCGCCTCAAGCGCGGTTCCGCCCGAAATGGAAAGCGCGTTTTCCGCGCGAAAGCGTACTTTCCATTTTCGGCAATTTTCTCCTGATGCCGAGAGTTCTAGTCGTAGGGATAGTAGTAGTCCGTGAGTTGCTAGATAATGAGTAGTATTAGAGGAAGTTTTTGGTTGTGCCCCTTTTATGTAGTAACGTCAAAAATAAATGTTATGTTTTGGTTGTGAATATTATGAAGTTGAAATAAAGTTCTTGCTTTATATTGTTTTGTGTGCTTTTGGTTCCTACTCGTAAATATTTAACTTGTAGTTAATATTTTTACGACGTTGTGATCCATAATAATAATAATTAAGCTATGCTTTTAAAACATTTGGTAACAATTAAGAATAAATATCCTTTGCCTCGATCGATGATCTGTTCGATCAATTGGTCGTGCCCAAATCTTTTCAAAAATTGATTTAAGACATGGGTACTATCGGTTGAAGATCGCACGTAAGATATTCCTAAAACCGCTTTCACCACTCGTTATGGTTTATATGAATATTCGTGATGTCTTTCGGACATACAAATGCTCTGCTAATTTCATGTGTCTCATGAATAAAGTCTTCATGGAGTATTTAGATAAGTTAAGTAGTGGTGTTTATTGACGATATCCTCGTCTATTCAAAATCGAAGAAGATCATGCGCATCATTTGCGTAAGGTTCTTGAAAAGCTTCGAGAGCATAAGCTTTATGCCAAATTCGAGAAGTGCGAATTTTGGCTAAAAGAAGTTGCTTTCCTTGGTCATATTCTTTCTAAAGGTGGTATTTTCGTTGATCCCAGAAAGTCAAGGCTGTTTTAGACCGAAGCTCCTCAATCCGTTAGAAAATTGAAGTTTTCTCGATGCAGCGGGATATTATCGCCGCTTTATCGAGAACTTTTCTAAAATCGCTCGTCCTTTGACCCAGCTTCTCAAGAAAGAAAAGAAGTTTGAGTGGACACCTGAATGCGAAGGAAGCTTTCAGGAATTAAAGAAAAGGTTAACAACAGCTCCTGTGCTAGAGTTACCCGATGTCCATAAAAGCTTTGATGTTTATTGTGATGCTTCAAAGAATGGGCTTGGGTGTGTGCTTATGCAAGAAGGAAAAGTCGTAGCTTACGCTTCTCGTCGCCATGCGACCTCATGAGCTCAATTATCCGACTCATGATCCGAATTAGCTGCGGTAGTGCACGCTTTAAAAATTTGGCGTCATTACCGATTGGAAACAAATGCGGTGTATTCACGGATCATAAGAGTCCAAATATTTCTTCACCCACTGATCTAAATTTAAGACAACGAAGGTGGCTAGAGTTGATAAAAGATTACGACCTTAGTATTCAATACCATCTGGTAAAGCCAATGTCGAGCCGATGCTCGAGCCGAAAACTTCATTGTTTTTCTGTTTCATCTTTGACCGATCAATTCGATCCGTAAAAGATTTCAAAAGCTTAATTTGGGAGTTGTCGAAAAGGTTATTTGGCCGCCTAGTGGTGCAACTAACCCTTAAATCCCAGATTAAATCTGCTCACTCAAAGATGAAGCCATTATTAAAATCCGTGAAGAGTTGAAGCAAGGAAAGGAATCTAAATTCCGTGAAAGTTCAGATGAAGTGCTTATGTTCGAAAATCGAATATATGTTCCTGATGATCCGGAATTAAAAGAGTTAATTCTTAAAGAAGCCCATGAGTCTCCCCTCTCAATTCACCCTGGGAGTACAAAGATGTATCAAGACCTTCGACGGGAATATTGGTGGCCCGGTTTGAAAAAGGATGTCGCTGCATATGTTGCAATCTGTGATGTGTGTCAGCGTGTCAAAGCCGAGCATCAACGTCCCGCAGGACTTCTGCAGCCTTTAAAGATTCCAGAGTGGAAGTGGGAAGACGTCAGCATGGATTTTATTATTGGTTTTCCAAGAACCAGAAAAGGGCATGATTCCATCGGGTAATCGTTGATCGTCGACTAAAGTGGCTCACTTTATTCGGCCAAGACTACTCATTCGGAGATAAGCTTGCCGAGTTGTATCTGGAGAATATTGTCCGTCTTCATGGCGTTCCGAAGACAATTGTTTCTGATCGAGGTTCCCAGTTTACTTCTCGTTTCTGGGAAAGTTTGCACCGTCTTCTGGGTACTAAGTCAATTTGATCTGACTTATCATCCTCGAACATGATGGACAAACGGAAAGGACCAATCGATTTTGAAGACATGTTAAGAGCCCGTGTTTGTCATACGGCTCTAATTGGGAGAAAAGTTTGGCCTTCGCGAATTCTCTTATAATAATTTCCAATCCGACCGCAAGTATCGCCTTTTGAAGCGCCAGATGGAAGAAAATGTCGAACCCTCTTTTCTCGTCCGAGGTTGAGAAAGAAAATTCTTCGCCCAGATCTTATTCAAGAAGCTCAAGAGCAAGTGGACATGATTAGAAGCCGTGAAAGAGGCTCGGTCTCGTCGAGAAGAGTTACGCCGACAATCGCCGCCGTGAACTCGGGCCAAGTTGGTGACCATGTCTATCTCAAAGTCTCGCCTCTTCGTGGAATTAAATCGATTTCAAGTCCGTGGGAAGTTGGCTCCTCGATTCATTGGACCGTTTGGATCATTGGAAAGATGGGTGAGATGGCATATCGGTTAGAATTGCCACCTCAACTATCCGACGCTCATAACGTCTTCCATGTATCTCGACTTAAGAAATGTCTCCGTGTTCCTCCGACCTCCGATTTGGAAGGGATAGATCTTGACCAGATCTGTCATATCGGAGCATCCAAATCCAGTATCTTGGAAGAAGTCGAGCGCCAGACAAGAACTAAAATCGTCAAGATGTTGAAGGTTCAATGGAGCAATCATACTGAAGACGAAGCCACCTGGGAAAGAGAAGATCACCTTCGCCAAGAGTTCCCCAATTTCTTCTAGTCATCTCCAAATCTCGGGGACGAGATTTCTGTAAGAAGGGTAGATCTGTAACAGCCTCAAAAATCAAAATAATAAATAAAAATGAAATAAAAATCTTTTGTGTATTATTTTCGAAATTTCTGAATTTCCTGGATTTTCTGAATATTTGTTTGGCTTTTCTTTAATGCAAGAATGTGAAATAAAGAATATAATAAATAGAAAATGGTAAAAAGTAAAAATGTCAATCCAACAAAAATTTACCAAAACTTCCAAAAATATCTGAGGGCTCCCCTCAGCTTGCTTAAGGCGGTGGGTAACCTGGATTTATAAAGATATTAATTAATCAAAGATAATCATGGGTAAAAATCTCAGGGTAAAATGGTAAAACAATTTGGTAAAAATATCTGTAGATCATCCTGACCCAAAATTTTTATCTTGCCGACATCAAAACAGTATCAACCTCCTGTAAAAATATTAAGAATTTACTAAATCATTTTATAATTTTAAAAATTCGAAAACAGTGAATAAATAATCTGGAAAACAGTAATGTCAGAATTTTTAAAAATTAAATAGTAATAATTAAAATCTGTAATTTTTACAGAAGGTGTAGAATGTCATTTTAAATCATCATAAAAAGTTTTGTAAAATAATAACTTCATTTAAATCGCAAATTAAAATAAAAACAGAATAGGCAATGCAGTAACTGTTGCAATGTCAGAATTTTATAAAAATCATCATGCATCATAAAATGTCGAAAATTTTTCAGGAGGCTGGTAATATCCTTGCCGACCTATGGTAAAAAGTTCATAAATTGTCGTGCCAGTTTGAACGTTGAAAACCCCGTTGAAACTCCGTTCGGTCTTGAGGCTTCGCCAGACTTCCTTTTCTCTCTCTCGACGTGTGGGCCGGGCTGTCGGTGAGCCAGCTCAGCCAGCAGTCGCTGCCACTCGCCCCACGCGTCAGCGACCCGCCGCGTTCTTCTCCCTCGCCCGCTCTCTCTCGCAGCAGAGACGCGTCTCTCGGTTCTTCGCAAGACCGCCGCGCTAAACCGCCTTTGAGCCCATATAAAACCCCTCCTCGCGTCGCCGCCGACCCAGCTAGCTCCTCGTGAAACCCATTCCGCCGTTGCTTTGGTCATCGTCCCCAATTCCGCGAAACCGCAAAGAGGGCCAAACACCATATTTTCCACTCCAGTCCATTTCGTTCCAACTGCGTTTCACTGAAGCTTCCCGTGCCTCTGAAGTCCATCCCGAGCCCGTACGAAACTCATTCTTCCCCGCGAGCTCCTCCGCCGTGTTTTTCTTCCGCCTCCGCGCGCACGGTGAGAGCCTTCCTCCTTCATTCATTCTTCAAAGCGATTGATGGGCTGGTTCCTTGAGTCGCGCAGTGCTCATCCAAGTGAAAATGAAGCTTGGTTAGCTCGGTTTTGCATCGCCGCGCCGCCATTGCCGCCGCCCTCGCGACGGTGGCATGCATCTGCAGAGCCCTCGAGCCACCGCGCCGCCACCAAAGTGTCGCGACGGATGCCTGAACCTCTGAGTGGAACCCATTCCACCCGGAGGCTCGCTCCGCCGTCGGCGAACTCCGCCAGAGCCGCCGCCGCCTCGCCGGTGGAATCGCCTTCCGGCCGCCTCGGACCGCCGCGCGACCGTCCACGGTTCGCGCGGATGCGCTGGCTTCGAGTGGAATCGATTCCATCGCCCGGCCCGTTCGCCGCCGGCGAAGTTTCGAAGCCGCGGCCTCGCTCTGGTCACCGCCAGCGGGCCCGACTGTCGGCCGCGTCGCTGGCTGCGCCTCGACATGCGGACCGCCTTTGTCCGCAGCAGCGCAGCAGATGAGCATTGCAAGGCTACAGCCAGCGTCGACAGAAGACGCTACGGACGCCGACGGTGGACCCATTTGTCGGCGCCTCAAGCGCTGTTCCGCCGAAATGGAAAGCGCGTTTTCGCGCAAAGCGCACTTTCCATTTTCGGCAATTTTCGATTTTTAGTATTTAATCAAAACCTAGATATTCATTTAGCCATAGCTTTTGAATCACTTAACAAAATTTGATGAAATAAATTTCTAAATTCATCTAAAATCCAGTAGATTCAGAATATGCAAAAATATTTCAGAATTGAATTCTATTTGAAATTTGAATTTGATTTCAAACAAAGAGTTAGGAATATGTCATACATGGAAATTTTGCAAATAACCTCCAAATTTAGTAAAATAAATTTTATTAGAATTCTTGTAATCTCAGGAACCAGAATCTGTAATAATACTTAGGGTGTGTTATAAGAAAATTTTAAGTTATAAAATGGATAGTAAATAATGCAATAATGGCTTAAATAAATCATATCTTTAAATTGCAAAAGAAAAATAAATAAAGCATGTAGCCATTCCTGAATTGGTGAAATTATTTTATTTGAATATTTCCATCGATTTCTTTTGGCCTCATTGGAATTTGGTATTTATTCGTGTCGCCTTACGACGTGTAGAAACCGATTTAACCGGTACATTCGACGACCGGGAGTTCAAGTCGAGGAAAATCAGCAAGGCAAGCAAATTCCTTTGATCATGTTGAACCCAGCTTTATAAATGTTTTCATTAATCAGATCTTGCATACTTTATTTTATTAAAGTCACTATATTGTGGAAGCGGTAGTTGTACTGTAGCTACATAGAATTTCCCGATAAGTAGAAAATTGTGATCCTTGAAAACCCTAGATTAGCTTAGACAATATTTAATGTCAATCTGGGTTACTCACATTAGTGACATGCTTAGCCGAGCTATAATGAACATAAAGCGTGACTTGGTTAAATACCTTGGTTATGACATTTAGATGGGTATGACTATTTTTGTGGTTGGTATTTTGGTTGGAAAATGGAAATAAAACTATGGTTTAGATGCAGGCAATTATTGGCAATAGCCGTGTGTGCATGTTTTGCACGTAGAATAGGGTGGAGATTATTGCCCGTGTCGGATTAAGGACCGAACTATGAGTTGTTTTCGTGCCAAGAAAATTCATACAACCACAAGTCTTTGGTATGGGACAGCTCTAACTTATTAAGTTGTTTAAAACTAGCTTTGCACTTGGAAGGCCGGAGTAGTACGAGCTGTTTCTTAATGAATTGCTCGACGGGACGTCCACACCGAGGTGACCATGGATTAAACGTCTACCAATATAACGATGTACGCCATATTGTGGGTAGTTCCATCATTTCTATGCTCTGAGTTCTTACTCCACAAAATGGGTTTGTCGTCATCGTGCTGGTGCAAAGTTAGGTTTAAATAATGTAACAGTTATAACATGACTCTCTGCGGCACACCAAAGGAAGTGTGCAAATATCGATTGCTCAAAGAGTCAGTCATGTCTTGTGGGGAAAGTTGTATACCTCTGCAGAGTGTAAAACTAATCGATTAGCCGCGTCCGCGGTCATGGACACTTGGTAAAGTCATCACATAGTTAGCTGTTTTGCTTATTTTCATAAAATGTGGTTTCTACCATGCGTTGATAATATTCCACTTGTGTTGGTGGAATGATTTTGGATATGGTCGTTATACCTAAACAATTGTGAAATATTGATGTTACTTTACGTTACTTGTAATTTACTTGCTTTTACTTAAATCTGTTTTACAATCTACTATTCTCAGTATTTACATGTTAAAAACCACTTTATGCAAATTAACCTTAATAGCCTTTCTTTGAAATGGCTCGCATGTATTTTAGGTCTTGCATAAGTCTTGCGAGTACGTAAGTACTCAACTTGCCACCGTTGATATTTTTAGGTGAAGGGACAGATTTCCATTTAATCTTACGTTGATGCAGGATACGGGAATTTAACGATGACTTTTTCTAAGGATTTTCCTGTCGGTTGCACGTGGGACAATGGGTTAAAAGGCATACTACGAATGTTGTCTCCATCGCAGCTTTTACTTTTGGTATTGTAAAATAATATGTAATCTTACTTCATTGTGTAATAAAGTTTGTGTATTTGTGATAACAATTTGTATTTGTGCGCATTTAGCTACCGATCATGGGACTAGTCTTGTATGCACATGGTATCCATTTTGGTATTGATTTATCAAAAATGGGGCCTCACAAGTTGGTATCGAGCCATCTCGATCAGAGGAAACCTAGGGTAGTTTGGGAATAATAAAGACCTAAAACTTGACATTAGGTTTCAAACAAACTAAAATTTTGAATTAGGACATCTTACCTGTCTATTCTTTATATGCATGAAACTTCTTTTTGGATTATGCGTATACCTGTTAATAACTCTTTTCTGTTTTTAAATTTCTACTAGAATCTTTTCCTCCAAAAATTACTTTACTGTCTTACATTTAATCAGGAATGCTAATTCCTTGTTAAATGTGCTTGAGAGATGGGCGGATATACCCCATGTTACACTTCCACTAATAGGAGAATTTCGGCATGGCGGGAATTCTTGCTCGCTTGCTAGAATTCGCCCATTTTCACGAAAATCCACGATATATAGTATTCCACGCGCAGATTAGTTCTGCTTCGTGGAATACATAGCTAGGTGGATATCCCTACCGAGATGAGGACAGTGAAGAGTTTTTGTCTTTTGAGGGTCTGGATCTTCTCTCATGATGGCCATGAGTGAAGCCGCCTATATGGCCGTTGTCGGTTTGCGCCACATTTTACCCGGCGGCAAGTGGTATATAGGAGGATTCCATCTAGGCCACCAAGTGGGGAGAATAGCTATATGGATGCCACTGGGTTACAAAATCCCACTTTACGTAACCAAGTGGAATTCATAAATGCCTCGACCGATTGCCAGCAAGAATCGAATACTGAGGAGGCGCGTCGCCGTGTAGCATTCCTAGAGAATGCCATCGCCCCCTGTGTCGCCAGAGGTATTGTCCCTCGCTCAGTTCTGGGGCAATTCCCTCAGACACCTGCGCCCGACGACACCCCAGTACCACCTAGGTGTCGCCAGGCGAGGATGTCGATGATAGGAGTCGCCTAGGTTGCCGAGCATCCGGTAGACCCCATAGTTTTCCTCATGGCGCCCTCGGAGGCCGCAGGAGCATCATTGTCGAGACCCTTATCCTCCCGATGCCGAGAGTTCTAGTCGTAGGGATAGTAGTAGTCCGTGAGTTGCTAGATAATGAGTAGTATTAGAGGAAGTTTTTGGTTGTGCCCCTTTTATGTAGTAACGTCAAAAATAAATGTTATGTTTTGGTTGTGAATATTATGAAGTTGAAATAAAGTTCTTGCTTTATATTGTTTTGTGTGCTTTTGGTTCCTACTGTAAATATTTAACTTGTAGTTAATATTTTTACGACGTTGTGATCCATAATAATAATAATTAAGCTATGCTTTTAAAACATTTGGTAACAATTAAGAATAAATATCCTTTGCCTCGTATCGATGATCATTCGATCAATTGGTGGTGCCCAAATCTTTTCAAAAATTGATTTAAGACATGGGTACTATCATTGAAGATCGAGACGTAAGATATTCCTAAAACCGCTTTCACCACTCGTTATGGTTTATATGAATATTCGTGATGTCTTTCGGACTTACAAATGCTCCTGCTAATTTCATGTGTCTCATGAATAAAGTCTTCATGGAGTATTTAGATAAGTTAAGTAGTGGTGTTTATTGACGATATCCTCGTCTATTCAAAATCCAAGAAGATCATGCGCATCATTTGCGTAAGGTTCTTGAAAAGCTTCGAGAGCATAAGCTTTATGCCAAATTCGAGAAGTGCGAATTTTGGCTAAAAGAAGTTGCTTTCCTTGGTCATATTCTTTCTAAAGGTGGTATTTCCGTTGATCCCGAGAAAGTCAAGGCTGTTTTAGACCGGAAGCTCCTCAATCCGTTCAGAAAATTGAAGTTTTCTCGATGCGCGGGATATTATCGCCGCTTTATCGAGAACTTTTCTAAAATCGCTCGATCCTTTGACCCGACTTCTCAAGAAAGAAAAGAAGTTTGAGTGGACACTGAATGCGAAGGAAGCTTTCAGAATTAAAGAAAAGGTTAACAACGACTCTCCGTGCTAGAGTTACCCGATGTCCATAAAAGCTTTGATGTTTATTGTGATGCTTCAAAGAATGGGCTTGGGTGTGTGCTTATGCAAGAAGGAAAAGTCGTAGCTTACGATTCTCGTCGATTGCGACCTCATGAGCTCAATTATCCGACTCATGATCCGGAATTAGCTATGTAGTGCACGCTTTAAAAATTTGGCGTCATTACGATTGGAAACAAATGCGGTGTATTCACGGATCATAAGAGTCCAAATATTTCTTCACCCACTGATCTAAATTTAAGACAACGAAGGTGGCTAGAGTTGATAAAAGATTACGACCTTAGTATTCAATACCATCTGGTAAAGCCAATGTCGTAGTCGATGCTCGAGCGAAAACTTCATTGTTTTCTGTTTCATCTTTGACCGATCAATTCGATCTGGTAAAAGATTTCCAAAAGCTTAATTTGGGAGTTGTCGAAAAAGGTTATTTGGCCGCCCTAGTGGTGCAACCAACCCTTAAATCCCAGATTAAATCTGCTCAGCTCAAAGATGAAGCCATTATTAAAATCCGTGAAGAGTTGAAGCAAGGAAAGGAATCTAAATTCCGTGAAAGTTCAGATGAAGTGCTTATGTTCGAAAATCGAATATATGTTCCTGATGATCCGGAATTAAAAGAGTTAATTCTTAAAGAAGCCCATGAGTCTCCCCTCTCAATTCACCCTGGGAGTACAAAGATGTATCAAGACCTTCGACGGGAATATTGGTGGCCCGGTTTGAAAAAGGATGTCGCTGCATATGTTGCAATCTGTGATGTGTGTCAGCGTGTCAAAGCCGAGCATCAACGCCCCGCAGACTTCGACCTTTAAAGATTCCAGTGGAAGTGGGAAGACGTCGAGATGGATTTTATTATTGGTTTTCCAAGAACGAGTAAAAGGGCATGATTCCATCCGGTAATCGTTGATCGCCCGACTAAAGTGGCTCACTTTATTCCGGCCAAGACTACTCATTCGGAGATAAGCTTGCCGAGTTGTATCCGGAGAATATTGTCCGCCTTCATGGCGTTCCAAGACAATTGTTTCGATCGAGGTTCCCGGTTTACTTCGTTTCGGGAAAGTTTGCACCGTCTTACGGGTACTAAGTGAATTTCAAGATGCTGACTTATCATCCTCAGACAGATGGACAAACGGAAAGGACCAATCAGATTTTGGAAGACATGTTAAGAGCCTGTGTGCTGTCATACGGCTCTAATTGGGAGAAAAGTTTGGCCTTCGCCGAATTCTCTTATAATAACAGTTTCCAATCCAGTCTGCAAGTATCGCCTTTTGAAGCGCTGTATGGAAGAAAATGTCGAACCCCTCTTTTCTGGTCCGAGGTTGGAGAAAGAAAATTCTTCGGCCCAGATCTTATTCAAGAAGCTCAAGAGCAAGTGGACATGATTAGAAGCCGACTGAAAGAGGCTCGGCCTCGTCGAGAAGAGTTACGCCGACAATCGCCGCCGTGAACTCGGGCCAAGTTGGTGACCATGTCTATCTCAAAGTCTCGCCTCTTCGTGGAATTCGTCGATTTCAAGTCCGTGGGAAGTTGGCTCCTCGATTCATTGGACCGTTTCAGATCATTGGAAAGATGGGTGAGATGGCATATCAGTTAGAATTGCCACCTCAACTATCTGACGTTCATAACGTCTTCCATGTATCTCAGCTTAAGAAATGTCTCCGTGTTCCCTCCGACCTCGCTGATTTGGAAGGGATAGATCTTCAGCCAGATCTGTCATATCGGGAGCATCCAGTCCGTATCTTGGAAGAAGCTGAGCGCCAGACAAGAACTAAAATCATCAAGATGTTGAAGGTTCAATGGAGCAATCATACTGAAGACGAAGCCACCTGGGAAAGAGAAGATCACCTTCGCCAAGAGTTCCCCAATTTCTTCTAGTCATCTCCAAATCTCGGGGACGAGATTTACGTAAGGAGGTAGATCAGAACAGCCTCAAAAATCAAAATAATAAATAAAAATGAAATAAAAATCTTTTGTGTATTATTTTCGAAATTTCTGAATTTCCTGGATTTTCTGAATATTTGTTTGGCTTTTCTTTAATGCAAGAATGTGAAATAAAGAATATAATAAATAGAAAATGGTAAAAAGTAAAAATGTCAATCCAACAAAAATTTACCAAAACTTCCAAAATATCTGAGGGCTCCTCAGCTTGCTTAAGGCGGTGGGTAACCTGGATTTATAAAAATATTAATTAATCAAAGATAATCATGGGTAAAAATCTCAGGGTAAAATGGTAAAACAATTTGGTAAAAATATCTGTAGATCATCCTGACCCAAAATTTTTATCTTGCCGACATCAAAACAGTATCAACCTCCTGTAAAAATATTAAGAATTTACTAAATCATTTTATAATTTTAAAAATTCGAAAACAGTGAATAAATAATCTGGAAAACAGTAATGTCAGAATTTTTAAAAATTAAATAGTAATAATTAAAATCTGTAATTTTTACAGAAGGTGTAGAATGTCATTTTAAATCATCATAAAAAGTTTTGTAAAATAATAACTTCATTTAAATCGCAAATTAAAATAAAAACAGAATAGGCAATGCAGTAACTGTTGCAATGTCAGAATTTTATAAAAATCATCATGCATCATAAAATGTCGAAAATTTTTCAGGAGGCTGGTAATATCCTTGCCGACCTATGGTAAAAATTTCATAAATTGTCGTGCCAGTTTGAAAGTTGAAAACCCCGTTGAAACTCCGTTCGGTCTTGAGGCTTCGCCAGACTTCCTTTTTCTCTCTCTCTCTGACGTGTGGGCCCGGGCTGTCAGTGAGCCAGCTCAGCCAGCAGTCGCTGCCACCTCGCCCCCACGCATCAGCGACCCGGCCGCGTTCTTCTCCCCTCGCCCCGCTCTCTCTCGCGCGCAGAGACGACGTCTCTCGGTTCTTCGCGCACCGCCCGCGCCAAACCGCCTTTGAGCCCATATAAAAACCCCTCCTCGCGTCGCCGCCGACCCAGCTAGCTCCTCGTGAAACCCATTCCGCCGTTGCTTTGGTCATCGTCCCCAATTCCGGCGAAAACCACAAAGAGGGCCAAACACCATATTTTCCACTCCAGTCCATTTCGTTCCAATCCGTTTCGCCTGAAGCTTCCCCGTGCCTCCTGAAGTCCATCCCGAGCCCCGGCCGAAACTCATTCTTCCCCGGCGAGCTCCTCCGCCGTGTTTTTCTTCCGCCGCCACCGCGCACGGTGAGAGCCTTCCTCCTTCATTCATTCTTCAAAGCGATTGATGGGCGGTTCCTTGAGTCGCGCAGTGCTCATCCAAGTGAAAATGAAGCTTGGTTAGCTCTGGTTTTGCATCGCCGCCGCCGCCATTGCCGCCGCCGCCCCTCGACGGTGGCATGCGCTGAGCCCTCAGCCACCGCGCCGCCACCAAAGTGTGCGACGGATGTTCGAACCTGAGTGGAACCCATTCCACCCGAGGGCTCGCTCGCCGCCGACGAACTCCGCCGAGCCGCGCCGCCCTCGCCGGTGGAATCCGCTTCCGGCCGCCTCGGACCGCGCGCGACCGTCCCCAGGTTCGCGCGGATCGCGCTGGCTTCGAGTGGAATCGATTCCATCGCTCCGGCTCGATTCGCCGCCGACGAGTTTGAGCCGCGGCCTGCTCTGGTCACCGCCAGCGGGCCCACTGTCGGCCAGCGTCTTGGTTGGCTGCGCCTCGACATGCGGACCGCTTTGTCGCCGCAGCGTAGCAAATGCGCGATCGTATGAACCGCAGCGTCTACCAGCAGAAGACGCTACCGGACGCCGACGGTGGACCCATTTGTCGGCGCCTCAAGCGGTTTCGCCGAAATGGAAAGCGCGTTTTCGCGAAAGCGCACTTTCCATTTTCGGCAATTTTCGATTTTTAGTATTTAATCAAAACCTAGATATTCATTTAGCCATAGCTTTTGAATCACTTAACAAAATTTGATGAAATAAATTTCTAAATTCATCTAAAATCCAGTAGATTCAGAATATGCAAAAATATTTCAGAATTGAATTTTATTTGAAATTTGAATTTGATTTCAAACAAAGAGTTAGGAATATGTCATACATGGAAATTTTGCAAATAACCTCCAAATTTAGTAAAATAAATTTTATTAGAATTCTTGTAATCTCAGGAACCAGAATCTGTAATAATACTTAGGGTGTGTTATAAGAAAAATTTAAGTTATAAAATGGATAGTAAATAATGCAATAATGGCTTAAATAAATCATATCTTTAAATTGCAAAAGAAAAATAAATAAAGCATGTAGCCATTCCTGAATTGGTGAAATTATTTTATTTGAATATTTCCATCTGATTTCTTTTTGGCCTCATTGGAATTTGGTATTTATTCTGTGTCGCCTTACGACGTGTAGAAACCGAGCGAACCGGTACATTCGACAACCGGAGTTCAAGTCGAGGAAAATCAGCAAGGCAAGCAAATTCCTTTGATCATGTTGAACCCAGTTTTATAAATGTTTTCATTAATCTTGCATCTCGCATACTTTATTTTATTAAAGTCACTATATTGTGGAAAGCGGTAGTTGTACACTGTAGCTACATAGAATTTCCCGATAAGTAGAAAATTGTGATCCTTGAAAACCCTAGATTAGCTTAGACAATATTTAATGTCAATCTGGGTTACTCACATTAGTGACATGCTTAGCCGAGCTATAATGAACATAAAGCGTGACTTGGTTAAATACCTTGGTTATGACATTTAGATGGGTATGACTATTTTTGTGGTTGGTATTTTGGTTGGAAAATGGAAATAAAACTATGGTTTAGATGCGGGCAATTATTGGCAATAGCCGTGTGTGCATGTTTTGCACGTAGAATAGGGTGGAGATTATTGCCCGTGTCGGATTAAGGACCGAACTATGAGTTGTTTTCGTGCCAAGAAAATTCATACAACCACAAGTCTTTGGTATGGGACAGCTCTAACTTATTAAGTTGTTTAAAACTAGCTTTGCACTTGGAAGGCCGGAGTAGTACGAGTTTGTTTCTTAATGAATTGCTCGACGGACGCCCACACCGAGGTGATCATGGATTAAACGTCTACCAATATAACGATGTACGCCATATTGTGGGTAGTTCCATCATTTCTATGCTCGAGTTCTTACTCCACAAAATGGGTTTGTCGTCATCGTCTTTGGTGCAAAGTTAGGTTTAAATAATGTAACAGCTTATAACATGACTCTCTGCGGCACACCAAAGGAAGTGTGCAAATATCGATTGCTCAAAGAGTCGGTCATGTCTTGTGGGAAAGTCAGATACCTCTGCAGAGTGTAAAACTAATCGATTAGCGCGTCATGATCATGGACACTTGGTAAAGTCATCACATAGTTAGTCTGTTTTGCTTATTTTCATAAAATGTGGTTTCTACCATGCGTTGATAATATTCCACTTGTGTTGGTGGAATGATTTTGGATATGGTCGTTATACCTAAACAATTGTGAAATATTGATGTTACTTTACGTTACTTGAATTTACTTGCTTTTACTTAAATCTGTTTTACAATCTACTATTCAGTATTTACATGTTAAAAACCACTTTATGCAAATTAACCTTAATAGCCTTTCTTTGAAATGGCTGCATGTATTTTAGGTCTTGCATAAGTCTTGCGAGCACGTAAGTACTCAACTTGCCATCGTTGATATTTTTAGGTGAAGGGACAGATTTCCCATTTAATCTTACGTTGATGCGGGATACGGGAATTTAACGATGACTTTTCTAAGGATTTTCCTGTCGGTTGCTCGTGGGACAATGGGTTAAAAGGCATACTACGAATGTTGTCTCCACTGCAGTTTTACTTTTGGTATTGTAAAATAATATGTAATCTTACTTCATTGTGTAATAAAGTTTGTGTATGACTGTGATAACAATTTGTATTTGTGCGTACTAGCTACTGATCATGGGACTAGTACTGTATGCACATGGTATCCATTTTTGGTATTGATTTATCAAAAATGGGGGCCTCACATATTTCTTCAGAATATGATAGTCTATACTTTGAAGAACATTCTTAAGCTGATTTCATACATTTTAGTGTTTAGACGATACATTATATTATTTGTTGAAAAAGCTTATATGATATTAAGGGTTATGACAACTATATTACTTAAGGGTATTGGGTTAGTCGGATTCAGATACAAAGCAAGTTGTAATATGAATATTTTCCATATTATGGTAGCATAGACATTATAGGATGCTACTGAGCTATTATCTCATTATTTTCCATTTATACTAGATATTTTATGGGTTGCCGAAAAGCTTATATAATTATGTCGATTGCGCGGTTTCGGTCAAGATTTCATTCTTCGATTGCGGCTGCACCTTATGGGATAATCTAGCCATTTCTTTAGACATTAGTAGGGGATATCCCTAAAAGTGTTTTAAAGTTGGTTCCGCAATATTTCGCATTCATTTGTGATGTTTTTCACCTACATGATCTTTAGGGCTAAATATGGCCTAACCCAAAATTGTTCAAAATGTTTCCATTTCTGTACAGCAAGTTATTATTTGTTATTTTAAGGTCATATCATTTGATTTTGTTGGATTTGAGGTTCGTTTGCGAGGGTTATGAATATTTGATCATTTTACCGATTGAAGGTTTGGGCATTTAGAAAATTGATTAAACTAAAGCAAAGTCTAAATATTTTTGGTTATTCATAATCTATGCAATCCCATGAATGCATCCAAACTGGTTTCATCTAATTTTGAGCTTATGTGAACATTATTCTAACCACTTGAAACTTGAATGTTATTAAGGAGTTAAACCAACAATATTTGATTCAAAATATTTTAAAATTTAAATGTTTTTCCAGAACTGGAATGCATAGTGTTGCAGATACTTATGGTATTTATTTCATGATTTATGGATTAATATAAAATATACATCCTTCATAACACCTATTTAGGGCCTAATATTCAAACCCTAATAAAAATATTTTCCTGCAAGAAACATATGACTTTTTATTTCATTTTATAATTCCTTATTTCAAATCATAAATTTAGAAACTAATTTGACTTCATTTGGACACTCTAGCAAAAAGATATGGAAGTTTGAATGCAAGAGGTAAAAATAAAAACTTATATTGCAAAAGATAGGATTCGAACTCAGGACCTCAAGCTGAAACCGAGCGCTTCTACCACTGGGCCAACATGTTTCTTGTGAATAAGAGGAGAGGAATGTTACTTGAGCTTATTTATTCTAACCCTAGAACTGCAAAGCTTTTCTGGACAGCAACAATGGCGATGCTCAGCTAGCAGGGGAAAGATACCTGGAGAAGAAGTGGACCGCAGGGAGGTGGCTCGGCTGGGGCGGCGCTTGGCGACGGCGGCGACCACCGGAGCTGGCGCCGGCGCTGGCGAGGAGTTGCTTAGCTCGCTGGAAGCTTGCGCCGAGGAGGACAGGGGCATGGCGCCATGGGAGCTGCTCAAGGCGAGCATGACCGGCGGTAGGAAAGGCCCGGGGAGGCGAAGAAGACCCCAAAAATGGAACCTCCAGGCTTTTATGATCCCATAGGAGGCGCCACGAGCTCCAGTGGTTCATGGCGGCGGCAAGAACAATCCAAGGTGGCGGCAGCAACAAAGACGTGGTGGAATACCACGGTGACGAATTCATCCAATTGAGCTGAGGTTTTTGTTCAGTGGAGGATGGAGAAGCTCCTGGTGGGTTTAATTGGAAAACGGCGCAGCGAGTACGAAATTGGGCAGTGGAGGAGAGCTTCGGCCATGGCGGAAATTGGAGGTGGCTCAGATAGAATTGAGGCTTTATTGCGGGGGAGAAGCTACTAGGGACCATGAGGAAACGATTTGGGTGCTCGGCCGGCTTTTATAGCCATGGAAATGGCGGTGCTCGGGTATGAACAGCCGGCCATGGTTGCGGCTGCACAGGGCATGGGGAAGGTCGGTTGCACGATTTTCGAGGCTGCGGCGTGGCATAGCAGGATATATACAGCGGGGCTTGAAGTCGGTTGTGAAGTTCGTTTGATTTTTGCTTTGATTTTTTATAAGAACAGAGAGATAGAGAGAGAGCTCTCTTGGCTGCTTGATGTCTTCATGAGAAAGAAGAAAGGCAGCAGTACTGCATGCTGGGCCCACCTGTAAGCTGTACAAGGAGTCCTCTCTGTGTAATTTTCTGGACAGCACAAGATCTCTCTCTAATCGTAGCTATCAAACCGACTCAAGATTTTATGAAAATTTTTCAGTAGGTCAGCAAGGTAAATGTGAAGGTCCAGTAAAACTTTAAGATAAAAATTATTTATAAAAATATTTATATAAATCTGACAATGCATAGTTGTTATTTTCTGTTGATTCTGAATTTTATTTAATTGGGGTTCAATATATGATTATTATTTTATGAAACTTTTTATGAAGATCTGAAATGGCATTATTGACATGATATTAAATTTTAAGATTTTTATATTTTATATTTTAATTTTAATAATTCTGACATTACTATTTTCAGATTTTCAATCTCTCTGTTTTTTAATTTATAAAAATACTAAATAATGGGATAAACTCTTGATATTTGTACCAGACATAGATAAGACAAGCATGTCGGCAAGGTTAAAATTTTAACTCAGGTTAAGTTAAGATAATTTCTAAAGAAATCTTGCAAGTTCAGATTTTTTATTATCTTCTCATGATTACAACATCTTTATTTCATGTGTTCAGATTACTTTTTACAGCATGATAAGGTCTATGACGGTCTATAATATTTTAATACTATTTTTTCATTATTGCTATTATGTTTTTATCTTTTTACTTTTACCATTTTACCATTTCAATTTATGAGACTTTTCTTTTAAAGCAAAAACTCAAGAAAAATCAATAATTAAGAAAACTCAGGAAGTTAAAATACAAATTAAATATTACATCTCAAAATTATTTTCATATTTTGTTTATCTTGACAGAAATAGTTTTAATGAAGGAAATATTCCTTTTCTTTAAGATTAGAATGTAAGAAGAGAGGGAAAGATATTGTTTAGAATCAAATTCTTCATTCCAATTGAAATTCCATTTTTTATTTCTCTTAGCACATTGACCAAGATGATATTGATCACACTAATTTTTATTGGAATATGAAATACAGCCTATATTTATGAACAAGATCATTTAAAAAAATATGCACTATTTTTTTTTGACGGAGTGAGTCTTTGTCAAGTACATACCAATTTAACTAAAATTTAGAATAAAAAATTAGCAATTTGATTTCCATATGAATTTGAAAGTAAACCGTAAAAATGAAATTTAGAATAACAACAAATAAAATTGAAAATAGACTTTTAAATGAAGTCCAACCAAAAATGAAAGAAAAAAACCACCTAAAGTACTATCCAAAAATACGAGAATTACGAATAAATTAAAGGATGATTAGAGAATTGATTTGTATGCGAATTAAAATGCTAAATTCTAGAAACTTAAACTTCATAATAAGATATATTACATATACAAATTATAAACTGTGAAAAAAATTTCACATTAATCTAGAAAAGGAAAAGATTTAGCATCTATATAATAGAACCAAGTTACAGTGGTTATCACGTACAAACCAAATTAATAGACTCAAGTGACTTTATCTAAGAAGCTAGCCCATACAAATACACAGGTTGACAGCTAGTTACTTTAATATAAGAAAAAAAGTAGTTTGACAAGAAGCATTGAAATTAAGCGAGTAATCACGAAAGCATCGTCTTTAGCTTGTAGTTCTTGGCGAAGGTGCTGTACACGACGAAGTTGAACGTGCACATGGCAGCCATGGTCCAGAAGAAGTAGTCCAGGTGGCCCTGGTTGAGATCATCGCAGATCCACCCGGGGCTGCCCTCCGTCGCCGTGAACACCTCCACGATGGCGTAGATGAGCGAGCTCATGTAGCTCCCCAGCGCGACGGTGAGCAGCGCGAGTGACGTGCACATACTCTTCATGGTGTCCGGCGCTTCGCCGAAGAAGAACTCCAGCTGCGCGATGTAGCAGAACACCTCCGCGCCGGCTAGGAAGAAGTACTGGGGTAGCTGCCACGCGATGCTGATCTCCTCGCCGCGCGCCGCGCTGTCCAGCCGCTTCATCTCTACGAGCGCCGCGATCGCCATGGCGAGAGCCATGAAGAGGCGCCCGGCGCCCATCCGCTGCAGCTGCGACGGCTCGCCGTCGCCGCCGGAGGAGAATACGCTCAGTGTCGGCACGATGACTTTGCTGTAGAGGAGCACCCAGATCAGGACGCAGAGCACCTCGAAGGAGCCCAGCGACGCTGCTGGTATCGGCAACGACAGGATGGTCATGTCCATGGCGCTGCCCTGCTGGATGAAGGTGGTGTTCATCTGCGTGTACCCCGCGGACACGATGACGCTGGTAGCCCAGACGGGTAGAAGCCGCAACAGGATCTTGAGCTCCTCCACCTGCGTCACGGTGCAGAGCTTCCACGAGCTCACCACCTCTGGCCTCTCCTTCAAGTCTGACTCCGGGACGATGGCCGCCTTGTCGAGAAATGCGAACTCGTTGGTGCGCGCGATCTTGGACTGTGAGTCGATCTTGTCGCTGACCTCGTAGAGGAGGTCGTTGTCGGCGGGCAGCTTGAGGCTGACATTCCTGCAGGCGGCGACGATGACCTGGCAGAGGCTCTTGAGTGGTGTCCCCGTCGGCATTCGGCGCTTGTACATGGGCGTGGCGAGCACGAAGGCGGCGAAGGCGAGCGCGATGCACGCGGTGGCGATGCCGAAGCCGAGGCCCCAGCTGACGTTCTGCTGGATCCACACAAGGAACACGCCAGAGACAATCAGGCCGAAGTCGACGCAGAGGTAGAACAAGCTGAAGAAGGACGCATTGCCTTCCCGGTCCACAGTGCTGTCGTCGTCGAACTGCTCCGCCCCGAACGGCAGCAGCGAGGACCGCACCCCACCGCTCCCGACCGCCACGAGGTACAACCCAAGGAACGCGAAGTTCTGCGCACCCAGCAACGACCCACCGGCGCCGCACGACGCGCCCGACGAGCACAGCGCGGTGGCCGGCAGGAAAGCCGAGAAGGTGACCAGCATCATCCCAAGAAGGTACACGGCGAGGGAGACGAGGATGGTGTAGTAGTTGCCCCAGAACGTGTCGGCGATGATGGCGCCGAAGATCGGGGTGAGGTAGCTCGTCCCGTACCACATCGTGACGTTGGACGCGCTCGCCAGGTTGCTGCCGTGGAGGACGGTCTCCAGGTACACCACCAGGTTCGTCGAGATGCCATTGAATGCCGTGCTCTCCAGGCACTCGAACCCTGCACCAATTGCATTTGCAGCCTTCAGTTATTACTAGCACACATTTTCGCAGATTACCACACGTTTGTATTTTATTTATGCAAACGGTCCTGAAAATAGTGGTTTCTTAATTTGATTTTTTTTTACGGTCTCCGAGATCGTGACCTTAGCCGTTGTCTTTTATAATTTTACATCAACTAGCAAGAATGCCTACGCAATTACGCGGTTAGATTTAGTTTATATTATTTCTAAAAAAACACAAAGAAAATATAATTAATTTTCATCTATATAATAAGATATATAGCACAACTTAAATCCAAAACGAACTACAATCTAGCTAGTCAAATCACTTTTTTTAGTTAAGTTTGTTTCTTATATGATTTTTCTCTCTATTTTCTATAAGGGTTTTGATAAATGTCACCCGGATGTTTTCTTAACAAAAAAACATCCAAATTTTAGAGTATTGGATCTGCGGTGAGATCTGTAAGACGTGAAGGGAGGTGGGATTGTGTTTTGATGGATGATTTGATACTTTGATCTAAAGGTCTAAAATTTGGATGTTTGTAAGAAACAAAACATCCGGATGAAGGCTAGACACTCCCTTTTGTTGACATTTCATGAGAATTGTTATGTTTTATTTATAAAAATGGACATGCATAAAATTAAGCACAAAAAAATTTTATGCTTGAACAAAAATGGCATCCCCTTGTTGGAGACCCCATCCAAGCATTAACCTTCTTCTTTTTTGTGTGTGAAACTGATTGAGGTACGGAAGTTTTTTCTATTGCATTTTCCTTTAAGCAAGGATTATCTTTTTAGTTTTTAAAAGCAATCAATCATTTTTTTTGGCATGAAATAAATAGAGGCATGTCACACTCAATTTTTCTATATAATTTTTTTTCAGGATTATCCTTTTTTAGTTTTGAAATTACTAGGTAACACGTATATCTAAGTACTAACATGATATGCAATAGCTGCTATAGTTTAGATTTAATTATCACCTATCACATTAAAAGCTAGATGTTTTATTTTTTATGTGAATTACTACCCTATTTCTCTTTTTTTAAGTAACATCTAATGGCAGCTATAGTTTAGTTTAAATTATGTCCCACCTAGCAAGTACCTGATGTTTTTCTTTTTGGTGGCTGTTGTAATATGACTGTCACCAGCTTTTATTATATAATCGTTTCTATTTTAATTGATGACATTATTTACTCTAGATGTTCAGAAAACTCTCGTGGCCAACCACAGACCAACTGATTGTGTTGAGGATTTTAATCGGATGGATTGGGAAGAGATCAATTAACCGCCTACCACCAGGCCAACCACACATGTTGCCTGCCGTTCACTAGCTTGCTGCCATGAACAATGCCGTTCATACTTGGCATCCATGGAGAAAGGGCAGCTGCTACCTGCTAGCAGCCTAGCACGCTTAAGATGCCAGCGTCCAGCCAGACATGGTCACATGCACTTGGTCATGCACGTTCTTTTCTATAGCTCTTTTTTCTTTAAGTAAGAATTATCCTTCTTTTAGTTTTTAAATTATAACATATATATATCTAAGTTCTAACAAAGCATGCAATAGCCAAACTCATCTTTATTTAGGGCCCACTAAGGACCATGTTTTGCTAGTTTTGACAATTTCTATCGTATTTAATTATCTTCTTTTAATAACATCCAATGGCCCCAATAGTAGAATTTTAATTAGGCCCCATTAGATTAAGGGACGATGGATGTTTTTCTTTTTTTGTGATAATTTCTGAAATAAATACCTCTTTTCTTAGTAGTTGTAAACGCAAGTAGGGGTGAAAACGGATCGGATACGGACGGATAATAGCTCTACCATATTTGTTTTCATATTTTTTCTCGGATGCGGATACGGATACGGATAGTCCGGATACAAATACGAATACGGATAATATCGAATACAGATACGGATCGAATACGAATCGAATCGGATACGGTTTCGAATATTTTATCGGAACATGATAACCCCTTAGATTGTATATAAAAAGTCAACGAAAACACATAACTAGTTGATTTGATGAAAATGTTATTGAAAATTGAACAAATATAAGCATTTTCATTCACTTAGACAATAAGTAGATACCATGTCGCAAATAAAATTATATAAGACTTAGTTTATCACACACATACAATTAGTTAATTATATATAAGACTTAGTTTATCACACACATACAATTAGTTCATTATACCGTAGATCAAAACACAAAAATGAAGGTAATCTTTACTCAAAGATACAAATGGAGGCAAACACATAACACACTAAAAGTTTGATAATACTTAAATATCACGTCTCTAGAAAAAGTATATAACACTTATATGTAATGATCCAAGATTTATATTCTTTGTTGAATTATGTTAAAAATAATAAATTATGTATTTATGAGTTTTTATTATTTTTAGCTACTTATTTAAATATTTTCCTATTGAGAATAGGAATATTTGAATTTTTGAGAAAATTTAAAATCTGATAAAATCTTGAAAATAATTTTTAAAATGTTAGATTATTTCTGGAACTTTATCAAAAAAATTTTGTAATTTTTGGAGTTGGTTTTCTAATTTTAATAATTGAAACTTACTTTATAGATTAATTAAATTAGAAAACAATTCTGAAATTAAGAAATATTTCTGGGCCAGAAGAGTAGTTTTGGCCCAGCCCATATATATCCGGATATCCGATCCATCAATATCCGGATTATCCGAATCCGTATCCGTATCCGACGGATAGTGAGCTACCGAATCCGTATCCGTATCCGACAAAAAAAAATCCGTATCCGTATCCGATCCGATACTATCCGACAAATATCCGATCCGACAGAATCCGTATCCGAAAATATCCGGATCGGTCGGAAACTATCCGATCCGTTTTCATCCCTAATCATAAGCAACTCATCACGCATTTTTTTGGATTTTCTACTGGATTTTTCTGTTTTAATAACTAATTGCTTTATTTAAATCCTTTTTCATCAAGTTTGAGCATCAAAAAGGAACTTATGAAAACTCTAAATAACCTAACCTGGAAAATAATTTTATAAAATACTACAATAACTGAGATGAATAAATATAAATTTTTCAAATTTTTGCACAATATTTATGTGCCTTAAACATTTGATTATACTTCAAAAACAGCAAAATTTCAAGAATTATAGTTTAAAAACTACAATAGAGAACTGAGTGAATCCAAAGAAAATGGAAACCTTTTTCATTGTTCTATCTACACAAATTTTTCCTCTTGCCTAAGGCCACCAAAAAGCAGTCACAAACAGCTAGGCCGAAAAAGGAGAAAATTTTGTGTCGCTACCATAAGCTTGCGAGTAGCTCGATGCAATGCCTCCAAGCCAGACACTGCTGGAGGGCCGCACTGGCTAGGGGGCCCCACCGGTTTGTTCCTCCCTGTCACCTCCCGTCTCCCTCTCCCCCCTCTTCCTATAGCCCATGCCACGATAGGACGCGGCCAGGCCACAAGCGGGTGCGGCAGAGTGCCCGCGCCACCCGGCCACGGCCAGCCGCGCCTCGCTGACTGTGCTGCCCACTTCGTGCCTCACCTACTCCGAGCACCTCGCCTTAAGGTCGACCCAGAACCCACCTACCTCCTCAGCTTTCTCGCACATTGCCCCAACGCCGCGAGAAACGCCGAGCTCGAGGACGAGGTTGGCAAGCACGTTTTTGCGAAACCGTTCACCGGGTGAGCTTCAATCAAATTCCTCCCACTGCAAGCAGCATTTCACCTCCCTAATCTCCTCCACCGCTATGGTTTCAGCTCAAATCGGCCGAGCCGCCACCGCCGCGGACCCCTTCTTCCCCGCCTCCGGCCGCACGGTGGCAAGCTTCCTCAACCACTCACCGCCATACTGAGGTAGACAAATCGACTCATTTTCACCTCCTCGTGCTTTCCCCCATCCCGGCTGAGCTCGAGCTAGCTCCTTCCCCACTAGCGGCCATGGACTCGCCATGCTCCGCTTCTCTCCGCCGCTAGCCCTTCTCGCCGCAGCACAGCCTTAGATGGCCGGTGCCCTGGGACCACCTCGGCTCCCAGGTGCTCACTGAGCCCTTGACTAGCTGGCTCTGCCACTCTTTCGCCACTGGCAGCCTCCCCTAAGCCGTGCTTGTTACTGCCACTGACGTGCGGGCCCGATTCGTCAGTCGCCTATGCACCCACCCTCACACCTCGCTGACAGCGGGCCTCGAAAGTCAGGCGGAAAAAAGGGTTTAAAAACATGCTGAAAAGGGAATGCGTTTTCTGTAACGGAATATATATTTTCCATTTTCGGAAGTTTTCAATTTTCCAGAGGTTTTTGTAAACCCTAGACTTTTCAATTGTGCGTAACTTTTGGTAGGAAACTCCAAATCCAGTGTGACAAATTTATAAATTTGTGTAAATTCATGTAGGGTATGAATATAAAAAATATTTTAGTTTTCGTCACTTTGCAGTAAATGAGCTCAAATTTATGCTCTAGGCCTAAAATGTGCACTATATGAAATTTCCACGAAACAAACCTAAAAATGATGAAACAAATTTTGCCATATTCATGACTATAAGCTCCCCAAATATATATAAATATTAGATTTTTACTTAGTTTGTACCAAACGCTTAAATAGGCCAATTTCAATACGTTCAAAATTCAAACATGTGTAACTTATGCAAAAGAGCTCCAAATTGAGTGTGATCAATTTCTACATGCCTTTAAGGCAGTAAATTACCCATATATGCAAAAATACTTAGAGTGAACTATTGAGTTTATACATGTTACGCCATGTAGTGATTAGATGGTTTAATACTAATCCAATTAATTTTAGCCTCTTGAATTTGTAAATACTCACACACATAAATATAATTTTAGCTTCTTAAATTTGAAAAATAAGAATAACCTATCTATAAAAATTAGGGAGTCATGCCTTGGAATAGGCCCAAAGTTTGTCTTATAACTGAATGCTATACATAAACCAAACTGCGAACATAGGACTAAAAGGACAGTTATGCAAAAAAAACAATAACTACAGAACCCTATAGGCAACCCCAACTCCTTTAGTAAATTTTAATTTGGTTTTACACCTAATTTCTTTTTGCCCTTAATAATGACTTGTTGTTTGCTATTTGTCGTGCTTCTTTTTAAACAATGAGTAGACACCGACGATTCAGGAATCGTTGACAATGACAACACCTGCGATCCAGATTACGTACCAAACAACGATCAGTAAGGCAAGCACCCTCCTTTGATCATGTTGATCCAACTATTTTACGGAGTTTATGTTGTTTTATCAAATGATATATGCATGCGTGTATGTTTATATTAAACTTGCTATGTTATGGGTACCAGTAGATACTTCCTATTTGTATGCATCACCATTATCTTGACACTTCTTTACGTGTTATTGTAACCTTAGTTTATTGTTTAGACATTAGATAATGTCACTATGGGTGTCGATAGCGAGATACCTCATGTATAGGCTTAGCCATGCTTACTTAAAACATCATTTAAATGTTGAGTTACACTCTTATTCAGACTTGAGCAAATTTTAAAGGTATGGGGCTGAGTTATAGTCACCAGGTATTTGCATAAAAATCCAACCTAGAAGGTTATGTTTTAGACGCGGGTGAGTTACTATTTAAACTTGAGGCGTGAGGAGGGACCTCACGCATAGACAAGGGGAGATTCTCACCCGGGTCGATTAAGGACCGAACTTGATGCTACCACCTAAGTATTTGAGTGCAACCACATGTGCTAGTATAGGATAGCCTTAGCTTAGTAAATTAGCTGGGGTCTAGCCTTGCATTTTGGTAGGCCGAAGTAGTAAGGGCAAACCGGGGTACGGTATCGCTCGTAGGTGCTCCCTTCACTGAGGTGTTGGGTTAAAGCATTCCAATATAACAGTGTATGCCTTGATATGGGGGAAAGAATGCAATGGAGCATAAACTATCGTTAGTACTATGCGTACGGGTCTGGATTTCCAGCGCCATAGCAAGGGTATGCCATCACTGGTCTAGTGCAAGGCTAGCCTCTAGCTAGTTGAAAGGTTTCATCACGATCTAGCAAATCGGGTACTGTAGGTATCACAAGGCATGGTTGACATGATTGTTAGAATGTATCATGCGGGTAAAGTGTACCCACTTTGCAAATATTTAAATCTAATTAATTAGCCGTCCTCACAATCATGATCAACTCAGTAATGTTAAGTATAGTTTTGTTTTTGCGAAGGTTTGGAAATTATATTGTGACGGGTTGGTATATTCGTAAGCCAAGGTTGGCAGTGATTTACTCGCTGTTCATGGCCATGGAGGGCCGTGAAATGATGGAATTGAACTTTACTTATTATTATTAGTTTCATATCAAGTGCTCATTTCAAATTTCGATACCGTTTGATGAACTACTCTCTTGCAAACAAAATATGTCATATACTGAAAACAAAATTTACTATAGTGGCTCGATTTCCTTGACTAACCTTGCATGTAACTTATTTCCATACACTAAAGTCTTGCGAGTACATAAATGTACTCACCATTGCTCAATTCATATTATATAGACGAAGGTACAGAAAAAATCCCCGATGATTTGTACTGCGCACCGGTGTCCGGCGACTACTTGGATGGATAAACTAAGGCTCTTCCTAGTCGGTTGCCTTTAGGTTATGGATGGGCATACCGCTGTCCTACTTTTTGTTTATGCTTATTTCCACTGCAATTTACTTCTATGTACAATATTTAGCCAGTCGACCATGGACTTGTAATATTAAGTAGATGTATTAGCTCTCTAGTTTATGATTATGCTATATCAATGCTTAGTAATGTGTGTATGTGTAATGATACATCTCGAATGTGAGATATGTGGGTGCTAAGCTTTAATCTTGGTCATTCAGTTAATACTCTGTGCACGGGACTATTGGTGGCAGTGAGCATACACATAAGTGGAGTATGGGTGTTACCTCTAGTCCAATACACAAGTGAGGATCGATTCATATTTCTGGATGCCCAATATTGTGAAAAAAAATTGATAGAAAATAGAGAAATATGCATGTTTCCATATAGTCAAGAAGGTGGTTTTTTCACGTATACATGTGGGTACATATACTATCAGCATGGTCAAATGTGCTTAGAGATTGATGCAAACTTTTAAATTTAAACCATCCCATCTTCTAATAATTGGATACCCTTTGCATGAATCTCGAGGAACTTTTGATGGTTAAGATAATGCATGTTTCCACCTATACATGTGGTTTTGTGTTTTTGTATGGTCAATCCAGATAATTTGAAACATATTTATTGGTGATCAAACTTTTACGGCATTGATTTAGTACGTCAAATAAAAAAAAGAAACGGGGAGGAGCATTTTCTGTTTGTAATTATTTTATGACACATTTTGTTTTTTTTTTAAAAAAATGGAATACGGAGTTCTACTCACCTAGAACTACAGCCTGTGCCTTGCTACCGCTGCGTTTTTTATCCTTCAGGAGTGGCTCCTGCATGCTCTCGTCTTTAATCTTTGGCCCGTGACTCTGCAATGGAGACATATTGTATAAATTATTGGCAACTGGAAGAGAATCTACGTATTTTAATGCCAGTATGTTGAAAAATATGTCGAGATGATGCGTGATGGATGTTTGATGTGGATGCTGTTTCCATCAGCGCTTGTGCTTGTCTGATAAGGAAGAAAGAATAGGTCCTGCCGTCCTGAGATATTATAGTTTGCAGACAGGTTTATGGAGAAGGCGAGACGAAACATTGCTTTTATGTGGTGTGTATGCATGCATGTGTTTCAACCGATCCTTGAAACCTTCTCAGTGAGAACCTCGTGTTTAAAAAATTTAAGTTTATTTGACGTATGCACGGAAGATTTGATCATTTTAAGAAGTATATATTCCTCTTCTTATCTTCTTTAATTTAGACTTAGTCTAATGTTGCTGCTAGATGTATACCAACTCCCGCCGCGCGCGTCATCGCAACTTCTCTCCCTCTTCCTTCAGGAAGCTGCGTCTACACGAAGCACGCTTAATCGTAACAACTATCCCTTATAAATTAGTGTGATGTTTTCTTTACGCCCCTTTAACATCCAAATTTACTTTATATTTTCTACATATATACATTAAATATAGTGCTTAATAATAGTAATTAGGGATAATGCAGTTATTTTTAATATCTTTTTTTACCTATTTCAAGATAAGAAATACGCCTTATAAACTTAGACGAAGAGAGTAGATTATTGTTGTGCTATTAAGCCAAACAATAGATTGTTGGGGGCTTTGAAGCTAGGGTGAAGCTAGCTAAACTTAGGTATCAGGCCTGGTTATTTAGGGCCTGCTAGTGGCACAGAGAATGGTCGGACCACGGCACGACACGAGTGTGAATGGGTCGTGCCGATATGGAACGGACGGTCGGACCGTGTTAGGCCTAGAAATCAGGCACAGTTTTGACGTGGCACGCTGTTTTATGAAATTTACTCATGCATTAATTAATGTTGAAACGGCCCTGATCACTCTAAGACGACTTGACGAATGCACCATGCATGAGACAGAGCAAGGGAGAAGAGAGAGGGAGAGCTGATCAACGGCATGCAGTTACCTCGGGCAGGAGCGGCGTGCGCTCGCCTCTCTCCATTGAGAGCGGCGTGCACTCGCCTCTCTCCATGACGTCCCCGGCGTCCCTGTCGATCGACCCGAGCGGTGAGCTAACTGTAGATCTTAGTCTCAGGAAGGCCCGCGAGGAATTCGGAGGGACAACGGTGATAAACTACATATGCAACAACAATTCGATCGTCATCAGTTAAAGTAAACGAGTTGATGAACGCGCCATGAGAGAGAGAGAGAGCTGATCAACAACGACCGTTACCTCGTGCTTGAGCGGCGCGCGCTCTTGTCTCTTCATGGCATCTCCCGCATCCATGTCGCTCGATACTAGCTGTGAGCTGACGGTTCTTGCAGCTGGCAAGTGATGTGCAGAACTAAAAGAAGCTGTGAGCTAGCCTTCCACTACGGTAGCCAGCTCTGTGCTCCTCCTCGCTTTTCAGTCTTTGGTTGCTGCTAGCTCTGCTGATACCACTAATTATAAGCTGCGAGATTGACACAGCCCGGCTGCCTGCCCTTTAGAGCGCGCGAGGGCGCATGCACGCGCTAGCTGTTGGTAAACAGGGATTAATTTGTTGACATTGTTAAGGGTCGCCGTCGTAGTGTACGAGCTCTCTAAAATAATAGCGGTGTCGATAGGCGCGCGAACGCTTCAACACAACTCAGATGTCAATACTATTTCCATCAACAAGGACACATGCATGCATATTGAGGTATATTAAGGTGAGTACTTATGGTAGCAGATGCCGACTTGGTCGCGACTCGATCGCCAAGCAGGAAGTTTCCATGCAGTAGGTGAGTAGGTGTTTGGCTGTTCTCACATTATTAGTTTGATTGATTCTTCTGAAGAATTGTGGCACTCGGTGCTCGCCGCCAGTGTGTGCCCCCGGCTATCTTTTTTCCTTTCTTTGTGCAGAAACGTCGTGGTTTACTTGGCAGTTGGCACCAGGCAAGGGAGTAGCTAGGGACTGAACTTGTGTTAACTAATGGCATGTTGGCAATCAGACGAGGTCCATCGGTAGGTATCAAAAAGAGGGGGGATTTTGTCGAGGCAGAAAATTTTAGGCCGAACTTCTCATCGAATTTGACAGATTTGACAGGGCTGTGATCCGTTCGAACCTTATCTCCCTTTTCTCTGGAGAGTTTCAGGCTTGTTTCTTCCTGGAGCAGGATGCGATTTCGTAGACAAAGATTGTTCTGCCATAATAACAATTAACAAAGATATTAGCTGAAGGCAAACGTTAAATTGTGCTGAAGATTACACGGTGTATTTGCATGGTTTGACAGTCCCATCAAGGTACACGAATAAACAAATCGTACGAACTTTGCTGCCAACGGCTCAATGAACTATGGAAATCCAGACAAACAGATGTCTTTAATCGATTTTACCTTTTGCCCCAACATTTGTCAGAAAAATATCCAGCACACATGCAAATTTAGGAGAACTCTCTCACTGTCAAACTATGAGGGGATCCAAAATAGCTTACTTAGCATGCGTCATGACGCGTTCAACTCAATCATGCAATGAAATGCTCTGAACTCTTGCAATTGTTTATGAATGGAAATAATCTTGCGCAGACATTTCAACTTACAAGTATCCAACGTGTATGTGTGGTTTCAGGATTGCCTTCCATGAAAATCTCTCAGCTTAAATACGTACGCCTCGTACTTCCAGCCCCGATTGGGCCCATCCATTAGCTAGTCTCCCCGTCCAAATTTATAATACTATTTTTGAATGCTCTTATCCACAAATATATGGTATATTTTATATTCCAATACAAAATTAGTGTAATGTTTCCTCTATATCCCTAATAAATATCCACATTTACTTTATATTCACTACATACATGTATTGAATATAGTACTTAATGATAATAATTAGGGTAATGTAGTTATTTTTAATATCTTTTTGGTCTATATGTTTAGAAGAAATTCGCCATATAATAGACGAAAGGGAGCAGATTATTGTTGTGCTATGAAGCCAAATAGTAGATTGTTGGGGGAAGGATGAAGCTACCTGAGAGGGTAGTAAGTAGGGATGGCAATCGGGTGGGTACCTCCGGGTTCCACCAACTCAGACTCAAATCCAAACCCAAACAAAGTGTTGTCTACCTGAACCCACAAGCTTTATGGGCACAGGTCTGTACCCATAACCGAACCCAATAGATACCCAATACCCAATAGGTACCCATGGGTAGGCAAACAACAAACTGAGAACTAACATTGTAGTCATAACTAAAGCCTCATAACTGAAGTCATCTAACTCACAAGTGTTGCGTCAAGGCATCTCCCACACCATACGCAACAGATTCATCAAGGGATCTCGCATGAGAGAGAGGGGAAAGATGGGGGTCGGCTTGTCGTGGCTGGAATGGAGAGAGCCAGAGAGGGATAGGGTTAAGGGAATAAGGGGGGAGCAGTTGGGCCCGAGTGGGTCGGACTGGGCCAAATGAGCCGACCTGGCCAGGAAAAGGAGGAAACCGATCGAGCCAAAAAGAGAAGAAAAATAGGTTGATCTATTGGGCTAAAAATAATAGTAGACCAAATAAATTTTAAGTGGGGCCTACATGTTATAGGATACACATTGGGTACCCATAGGTACAGATTGGTACCCACGCCTATCCTATGACCTTATCGAGTACCCAAACTCGAAAACCCATAGGTCTGAAGTGCTATCTGTGCCCCCCACCCTTATCAGGTCAGGTACCCATGGGTACCCAAATCCATGGGTAAAACTACTATCCCTAGTAGTAAGACTCGTGAGGCCTTGGATCTGTGGCGAAGCCAGGGTAAAAATGGAGGAAGGTTCAAATAATTAGGCTAAATTGAGATAAATATATTAAACAACTTCTGTTGTGTTCTTATCGGTTTGAGGGTTAGTACTAGTACTTCATTATTTAAAAAAATACTTGTACAACATTCGCTTGTCAAACTTTTTGAAATCTATAAACAAGTTAACACCAATCAATCAAACAAATTAGCTATTGTCTCTATTCAACCCATTAACACAGTCATAGTAGACAAAAAAATCATATATCAAAAGAGGGGTTCACATTGACTATGTAGTGTCATAGTCAGCCCACTCAATAGGTTAAACACTTACCAATTCACGTTGTGCCTCCTTCCTTGCCCGCTTGTTGTTACTGTGGTGGGTTGCTTGTCGCCAGCACACCGCACCCTCGTTGGCTCTCTGACATCCACTCGACACTCTCAGAACCGTCGACTCCCCGCGACGTGCGTCAAACGTCCCCGACTTGGTGGCTGCCATGTCCTCCCAAAAGAGAGGTATCGAGCCAACCCCCTTTCTATGGTCTCTGCCTACATCTAGGATTTGAGTCCAATTTTACAGGCAGCAAATGAAGTTAATAATTATCAAATTAAACCTACAACAAGCAGCGTCCTACCAAGCCACATGATCTAGGAAGCAAATCACCACTTAGTAAAGTTTCTTCTTCTTTGAGTTGCCTCAAGTGCGTGTACATTCGATGTCGCTATTCTAAAAACTAAGCATCGGTGCTAAAAACGATACTTAGGATCTGACGACCGAAGAGTAGGCTCTAGCCCAACGGAGCCCACTTGTTGGCTATGCCACTGCCTTGGATGGGAGCAAGCGGAACAGGTGAAGAGTACGTATGCACTGAATAATCGTGAAGTCGTGGACTGCTAGGCCTGGTGACTCAAGGCAACTGCTCGATCGGAGCCTTCATCCCAAGGGTCGATCACTTGCATACCCAGGTCGTCCTCTACCTCTTCGGCCTCACAGGCGAAGGTTGGTCTCGAAATTGCATATGGGAGCAGGTTTTCAAAAATCACTGAAATTCGGTTCTTTCGATAGGTCTTAAAATACACTTATTCTAGTTGCATTCGGTATGTTCATTGAAATTATGTTAACAAATATCAAATTTCAGTTAAAGTTTGTCACAAAAAATTGAATTTTTCTAATCATTTCGTTGTGAAATTTCCAAACTAACCAAATTTCGATTCGGTGGGTGCAGAAATTTTTTTGAAACTAAATTCGAAACCATGAATGGGACCTTTGGCCAGTGGTGTTATCTTTGCTGAAGGGTGGCATAGACCCCTGTCCTCTGCACTTCCTTTCTCATCTCCTAGTTCGCTCCGTGCCCTTTGTATGAAGCGTAGCTGACTTCCCTTGATTCGGAGGGAAACATAGTGTAGTTAGTGAGGTAATTATGAACGAGGTGTAGGGCCGGTACCTTGTTGTTTGCAACACGTTGTGTTGTGCCATGGCAGGGCGTATAAGAATGGAGGAGGATGTTGTTGGGAAACCACGTGTGGCCCAATGAAAGTCCACGATGGTCCTTTAGCCGAAACTCTAGACGATTACTATATAAGGAGGAGGGGTCCCCTCTATGTACAAGCGATCAGAAAGCAATAAAGTATTCTGTCGTCGCTCTCCCTAAACCTATGTCTCTCTCTTTGTTCTCCAATTCAGATCTGTTCGGGAACCCCGGACTATTCGATAGCGAGGTTCCTTAACACGTTATCAGCACGAAGCTCTACCGGTGAACAGATTAAAAAGGTGGGAAAAGGTGGGAATTCGGCGATTAAATCTAACCGCTGTTGTTTTCTATGCATACATCTAACCTACGCATCAGTACTGCGTTCGTCGCGTGGCATGAAGCTACAAGTGGTACAATTTACAGTACATGAAGTTATTGTTCATTCATAAAATAAAAAAACAACGCCGCCGCACGAAGCGCGGCCTCGGTCGCCACACTGCCGCATGAAGCGCCGGCCTCGGCCTCCACGCACGCCCAAGACGGCGCGGCTCGGCCTCGCAGCGCCACCGCCCGGCTCGGCCTCCACGCGCCGCCCCGGCCCGACCTCGGCCTCGCAGCTGCCGTCGCCGGCTCGGCCTCCCGGCGTCGGCTCGCGCGGCCTCCTCGGTGGCTCACGGCTCAAGCCCGCCCCGCCGCCTGCCGCCACTGGCCGCCGCCGTGCGCGCCTCGGCCGCCTCCCGGCCTAGGCTCGCAGCCGTCCCGCCGCCTCGGCCTCGCAGCAGGCTGCGCCCAAGCGCGCGTCGGCCTCGCCGCCCGCCTAGGCTCGCAGCCGCCGACGCCGCGCCGAGGACGCGCCCGGCCATCGCCGCCGAACCTCGGCTCCGCCTCCACCGCGCGCGCGTCGCCCAAAGCGACTTCGCCCAAGGCCCTCACAAGACAAAGCGTGCCGCCTCACGCCGCCGGCTTGGCTCGGCACGCAACAGCGCCGCTCGGCCAGAATTTGTACTAATCTCTCCCTATGTGGCAAGAAGATCACTGATGAGGAGAAGATTGAGAAAACTCTCTCTACCTTCCACCCAAATGCTATCCAGAGTGCACGCAGCTATCGTCAAGACGCATACAAGTAGTATAGCGAACTGATTGATGTAATGCAAGTTGCGGAATCGCAAGACGATGTTCTACGCAAGAAATTATGTCTCACAGCCACCTGGAAGGGGCACTGGCACAGAAGTCAATGCCAATAGCTATAAGGTGAGAAAGCCCATTCATAGAAAGAAGGGCAAACAGGGTGGAAAAGAGAAGTTTCAGGCCAAGGGAAAGTCCAAAACCCGTTAATGCATGAATCGCATTATTATTTTTTTAGATTATGGTTGTTAGCATTTTTATTTTAAATAATGAATTGTAAGCTCTAGAAGAGCATACTTCTCTCATGAATAAATATGCAATTTATTCTTTATTCCAGTATTCTTTCATTTACAAGCAATATTTGAATTATTTTACCTCTGTTTGATTGGAATTATATTTCTCTCATGAATCGTGTAGCACCCAAATAGAAGAGATATGCATTGTTGATAGTGGCACAACAAATACCATCTTAAGAGAGTCTAAATACTTCCAGTCGATCACGAAGAACGCTGGAAAGATTACTACGATCGCAGGAAGTGATTCACATGTAATAGGCTCAGGAAGAGCCACTATTATATTGTCTATGGGTACAACTTTGGTAATTGAAGAAGCCCTTTTGTACCCTGAATCAACGCGCACTCTCTTAAGCTTTAAAGACATCCGCGCCAATGGTTTTCATGTAAAAACCAATGAAGAAAATGGCAAAGAATACTTGTGCATTGTGAAGCACGAGGCATGTGGAAAAATGGTATTAGAAAAATATCCCTCATATGAATCTGGGTTGTACTACACGAATATTCATGCACTCGAAGTGTATACTTCCTTGAAGACTGTTTTTAGAAGCTCTGGGTTATTTTCTTTATGGCATGGTAGATTAGGTCATCCTGGTCTTAGAATGATGAGGAATATAGTGAACAACTCACAAGGTCATGGCATTAACGTTAAAAAAATTTCGAATCATGAAGATTTCGTGTGCCCTGCATGTGCCACCGGGAAATTAATAACTAGACCCTTTATCATGAAAGTGCAAAGTGAAATTCTGCATTCCCGAACGCATCCGGGGATATTTATGCCCGATTCAGCCCTTGTCAGGGTCGTTTCGGTACTTTTTGGTGCTCATCGATGCTTCCTCGAAATGGTCGCATGTATGCTTATTGTCAACAAGAAACCATGCTTTTGCAAAGCTGATCTTGTAGATCATAAGAATTAAGAATGCTTTCCCTGATCATCGCGTGAAGTCCATTAGAATGGACAATGCCGGAGAATTTACTTCAAAGGCATTTGATGATTATTGCATGGCAACAGGGATAGCAGTTGAGCACTCCGTACCGCACGTCCATACGCAAAATGGACTAGCTGAAGCACTAAGAAAGAGGATTAAATTTATTACCAGACCACTTTTGCAGAGTTGTAACTTGCCCAACACTTGTTGGGGACACGCAGTCCTGCACGCAACAGCTCTCATCAATTTCAGACCTTCGGCCTACAACATCCATTCTCCTATGCAGCTTGTGCACGGGATCATCCCGAAGATCTCCCATCTCAGGAAATTTGGGTGTATGGTATATGTTCCTATACCACCCCCTCAGCGGACTGCAATGGGCCCTCTCTGCAAGTCTGGGATATACGTTGGTTATGAGAGTGCATCCATAATCAGGTATTTGGAACCCATGACTGGGGACTTGCATACAGCCCGATTCGCTGATTGCATATTTGACGAGGATCGTTTCCCGTTATTAAGGGGAGGAAATCAAACCTTTGGATGAAAAATGCCGGAAAATCATATGGCATTCCACTGGGATCCCCGCGTATGACCCCCGCACTAATGAAGCAAATCAAGAAGTCCAGAAGATAATTGATTTGCAGAATTTAGCAAATGAACTGCCTGATCATTTTTGTGATCTGAAGGGCGTGGTTAAGTCGCATGTACCCGCAAAAAATGCACCAGAGAGGGTGGAAATACCAAAGAAAACAGAAGGTATCCCTCATCCTGTTCAGAGGCCTCAAAGAAAAAGAACAGGAAATCTAGCTCCTCAAACCCAAAGTACCCGAAGACGTCTGGAGAAAACTGGGCGAGAGGACTTACCACAACCAATCACGAAAATACCCTAAGGAAAGAAGGGGAGCTAGTTGAGACCTGGCACTGGAAAGAAACCAACGGAAAACGCAATTCCAGACTTGAATCTTCCACTGCAGCAGCCGGAAATAATGTGTGCGCACACATAGACGATGAAAAGCTAAAGGAACTTGCTCCTGCGATGGGAAATGGCAGAGAAGAGCAAGTAGAAGTGCATGAAGCACCCCATGATGAAATGGCCATAAACTTTGTAATAACAGGAGAATCCCTGAATAGAGCAACAGCCAATGTTTATGCATACTTTGCAAAGAAGATTGCCTCGATCATTGATCATGATCCCGAGCCTGCATCTCTAGCAGAGTGCAAGAAAAGGTTAGATTGGGAAGAATGGAAGAAGGCAATCACTGCAGAGTTAGTCTCTCTGAACAAGAGAGAGGTGTTTGGGCCCGTATGCCGCACACCTCCCCATATAAACCCTGTAGATCACAAATGGGTCTTTGTTCGGAAGAGGAATGAAAACAACGAAGTTGTAAGGTACAAGGCAAGGCTTGTAGCTCAAGGTTTCACTCAACGTCCTGGAGTTGATTATGAAGAAACCTATTCTCCAGTTATGGGAAGAATTACCTTTAGATATTTGATCTCAATGGCAGTCAACTTGAAGTTGAGAATGAAGCTAATGGATGTCGTCACAGCATATTTGTATGGAAACTTGGATTCGGAGATATACATGAAAGTACCGGAAGGAATTCCTATCCCGAACCAAGACGAAACAAATAGAAACCTGTACAGTGTGAAATTGGAGAAATCACTGTATGGGCTAAAGCAGTCAGGAAGAATGTGGTACAATCGCTTGAGTGACTTCCTCTGCAAGAAAGGCTACACAAACAGCGAAGATTGTCCATGTGTGTTTATACAGCGATCCCCGAATGGATTCTGTATAATCTCCGTCTATGTAGATGACTTGAACATCATTGGGACAGATGAAGAAATTGAAGAAGCATGCTCATACTTGAAGTCTGAGTTTGAAATGAAGGAGTTGGGTAAAACCAAGTTTTGTTTAGGCTTGCAGCTTGAGCATGTCCAAGGAAGAATCTTGGTACACCAATCAACCTACACGCAGAAAGTGTTAGAAAGATTTGGCTTTGAAAAAGCATATCCTGCAAAGACTCCAATGGTCGGAAGGTCACTTCAAGCAGACCTAGACCCATACAGACCTAGAGAAGAGGGGGAGGAAGTCCTGAGAGCAGAATTCCCATATCTGAGTGCAGTTGGAGTGCTCATGTACCTTGCGAATAGCACTAGGCCGGACATTGCGTTCGCTGTGAATTTGCTAGCTCGGTACAGTGCAGAACCCACCAAAAGGCATTGGAAAGGGATCAATGACATCTTCCATTACCTCCAAGGAAGCAAAGATCTCGGTTTATTTTTCAGAAGAAACAATGAACTGAATTTGGTCGACTACACCGATGCTGGGTACTTATCAGACCCGCATACTGGCAAGTCCCAAACTGGCTATATTTTCCTATGTGGAGGAACAACAGTTTACTGGAAGTCGTCTAAGAAGACTCTCGTCTCGACGTCGACAAACCACTCGGAAATCATTGCTTTGTATGAAGCATCTCGTGAATGTGCATGGCTCCGAAGAATGGTTCACCATATCCAGAAGTCATGTGGCTTACATTGAGAAAACTCTCACAATCATTTATGAAGATAATGCAGCTTGTGTTGCCCAAGCACAGATGGGTTATGTGAAGAGCAATCTCACGAAGCATATCAACCCCAAGTTCTTCTATGCTCACGAATTGCATAAGATGAACGAGATCAAAATATTGCATACTAAGTCATGTGAAAATCTTACAGATTTGTTCACTAAATCACTCCCAGCATCTACCTTTGAAAGGTGTGTAAAAGGGATTGGACTGATGAGACTTAGAGAAGTGCAGATTTCAGGGGGAGATATTTCACATACTCCCACATAAATCTTGAACATGAATTTTGAATACCCAACATGAATCTCGAAGATTAGCAATTGAAGTTCGGGTGAATTGTACTCTTTTTCCTTAGCAAGTTTTTCATGAAGTTTTCTTGCATAAGGTTTTAATGAGGCAATTCGTGCAATATAGTAAGCGTATGCTATGTACTCTTTCTCCAAGTATTTTTCCCACTGGGTTTTTTCTGGAGTTTTAATGAGGCATATGCATCTCGCGGCAAAGGGCCCAAGGGGGAGTGTTGGGAAACCACGTGGCCCAATGAAAGCCCACGATGGTCTCTTTGCCGAAACCCTAGACGACTACTATATAAGGAGGAGGGGGGTCCCCCCTATGTACAAGCAATCAGAAAGCAATAAAGTATTCTGTCGTCGCTCTCCCTAAACCTGTGTCTCTCTCTGTTCTCCAATTCAAATATGTTCGGGAACCCTGGACTATTCGATAGCGAGGTTCCTTAACAGATGTATATGAATTTTCGGAATTGCTATACAACAGTTGGGTAAATTTTTTTGCGAAAATAAGTCAAATTTTTAACCTTCTGATGGGCTTGAAAATTCATGCTCTAGTCGGCGGGGTTATCATCTATACCCCTTTATAATGCACCTAAGCATTCTTTTCTACGTCCACCCCAAATAATGCACCTCACTAGAGATGGCCCAACCTTCATGCACCCAACGAATCGTCCCCAGAAACTTGCGTCCATCAAAATTAACCTCTCAGATCTTTCCTCAGCTTTACTCACCCACATCCGATGGCCATTGTTTAATGTATCTAACTCATCCCTGTGGCCTACAACAGATCTCCCCCCACCTCCAGCATCATCTCAAGAAAAAGGAAACAAATATCCTGGAATTAAGGAAAAGGAAACAAACATTCTAGAAAAGGAAAAGACCATATATTACGTGCTGGGAAAAGGAAATCGAAAGACAAAGCACTATACTAATCTTCTTTAGTGACAGCGATGACAAATGAGGGTGGGGTCGTATCAGTGGGTTTATCGGGCCTAGCTCTAGATGGAGGGAGGGGTGGTAGCCGAGGTGACGATGGTTCCGCCGGCCACGAGCATAGAGGGCGGCGGTTGTGAGCAGAGGCGACAAGATCCAAGTAGCATGTTTAGTTAGGGTGGTGAGAGGCGGTGTGTGGCAATGGACTTGACGATGGTGCCATCGGACAAGGAAAATGGTGGCAACGAATCCGGTGGTGGGAACCACAACAAAGAAAATGGTGGGAGGAGGCAATAGAGGAGACGGCGACGGAAGACTAAGCGGCGCTGGCGGCCTCGGTAGTGGCGGTGGCACACTAACAGCTCTAGCGACTAAACAGTAGGAGGCAGCAAAGTGGAGAAGGCAGCCAGTGAAGATAGTATTATCTATTAAGGAAGTTGGATCCGTTGGATATATGACTACTGATTTTTCAAAAAAAAAAAACATTCGAGTGATATACAGAGACTTCAAGAATTTTCCCCTCCATTCCGTAATGCCATAACAATTTTGAGAATATATCGACTGCTTTAACAGCTTTGGATCCTCAAATATTTTGTATCATGCCACCTCTATTCCTTGAAATACATGTATCTGCATGTATACAGAATAATAACAAGAGTAAACTTCACAAAACTACATGTTTTTTACAAATTATTAGAAAACTATTGATTTTCACTTCTATTTCATAAAAATACATTTAGAAGAACTTGTGTTACAAAATTACAGGTTTTAAAATTGTCCGTTTCTTGTAACGGGTATGATAGTGTGGATCCATATGACAGTCTCATGAGCCCTCATTTTCCATTTCACTCGTGCGTGAGGCTGTTATGTGGGTTCAGACTATCAGACCTATTACAAAAAACGGTTAATTCTAAAACATGTAATTTTGTGATATAAGTTCTCCTAAAATATATAGTTTTATAATAATTAGTAAAAAAGACTGTAGTTTTGTAAAATAGTTAGAATCACGCGTATTCTGGTGCGCGTAGTGAAGCAGCCTAAACATGTAAAATCAGTATGACAATGTCAGCTACAGCTGTCGTTCAACATGAAAAATCAGATTACACATCCCCCACCCACCCACAATTATGAGCAAATGGCGATGAAATAGATAAGGAATTAGACCAGTCATTTTTTTGGCCTAACTAAACCTTTTGTCGAAAGAATCAAATGGTTAGAATACTTTTACACGGAAAAATTGGGAATTGGTAAACTATAAAAAAAACCTGAGATCCTAGATCTCAAACATAACAGAGTACTACCTGCAAGATTAATGTACATAAGCATAGAAGGAAATTAAGAAAGAAAACATCATCTTCAGTATTATATTTGGAAACGAAAAGAGCCAGCACCAAGAGTAGAGACACTGCCGGTAAGCAAATTAATATGACTTGTGAGGTACAACAATTATTAGGAAATAATAGAGTTAGAGCTGTAGCTATGAGTGCTACAGACGGGTTGATGAGAGGCAAAGAACTAGAGCATATTTCTATTGGTGGTTCGCTGGCGATATTATCTATCCACATCCAATTTGCAATACTATTTCGATATAACTTATTTGTGTTTCGTTACGACGCACGGGCACTCGTCCAGCGACTAAATAAGCAGCGCAAACTAAAACTGTTCCAGCACATTTGGTGCTCTCTCAGGTGGCAAATAAGTTGTGTTTTTCCTTTTCGCAGCTGATCTGAGCAGGTTGGGCTGGGCCCTTTCAGTGCCGTGCTTTTCTAAGCACGCTAGAGATTTGCAATCAATCCTAGGTTTAAGGGCCCGGCCCCCAGGGCTGATGCTGAGGCTAAGGTGCTCCAAACGGAGTTAAGCCTAACTAATCACCAACTCGCCGCCGCCATCTTAGCCGCCCCCCCCCCCCACCCCCTGAATTAAGCACGTGCTCTTTTACTTTTGTTTTTTGTTTTAGGGATAATTCATATTTTACCGTTTCAAACGTTAACAATCAGTGAAATGCTATTCCAGATATTCTTCCTCGAAAAATACCACTCCAAAAATATTTAGATTTATACTATACCATTCCTCATTATTTCTTCTGTTTTAATTTATTTACCGCTTTTTTTCCCGTGCAGACACCACCACTCTAAATGTGTTCTTCCTTTTCCCGTTGGAATCACGGCCCAATCTCCGGGCGACAGGTGTCCCCCTGGGGACTGACAGGTGGTCCCCGTAGCACCACCGTCGCCGTATAAATCCTTCCTTCCTTCCTTCCTTCCTCTCCTGGTGTTGGGGCGCGTGTGCGTTTTACCGTTCAGGAAAAGGGAGAAAGGAAATCCTCCTCGCCTTTTTGGTCTTGCCTCTCTTGCCATTCCTGTGACTCCTCCAGACTCCAGAGAGAGAGAGAGGGAGAGAGAGGGCGTCTTCTCCGAAAGATTGGCTACTGTCACTCATGGGTACGTGAAGCCAGGAACTGTTCTTCTCTCAGCCGTGCTTCGCAGCTCTTCTTTGTCGTTGGGCTCCTCCTTTCTTTTTGCTTTGCTCGGCCAGTTGGGGATTGCTGGATTGCTAGCTCTCCTTCCTGGCATACGGCGTTCTTGATTCCCTTCGTCGCCGTTCCAATTTCATTGCCCTCAGTGGGTGCTCTTCGATCGGTAGTACCGCTTCGAGCTCAAGAAGGTTTCTTCTGCCCGGTCGAGCCTTTTTTTGTTGGTTTTATCGGTTTCTTGGAAACATCGATCAACTGCCGCGGAAGGTTCTTGCTCAACTTTCCTGAAACCGAAAACCCCTCTCTCTTGTTTTTCCGCTTTGCTTTGCAATTGAGTTGGCTAGTTGGCGCGTGGTATCTGCGACGGTAAATTCGATTATCGAATTCGATGCCTTTTCGTCGAAACAGAACCCCATTTTTGGCTGCTTTTCCCCCTCATGGCACAATCTTGGGCATGCGACCGTCTATTTTTGTTTTGCTAATTCTGTTTTGCAGTTGCGTTCTAATTGGGAACTTCGAATGGTTGTTTCCTTGTGGAGCAGCATTAGCAGATGGAGAGTCGAGTTCTTCGTCGTGGGACGGTGACGATGAGTACCAGAAGTTTATCCAGAAGATGAACCCTCCAAGGTGCCACGAATTTCTCAACAACCATCAATCTCAGTACTGCAAAGTTATCAGCTGCCAAATTGTTACTGACCGAGTGATATATATTTCCTGAATTCAGGGTCATGATTGATAACACATCATGCGCAAATGCAACAGTTGTTCATGTAAGCCCCTGCCAAATTAAGGACTTTTTCTTGATGTGTGTGTGTGTCCTTGTTTGCTTGCTGAATGTGATGGCTTCTTGTTCGACTGGTTTAGGTGGACAGCGCGAACAAGTATGGGATATTGTTGGAGGTAGTTCAGGTTCTCACTGACCTGAAGCTTATAGTGAAGAAAGCCTACATATCCTCGGATGGCGGATGGTTCATGGATGGTAGGAAGCGATTTTCGAATGGTTTCTTTCTATTGCTTACTTCAGAATTTTGAAAAAGAGTTCTAATCTGTTAAATTTGTTCCATCAGTGTTCAATGTGACAGATCAAAATGGGCAGAAGATAATGGATGAATCTGTGCTGGATGGGACAGTAGATTACATCCATAAGGTAATTGTTGCCATCCTACTTTGGTTCTTTGTTTTCTTTTTTTGAACGTGATGTTCTTTGTTTTCTTCAGTGTGCTGAATTTGCCGATTGTTCGTGCAGTGCCTTGGGGCTGAATCTTGCTTTCTTCCTTCACGGAGGAGATCTGTCGGAGTGGAGTCATCATCTGACTACACTTTGATAGAGCTAACTGGAACTGACAGGCCTGGCCTGCTCTCTGAAGTGAGCGCCGTGCTCACAAATCTGGAGTGTAATGTGGTGAATGCAGAGGTGTGGACACATAACAAACGAGCAGCAGCGGTCATGCAGGTCACTGACAGGAAAACGGGGTTGGCAATCTCGGATACTGAACGGCTTGGCAGAATCAAGAAGTGGCTTTTTAATGTGTTCAAGGGGAGCAACAGGAGCCGGGACGCCAAGACAACGGTTGCAATGGGGATAACCCACACAGAGCGCAGGCTGCACCAGATGATGCTTGAGGATCGGGATTACGAAAGGTACGATAAGGATAGGGCGAGTGTCAACCCCAGACCAATGGTCTCCGTCGTAAATTGGCTCGAGAAAGATTATTCCGTGGTGACAATTCGGTGCAAGGATCGACCAAAGCTTCTCTTCGACACGGTTTGCACCCTGACAGATATGCAATATGTGGTTTTCCATGGAAGTGTGGACACTGAGGGCCCCCAAGCTTACCAGGTACCTCACTGAAACATGTAAAGTTCTGTTTCCTACAGAGCTAGACCTAGACATGTAACCTTTTGTTTGTTATCTTGCCATGGTTGAATAGGAGTACTACATCAGGCATATTGATGGGTCACCTGTCAACTCCGAGGCCGAGAGACAGCGAGTTATCCAGTGCCTTGAAGCAGCTATAGAACGGAGAGTATCCGAGGTAATTGGACAATAGCTACACCTTTGTGATTCCTTTTCTTTTGCTCCCATTGTGTATGTTACTCTCTTAAGGGCGCCGTAGGGACCTCAATAGTGTGATGCATCACTGTACGAGGTAAAATGTGGTTGGAGAGCTGGCTTTTTGTATTGTCCGCCACACTTTACTGATGAGTCATTGTCAGTGCCTGAGTTCTTTTCCTTCTTGATGAAGCACATGCTGTTTTCTGCTATGTACGAGAGTTCTGTTTACAGCTAACTCAGCTATGTGTGACGAACACAATTTTCTCCCTACTGCTCTGTAATCTGTACTTCGATCCAGTACAAGAATACATTTATATTAGGTATCAGATCACATGAATAACTACTAACTAAGATGAACATTTCTATGCTTATTTTTGTTTTTGGATTTAGTTTGCTGGAACTTTTTCAACAAATCTCATATATCACCTGCAGGGCCTGAAGTTAGAATTGTCAACAGGCGATAGAGTGGGACTGTTATCAGATGTAACACGGATCTTCCGTGAGAATGGCTTGACAGTCACAAGAGCAGAAGTGGCAACTAAGGGCGGCAAAGCTATCAACACTTTCTATGTCCGTGATGCAGCAGGGAGCTCAGATGTCGAGCTGAAGACGCTAGAAGCTATACGCCAGGAGATAGGCCAGACGGTGCTTCAAGTAAAAGGGCATCCCGATCACCCCAAACCACTTCCACAAGAGTCACCTACTAGGTTTCTCTTCAGCAGTCTGTTCAGACCGAGATCGCTCTATAACCTAGGGCTGATCGGGTCCTGAGTTCGGACGCATTTGCTCAGTCCACAATTCCACAAGCATAGAATGCGTCCAAACAATACATCGAACGAGTTTGCAGTCACCGGCTTAGGAATGGCAGATGACGCAAGGTGCTGTTGTACCAAGAGTTTCATCAGGTGACGAACCGTTCACATGTGAAAGATGAGCAACCAAGCCGGCATGTACCGGAGCAACAGTTGGTGAATACAGTAGGCTCTGTAGGAGTGGCCACCCATTGTACATACAGCCCATGTCCAATTGTAGGGTTGTAAATGTCCACCAATCCCGTCGACATGCCCGCAGCGACGTTTACAAGTACCCTAGCATGATTTATTTTACTGATGTGTAAATGCTGTTCTTTCTCATCCGCCGGTCTAAAAAAATTTGTCTCACAATCCACTGTGCAGCTGCCGATGTCAGTGATGACTCGTCAGAGCTGGAGTAGGATTAGGATTACACAATGCTGTCATCAGATGAGCCGGGGAGGATGGACGGTAGCTTTGCTTTGCCCCTTGGGGATATTCATGGGGTATGATGTGAATGGTACGACGATGGCGTCCTTGTCGAAGAAATCAGGGCCGCGACGACGGCGGTGACGCGGCTGTCATTTGCGGCAGGGGCGCACATGCCGAAAATGGGCACCAGCTCGGCAGGGGCCTACCGGCAAGTTGGTGCTCTCGGTTTGGAAAGGGAGTCCCCCCCCTCACCCTGCGCCGGGAGGCAGAGGCGTCGTCTTGTGTTGCTAGGCTTAGCTTAGCTTGGCGTTTTGGACAAGGTCTCCATGTCGACGATCTGGCTCTACTACTAGCTCAGTTTGGTAAACTGGCATGGTGGTAATCCCACCTATGCGTCTGTCCCTGATCAAAACCTGTTCATCGGTGCTATCAAATTTCGCAACAGATGCTCTGTGTTGTGCAGGTGCAACAGAGATGTGCCTTGAGAGATACTTTTTTGGCTTCGAGGCACATATTCGTCCTTAGCATTCTTTGTAAATTTTGGGCATACAACCACCCCCTATCCAATCTGTTTGAAAGTTTGCACATTACCTACCTTTCAGCTCCACAAGCTATTGTATGCCACCCCCTATCCAATCTGTTTGAAAGTTTGCACATTACCTACCTGTCAGCTCCACAAGCTATTTGTGTCATCATATTTTTTTTAAAAAAAATTGTCGATGTTTATAAAAGAATAGCTTTTATCATACCTTTTCCCCTTTTTTCTTCTTCTTTTCTTTTTGTCATTTTTTCCCTACTCTGCCACCTCCTCCTCGGTTCTTTTCCACCGTAGCCCGTCAAAAGCGATTGCTATACATGGTAGCGATCTATGGATTTGACAGATTCAATTGTTCCATGTTCGTAAAAAGAATGCAGTGACTTCAGAATGGTAGAAATCAAGTACTAAAAAAATACAGCAGGGTGAGATGTGTCATGGAATTGGCATCATTCCTTTTTGGATTTTTGACAATATTTGAAGACCTTGTGCCATAGTTCCACCAGAATCTCTTCCACATTCAGGCAAGTTAGGTACATGAAGGTCATAGCTAAGGTTTTAGCTGTAGATTTCTACCATTCATAGCTAAGGTTTAACCCATTCACAGCGTGTGTCCCAACTGTCTTATCCTGCCGCTGCCATTTTTCAGTACTTTGAGCATATTTTAAATCATCTAACATGCATGTCAGGGTGCTTTCAACCCGGGGAAAGTACATCTCAAGTAACAAACTGGCATCACACCCAATCATGGCTGAAAGTGGAAGGGTGTGAGCTGTGATGATCTGCAGTGAACTGCAGCAACTTTTCAGTGAGACCTCAGATCTTGCTGCTCGCAGGGCACACAGAACTTCCAATCATCACTGAGCAGCGCCAGGATATGAGCTGGAACAGATCTAGTCAATTCCTACATGTTGGAGTTGTAATGTAAGGGCTTCGAAATTTGTGCTGCAAGCACTAGCTGCCCTTTTTTAGGGATATTCTTTCACTATGGTTTTGTTCTTGGCAAACAAGCAAAAGATTTGCATGTAGATCCATTATATAGAAATAGAAAAACAGAACATGTTTTTTGTACAGAAGAACAACGCTGAACATTCTTTCCCTATGGTTCAGGAAATATGAAGCGCGAAAATACGTCGGCCAATATCCGCTTGAGCATATAAAATGTAATTGTCTGATCAAATGGGTTGGAATTTGCAAAAAAAAAAAAGTCCAATTTTGAACATTCATATCTTGTTTATTTGGACTAACTTGCCATGGTTATCCATCCAGCAAGGAGGAAATACTTTCCACATATTCAAGGCTGGCTAGACAATCTTTTTGGAATTCCCCTTTGTACATTCCTTTTGTTTATGTTGTGAAGTTTTGAAACACATCATTACTATATACTAATATATATACAGTCGGACTTTCTTAGTCCTGCTGTTTCTCCTGCAAAAAAAACATGTAGTCGCAGTTAGTTGCAAGTTTAACCAAGCCACACCACGTGAAATCTTGTAATATAGAAGTGGAAAGCTGATCTTTTTACAGAGCGGGGAGGCGAACCTAAGTGGTGGTTATGTTTGCATCTTGAGGGAGTAGAGTGATAATTAATTACTGAAAACATGTGGAATCCAACAAAACAAGTTGGAGCCTATCAGGGGGCAGCAATGTGTTTTGTCTCAGAACTCCTGTGTAACATTTCTTCTGCACCTTTCCTTGGGTCTTCTCATGGTGGGCACTGGCCACATGTGGCGCTGTCCCACGTTGCAGATCAGCCATCGCGTGATCGTCCGGCAATGGGGGCATGTTTAGCTAGTTGCCTCACCTTGCCACCAAAAATTATGTGCGCCAAACTCACTTGGATTTGTGCTATTCTTCATGGGTATATTTTTTTAGGGATGAAAAGATTGGGTGATCGAGAGTTTTACCGACGGTGTTTTTCTAGTTCTTTTACGCTACACTAAATTCGATATATACCGTTATTTCTTTCGATCCAATATATCAGATTAGCTAATATTTATTTATATTTTCTCTGATAGTAGATTAGTAGAAATACCCTCAATAAATCAATAGCTATATCTGATCTCTACTATCTACTATATGCTACCGGTATATTTTTTTTTGGGTAAAAAAAGGCGCTATACAATTGTTCAACTTTGAAACCAAAACAAGCCACCGCACGCCCTTTCAAGTTGGGATTAGATTTGGGATTCCTAGAGTTGAGGTTTGCAAGATTTTAGAAAACTCAAATTGTGGTTGCTGCTTCGTTGGGGTCTGAATTCTGATGTACTTAGTGCCCAAATTCCATCCGCAACTGAAACGATTAAGTAGTGACAACAATTCAGATATCTTTTCTGAAAAAGTTTGTTCCACTCATTGGTTATGTGGTTGGGGCTAAAAATGTCTACACACTGAAAGGAGCATATAGATGGAAATGTTCCTTTTGGACAGCAAGTGGCGGTGATAATAAGTAATCATATGCTTGGAAAGGCATTTTCATTAGTTACCTTTCTGTGTTTTTAGACTCTTCCATTAGTTTAGCAAGTGGCGGTAATAATAAGTAATCATCTGCTTGGAAAGGCATTTTCATTAGTTACCTTTCTGTGTTTTTAGACTCTTCCATTAGTTTAGCATTGGTAGAGGTTAAGAAAGTTAATTACAAAAGTTTTAACTAGTAAACCTTAGTCTGTTCAGTGACATGCATGGTAAGCCCCTTATGATGGTAGAAGAAGTACTCTCTGGCAGGGGCGCTACTAGTGGTTCCGGGTATGCTCGGACGCCCTAAAAATTTGAAAAGTACTACAAGATCAGCTCTTCAATAGACCAAATTTATTGATTGAATTGGTTTCAATCTGAGTGGCTTGGGATTTTTAAGAATTAGAACTATTTGTATTGTACTTTTAGTAAATTTTAAATATATGCGTTCGATTTATAATCTTACGAAATTATTATATAAGACTATAGAATTGTACGTCAGAAGTGTGCACTCCCAACGAAAATTTTCTAGTTCCGCCACTGCTCTCTGGAAGTTGTTCTAGAATATTGTAAAGAGAAATAGGTTTACAGAACTCAACACTAGGACACAAGACAAAGAATGTAACATTCATAACATGTGGTATAGATGTTTGATAATAAATATTCCCGAGTGGATTTCTAACATAAGTGGAATGGATCTGTCCATGCAAGTATATATTAGTATCTCTCTCTGACACTTCAGCATTACAGCTTCCACACCTTAAACTTAAAGGTCCTGTTTCTTGTAAAAATTTCTTTGTTTCCAACGGGACTGAACATGACTATAGATGCCTCTGGCAGTGGTCATCGTTATATGACTTGAACATTGAAGTAATAAACCTGAATGGGGAGAACACGGTATGAAACGAGGCCAACTTAGTATTTGGTTGAATATTGTGTTCCATTTGGAATTCCGACTAGGAAGTAAATTAAAACAGAACAAATGTAGAGTGCATAGCTAGTGTACTAGGTCTTGGAACAACAGCATATCTCAAACTAATCCCTAGTCGACAATATGTCGTGATTCCATCAATAAAAGCAAATACAGCTGACGGCTAATGATCTAGGAATTGAAATGTTGGTGTATTGAGCGCCTGAACTAATCCGCGTTGTCATATTCAGATCTTGAATTCCATGATTGCAACCTTTACAAGGCGGCTCTTGTTGTTGAGTCCGACTTTGCATTCCACGTGGGGATACACGAGTGCCTATCTTTTGCACGTTTAGCAGGACAACGACATCTTAACCGAAAGGAAAAGGTGCAAAGCAATACAGTGCATAAGTACTTCATTTATTTATATGAAATTTCACTATGCTTTTTTAAGATTTGTACGTGACTTTCTGTAGCTTATTTGTATGTATATTCGTGTCTCTATATATATACAGGAAGCTTTTTTTTTTACTCCTATAAGTACATACTCCCATTTTAAATATACCACTTAAATAAACACGATATATTCCTTTATCCCTTTCAGTATATATCAATACTCATTCTAAGATACTTTAATGCATTTGACATGGTTGAAAAATTTTCATCGAAGCCCTTTATTTTTGCTACATACCATTTTTACATATGTAAAAGGTGTATATAATAAATTATGCTATGAAAAGTGGAATTTGATGACCTTTTTTTATAGAACTCACTTTAGAGTATCTTATAATTAATCATTATTAGAGTATACTCAAAAGGATAAAGATGTATACATTTTTTTGTTTAAACGGTATATGAGAAGTGGGAGCATGTGCTACTAATAGCATGGAACCATATATATATATATATATATATATATATATATATATATATATATATATACACACACACACACACAGTAGCACTATTCTATTCGTGCGCGTAGCTACGCGTTAATCATAACCCCAAATAATTGCGTCCAAACCATTCAGTTGCATGTGTACGCCCGTGTGTTGACTAAACCAATCAGTTACGTGGCCAACCACCGGTAAATGCATTCCTTAATTTGTACATGAATCTTTTTTTGTTCGTTTTAGCTATAACTTTTTATTGGCAGCTCCGATTCATGAACGGTTTTCACTAGTAACTTACTGACGATGAGAGAAACAAAATGATATAGGTCTCATCAATAAACACCACATGAATCAGATTTTACTACCAAATAAACATCGAATTATTTAATACGTTGTAAGATATTACTACCGCACAGACTCCATATACATCATACCAGAGGATTCAGCAGCCTAGAGTCTGTGAAGTAGTAAATCTTATAATATATAGATTTACTATCCAAATATATAGAGTTTACTATCCGTGTGTGTATATATATATGAAAAATAGTATTTATATACAAAAAAGACTAGCTTGTTTAGTTGGTCGGCTGGTGTATTTGGCCATCCAGTTTAGACCTCGCGTCGATGGCATGAACAACATAACAAATATGTGATCGTAAGTCCTTTAATTGAGAGAGATTAATGTACAATATTAAACTCACTATTCTTATTATGGGACAACAGATCCCTACGCTTCGACATCTGCGCAGACACTCACTCAGCACTCCCCCATTCTTATTGTCCAGTATAGTACCGTTTAGTTACTCCCCCATTCTTTTTTTCACCTGTAGTAAATTATGCCATGCCTGCCGGCCAGTGCCATTATCAGCCTGCCACTCCCTCCTTCCAACCTATGTCTCAGTCAACAAATAGATTTACTTTGCTTTAGTTGGCTTTGCATTTCTTGATCATCAGGGACCAAAGCCTGCCCCTCCTGTGTGCACCTCAAAGTTAGGCATCAAGTGAGCAGAAGCAGCCGCCCTGTTGTTAGGAGCCGCCTGGTTGTAGCCGATTAGTGCTGCTGGGCTGTAGAAATCTACATGCCTGCTTCCTTCGGCATGCTGCTGTTTTTGTTACCACCATTCTGGTCACCCTCGTGATGGTGATGATCAGCGGTAGTCGGTAGCTGCGCTGCCTCATATATGCACAAAGTTAAGACGATGGATAGTAAAACATATATATACACGGATAGTAAACTCTATATATTCAGATAGCAAAATCTATATACTCTACAGCCTGTTTAACTGGAGTTACAGATCATACCAAAAATTTATAAGGCGTGTGTGGTCATCTCAGATCATACCAAGAACTGGAGTTACAGGCGGCTTACATGCTTGCTGCCGCTCTTCAAATCCCAGAAGCTAGACATACTTACTTACTGCCGCTAATTACCTAGCCAGGGCTTAGTACGGACGTACTACTAGCTAATAGTAGGTAATTAATTCTTTTTTACCAAAGTAAAAGTAGCTCGCGCGATCGGGTGGACGTCGACGACGAGGCGACTGAAGTAGATCACAAGCCAGCGGGTGTTCAGTGAAAAAAAAAATCGAAACTTATGAGCTAAATGAGTATTCGAAAACTCGGCTCGACTTAACTCGAACTCGTTCCTTAACGAGCCGAGTTGGGATTTGAACTCGTTTCTTAACGAATTTAACGAGCGAGTTAGCACATAACTCGTTTGGCTCGGAAAAACTCAGCCCACAAACCACAAGTGATAAGTCCAACCCATCTTGCCCAACTAAAAGCCCTCCGGACTCCACTCTCCAGTCCTCCACCCGAGTACCCCCTTGCTCGCGCCACCACCTGAGTACCCGACGGCTCCCGATGCCTACCACTCCTCGCTCGCGCTACCATCTCCCCTCCCCCTTGCTCGCGCCGCCGCCGTCATCCCCTTCTCCCGTCGCCGCTCCCCTCCCCCTTGCTCGCACCGCCTCCGTACTCCCCTTCTCCCATCGCCGCCTCCCCTCCCCTTCCTCTTGCTCCTGTCGGCCGTCGCTAGCTGCCTCCCCTCCCAGCATCTGCCAAGATCTGGCCCTCTTAGGGTTTAGGTGCACTGCACAGGAGAGGAACAATGCGACCCTGCTTCGGTCCTGCTTCGCCCGTGCTCCTGCGGCCTCCATGTGATGGAAAAAACAACAAAACATGGAGTCAAAGAACAAGTCAATGAGGCTGAGACAGTCTTGTGGCTCTGATTCTGCTTCATACTCCACATCGATAGTGGCGGCGAACCATGCAAAGCCTCCACGATACGATCCGGTGCTGCTTTCCCTTGCTCCTGCATCTACTCCAACATCGGTTTGTGACTCTCATCTCGATTAGCACTTTTCCAATTTGACAAGAGATACTTTAAGATAACCCTAACTTAGAACGCTGGATTGCTGGAATCATAATTGATTGATTGTTAATATTTTCAAGATTCTTAATTAAGACACACAGCACAACTGTACTATATATTGAAACATCGTACATCTATTTCCATGGTAGAAGCTAACGAAAAATATACTTGTGCTTGACACCCTAAACAGCAACAACACCTAAGAAGTTTAATTTGACATGTCATTAGTGCGCAATAGAGAATCTCATACGGAATTAGAGTCATTATTCTTTATGTCTAATTTATCTATCTAGTTTTACTGTCGCTTTCTCAGTACACTAGGGTTGGTATTTGAATACCTTGATACCTTCTTCATTTTAACCATAGCAAAGCTTATGTCCTTTGGATGTAGTGTTGGAAAGAGCTCAAATGGCTAAAAGACTATAGCTTGAAGAAATGTGATCAGTAAAATTGCAAATTGGGTCCTGTAAAATTGCATGCTCGATCTTAACGAGTCGAGTCGAGCCAACTCGGGCTTTTAATAAGTCGAGTCGAGCTGAGGTTTGAGCTCATTAAGTTAACAAGTCGAGTCGAGCTGATTCGTTATCTTAACGAGTTTAACGAGTTGAGTCGAGTGGAGTCGAGTTGGCTCATTATCCACCCCTATATAGACGGGTGCAAGGCTGAGCTGCAGGTCCAACACCATGGCATCCTCTGTGGCACGGCGGCCACAGGCTTATGGAAAATTACATCCAGTCTCGAACCGAGCACTATAGAGAAATTCGTCCGGCGCAGCGTACCTAGTATATATATAAGGATCCCAGTGTCACATTACGTCGAGTACATTCTGCTGTTGTGCTTGCTAATTAGATGAGCCTAGTCATGACCGCGACCGCTGCAACTTGTGCTGCTCGTCGTAACGACATGGATCCCGATAGGGAGAAGGACGCAAATCGAGCCCCTATCGTCGGAAACTTCCTCGCCCATTCGGCAGTTGTTTTGCTTGCCCACAAGGAAAGACGACTTTTGTACTGCTCTATTATATGTATCATGTATGCAATCTTGTTGCTTGCACAATCAAGTACTCGATCCGTATGATTCTGTGACGCTCTCTTTTTCTCGCAAACACGTAATTTTGTGACTCTCTAAGATCTAAAATTAAAGGAGAAATAATAACGGAGAGAGAATGCGACGACGAATAGAGTTCTATGGATGGAACTCTTTGAAACAAACCAATGCCAATCGCGAAACCCGCTATTATATAGGACGGGATTGGACAGTAAATTTCAGTGAAGTACGGGTAATTCTTCATGTATTCTGGCCGGTGCTTTGATCCAATGGTTTCTTTGCATCTGTTTTTTCTAACATGATGTGGAATAATTGTGGTTTCATCACATGTACGTCATGCATGGGTGGCCCACAGAATGGTGATTGATGACTAAGAACATATAGGATGATAGGAGTAGGGAACAGGCAAGGCCAACGACTTGAATAACCTTTGATCTCATTGCCCAAATTCCCTTTCCAAATCATAATTGATTGGATATCCTAGCAGGATCCAATGCTACATTAGCAGCTTGCTCCTTCAAATCGGCCTCATGTGGGTATGGAATTTAGGGGTTAGGGGTTCATCGTCAACAAAACTTTGCTCTATTTGTAAGGGATTTGAGTTTAAACTTGCAATCAGGTGATCGAGCTTACATCCTCTCAAATAAAGGGATGCCAGAGTAGTCCAAACACCTCGAAGAATCCCGAGTTTTCGATTCTTGCTGTATTATCCTAGGCAAAGATCTTGCCTGTTCCCACGTTTTTTATTTCATGCGTTCCAAACAAACTCTAATTATGCGTAGGAGGTATTTGTACCGAGAAACTAAAGCCCGTCGTCCTGCCTCCAAGGAGAACCCAAACTACGATCAACAAATCACTAGAAGAAGCATGTTTAGACGAGCATAACTGCTCGTGAGTCAGTGGCGGAGCCAGGATTTTGACGAGCCTTGAGCCAAAAATTTAGAGGCTATTACTAATGTTAAAGACTATGTTGAGCTTAAGGTATAAAAAAGTACAGCACGACTGCACAATTAAAAATAAATTTGAACTCTACGCATAACATTTCAACAAAATAGATAAAATATGTCAAAACAATATAGTGTGTAGTGGAGCGGTAGAAAAGTTAATACCTAATTAACGAATGTTTGGTGTTTCTGAGCCTATCATATCTTCATCAACAATACTACAAGAATCTGAACTTGTAAAAGTTGAAATTACACATACAAATTAGGCATACAAGACTCCCAAATCAGCATGTCTAGTAAATCTCATGATGGATATAAAAAAATCAGCAATATAACTCCTAAATTTCATCAATATTCAGGTTCTAATTAGAAATATCCAACAGATAATAACTACTTATGTCAAACTATATGAAAAATCTCCAAACATACATTAATGCTCACTGTCTCAACGAGTTTAACCTTTGTGTGGAGTATATAAAATATGCACCATTCTTGGCTTACAAGAAGCCACCTATATTGCCGCATATTGTCTTTGACATTCTATTCCCGACCAAGCACTTCTCTCGCATATGGATTATTTAGCACCTTAGACTATTGGAAATACAAACCATGTTTGAATCCATCCTTCCCAATTCAGCAACTTTTAGCAAAACAAGAGGTAGCACTGAAATATTCAGTTGTCCACATCGATGGGAGATACCCATTTTTATTTATGATACAAGAACAAGTAACCAGGTCTTCCTATACCTGATCTTTAGCAGATTATAACAATATCACCAGCCTTCAGAAACTCCTTTGCCAATGCATATCCTATACCTGTTTAAGAACATACAAAAGTTACCGAATAACAACATAAAAATGTTAAAAAAGCATTTAGAATAATATATGTCACTGCTACCAATTTATATAAGCTTCTTTGACCACAATAGAATATCTAATTAATGATCTTACAAAGTTTCAAACTCAAATTATCAATCATTAACCGATCAATGAATCAAAAATCAATGATCTTGTGATTCCTGGTTTCCTGTCATCCAACAAAAATTGCATCAAGGGAACTTAGGAAAGGTCAATGCATCATCGATCAATTCATCGTTCAATCATTCATCAACAAAGGAAAAAAGAAAAGAAAAAAATTCATCACCTGATTCACCTTCACAGCTCCACTGCCTGTCTGCCCTAGCCAGAGGCCTCAGTCACGGAGCCGCGCGGTGCGTGCGGCGTTGTAGGACTGTGGGTTGCGGCTGTGGGGCGGCGCTGCCCTCAGCCTCCCAGAGCTGTGTGTGCAAAGGTAGCCGGAACCCGACAGCGACTAGGGCTCCAGCTCCACCAGTCCAACAGGCAGGGGCAGGGGCCAGCGGGCGGGCTGGAGCGGTGTAAGATCGAAGATGCCGACTAGAAGGGGGTGAATAGGCTATTTTAAAAATTTCTTCTCTAATTAACAATCGCCTGTGTCAAAACCTAAATAATATACGAAAACGATAAACTGAGGTTTTGACAATTAAAGCATAAATCAACTAGACTCACTAAGTACACTAACTAATTATGTCTCTAACAATAATTTGTAATCCTAAAGACAATCAAGCTATCGATTAATTTAATACTATGAATATAAATTGCTTGAATGTAAATAAGCACAAAGAAGCAAACCACAAGGAGACACAATACTTTTTACCGTGGTGTTCGGAGACTTGCCGATCTCCCCTTGTCTACGTTGAGGTTAGCCCAAATACATTGGACCGGCTCTATGAATTGAGCACCCACCTCGAATCCACTAGTGGTAGCTCTTTCCCCCTCCGAGTAGGCGAGCTCCAACCATCACAAACATCGCCAAGACTTCTCACAACCTTCGTTGAGAAGCTCACTGCGCACGACGTCGCTACGTCGTCTAGATGTCGGCAAACACCAAGAGTAATAAGTCAAGCACCTAGTTTGAACCTCACCAAGTACAACACATGTACAATGGTGATCACCAAGTGCAAAACATGCACAAGAGATTCTCAATCCACTCCTAATTGCAACACATGCAATTAGAGCCCACTCTTAGCTCAAGAACCAAATTGGAGAGTGCAACACATGCACAAGCCCTCCAAAATTTCTCACAAACACAGCACAAACAAATGCCAGCCATTGGCATCATTTTATAGCCCCCACACGAAATCTATCCGTTGGGGGGTAAATTGGACAAAAATCGGCAAACCCGGCACTACCGCCCAGGTAGTACCAACGCAGGAACCCCGGTACTATCGCCCAACTGGGCGCGGTAGTGCCGCTCGAGCGGCAGTACCGGCCTCAGCGCTCCTCCAAAACACTCTCTCTGGAAAATAACTACCGATCTCATTGGGGCGATAGTACCGACCGAGCGGCAATACTGGCTCCCATAAGCGGTACTACCGGCCCAGCGGTACTACCAGTCTCAATGAGCAGTAGTGTCGGCCATAGGGTGAAAACCAAGCTTTTCACAAACAACTTTTCTCCAAACTCATCAAAGATTGATTCTTTGAGCCATGTGATGATCAACACATGATCAAGTCAATTTGCAAAATACATTTGCAAACCCTATTCACATGCTTCAAAGAATCGCATTAAAACTTCAACTTATTTGCAAATAAACTAAGAACCTATGAGATCAATCCTCTTAGCCATATGATGATCAACACATGATCAAGTCAATTTGTAAAACACATTTGCAAACCCTATTCAAATGCTCTAGGATCGAAACCCATAACCTCCAGCTTATTTGCAAAACACATTGCAAATAACAAATTAACCCTTTTAAAAGCAAATCTCGAGCGATGTGATGATCAACTCATAATCAAGTCAATTTGCAAACCCTATTCATATACTCTAAGATAAGATTCAATTAAACCACATTTTGCAAAAACTCATTTTGTAAACACAAAGCATAAACCTTTCTTAGCCTTGTGATGATCAACACATGATAAAGTCACAAGCTAAGACTCTGATACATGAGCTCTCTATTTGCAACACATGCAAACATCTAGCTCCAGGCAAACAACAACCATTAAAATCAAGTTGGATGAGCTTTCTCCACATGCAAAACTAAAGCTCCACGCAAAATCCACTTAAACCGAATTGTATGAGCTATCTCCCTTTTTGCAACACATGCAAATCCATAGCTTTATGCAAAGAACAACCACAAAATTCAAGTTACATGAGCTCTCTCCTTTGGCAACACATGCAAAACTTAGCTCCATGCAAAATCCAACAAAGAGAGTGAGCTAGAGTGAACCGGACTGAGTTCATCAATACATAATGAAGCTCAAGCTAAATGACTCAACCCCTCTTAATAGTACGGCATCTATCTAGCAACCCGGTCTCCCATCCAAGCACTGAGACCGGTAAAAGACTAGGAACACATCCTTAACCCTAGCTAGTTATACCTTTACCTCTAGCGATCCACTTAGAGCTTTTATGATATCCAATCATCTTCTCTTCAGGATCGAGTCTCGTCTTATTCATCAACACTTGATGAACCTCCTCTTTTCTTCTCTTCACTTCGGGATCTCCTCTTGAAGCTCATCAACACATGATGACTTTTCTTCCCGATTCTTTATTTTCATTGGACTCAACCTACTTCACAACTCATGGAAGATTATTAGTCCAACAAACATGGTTGTCTCAATCATCAATTGCACTCTATTAACACATAATGGATACCCTAAGATCAATTGAGCATAACCTAAATTAATTTGAATGATTAATTGTGTCTTGAGTATCTTGATGCAACTAATGCTTTATTATACTCAAGAACTTTCTATTTGTCCTTAATCAATCAAAGGAACATCATTAACACATGATGAAGCGTTCTTTGATGGTTAAAAGACAAGCAAATCTCAATTTAAATTTCATTTAAATTGATATGAGTATATATAACTACACAAGTTTCATTTACTCATTTTGATGGATTCTCAAAGTAATGATCCAATATGTTGGAGTGATGGAAAGTGATCAATACTCTTGAAATCGTCAACTATAGAATAAACTCTATTAAATATGTGCATATAAATAATTGAACTTGGAATCAATATGCACATAATCAATTTTAGATAGCATTTGAGTTTATCCTATATTTGCATGAGTATATTACAACTACACAAGTTATATATATACTCAAAGGGTTGTTTCAAAGTCTTGATCATTTATATTATTTGGCAAGAAGACACGGATCAATACTATTGAAATGTTAAGTTAAATTATGAACTCCCCTAGATGTGTGCATTCATATAATGTATGAAATTGAAAACATAATGCACATCTTTAATGTATAAGCAATGTAAGAGTTCATCCTTTAACTTGAATCTTAAGTATGCAATACGATAATAAAATAAATACGAGTGCATGCTTTGGGTTTTCTATTTTCCATCCAAATTTAAGACTAATAAGAACAAAGCTCAATAAACATATCAGTCTCATAATAATTTTTCATTAAACAAAGATTAAGTGTTAATCTAAAACCAACCACCAAAACCAATGAAGCTTGAACTTACTACAAGCGGCAGGCGCTGGGCGAGACCAGTGGGCAGGGGCGGCATGACGATGCGTGCGACGTGACGAAGAGTCGGGCGTGCGACGGTGCCAGCTAGGGCGTCGCTCCTGCTAATCCTGACAGCCAGGTCATGCATGATGCATCCATTGCTGGGCCTCGGGCTGGATTTTCCTTGAGGTGCACTGGTCCACTACTACTTGGGCCAGGCCTCAGGTCAAGGCCCCACTGGCCCGAGGCCCTGCTCCGCCTCTGCTGTGAGCTCAAACAAGTATATATTTTCAACTGCTGTAAAGTTTTTTTTTCAGAATGCAAACGACACGAACACAGACCAAGATATTGTCAGCCCCGGCTCTTGCCCATTGATCTCCAGCCTCCACTCTTCCACTGTTTCGTCGGCAAAATTTGAGGTTTTTCCCCCATAAGATTTGCAGCTCTAGCAATGCCCGTAGCGAACAGACTTGGGAACACAGGAGTGCGTTCCAAGTACGGACCTAGCCTATGTGTCGCGGAGACACATGAGATCTCTTGTCATTCACATCATCATTCATTCATAGGGACAGTAGATAAAAGTGAGGCTTCCACCATGTCGCGCTTTAAGCTGCCGACCAGATCTGGATCTAACAAGCACTTCCCCTAAGCATAGGTTTATCTGACATGCAGCATCAGATTCTTGGTCTTACACTGTCAAATGTAACATAGAGATACGGATGGCCTGCGGAAACCGGCCGGTTTTACTTGTCATGGACCTCATGACTGGCATCTATTTGTAGCTACCGGCAATTGGAGTGATATGCCCACATTTTGATGGAAAATGAAAGCTAACAGAACAAGTAGAAAAGAAGAGAAATGAAGCTCGGGTGGAAAATGCTAGTAACTAACCGGTTACCGCCAGGGAGAAGGAATTTCTGTAACCAAGAAACGGGACCCTAGACGAATTAGTAAAATGCTTTATTCTGTTCATATTATTTCACTTCTCCCCCCATTATAAATCTATGTTCAGCCATGCAAATTTGTGCTAACATATAACAACCACATATCAGATCTCATGTACTATTCTTCTCCAACGAAAAACAAATGGGCAGGGATATTAAATCCAGCATCATATTCCTATCTGCACTGCAGGATTGCTTTCCACTACGCAGTTCATTTTGTCAAGTTGCTAATAAGCTGGAAGCAAGTTCACTTCTTCGGGTACTGATTTTATCAAAATGCACATTAGCAAAACAAGCTGCCCATGCAGTATACAGTTTTGTTCGGTTCCCATATTAGCTGATTTCCCAATTCCTTTTCAAACTGCAATTACATGCATAGGTTAAAGAGACAACCATCACATAATCCCTGGTGCATTTCAACTTGAGGCCCAAAGTGGGAAAACATTCCAAAAGAAAAACTGTAGTGTGAAATGGAACACAAAGATCTCATTTGGAGTGCAGTCAAAATAGACATTTTAGTATTGAACTATTGGAATTTTACAACCAATTAAGCAAAGAAAAATTACACCAAGTTCTCTTCGTTCAGTGATATGAATTATGGTTAATTCAATTTCTGCAAATCAAAATGATTTTGATTTCCTTTCTCCAACTGAGATGAGTTCACACTATGAAGAATATGGGAATGTTCATACAAAGAGGAGAACCTTGTACACCAGTATAAAACACGATATTCTGAAAAGAATGTAACATCAGTCACTCGGCACAGCTGAATTGGCAATTGGCATTTCCTAACATCTCAAAAAATGACCCATTGAACCAATATATCTCTTTTACAATATCTATCCAGATGATCTGGTTCGACTGCTAAAATTTCCAGTCCAAATTGTATGTAAAAATCTGCAAAGGAATTATTTTCATCTCAAAATGAATCTCCCCCCACCCAAAAAGAAAATTAAACAGTTGACTTCTTTGATACTGTCTCTTGAGTATATAATCTACCTCTCTCCTAGCTTCAATGGCATGCAAGAACAGATGGTGAACAGAGATTGCAGACTTTCTAATGCAACATACACTCCCTAACATATGGGTGCGAGAAATTGACATACCGCTCCCATATATACTTGTACCGGAGAATGGCCAACTTCAGCCAGGGTTTCATGTTCCCATTATAGTGCACGACAGCAGCACTCTCAATCAACCGATCATCTATGTCTACATCATACCCTAGACCCAAGACGTGCCATCTGCGGTCTAGGGGCTCCATCAGGCCATAAAATGTCAAAAGACCTGCAGGAAGTGTCCCTGTCCTCCAGAGCAACTGATCAGCATTTTGCTCTTGCCAATAATGATAAAGCTCTGTGGCATTTGCCTTCCTCCAAGCTATTAAGTCAAAGATGTTCATCCCAAAAGCCCATCCACAAGTATGTGGATCAATTTTGGAGCTGATAATTGGATGCGAGAAGTTAAGATACTTTTGATACTGATGAAATGACTCTAAACAAGTTTCCACTGCTCCAATAACATTACCATGCAGTTCTATGGAAAAAAGCTGTGTCAAGTCCTTTTGCACCACAACATCATCATCAAGAAAGACCACCTTCTCCAAGTTGGGGAGTATTTGAGGAATGTAGAATCGCAAATGGTTCAAAAGAGAAACAAACTTCGGATCATGGAACTTTATTTCTCTTTCAAGATTTTTCGACCCACCAGAGTAGTAGAAACCCTGAGTTTCCATCTCTGATAGCTGCCTGACTAGAGAAGAAGAAGCAGCATTCAACCACGAGAACTCATCTATGCAGCGGACTTCAACGGTGCACCCTTTGAAGTCATTTATGAGAAACCAAGTTGACATGGCACCAAAATTTATCCTGTCTGTGACCACGTGAAACACAAGCTGCTGAGGGTGGTTTGCATTTGAAACTGTAGAATTGACAACAACTGAAGTGGCCAGCACATTATCAGAGAATATACAGAAGTGATACAGATTATTGTCTACCAATCGTGTGGAGTTCCGATGCTCTTCTGAGCGACTCCTATGTTTTGGATTCTGAAGCCACTCTTCTGTCAGCTTCACAGTTAAACAGTGCAGATTCTTGGGGAGGGATTCTGCAGCTAACTGACCAAACTCAGCAGTCTGAACAACTGCTGCCTTTGCACGCTCCTCTAGTGCAAGGGCATGGCTCTTCAGTGTCACTATTGTTGTGCTGATATCGTAATGAGAGTCCTGCGCTTTGTATATTAACTGTGCTAGCCGAGTTATTATTGGATGCGCTTCTTCTTGAGTGATGGCTCTCCCACTAACAGCCCCTTCAGACAGCAACCTTTGGCAATTCCTTATCTGGGAACTAAGCTCCCATGCAAGCTGAAGATTGCCGTGCTCTTTTGCAAGGATGACATAAGCCTTGGCTAGAGTCATTTGATCTGATAATTGGCGGGCAAAAGATGTGCTGCTTAAAAGTTCTTCTGTGAAATTCACTTTCTCACGAGGGACTTCCTCAGTTTTTGAACCCTTATCCTGGAACAAGTAAAAAAGAAATACATAAGGAAACATGCATATAACAGAGATTTGTATAGTCGAGAAAACCACACAGGAAATATCTTGTCGTATTGGAAGTAACGGAAAAAAAAATCAGAAGCTATCAGAAAGTAAACATAGTTTAACTTTGTGCAGGTTTTTAATTATTATCCTCTAATTCTTTGGAACTAAATGTGCATGTTACAGCTGAACAGCTATTGTCATGAAAATGTGTGTACACTGTGCATTCTATGAAATAGTCAGCATCACCAATATATTTTGGTGTCAAAAACTGGCACAAGAATGTAAAGATCATACTTTTGTATGCACAGAATTAACAGGAACCATTACCACTTACTATCAGCATAAGCTTAGGCGATTCAGCAATGAAATAATGTGGGCTGTTTGGTGGGAGCCCAATTAGCCCTGCTAATGTGTGCCAAAATGTTGTCATGGTCACTTGGCAAGAAAATGAACTAGGGCACCAAGCTGTACTTTTTTGCAAATTAAAAGCTTGAAAACAAATTTGAAGAGTTAAATACAACCTGTCATGTACCTTGTACATGATGAGGATAACTACCGTCGGAAGGGGCCAGACAGCATGGCTTGAAGGAGAAAGCGCTAAGAGAACAAGGACGCTCTGTAGAGAGGAGTGGATCTGGGAGAGATATTGGACTAGAGGGAAACTTCTTAATTCATTGTTGCTTAATGTGCCAACAGACTGCAGCATGCTCTTATAGGAGCCAGCCCTAACAAATCAGCTAACCAACTAACTAATTGATAAGATCCTCTTAAACTAATTGATAACAACTAAGATAATACCATCCCCTCCTGGCATGTTGCTGCTGCCTCCTTGTATGCATGGACGAGTTGGCCGGTCGTAAGGCCTCTTGACGTGCTACACCTAGAGAATGGGCAGGCCCACGTCCATGACACTTCACTGCTCCCAAACGGGCAGCTCGTCCTCTAGCTGCAAGGCAGCGGCCACGGTTGGAACCCGAGGTGACCCCATGTCGATGAGAGGCCACGATGTCGGTGTTGTGTCGTCATAGGGCAGAAGTTCATTGCCTCCATGCACGGATACGGCAGCCCACGGTTTCTGCAGTTGGATACGGCAGCCCAAGTTTTTTGACAGAGGGATAACTTGGTAGCAGAAGCCATAATGAGTGGCTCTGATACCAAGTTGTCATGTACATGGTTATCACAGCGCCCCGGCGAGGCGAGTCGCCTCCGAGGCGCCTGGACGCCTAGGCGGGCGCCTAGGCGAGGATTAGACGACCAAAAAAATCTATTAATATTAGTATATCACCGATACGAATATAGCAATATTAGTATATTTCTCTCAATCTTAAATCCCCTCTCGTGACCACACAGCAAGCTTCACTGGCGCAGCAAAGAAACGGAAGGCAGAGCTTCTCAGAACCAGACCATGAGTTAGAAGCCGGAGCCAATCCATGACTTCCAAGTCAAGGACTCCAAACCGAATTAAATAAAACGTCGAGATTTGTTTCAAGTCCAGAGCTTAAAAGACTTCCCTGCTCTCGGTTGTCTTCACGGAGTTGCTTCGTGCGGGCTCTTGGGCGGACAATGGTTGATGGGCAGCGGTCTAAAGCGGCCGGCGCGTACAGGCGCGAAGGCGGCCGGCGACCTGCACGGGCTGACCAAGGTGCGGGCCTGCGTGGAGAAAGGCGGAATCAGCAGAGGGCGGCTGTGCCGGGCAAGGCCGGCCAAGGCAGCTCGTAGGCGGGCCAAGCGGCATCGAGGTGACCAGTGCCGGCGACTGAGGTGAGGACCAGATGAAGGCGTCGACAAGGTGGAAGCCAAGGTCCGGATCGCGCGTAGTCCGCGGCGCGCGAGGAGATGGGGCTGATGTTGGAGGCGATGACGGCCGCAGTTCGGAGATCCGGCACTAACATATTGGAATCCTCCCCTTTATCTCCTTCAACCCAGTGCCAGTCGAGGCGAGCGGCCATGGCGTGCTGGCTCCAGCGCCGGGACGCCTAGGCGTCGCCTTAATAACATTGGTCATGTACCTTGTACATGAGAGTAACTACCGTCAGAAGGGGCTAGACGACATGGCTTGAAGGAGAAAGTGCTAAGAGAACAAAGGCGCTCTGTAGGGAGGAGAGGATCCGGTAGAGATATTGGACTAGAAGGGAACTTCTTAATTCATTATTGCTTAATGTGTCAAAAGACTACCGCATGCTCTTATAGAAGCCGGCCCTAATAAATCAGCTAACCAACTAACTAATTGATAAGATCCTCTTAAATTACTTGATAACAACTAAGATAAGATAATGCCATCCCCTCCTGATGTGTTGACGTGTTGCTGCTGCCACCTTGCATGCATGGACGTGCTGGCCGGCCGCAAGGCCTCTTGACGTGCTGCACCTAGAGACTAGGCAGGCCCATGTCCATGACACAACCAATCAAAATATTGAAATTTCTCATTGCTTGAGCTTTGAGATCAAACAAGAGCAATTGAAGAGCAGTATTTCTTTTTCATTTTGCACAAAAGCATAAATACCTCATCAGCTGTACTTTCAAACAATCTTAAAATCACAACAACTATTTAAGGACGAGGAAAAGCTAGCTCCAAACTTTTGATGGCTTATTCCAATAAATGCTATTTTCATTTGATTCTTACACCACTCCAGAGAATGAAGACCTTTCTGTTCCTGTAACATTATTGTGTCATAACCTGCAAACTTGCTCCAGTCACCTGAGTATTTATGCTCCTCTTCATAAATTGTAAACCAACAATTTCCTCAGTTATCTCTTATCATTTATCCACTGTCATAGGTAGCATTAATGAGGGGGGCCAAACATAGAAAACTTCTTGAAATGGATTTTCCTCGCAATCTCCTGTTCCTAGGCATTAATTATTGTATCTGAGCTATTTACCACATACTTCCACTTCAAATTGGTACCATACTTGCTATTAAGATTTCTTGAAGCCATAAAACACGATGGGACCCCCATTTAAGAGCTATGTATCCCATACGTTCCCAAAAAGCTTGAATTTGTTCTGTCTAGAAAATTCAGATTCTGACTATCAATCTGAATCATATTAAATTTCTTACAATAAGACCTTTACCAGAAAGTATAATTATTTTTTGAAAATATCAAATAGATTCATTAGCAATCTCATATCCCTTGGCAGTATCCTGTTGTATTAATCAGATGTATTTAGCAATCTTCAAATGCCAGTTAAAAGAAAGATTGGATGGTTCAGTGAAATGAGATTAAGCAGGTACCTCAGGTAGGCATCGCTCTCATAGGCATTGCAATGGCAAAGTATAATCCAATCCATGTAATCTAAATGCTACAAATGTTAATGAGTCCTAACAGAAGATAATCTGACTGTTGCATTTCTAGCAGATAGACAAGAACAAACCTAGGAGGAGAAATACTTCAGCGTTAATGAAAGTCAACCAACATTGAAAGAAAAAGAAATAATGAACCCCAATTCTATTCTTTGGGGAGAAAATAGCTGCCAACATGTAGTCCCTGCATAATACCACTAAACTTGTCAAAGTTCGATACCGCACATAGTATTGAATATTGACTAAAGCTACGGATTAAATCTTTTCCATTCCTTGCAGTCCTCCCATCAAAGAAGAAAGTAATCATCTTCCTAGTACTGGAATAGTATTTGTTATCAACAGGAAAGATGGGAAACCACCTTCTGAGAATGACACTTCACCTAAGTACTTGAGCAGATCTCCAAAGAAGTCCAAAGACAGCCTATCTATAATGCCACACCTACTCATAGAATTATACATCCCCAAAGACAGCCTATCTATAATGCCACACCTACTCATAGAATTATACATCCCGGTTCCCGTTTCTAACAACCATTCATGATTAGCAACAAGAACACTTTCTACCATGGACAACAAAGCAAGTGACAACTAAAATTTCCATAAACATGACCAAATGACTGGAGAGAAAACACTAACCTTTAATGATCTAATACTGAATTATGGCAATCAAGATCTAGAAAAAAAAATGCACTCTTGATTTTCGACAGCCTACCCACTCAAACCACGCTTGCTCTCTAACATAGAAACATTGCCCACTACGAAGTTACCGTGAACATTCTCAGAAAACGTCTAAAGATCTAAGACCATTATGCTAATCCAGATCCACTAAAGAGGTAACAGAAACAGGGCAACATGCATAAAAAGCATAAATTTTTCAACACTTTTTCAGAACTGACAGGAAAGCAGTGGTCTTTCGAAAGATCTCACACAATTCAGCAAGCGGGGAATTACGCCAAGTGAAGTTTGCGCTACTTACTATGACGGGAGGTCGGAACTGCTCCTTCTGGTTGTGGTGCAGGACGAAGAGCATGAGCCCGACCACAAGGAAGATACCGACGAGCCACCAGATCCATCCCGGCAGCCGCCGCCGCGACTGGCGCCGGAACTCCGGTGCCCGCCGCCGCATCTCGCCGCCCCGCGCCCTTCCTCAAAGCCTCTCCTAACAAGTCCAACCAAGAACCCCACACACCCGCCTCACCGCCGACGCGCCAAACCCTCCTCCATGGCGCCGAGAACCCCACAAAGGCGCCGCCTTTGCGGCTGATCCAGGGTCCGGACGGATCAAGAACCGATACTCATAACAGCAGGCCGCCCCGTGGAGACGGCGGATTCGGCTCCCACCGCGGATCACTCCCGATCAGAGACGACAGCAACCGCTCCAAGAACCGCGTATACTGGGGAGAGCCAAGAACGCCCGCAGGGAGGGGGTTGGTGAGATCTGGGCAGGGCAGGAGGCGGAATGCGAGGAGGGGGAGAGGTAGGAGGAGGAGGCGGGATTTAGAGAGAGATCTGAGAATGATGAGACAGAGTGAGGGAGAGGGAGAAGACGGGAAGTAGTTCTTCGCCGGCTGACGTAAAGGGAAAGACAGCAAAATGTTTCCTTTCCCGTCATGCGTCTCCATTTCTCTTCTCCCCTCTCCTCCCCAATTCGGGTTTGGAGATGCCAATTCACAACCCGCTGTGCTTCTGCAGCAGCTGTCTGTTGTTCTGCCAAGGTTCAAAATCGAGTTGAGATTTCGAAAATCTCGGCCGAAACTTTGACATTCGATCGAGGCTAAGATTCTATATCTTATAGGATAAAAAAATTGAAACATGTTACGGTGATTTCGGTGAATTTCAATTACGATTTCATCGAGATTTTGACTTTTTTATTATTGGTTTTCATGTTTTTGGACCGACTTTTGCACCAAATTTTTTGTTGAGAATTGTAATGTAAAGCTATGGGGATATACGTTAAAATTTTGCAAAAAAAGATATATACAAATTAAGAGATGGTCAAGGAAGAAGCTAGCGAAGGTGAGAGTGAGTGAGTCCATGTATGTCCAGGAACATCATAGTACAGCAGCACATTGCTAGCACATAACAGAAACTCAGAAGGATAGAGTAGAACAAAACTTCAAACAGAAGTATCAGGCTGCTCAACAGATCCATCATAACTTGCCACAAGCATCTATAGAACAAAAAAATCACATCACAACAATGACCAACTGCATTGCTAGGCAAGAACATATTATAAGATTTTACTATCTGTATACATAGATTTTACTATCATGCCAGAGTTGAACCCTCTAGCAGAATTGGATTTTACTACTATATAGGCTACTGAACCCTCTGATAAGATAGTAAAATCTATATATACGGATAGTAAAATCTGATTCATACGGCATTTTTAGGTCTTTTATGAGCAAATACTTAGTATTTTAAATTCAAACGGATTGAAAGTAAATATTTACATGATTTTTTTATATTTTTTTCTAATTTTTTTTAGATTCAGAAGACTATTTCATAGGTGGTTGAAAAGGATTTGGATGAATTTTGGTTTTGCTGATCTTGAAATTATGGGATTTCACGAGACTTGGTTCGAAAACTAAATTTGAAACCTTATTCTGTTTAGGTTAATCGCTTTATTTCCGTCCTTAATTAACTCGAAGAAAATTAGCCGTGCAGGTTATTGACAACTTACGAGTGCATTGCGTAAGGCTGTCTTGTTGTGAATGTGATGATTACAGTAAGTTCGATATGGATTATAATTGAAACTAACGCGCCTTCCGAGACTCCTGTGATGCGGGGCTGCCAGGTGCCAGCAGATGCTTTTTCTTTCTTTATTGCACTCGGGTGTGGGCGTACTGGAGACTGTGTCGATTTACTTTGTTTGTACAATCTTTCACGTTATTAAGTGTTTAATCTTTTAGAGCATGTTTATATATAGAGAGAGCATCAATGTTTTCCCTCCTAATACAAGTTGCACAAATCTTAAAGCAAGCGAAGGGTTAAGTAATCACCATCTACCCTTCATTCATGCTTTAATATTTGTGCAACTGTAGAAAAAAAAGTATGGAAGCACCTCTCATATATATATTATATAAGATTGGAGTGAAATCGAGAAAGTTACAAGAGAAAATGATTTAGATATCTCTACTTAATTATTTTGTAAGATGAGAGACAATAGTTTGTGTGTGGTGGTAATGAATAAATACATGTAGTTGAGAGAGAATAAATAGGAATATAGTAGGAAAAACCTTATTAAATCTACATACAATATCTATATTTTTAAACAAGATCATTCAAGCTGTAGTCCTTATATTTCTGAACGGAGGGAGTACCACATTATTATTTTTTGTTTGGTATAAGGATGCACATAACACACGTTCACATAGACGCGTATTTATCCTATACACGCTAGGAAATTTTGTAGATCCTCAGAGTCTCTAATTAACTTTCTTAGTAAGACACATGTGTATGTAACCGTTCTAATTTCTCTACTACTTCTAATTAGGAGTTGGTGATAGTGGTCCGTTCTCCTCTAGAGTATCTGATTCGTTAGATCTGACATTAACGACTGAGATAGAAGAGGATTTAATCATATCATGATGGAAAGATTTTATCATATCTTTTTTGAATAGAAATATTATTTAGCATATCTCTGTTCACATGTCCTTACTATGGAAGGATGTTATTCATATATCTTATAAATGGAAGGATTTTCTCATCATATCCTGCATGGATAGAAGGATTTACTCACTATATTCCATAATACGGGAATTCTATCTCATCATATCTGGAAATGCGTAGATTAAAAGGAAAGAATCACGCAACCAAATCATGTGTCAATCACGAAGATGTCGGGGAGACCTAGCTTCTATCCGCCTGTGTACGCTGCCTTCTGCTTTCATCTATTCCTTCCTGCAAGAGGAAGGCAATAACTTTCTCCTCCTTCAATAGTAAGGATTGATATCTCTCTACTAATTCTAATTAAGAGTTAGTTGCGATCGTCCGTTCTCTTTCAGAGTACTTGATTCGTTAGATCTAACATGAACGGTTGAGATGGAAGAGGATTTAACCCAATAGTCAAATATCTTTGGAGAAACAAACTTTCTTACTATTGAAACATAACTAAAGTTAGTGTTCTTTGCAAATAATTTTTTTGTCGTAAATTGAGTTTTCGTTGCAACGCACGGGCACATGACTAGTAATATATAAGGTGAGACACGTGAGTTGATCCTCATGATCGAACTCGCGAAGTTGTGTCTAGCCCACCTCTCTCGACCAAACGAGCAAACGCTCGCCCTCATGTTACCGCGCGCATTAGGTTAACGATGCAAGATTTGCATATTATACACCTTGAGCCAAGCATGTATGCTTTTTGTTATTGGGTTAATGGTATTGCTACATCCTACTTTCACAAGGTGTTAAAAATGGCAGAGGAGTTTAATAAAAGAGAGAATAGAAAGTACAATAACATGTGAATGCATGATGGGGCGTTACAGCTTAGCTAGCAAAGGTGTGCATTTTCAATACACTTATTAATTGTGCATGATTTAGCAAAGCTGTCTCGTTTACTCTTGACATATATTTCATTACTTTCCTGGTTTTGATTTACCAAGTTCAAGGTCTATCATTAAATGCTAAACCATAGGCTAAGGCTTAAATTTTAGTACTACAAATAGCATCCTTGTAGAGAGATGGATTATTAGTTTTCCTTCATGATAGAAGAGATTAACTATTAAGATCCGATGCACATGTCATGTTTCAAATATGGGGAAAACACATATGCCCCTTAGTAAAGTCCAAAACTACTAGTTATATATTTATGTCAATAAGGGCAATTTCTTATTTGCTAGTGTAAATTTTTACTATCCTAGATAGACCATCTCTCAGGCTCTACATATTAGTGAGTTGATATATCCGGGATTTATGTAATTTGCAATAGTATACAAAAAAAATTCACTATCAATATGATTCCTCGTTGCACTATGTACACACTGAGTTTCGCCCATAGTTCAAAATCCCGGTGAAATTTCGTCTGAGATTTTGGATTTTGGCCGAGGATGAGATGTAAGCTCAGGCTCCATTAGTTTTGGTGATTGGTTTAATATTAATGTTTAATCATTGTTTAATGACAAATCTAATCATTATGAGACTAACATGTTTATTAAGCTATATTCTTATTAGTCTCATAATTGGATGGAAATGGAAAAACCTAAGGTATGCACTTGTATTCACTTTATTATTTTAATGCATACTTAGGATTCAAGTTAAAATATGAACTCAAATATGTGCATTATGTTTCTAATTCATATATTACATGAATGCACACATCTAGGGGGAGTTTATAATTTAACTTGTTGTTTCAATAGTATTGATCCATGTCTTATTACTAAATAACATATAAAGGATCAAGACTTTGAAACAATCGTTTGAGTATATATAACTTGTGTAGTTGTAGTATACTCATGCAAATATAAAATAAACTCATATGCAATCTAAGATTGGTTATGTGCATATTGGTTCCGCGTTCAATTATCTATATGCACATATCAAAAGGAGTTTATTCTATAGTTGATGGTTTAAATGTATTGATCCTATTTCCATCACTCAAACATATATGGATAATTACTAACCATCATATTGAGTATATGAAACTTGTGTAGTTATATATATATACTCATATCAATTTAAATGAAATTTAAATTGAGTTCGATTGTCCTTCAATCAATAAAAGGACATTTCATCATGTGTTGATGGTCTTCTTTGTTGATTAAAGACAAGCGAAAAGTTCTTGAGTATAATGAAGCATTAGTTGCATCAAAGTACTCAAGACAATAATTAATCATTCAAATTGATTTGGGTTGTGCTCAATCGATCTTGGAGGCATCCATTATGTGTTAATGGAGTGGGATGATGATTGAGACAACCGTATTTGTTGGACTAACATCTTCCATGAGTTGTGAAGTAGGTTGAGTCCAAGAAAATGAAGAATCGGGAACGAAAAGTCATCATGTGTTGATGAGCTTCAAGAGGTAATCTCGAAGTGAAGAGAAGAGCTAGAAGGTTCATCATGTGTTGATGAACAAGATGAAGAAGATGTGATCCTGGAGAGAAGATGATTGGATATCATAAAAGCTCCAAGTGGATCGCTAGAGGCAAAGGTATAACTAGCTAAGGCTAAGGATGTGTTCCTAATCTTTTACCGGTCTCGGTGTTTGGATGGGAGACCGGATTGCTAGTTAGGTGCCATACTATTAAGAGGGGTTGAGTCTTTTAGCTTGAGCTTCATCATGTGTTGATGAACTCAATCCGGTTCACTCTAGCTCACTCTCTTATTTGGATTTTGCATGGAGCTAACCATTTGGCATGTGTTGCAAATGGGTGAAGCTCGTGCGTTGGATTTTGTATGAACTAAGTATTTGCATGTTTTGCAAATAAGAGTGCTCATGCTTGCATCTTATTTGATTTGGTTATTGTTTGGAGCTAAGTTTTGCATGTGTTGCAAAAGGATAGAACTCAAGCAAATTTGGTTTAAAGTGTTTGCTTGAAGCTAGAGATTTGCATGTGTTGCAAATAGAGAGCTCATGCACTTGAGTTTGAATTGGTGATTGCATGAAGCTAGAGATTTGCATGTGTTGCAAATAGAGAGCTCATGCACTTGAGTTTGATTGGTTGTTTGCATGGTGCTAGAGATTTGCATGTGTTGTAAATAGAGAGCTCATGCACTTGAGTTTGATTGGTTGTTTGCATGGTGTTAGAGATTTACATGTGTTGCAAATATAGAGCTCATACTTTGGTGTTTTAGTTTGTGATTGGATCATGTATTGATCATCACAAGACTAAGCTTGGATTGTGCTTTGAGTTTGCAAAATGTGTTTTTGCAAAATGTTGAATGGATTTGTTATTTGCAAATGTGTTTTGCAAATAAGCTGGAAGTTATGATTTCAATCCTAGAGCATGTGTTGGCATTTGCAAATGTGTTTTGCAAAGTGTCGGGATCATGTGTTGATCCTTACATGACTAAGAGGATTGATCTTATTGGTTCATGGTTTATTTGCGAATGTGTTTTGCAAATAAGTTGGAGTTGTTAATTTGCAAATGTGTTTTGCAAATGAACTAGAAGTTATAGGGTTTCGATCCTAGAGCATGTGAATAGGGTTTGCAAATGCGTTTTGTAAATTGACTTGATCATGTGTTGATCATCACATGGCTAAGAGGATTGATCTCATAAGTTCTTGGTTTATTTGCAAATGTGTCTTGCAAATAAGTTGTGCTTAATGCGATTCTTTGGAGTATATGACTAACATGTGCAAATGTGTTTTGCATAGTGTTGTGATCATGTGTTGATCCTCACATAGCTCAAAGAATAAATCTTTAATGGTCTGGAGAAAAGTTTTTGGTGAAAAACTTGTTTTTCCTTGTGTGCCCAATGAGGTAAGACTACCGACCATGTAGGTGCAGATCGCTGCAGATGGGGGCGCAAGACGCCCACATGGCCGGTAGTTATAATCCGCAGAAGAGTTTCGGTCAGAATCAAGCGGCACTACCGCTCCTTGGGAGCGGTACTGCCTCTTGGCCGGCACTACCGATCCCAGTTGGGTGGTAGTGCCGGGCCTCTGTAGCCAACAGCTAGTTTCGGCTGGATTTCTACCGTTGAGGTCAAGGCCGGCACTACCGGCCCCAGTTGGGTGGTAGTGCCGGGCCTTGCTGAGTTTTTTCGGTTTTGCCCCCAAACGGCTACTTTTCCTTGTGAGGCTATAAAATGAGGCCTTGGGGCATTGGCTGGGTGCTGGTGTCATTGTGAGTTGTGGGGGAGTTGTGTGCATGTGTTGCACCCTCACATTTGCTTTTTGAGCTAAGAGTGAGCCCTAATTGCATGTGTTGCAATTAGGAGTGGATTGAGAGCCTCTTGTGCATGTGTTGCACTTGAGGAGGATCCTAGTGCATGTATTGCACTTAGGAGGTCACCGAAGTGCATGTGTTGCGCTAAGTGAAGTTCAAGCGGAAGGGCTTGACTTGTTACTCTTGGTGTTTGCCAACACCTAGACGGCGTAGCGACGTCATGCGCGGGAGCTCTCAACGGAGGTTGTGAGAAGCCCCGGCAAAGTTTGTGAAGGTTGGAGCTCGCCTACCCGGAAGGGAAAAGGAGCTACCACTAGTGGATTCGAGGTGGGTGCTCAATTCGTGGAGTCGGTCCAATGTGTTTGGGCTAACCTCAACGTGGATTAGGGGAGACTGGCAAGTCTCCAAACACCACGGTAAAAAGTATCGTGTCTCTTGTGCTTGCATTGTGTTTGTTATTTATGTTCAAGCAATTTATATTCATAGAATTAAATTGATTGATTGCTTATCTTTAGAATTGCATATTCTTGTTAGAGACATAATTAGTTAGTGCACATAGTGAGCCTAGTTGTTTTAGGCTTTAATTGTCAAAACCTTAGTTTATAGCTTCCGCATTAATAATTGTTAAGGTTTTGGCATAAGGATAATTAGGGGTGAATTGCTTTGTAAAATTTAGTAGAGAGATTTTTAAAAGCCGCCTATTCACCCCCCTCTAGTCGGCATCCTCGACCTTACATGAGATTCAAAATCCTGGCCAGATAATTTTTTTAAAAAAAATCAAATTGCTACAGTATTTTCAGAAAATTTCGTCAAATTTTATCGAAATCTCGGTATTTTGACCGTATTTTAACTTTGGAGGACCGGATATGGGTCAATAACTCTTAAGAATGTCATCTTCCATGAATATTTGTTGAAAAAACGAATTTTTGAGACGTTTTATAAAAATAGTAGAAACACTTTTAGATTTTTATAAAATTGTAGAGGCTTGATCATGCTATGAAAAATTTATGGTACCATCCCTAATAGTCTAGAATCATAAAAAAAATTCAAAATAATTGAACTTCATTTGTTATATTTAAAAATTTAAAAATAGAATGAATATAACTAAGACAGTAACCACGTCAGAATTTTACATCTTCGCTCAAGTGTGATCATGATCCAAAATTTTTAGGAAAGCTTAATAATTGCCTCATAACCCTTCTCTAAAAGTTTCAAAAATTTTAATCTTGTTTTGGTTGCTCAATCAAATCTATAGAAGCAATACATATAGCACTGTAAGGCTTTTACCAGGATAGTAGCACCATCATAATTTTTGAAACTTCCTCAAGCTTAGTAATCATTTGAAAATTTTATGGAAAAATTAGTAATACATCATAACCATCCACAAAAATTTTCAAAATTTTCTAACATAGTTTGAACCATTGTTCATTCAGTTGAAATTTACTGGTCAACCTTCAGTAGAACTTTCTGAATTTTTGAAAATTTCCTTAGGCTTGATCATCATATAAAAATTTTATGAAAAAATTATTGATACGTCAGGACTATCCAAAAAATGTTCAAAATTTTCTAACATGGTTTGCACCATTTTGCATTCAGTTAAAATTTGCTAGTCAGCCTTTTAAAAGGACAGTAGCATTGTCAGAATTTTTCAAATATTCTCAGGCTTTAGAATCATCTAAAATTTTTATGGGAACATTACTGATGTGTTACTACCATCCAAAAAAAGTTTCAAAATGTTTTAACATTGTTTCAACTATTTTTCACTCAGTTGGATTTTGCCAAGATTTCGTCAATTTCGGTAATTTTGGCCGAAATTTTAGAAATTTGTTTCACAAAATCTGGATTTCAATTTTTTTTAAAAAAATTTGGTTGTATTTCGTCCGAAATTCTGAGATTTCGCCGAAAGCTCAAATTCCGCCCACCTCCGAGATGTGAACTGAGAACGAAATTTCAAACCCTGGTTTCGCCCCCTTTTGAGCATAATGTGTTGCAGTTAATTGTCAAGTGAATTCGTGATTAGAACAACTATTTTTTATATAAAAAAAGACCATCAAATTTTGCAGATCAAAGTGAAGAAAAAATGTCAAAAATCATTAAGTTCTTATCATCAAGAGTAACAAGGGTAGAATGTTTCGATGCATTAGTAGAAATTTGAGAATTTTTATGTAGGGATGTTTTCGAAACCAAGAGTAGAAGTCTTATCATTCATTTCAAGAATAAGATTATAAAAAACCATCCCCAAAACAGACACACCTTAAACATCCACACCTATCTCGAGAGGAGAGTCACCAACACCGAAAAGAGTCCCAAACCAAACTCCTACCAAAACACCACAAACAGACACCTCATCTATGGGGGATGTTTTATGACTTTCTTTTAGAATGATAGCATTATTATTCTACATTTATGTGAAAGCAGTTCTCTGCATTAAATACTCCCTTGGGTAACAAAAGAATATCATTTTGGACATCGATACACTACTCCAAGATGCAACTTTGATAATTAATTTCTATTGTAATAGAATTATAAAATATAATAAAATTATACTTTTACGTAAGTTCTCTCGAGACAAATCTCTACATATACCATTTTCATGTGTTCAATCTAAATATTGAAAAAGATATTGATATACAAAGTTTAGAAAGTCTGACTATAAATACCTCAAAACGATATTCTTTTGTGCATGGAGGGAGTAATAAACATTCACACTAGTTTGGACATGCAAGGAATTGAAATCTTTTTCTTTATTATGTCTTCAAAAACAAAAGAAAAACACATGCAAATTAACATTCAGTTAACAATCCCCTTCGAGTTTTTATTGGAGACGAACATCCCAAGAAAACTATAAAAGAATATCAAACAATAATTAACTACTCCCTTTGTTTCATGCGAAGATAGCTGTTATGCACGGGCACTCCCAATGCTCCTACGTCAGCTGTTTTTATAGCATGCCACGTAGGATAGAAGCTGAGGTGAAGTGTAAATTAAGAGAGAGAGGGGGGGAAGCTGTATCTCCTTAGAGATATAGCTTGGGCACGAAATCTGATCAACAAGATACAACAAAAATTTGTATTGAGAAGGACAATTGTATCTAACAACATTGTTTCTTGAGCCACTGCATTAAATTGTGCCATGACCTCATGGCCACCATGGATGCCGATGGCAATTGCATAGTTGAGCGCCTCATCCCCACGCTGCATCTCCTCGGGACATGCCGCCGCGACTTTGCTATCGACTAGGTGCAGCTCGCTAAGGCCTTCCACACCATCGACCATGATGATGGCCTCACCAAGATTGAGATCAGCATGATACACCCGCATGCTCACCCTACTCCTAGCCACAGTGGACGAGATCCACACCTTCGTTGCTACCATGGACATCGATGGTAATGGCTTCCTCTCTCGCACCACTGCTCATCGGGACATGCTGCACCACCCCCACTGTCATGAAATCGCCCTACCTTGCCTTCATCACCATCATGGACGCAGATGGCAACGGCCTTCTCTCCCATATTGCTACCTCCTTCATCACCATCATGCTATCGCCTCATCCTTCCCTGTTTCTCTGCACTGCCATGGCTCTCAGATCTAGGTCTACTGTTGCAGATCTGGCCGAATTTAAGAGGAGGCAATGGGGGGAGGGGAGAGGCAGAGGTGGAGGAGACGTGGCCACACGGGGAGGTGAGATGAGTTTAGCGCCTAGCGCTGGTAGGGTAGTAACTTGGGAGGAGAGGGGGAGAGAGAGAGGGAACATGAGAGAAGGGGTAGAGAGGGGGAACGTGGGAGGAAATAAATATTTATTATTTGTGTTAGAGATAAATTAATATCTTAATTTACCATATCTTTTGGTTTTATTAAAATAGATAGTTAGTTCAAGTCTGCTACAACTCGCTCTTTTCTAACCCTAACAAGTGGTATCAGAGCTAAGTTGCCTTCATCGATCCGCATGGGATTGATTTTAAGCTCCTCCTCCGCGTCTCAGCTCTGGCTATCATCGTCATCTACCCCAGGTACATCTCCCACTTTGTTGCAGGGTTGTACGGCAACGAGGACGTCACCATCCGGCTCCGCGCTGGCCGCCTGATCCCGCGTGTGCCATATCTAAGCTAAGGTTTAGGGTTTAGCGTATCGTTCGTTGACGCCGACACACCGATCAAGCTGGCCGACTACTACAACATCAGCGGCGTGTTCTGGCTCGACAGCATCCAGGACTCGCCGGCCGCTGGCTTTGGCACCATCCGCATCCACAACCGACCACTGATCCCCGTCACCTTCCCCTAATGGCATCCTGATTAACGGCAAGGATTTTGATGTTGCTGCTTCCTGATGCTTGCTACCACGTGATGGTATGGTTGCCGCTGCATGCATGTATCTTGCGTTGTCATTGCTGTTTCTGCAGAGCTGTTGCAATTTTTTTTAGTGATTCGATGGTCGTCGCGTGATTTGGAACGCGAGATGATGTTGTTGTTCATTTGTGTTGGTTAATTCGCTGGATCATTGATCTGCTAAGTCCATGTTAGCTTAATCCTAGAAGATTGGGTCATCCGTATCATGTGATTGAATCAGGTCATCTATTTGGTTGGCTTCTACCAGATGACCAAGCTGGCCATTATATATCCTTCACCGTGCTCTTGGAAACCATCTTTCTGAGCAAGAAGTTCAGCAAGAGCATCAAGGCATCTCCCATGGTCAAGGCATCTCTCATGGTCCTCCTCCTGGGAGTTAGCTGAGGAGACAACTGATTCGTCATCGGGGACTTTTGTGAGATTGAGGATGTCGACTAGAGAGGGGGGGGGGATAGGCGACTTTAAAAATTTCTTCTACGATTAATTCAAATCTCACCTAAGTACCCTTATATCAAAACCTAAATAATAATAGATGCGGAAACGATAAACTAAGGTTTTGACAATTAAAGCCTAAGGTAACTTAAACCATATTTTGCAAAAACTCATTTTGCAAACATAAAGCATAAACCTATCTTAACCTTTACGATGATCAACACATGATCAAGTCACAAGCTAAGACTCCAATGCATGAGCTCTTTATTTGCAACACATGAAAATATCTAGCTCCATACAAATAACCACTTAAACCAACTTGCATAAGCTATCTCCCTTTGGCAACACATGCAAATCCATAGCTCTATGCAAAAACCAAATCAAGATTCAATAAAAAGCAAGCATGAGCTTCCTTATTTGCAACATATGCAAATACTTAGTTCATGCAAGAACCAACCAAGAGAGTAAGCTAGAGTGAATCGGATTGAGTTCATCAACACATGATGAAGATCAAGCTATAAAACTCGACCCCTCCCCTCTTAATAGTACGACAACCTATACTAGCAACCTGTTCTTCTATCCAAACACCGAGACCGGTAAAAAACTACGAACACATCCTTAGCCTTAACTAGTTATACATTTGCCTCTCGCAACCACTTGGAGCTTTCATGATGACCGATCATCTTCTCTCTAAGTCGGGATCTTCATCTTGATGCTCATCAACAAATGATGACGCACTTGTCCCATTTATCCATCTCGACCTTGGACTTAACCTATTTCAAACTCATTGAAAGTTTTAGTCCAAAACACATGGTTGTCTCAATCATCAATGCACTCCATTAACACATAATGGATGCTCCCAAGATCCTTTGATCTTTTCCTTTGATGATTGACCACAACCCAAAGACAATTGATTGAAAGATTAATTTTGTCTTGAGTATACTAATTCAACTAATGCTTCATATACTCAAGAACTTTCGATTGCCCTAGAATCAGCAAAGTGAACCATCAACACATGATTAGTCCTTTGTTGATTGAATGGCAACCGAATACAATTTAAATTGAATTTAAATTATCATGAGTATATATTAACTAAACATGTTTCATATACTCAATTGATGGAATCTAAAAGTAATGATCTAATTTATATGGAGAGGTGGAAAAGGATCAATACTCTTAAGACCGTTAATTATAGAATAAACTCCGTTAAATGTGTGCATACAAATAATTGAACTTGAATCAATACGCACAAATTCAATTCTTGATTGCTTTGGAGTTTATCCTATATTGCCATAAGTATACTACAACTACACAAGTTAGATATACTCAAGGGGTTGTTTCAAAGTAATGATCCTTGAAATTTGTAGCAAGATGAAATGGATCAATACTATTGAAACATCAAGATAAAACATGATCTCCCCCTAAATATGTGCATTCATGTATATATAGAATTGAAAACATTATGCACATTTTAGGGTGTGTTTGGTAGGGCTCCAGCTCCACCAGATCCGTGAATCTGGTGGAGTTGGGTATTCCTAGCTCCACCAGATTCGTGAAGCTGGATCTGTGAGTATATTAAAAGTATTTAGATGGATCATCTTTTCAAATTTTAGACCAAAAACATAAACTTAATTCACTTTATTTTAGTCTACAAGTTTCAGATCTCAGGTGAAGCTGGGATCTGGAGCTCTACCAAACAGACCCTTAAGATTGAAACTACGGTAGAGTTCATCTTTTATCTTGAATCTAAGTTATGCATCTAGAAATAATGGAGTTGTATTTGATGTATACTTTTGGGATTTTCATTTTTGAATGAAATAAGACTAATCAAAGATATACTTAATAAAAGAGTTAGTCTCATATTTGGATTTATCAATATGATCATAAATATTATATCCAAGGAATGCAACAAGATATGATAATATGAATTAGAATGCATATATTTGATATTTCCATCCTTTTCATCCAAAAGAGACTAATAAGAGTTAAGCTCAACAAAAGAGTTGGTCTCATAAAAAGATTTGTCATTAATTAACAATTAAGACTAATCAATATTATAATTATCAAAAGAGTTAGTCTTAATATTAGATTTGTCATTAACACCAAGACCAACTTAATGGAGCTTGAACATTCAACTTTGAAAAAAAAATGTCAGTTGAGGAGACAACTAGATTTGGTGTTTCATCACTGTTAATTTGGTGTTTACTCACCGTTTGAATGCGTTGCAATTTGAATCGCTTGCGCGACCATTATAGAGGTTTTGGCAACGTTAATTTGGAATTTGATGACACCCTGTTGGTAGCATTATACTCTTCGGAGTTTTACTAGTGAAAGTTTTGCTTCAATATTAGTTTGAGATGAAGTTTTGAAGTGCAAGAAGGAGTTTTCTTTTGTGTGGATACTACAACATTGTTTTGTTGTCTTTGCTCGATATGAGGGGTCTACTGTAATTTATACTCCATTAATTCCACGAGAGTTTTTCTTCATCTTTACATTTTTGCAGGAGTGGTTTCAACCATATCATGAAATCTCAGTAGTCAATTTGACGTACGTGATGACTACACGTGCAAGTTATTCTTTCAATGAGTTTTGTTTGCCGAATTTTATATTCCAGGTGGAGCATATCAAAAGTCTATGACATGAGTTCTTCACTATCTACCAAGCGCCACATATGATGTCTTGGCTTATGCTATTTGATGATTGAGCATTTGTTTTAGGAGGTTAGTTGCACAGACTCAGACTTTATTGGGGTTATGAATCATTGAAGATACAGATTACTTCATCTGCTTTATTGATAGCTTTGTGTTTTTGATTGACTGTTCTAGTCTCTCTCTCGACATACTAGTGGTTCAATCTTGCTTCATGAGAAGCGTTTGAATAAGACTGTTCTAGTCTTTGTCTTTTACACTACAAGTGTTTCGATTGATTATTCCAGTCTTTCTTATTCAGTAGTCTTTTCGACTTTTAATGCACTTGGTATTTATGGTGCTTAATTACCCTTCAGGGTTTTCTGAAAATAATTTCATTATGAATTTTCAGTTAAGGGGAGGTTTGTTAGAGATAAATCAATATCTCATGATGAGGATATCACTACTACGGATACGACAACACCTGGTTGGACCAACACCAACATGTCATCAATGGGCCAAGAAGAGAGAGATCAAATCCATCACGTTTTGGAATCCAATTCGGCCTCCGGATACTAGACTGAAGTAAAACGAGCATAACTTTTGTATACGGTGTCCGATTGGAGAGTTCTTGAACTTGATTGAAAGCTTACAACGAGACCTGTTCAATAGGTCTAGTATCAGCCCTAGATTCATCATGGATAGGTCGAAATCAATGAAACAATGTACTACAACACTGTTTTGGGCTGTTTCGGGCCATGTAAACGTGTGGGGGCCCAAGCCCAAGTTGTGTGCACTCCTTGGCTGCACACAACCCTAGGACGACTCTCTCATATCCCTCTTTCTTATATACTCAGTAGCCGCCGCTTTAGACACTTGGGTTTTTGTTGAGCATAGTTTTAGCCTAGGGCCAAACTACATTATCCACTAGACGTGTTGAACGATCGCCTTTTGAGACTTCTTCACAAAACCCCACCTTCCTTTGTGATCTATTTTGTCGTGATCCTCAATTCTTATTTGTAATTTTAGATTGCTTTTACTATCGTTCTTGCTTGTTCTTCGGTTGCTTGCAGGAATTGAACCTCGTGTTCAGGTTGATCGTGCCCACGGCAAGATCAATAACCCTACAGAGTTGGTTTAGCGATTGCTAAGGCGTATCGTCGTCGTACGTTGTAGTCGAATCGTTTAGCGATTGCTAAGGCGCATCGTCGTCGTATGTTGTAGTCGAATCGTCAAAGTCAGTTTCACCAAATCGATAGTTATCGTTCTCATCGAAAGATCGGGACACAATCTTACATCAAGTGGTATCAGAGCGCCCGCCAGGTTGCTCGGTGAGAGATTCAGTACCTTAGATTAGTTTTTGTTTTCTATCCTAAATTGAAAATTACTCCACAAAAATTCAACCTTTAGATTCAATCTGGTATTTTTGTGAGTTTTGTTAGGTTTTGATCCATTAGAGTCCTTGTTTTAGTTGTTGATCGTTTTTCCTTCACTTAGCTTTTCTTTCAATATGTCCAGTACTTTGTTTTGTTCATAACTTTCGCATACAAGCTCGTATTCTAGTGTTCTTGTACTTTCCTGAAACCTGGGAACGAGCTCTACAAAAACCTAGTTGGGCACGGACTCTAATTCCGTATTCAAGTCAGTTTAATCTGGACGTCAAAGTTGGTGAAGAAAGTTATACTTCCAATCCAGATCGGTTCGGTATTTTGATCATAGTTCTCATGTCCAAACTCCGATTGAGAAGTTTTTATACTTTCCTGAATCCTTAAAGAGTCCTCTACAAAAATATTTTTGGGTGTCCTTTGTGGTTCAAACTCTTTCAAACCGAATTTGATCAGATCCGCTGAATTTAGGTCAATTCTGTGCACCTCGGTGTTTTGGCTATAACTTCTATATACGACCTCCAAATTGTGTGTTCGTATACTTGATATAAAGAATAGAACATTACCTTCAATTTATTACATTGTAAGCAAACTAGATTCGGTTAATTTCATACTTTAATTGTGGTGACAATTTTACTGCACTGTTTTGGTCGAATTTGCGTTTCTTGCTTCAATTCATGTCCTAGCTTTGTTTCTTTGAGTTGGTTCAGTCCAATAGCATCCACAATCCATAAAACTCCAAAAATATCAGTACACATACCTTTGAGAACCAATTCATCCTTTGCGAATACTTTGATCCCAATTGAGACTAGCTATTTGATATTACTTAGGGTTGCTCTACTTGATATATTGTATAATCTTGAATTATCATATCATACTATCTAGTGATATCGAGTTAGGGATTCCAAAACTTTGTTCATATTAGTGTTGGCCGAAAGTCACCAAAAGAAATAAAAGAGAAAGAAAGAGCCAAAAGGCAAAAAAAGAAAGAAAAAGAAAAAAAGAAAGAAAAAGAAAATGAAAAGAAAAGAAAACAGAATAGTGGCTGGCAACACTACATTGAGCAAAACCCTAATTTGTGTTCATTATTTTCAGATTGTGCAATTGTATTAATTAGTGAGCAATCTTGTGCCCTTTTACCTTTTCTGAAGCAATTAGTTAGCGTCTCTCCATAACTTATGCAACATGAGCTTTGGTGCTGAAATTATTCTTATTTAGCTCATTCCATTGGTTGCATTAAGTTCCATCTTCTTTGCGTGTGAGTTGTCTTGAAATTCGCTTATATCTTTGAGATTGGCAACTAAGATTTGTGAATTCTAATTTGGGTAATTACTTATCATTACAATAACTAGAATTATCAGATTGTATAGAAAATAAGTATAGCCTACCTAGCTCTATATATTCTACGCTTATACGTTTGTTCGGTCTCTTGGTAATCGCTTTATCCAAGCTTGGGAGAACTTTTGACACCGCTAACGGTCGACAACACCTGTTGCACGGTAAGAATTTGTAAGAGCTTTGATTAAAGCTTGAGAGTTGAGCGACTTTTCACCATATCCTAGTAGTTGGTAGGGACATATCCTTGTGATTTGTTTCTTGTCTTCACTAACAATGACAGGTTCTCACCATCGTAGTACTTGGGCCAACAGCATCCTAGGATAAAAGATAGTCCACACTCCGAGATACGAAGAGCGTAAGAGCATAGCTTCACTACCACGAGAGGTACGACGGCATAGCACATGTATCAAAAATAAGTTCACCGTACCCATTTTTTGTGTTAAATATGATCCTGAAGCTTATCTTACTTGGGAATTAGCTGTAGAACAATCATTTGATAAACATGGAATTCCTGAGCACGATAAGGTTAGGGTTGTTACTAGTGGATGTACTGATTTTGCTGCTCTTTGGTGGAATGATTATATGAATAAAAATCAAGACATCCATAGCACATGGATTAAATTGAAGAAAATTTTGAGACCTAGATTTGTTTCTTCAAATGTTGCTCGCCAATTACATAATGAATTGCAACGTCTAGAACAAAATAGTAAAACTGTAGATGAGTACTACCAAGAATTTTAGCATAGATCTTTGTGTTGTGGGTTAGAAAAGACCAAAAAGACTCGGATGAACAACTTTTATTCTGGACTAGATTTTGATATTCAGATCATGATATCTTGTAAAGAATTCAATTCAATGTCATGTTGCTTAATCTTTTATGTGAAGCTGAAAGAAAAATTTAGAGAAGACAATCAACCACAGTTCAAGCTCCTATAGAGTTAAATGCTACTCCTGTTGCATGCACTGCACCATACCTTAATGAGAACATACACCCCGAGCATGCGAAAGAAATACCAGAAAATTCGAGTGAAGTAGAAGATAGCATACGTGAGGATGATTCTACTAACATAATCCAATCTACTTCTGTTGTTGCTGTTCCATGTAATATGCAGGTTACTTCTAAAGAAGGGGAGCTACAAGCAGAAAAACCTGCGTTATCAAGTGAAAGTTTTGAGGTACATACTTCTTCTGAGGAGGACGTTAATGACTATGGTACAGATATGATTTTACAGCAAGAAAAGGGAGCAAATTTATGAGTATATTCCTGATGTACTTACTTCAAGTGACTTACCACCTTGTGCCATAATTGTATAACCATGTGATGAATTGCATGCTTATAATTTTGATCATGTGGTGTTGATTATGCATAAGGAAGTGATAGCTAGAATATCCCCTGCCACTGTGTAGTGCTATATCATGTTGAATCAGCCTGTTAGCTTCAATTATGCTATGGATAAGATTTCTGAAATTTCAACTCTTAAATTCTTTATCTAGCACATATGTCTATTGTTTTAAATTTAATTTATTTGGAGATTATGGCATAGATGCAAGTTTCTTGTTTATGGAATATGCATAACTTGTGATAAACTTGCTGAATTGAAGTTTGCTATTTTGGGCAATCCTTGTTGTATGCAACAACTTGTTTCATTTGCGGCACCATCAAATTTTACTGATATATGTGATACCCATAGCTTGCTACCTCATTGTTCGAATTTTAGTACATTGACTTGTATTACAAATCAGTATGTCGTAGTTGATGAGAGTAAGCCCATTAAAATTGTGTCACCGTTATTGGTATGGTTTGATATTGATTGCTTACAATCTGATCATATGAATGAGCTGTGCTTGTTGTCAAAACTTGTAGTTTTGCTGATCTATGTTATTGAACGAGGCTTACAAAACATGAGTATTTTTTATCCAAGTACAGGGACAGATATGTGCTTTACTTATATTTGCAAATTAAGTTGCAAACTGAAACATGTTAATATTTATGTTATATGCTTCACTTATAAATTAAATTGCAAAATTTTGAGGAAAGGTGCTCTGCTTAAATCTGATTTCCTCATTTGCTGTTATGTAAATAACATTACGCCAAACCAAAAGAAAAATAAAATATGGGATATATACATATATATTGCGTACACATTGTTCTTTTTGTTGCTTGTTTATTCTCCAACTTGTCCAAAATCGAAGATGGTTTTCCTTCAAGGAGGGGAAAAAGCATCCACGAGTGCTAGTTTTTATTATGCCTTTTTATGCTGAAAAGAAGTGTTGAGCTATATGGATAATTATCAGGTGAATCCTCTAAATATCTTTCTTGTGTATAAAATATATAAAGAGGCGGAGTTACTATTTTATTTAATTAAATGCAGAACTTATATGAGGATGTTTTGTGTTAGGGACGAGCTAAAAGGTGAGCTTGAGTCGAGGACGACTCAAATTTAAAAAGGGGAGGATGATAAGGATATCACTACTACGGATACGACCACACCTGGTTGGACCAATACCAACACGTCATCAATGGGCCAAGAAGAGAGAGATCAAATCCATCACGTTCTGGAATCCAATTCGGCCTCCGGATAACAACCTGAAGTAAAACAAGTATAACTTTTGTATACGGTGTCCGATTAGAGAGTTCTTGAACTTGATTGAAAGCTTACAACGAGACCTTTCCAATAGGTCTGGTCCCAATCCCAGATTCATCGTGGATCAGTCAAAATCAACGAAACAATATACTACAACACTGTTTTGGCCTGTTTCGGACCATGTAAGCGTGTGGGGGCCAAACCAAAATTGTGTGCGCCCCCTTGCTGCACACAACCATAGGACGACCCTCTCATATCCCTCTTTCTTATATACTCAGTGGCCGCCACTTTAGACACTTGGGTTTTTGTTGAGCACAGTTTTAGCCTAGAGCCAAACTATATTGTCAACTAGACGTGTCGAACGACCGCCTTTTGAGACTTCTTCGCAGAACCCCACCTTCCTTTGTGATCTATTTTATCGTGAGCCTCAATTCTTATTTGTAATTTCAGATTGCTTTTACTATCGTTCTTGCTTGTTCTTCGGTTGCTTACAGGAATTGAACCTCGTGTTCAGGTTGATCGTGCCCACGGCAAGATAAATAACCCTACAGAGTTGGTTTAGCGATTGCTAATGCGCATCGTCGTCGTACGTTGTAGTCGGATCTTCAAAGTCAGTTCCACCAAATCGATAGTCATCGTTCTCATCGAAAGATTGGGACACAATCTTACATCATCTCAACTTACCATAACTTTTGGGTTTATCCAAATAGATAGTTAGTCCATGTCTACTATAACTCAGACTTTTTTGGCTATTTAAGTCATATCTCTATACATGTAATCTTTGAACCAGTATAATTGATTGTTTCCCGTGATTTTTTCCCATAAGGTTTTTTCCACATTAAATCGTGTCTCTCGTGTGCTTTGCTCTTTCCTAACCCTAACAATTTTGGTCCACTGAGAGATACTATGCATTGTATCTAATATTATTTCTAAATGACGTGGATGATATTAGTTATGGCTTTGTTGTATCTACACTGGAAGTGCGCTAATAGAAAAGCCCTCTCCGTAATGTTAACCCCAATTGGCTTACATCTCTCGTCAGTGAGCAAAAGCTCCTCGTCGTCTCCATTTTGACACTGTTGTTGGGGCTTAGCTACCGACTAGCAATAATTGATCGTCCACTGGTTCGGATCCCAATTAACCAACCACAACCCGTTGACCTGGCCGGGCTCTGCAGCACAACCAACCCGAGACCCTGAAAATAATTAGTACGCAGCTCGGACTCGATCGGACCTCTCGTACAGTCAGGTGTGGATGAACACCCGCACCCGGGGCTATTTGGTTCAGCTGTAATGCATGCACGCCCACTGATTTTATTATAAGTTTTATGGTGATAACTAGTCTAATTAACAGTAGATGATTTGTTGAGCTAGAAAGCTTTCTAGAGATTAATTGCTCTACACTAGATCAGCTCAGCTCCTGGGTACATTAATATTATTGTTCATTCATTCATCATTCATGCATGGTCATATGGAACTCCTGCGTGCAGTGAAAGAAGCTGCAAGCCTCCAAGGCGGTTGGTTGGGCCAAAAGGATCATACAATTATTAGCCTGGAGAATGATATCTCCATGGATCTGGTTGGCCCCTTCTTGTTTGATCTTCTCCTGTTCTGTTTTGTTTTGTTGAGTATGTTTTATTCTTAACCTTTTGGAGTTAGGATGAGTGGCTTGGCAAATGACAAAAGTTGTGCTGTGCTGTAGGCATGAGATAGGTCACTGCATTGGGTTTCAAGTCTGAATATGTGTCTGCTGAGCTGAACAGGATATATATTTGGTGCGTATTGTCATCTGTTGTCTTGAGTCTTAACCAAGGAATCAGCAAATGTTGTCCACAATAGTCGATAGCAACTGAAAGCCAGCTAGTGCTTGTTTTGAGGTTATTGATAAGAAACAGCTAGGGCCGGACAAACTCAAAATTTGCTTGATTTTGCTAATTGATAAGAAACTGCTAGGTTATTGATATTGTTTTGGCCAGTTTTTAGGTACCTTAATTCTGGAAAGTGATTTTTTTGTTTGATTTGCTAACTGAAAATTACCTATAAATTATTTTCTGTGAATGAAGGATCGTACATGTGTAGTTTCTGGTGACCATTTAATTCCACTAGTGAGAAAATGGGGAAACATCCGAACTGCATATAAAGTTATAAACACCGAAGGTCTAGCTCTGTAATTTCAGGGTGATCACGAAAATACGGGCCACCTGAAAAAAAAAATTAGAGAAAAAAAAGCAAGAAATCGCTACACGTCGGTCGTATAAATCTTCTGTGGTTCAGTCGATTTTGTAACCTTTCAATGTGATTGAAGATTCGTGCACCTTCACCTCCATCCTCATCTTCGGTTCTAGCGAACACCGATGTCCTCGCCTCAACCGAGCATGCGAGAGCTTCGTATGAGGTGCAACTGAGTTGGAGAATATGTACATGGTGGTGCTATGAAGGTGCAGAGGAAGTGAGTAGGAGGGTCACTTATAGAGCGCGCGAGGTTGGCTCGATGTCATCACTTTTCTAGTAGCATGACAAATTAATTTTGTAAATTAGTTAGCAGAGGAGTAACTTTACAGTATAGTATAATAGTAATATATGGTAGACAGTAAAAATCGGATCTAGACAATGATTTATTGAAGATATTTCTACCAGTCTACCACCGAAGGAAGAAGAAATAAATGCCAGCTAATCTCATCCATTTAATCTAAAAGAATGGATTCTATATTAAATCTAGTGTATTGTAAAAGAGCTCTAGAGGATAGGATGGATATAGGGGATGGACTTGGACTATTGGAGAGGACAGATCTGGATAGTTGATCATGATCTGATATGTTGGTTTTAAAAATTCAACCTACTTCTTTAAAAAAGACATTCGACAATGCAGTAGATACAGTCAAAAAGAAATTATGAAGCTAAAGGAAAAAATGTGTTCCACGGACTATGTGTCGGTTGGGCTACTATTAGAACTTTTGGAATACCACACTAACCAAATAAAAATGAAACAACTATTCAATGATTTATGTCAAGATGTGAAGCCTAAAATTGGTCATAAACATGATTAGTCTGTTGCAGCTTGGTCTATCCATCGTACCATTAGAGTAGAGAGACCCAGCAGGTTGTTGGCGGGATCTACTTGCAAGATGCTACCGAACACTTGTTATAGGAGCCCCAGGCATATCCAATAATGGAGCACACATGGCAGGGTATACATCAGATTCCTAGGCTGGGCCAATCAGGTCTTCCTCCAGTTGGTACCTTTCTTGATGCTTTCTCAATCACAAGCCAAAGCAGGCAGGGCATGAAGCCCTGTATAGCGTTTTCCAAACCATCCTCCTCACTGTATATCGGTCCAAAACAAAATAGTAGCTATACATGACCTCTCTCTCAGTCTCTCATCTCATGTTTACAGTCGCCAACAACCAGACATGGCTTTGCCTATGGTTGTCTCGCCAAATTAGAGGTCAGACTGTCTAGACTGATCCAGCCGAGAAATTCAGGCGCACAATCACAATTCTAAAGCGAGGCATTAATTTTCTCTAGCGTTTTCCAAACCATCCTTCTCACCGATGATCCAAAACAGCTACGTATTACCTCCTCTCCGTTCGCCACCAACCGAACATGACATTACCTACGGTAGCGTCGTTCGATTGGAACTCAGACCACCTAGATATGTAGCCGGGAAACTGATGTACACAATTATTCAGTAATTGATTATTATTATTATTTTGCTTACCTATGTTCTGAGTGTTGATGTCATGAACGATAAGTACATATGTTTGAACCAAAACACTCAGGCCCCATCCCAGCCCATCCAACAAGGCCTCAGGGGATATGTGTCTTGTTAAGCGATCAGACAGCAATGATAACAGAAGAAACTGTGGGTGGGAAGTGAATCCTTGACCATAATTCTCAACTTGTTGTCTTGTCTTGAAGAAATGGAATCCAATAGGATAGAAGAGTGCATTGACTGATCACGTATCGGTGTTGAAGTTGGACAGAACATAGCCACACAATCTAAGACATGATAGGTTAGATGAATTTTAGTACTTATCAGCCAAGTCAAGTCTCTTAAAAGGTTTTGGGTTGGCAGTTACAAATGGGCAGCTCTCCTCATCATCCAATAGGCCGATCCAGTGCTGTTCCCAAATGCAAATACTTGAAACAAATCTGGGAAAAGAAGGATCTGTCACGCGGTAGACATGAAAAGTAACAAGCACATGGAAAAGCATGCGAATTGGAGGGTTTGGTGAGCCATGCTTGGGGCACAGCTCCGCATGCATATGAATGCGAATTGGGGTTTGTGGACTGTGGTTATAAAGCTGAAAAGAAAACCATGATGATGGTTGCAGAGCTTCTTTTGTTAGGTTGGGAGTTTGCTTCAAGATTAAGGCCCTTGAGAAATCAAGAAAAAGACTTGATTAAATGGGGGAATGGAAAAGCTTGCATCTTGCCGAATAACAAATGCTCCCTAAATATTGACAAGGGGCCAATATTGCCCATCTTTTTTTATTCTTTTTTGTTTTTGTTTGTCCTTTTGTCCTTTGAGCTGTAAGTATTTGTTGACTTGTATTATGTGTCCACAATAAAAGTTCTTGCCTTTTGTGGACAAAGTGATTCTATATATCAGTGTGAGCCTGTGAGATCTAAGGTCCATACATGTAACTAAAGTACATGGAGGAATTCATCTACAGTTAAAGTTATAACTTCAGTGGTGGTGATCTAATCATGCAATCAAGGGCTCAAGCAAACAGAAAAGACAGGCTCCCTATTTTTTTGTTCATGGTTTCATTAATCTAGAGTGTTGATTTTTTATCCAATGGCCTTCTCGCACAGTAACACAAAAAACATGAACTATTGAACTTTTATTGACTCTAAACTGTAAACCGTAAATAGTTTGATTTTATTGACTGCAAAAGCTTGATTTTACTTGCTAACTCCTAGGATGTTATTTGACCAAAACGAAATATTGCACGATAAAATTGGAGAGATGATTCTAGTTTTGTGTATATAGCTAGCTTTTTTTTAAGGCTTGTGTACAGCTCAAATATAATTGGAAACTTTTAACTGTAGAGTTGAAATGCTATTTAATGGGCCAAAATCTTTTAAAGAAGGCCTTGCCTTTGCAATCTTCAATTTAGTCCACCCAGTTTTGGCCTAATCCAGGCCATTTCCTTTTCTTTCCTTAGCAACATTTCTTTTTTCAAGAGTAAATTTCACAAAACTAAAAGTTTTTTTTACAAACTATAAAAGTACGGATTTTAGCTCTAATTTTACAAAACTATAGATTTTAGGAGAACTTATGTCATAAAACTATAGGTTTTAGAATTGATCGTTTCTTGTAATAGGTCTAACAGTGTAGGCCCACAGGCAGCCTTACACGCCCATATCTTCTGTTTCACTCATCCATGAGGTTACCATGTGTGGCCACACTATCAGACCCATTACAAGAAACAGTTAATTCTGAAACTTGTAGTTTTGTAATACAAATTTTCGTAAAATATGTAGTTTTGTGAAATAGGAGATAAAATCTGTACTTTTCTGATAATATGTGAAAAACCTGTAGTTTTTTAAAATTTACTCTTTTTAACAAAACAATACGTTTTTTAGACTAACAATTCTTGATTTCTAGCTGCGACAAAAGTCCAAATCAAACGAAGACTACATATATTGATTTGGCTGACGCATTTTTCGCATATACACCCAAGTAGCCAACGAAGTCCAAATCACTATCGTAGGATTCATTGAGGTTTTGTATTTAAGCCTTGAAGAACCATAAAGATACGCACTCGATCCAGTCATAAAAGGAAGTCGGTTTTGTGTAATGTACAATCAAAACTTATAAAATTTTAGTTATCAATAATTTTTTGAATATTTAGAATATTCACGTGAATATAATATGTATAGATTTGTCTTGAAAAATACTGTCACAATATTATAATTTTATTATGTTTTATAAATATATTAGACTAGAAATAAGTGACAAAGTTGAAATCTGATGATTAAGTCTATGTCCAAAATGATCTCCTTTTGTGACCGGAAAGTATTAAAAGTGGTGAGATGCTTCTATGCGTTACTTTTTGACAGTGCAACAAATATTAAAATATGGATGAAGTATGGATGATAATTACTTATCCATTCGTTTGTTTTAAAATTTATGCAACTTATATTAAGGACTGATGCGGTTTGTTGGTGCCGATCTTTCGATGAGAAGGATATCTTTAATTTGCAGAGACGACTCTCATGATCCGTCTACCAACCGTACACGACTAATATGCCAATCAATCATTGAACCAACTCGGGATTGTTATTGACCTAGCTAGAAGCACGATCGACCTGACAACAAAGATCAATTACTGTAAGCAATCAAAAAACAAGTAAGAACAAAGTAAAGAACAATATGAAATTGCGAATATGATTGAAGTACTAATATTGATGCGGGGTTCTGAAGCACATTTTTGCTATTCATCTAGCCGAATAAGAGAATACTGAATAGTTTCACATGAAAAACTACAACAAAAACCTACCTCTCCCTAGGGCTACAGCCAACTTATAAATGAAGAGGAGAAAGGGGTGGCCAAAATAGGGAAAACCGAAAAGGACTCTTGCCCCAACTGAAAAAGACTCCTTCCCCCTCAAACTGGATACATGAGCTTAAGTCCAAATAAAGTGGCACAACACCATAGCTTTTAATTAAAATTAAATCTAAGTATTTGGAGGTAGTGGCCGAAAAAAAGAGTCATGGGTGTTCAGCCATCCTTCGTTGTTAAATCTATGTATTTGGAGGTAGTGGCCAAAAAAAAAAGAGTCATGAGAGTTCAGCCATCCTTCGTTGTGGCGTCTTAGTGGCTTCAATTGAGTGTAGTAGCCATCATCTCCATTACTTCTTTCATACTTTATTGCTATACAAGGACTTTAATTCCTGATTAGAATAGTATCACATGTATCAGACAATGTCTTAGAATTCATAGAATATGAGTGCACTACGAGAAACAAAGTTACATGATAATTAAGTTGACAAGCACGCGCTCTAATGATTGGTTCTTGTACATCTTGTTGAGTAGCAGTAAGGGCCTGTTTGTTTCAGCTTTGGATTCTCTAAAAGCTGATTCTGGATTGTGGTTTATGAGAAGTTGATTCTCCAAAAGCTAGAATCCAAAAGCACATATGAAGTGGATTGTGGATTCTAGTGTATATGAGTGGGGTGGATTGTCAGAATCGGATTCTAGAATCAGGCTGTTTGTTTCTGATTCTGCTTTTGGGACCAGAATCCAGAATCAAAAGCTAAAACAAACAGGCCCTAAGTGTGGTTGTATCAGTGAAAGGAATATCCTCATCAAGGACGATGCATAGAAGTACTAAGTTGTACAAACATAGCATCATACTCGCTAGATTCATGGTATTGCATTTTGAGGCGCAATATGAAGTGGTACACCATTGGAAACTTCAAAACACAAACGCTGCAATTAGCATTACACGAATCGCAAATTTGCAATCTTACACATGATCAATATCTAAAACCCTAGCAAATTTAAAACAAAATCCGCCTTAAACATCTCACTAGTGCGTCTTCGCGTCTAGGTAGGCCACGCAAGCAACGATCGGCGCAGCCACGAGCAGCTTCCATTCGGCCCCGGATGCGCCCCGGCGCGCCTTGTGTGGTGTCCGGACGGCGGCGTAGTAGCACCTCGGGTTGGCCGCGAACATGCATGGCACGGGAGACGCGCGCGCCGCCGAGCCCGGGGCCCTTCATGGTCCGGCAGGTGAGGGCCCAAACGGCGCCGCAGAGGAAGGCAACGGCAAGGAAAGCGAGCACTGGCAGCACGTACACCGCGACGCCGTGAGCCGCCGTGGGAAGGCTCGGGCGGGACGGCTGTGGACTCTGCTCGTCCTCCACTGGCCACAGCGGCGGCGGCGTCCGGGAGTTTCTCAACGGTCATGGCACTTGCCGTTGTCGTAACTTACCGATTGAACTTTGCTTCGGGATCTTCACTTCTATCGCTGCTCTGTTGCCTTCAAGTCTGAACTTCGTCGATGAGAAGTTCAGAAGCTACGTAGAACTGCAACCAGAGAAAAACAGTGAAAGAACGGGGACAGAGATCGGTTACAAGGTGTTTGCACCAGAATTTGGCAAGTATGGTCAAAATCGGCAAGAGAGTCAACATGTAGTAACTAACAGACGATTTGGAAAGATTTGAAGATATTTAGTAACGGTAGAGATCTTTAAGGGAAAATTATCAAGATTAAGGCTGATACGGATCAGGCTTTGTGTCGTGTTGTAAAAGGATACGATCGGCCGACGGGTATAAAAAGAGGACCAGGGCGAGCCGCAAAAAGGATCCAACACAATCAAACACACCAATTTACATTACTTTTTCCTGTCGACTAGGAGTAGTTCTTGTAATTTAGTCTTTGTAATTCGATCTTGATCAATAAAGTTGCGTATCTCCGATTGTTAATCTTCTTCAAATTACGCCCTAGGTTCGATTTATTCTGATTTTGTTGTGCATCGCTTTTTTCAGAATCGATCTACCTTTATCCTCTGATTAGCCTTAATCGGCTAGTTAGATTTACCCTTTTATCTTGATTTAATCGGCTTTGAGCTGATTGAGTATAAGCCGATTGATCTTCACGATTGGCTTTGAGTGAATTTCATATTTCTACCTTATCGATTCTAGGTCAAATCGACTAGCACGCTCTGAACCAGGTGTTCGTCTGGTGTGCTGTTCTCATTACTCTTTTTATACCAAGGTTTTACAGATATTTTGTGGAAACAGACTCAAACACATCTACCAAATCACAACCAACTCGGTTTCTAACAGACTTAACCCAAACGGTTTACTGTATCTCTTCCGGCAACTAAATTACCCGGCAAACTAAGCAGAATGCTAAACAACGTTAAAACTCTGGGCTCTGTAACAACCTGAAGCAAACCAGAACTCTGAAGATCTGGGACTTTACACAAGTTTAGTTCGACAGCCGTGACCAGCCGCCCGTAGAGGTCACGCAAGAGCTTCCATGCCATTTCCAGCCATGGCTGCGAGCCATCAACTGTGGACCATGCCGCGGCGGCGGCGGCGGCGGTGTCCGGGAGTTTCTCGCCGGCCATGGCACCCTCGGCGACAAGCCATCCGTAGAGTTCATGCAAGAGCTTCGTCGCCATTTCCAGCCATGGCTCGGAGGCTTCAGCCGGGGACCCCGCAGCTCTCTTGGCAGCCGCCTCGGTGACTGGGACATTCTCGACGGCCACGGCTCTCGCGGCGACGAACCAGGTCCACAGGTGGCGCAAGAACCACGCCAAAAACGCCATCGCGCCTTCCACCATGGCATCCATTGTCACTGCCGCCGAGAGCATCTCCGTGGCTAATGTCTTGGCGGCGTGCACCGTGACGACGGCCGAGAGGTTGGCGATGGGGACGACCATGGCAAATTGTCTTGCTCTGCTGCTGCTGCTGCTGTTTCGTTTTTAGTGTGAAGATGGCAAGACGGGCTCAGACGGATTCATCGTCGATCGGTCACGACATACATCGACGACAGAGGCAGCGGCAGATCTTCAAAATTTTTAACAGGATGCACATTTTACACATACCTTTATACTTTCTACAATGGTTTCGTAACATCATAAATCTAACATGTATATTTGAAATTTTCTAAAAGTACAATACAAATAGTTCTAGGGTCAACAAATCCCAAATCACTTTAATTGGAACCAATTCAATCAACAAATTTGACAAATTGAAAAGATGATCCTTTAGTATTTTTCAAAATTTTAGAGGTTTCGATGCATATCCGGCACCTCTAGATCCGCCTATGGACTAAAGTAGGAAAAAGAAAGATCGAAAGGGAAAAAGGCCGCACTCACTCGGTCACCGAACAAAAGCAGCTTGCTTAGCAATCTAGCTTGTACTCCTTTCGCTGGCGGCAATGATGTACGTACCAAACGATAAGTAAAGCGAATCACCGTCCTCAGTGGCAAATCCAGGATGAAAATAGAGTGTGGGCTCAAAGTACTAAACTAAATTGAGGTAAACACAGTAAATATAGTACTATGTAGTTAAAAGTGTGAAATTAATACATGAATAAAAGAGAAACATAGCAATAAAACAAAAATACATTGAAAGAAGGTACCTCGCTAGGCGCTTGGAAAGGCATCCAAAAACACATTAATACACGTCCAAAACGATCTGTATATCCAAATTTACAAAATTAGTGATATAATAGTAAATTGTAAATGATTATGAATGATCAAAATAAAAAACAACATACCACTAAGGCGCTAACTTGAATCACGAGGCAAATTCATTCTACGAGTTTTCATGCCTTGAAAGCATTTTATTATTCTAGCATCATCAATGATTGTAAATATCTCTCACTTGGTGTAGCATACCATCAAGTCATTAAGCTAGTCATCCGCTACCTTATTGCGCAAATCTGTTTTGATAATGTTCATTACCGAAAATATTCTCTCAACAGATGAGGTTGCCACAGGTAGGATCAATGTCAACTCAATGAGGCATATACCAATGGAAAAGTTTTATCTTTTTTTGTTTCAACCATTATTTGAGCAAGTTTTAAAATATCACGGCATCCATGAAATTCCCGACTCCTCCTAATATTGAGAATGAAGGTTTGAAGCTGACTTCTTAACAAGAATCGATCAGATATAGTGAAATCATCAGCATAAATCTCAACAAGTCGAACAAGCTTATCAACATCAAATTTAGAGAAGGAGTCACTTGGATCAAGACAAGACATGCATACCAATAATTCCGATGAAACTTCATTGAATCGATGATTCATCTCATTAATAATTGCATCAAGAGCAGCATTGAAAATATCAACTTTGTAATAATGATGTGAGTTACTGTATGCTTTCGATACACAGATTTACCCATAACTCCAATAGTATCATCCATATTTAGCACAACAATCTCATATGCCTCACAATAACTTTTATCTTGTTCAAACAATGGCTCCCATTCGTTGTCCCTCATATCTTGCAAGCTTCTTTCACATCTTGTATCAATCCTATAGCTTCAACAATGTCTTGATGCTTTCTTTGCAAAGCAAGTGATAGCTCATTTGTAATACTCAACAAGGTTATTAAAAAATGCATGATGAATACAAATTCAAAGCATTCCATCTTCTTTAGCAAACCTGCTGCTCCACCATGACTTGAGTTTTGATAAGCATCTTCGCTTATAAGCTCTAGCACATCCACCACTGCCTCCCACATTTGGTACATACGAAGCAAGGTTTTGAGATGTGAGCCCCATCGAGTATCTCTAGGTCTAGCTAGGCAAGTTTCTTGATGTAAGAAATCAAACCTTTTTCTAACTTCTCCAACAAGACATCATGATGCTTTTCAATCAAAACTTCTTTTCTCTTGCAAGAGGAACTCACGACAGTCACTATCAAGGGAATATAGTTGAAGAAATCCGCAATAGCTCTACTACAACTTGAGATAGTCACAACCACTAAGGGTGTGTTTGGTTGTCTGCACCACCCTAGCCTGTCCCGTATGAGCCATCCAGGCTAGCCTTGGCCTGCATGAGTGGATGCAGGTTGAGTTGTTTGGTTGCTTGTTTATGCATCTCATGGGCTTGCATTAGAGAGAAGCCCAATTTTTGTGTTTCCTTCATCCTGCATGAGTGGATGCAATTGCATCCACCTGGCCTGGATGAGCAGGAAACTAAACACTTGTCTAACAGATACAGTTGCATCCACTCATGCGATTCAGACACCCATGCAGGCAACCAAACACATCCTAATTGTAACTGGTGGGCAAAATAGTGGACATAGAAAGCCGATAAATTCTCATCTCGAATAAGTTTTTGCAAGCCATTAAATTCACCTCTCATATTAGAAGCTCCATCATATCCCTGACCACGTAGCCTAAAAATTGGTAAACCATGTAGAGCAAGAACACCAACCAAAACTTCCTTCAATGCCACGGATGTACAATTTGTGATATGCTTAATAGCAAGAAACCTTTCCATTACTTTTCCTTGATTGTTGACAAATCTGCATATCACAATTTTTGCAAAGTTAGAACAACACAACAATACATAAAATGGTATGACTTAAAAAAAAGATGTGCAACTAACCTCACAATAATTGCCATTTGTTCCCTTGTTGATACATCTCAAGACTCATCAATAAGCACTGCGAAATTTCTCTCACCAATCTCACCCTTAATCACTTCTGTAACCTCTTGTGCACAACATTTCGAAAGTTCCTTTTGAATATTTGGAGAAATCATAACTGCATGACCTGGAGCTGTATCAAATGCCTCCTTCACTTCATCCTTCTTATCTTTGTACCAATCTAATAACTCTTTGAAATAGCCCTTGTTGATGGAAGTAGATGATTCATCGTGTCCACGAAAAGCTTCACCTTGTGCTATGAGATATCTTGCACAATCTAAAGATGCAATCAAACGAATTTTGTATGCAATTTCTGCCTCCTTAGTGTAAGTATTGAATTTACTAGATACACTTGACCGTTGATTTTTAAAGTCTTCACACTCGCCCCTTGCAAAGTTGTGGAAACTATTTGGACCACCAACATGTTTATTGAAAGCATCTAAATCCGCCTTCCAACAAGGAAACCCAACTTTTGTAAATACAACATTCCCAAATGTATGTGTGGAATATAAGAACCCGGGTACCCTCATGACAAGCCCAAGAGGGAGGCCCAGAAGATACTTGTAACATCCCAAAATTTGGCCTAATTATGTTTTTATTGCTTAAATGTGCATTTATGATTTTCTGGAATTTATTTGGATTTTTCTGGATTTATCTGAATTAATTTTCAAATTAAGTTTATTACCCTTTTGTTCAAATTTATTTAAATCTGTGCAAAATTAAAATAAAGTTTTGCCAAAAATATTTTATTTGAGTCCAGAATGTCTCAAGGTATTTTTGAGATTTTTCTGGGATTTTTTCTGATAATTTATTTGCCTAAAACTAATTAAATAAATTTTTAGAATTATTTAAATTAATAAAGTTTTAAAAATATCTTTGAACAGTATTGGGCCGAAGCCCAACACTGTGCGCTTGGGGCCTAGTCGGTGCGGCCCAGTCCAGCCCACGAATCGTAGCGGAGGGAAACCCTAAATCCGCAACCGTTCGTGCGCGATCCAACGGTCCAGAGATGACCGCGTGTGCGATCGTGTCTTGGCCGTCGGATTGGGACACGTGTCACGTCGTCATTCATCGTCTCCGTTCCGGACTCGGAGTCCACCGCCGTAACGGCGTCGAACTTCTTCGCCCTGTAGAGCTCGGACGTCCAGGCTATAAATAGGGGGGTAGCACCCCGAGGTTCGCAGTTGAGCGCCGCATCTTTTGGTCGGAGGGGTTTCGCAAGAGTAGTCGTAGAACGCCGCCGCGAGCTCGCCGGAGTTGAAGCGTGAAACGTCATTATGAGGTCACGCTGACGTCATAAATCGCTTTTTCGGTTTAAAATAAATCTGTTAAATCTGATTTTCTGATTTTAGCAATTTCAGTATTTATTTCAAACTTCAAAAGGCTATATATTTTCCATCGTAACTCGGATTTGAGTGATTCCAATTTTTAAAAATTTGTAAAATTGAGATCTATTTAATGGTGAATTTTATTTGATTTTTGGACTTCATTTTCTCTCTGTTTTGGCATTTATTTGCTTTTCTCCTTGGGTACGCGTAGACGTTGAATTGTACGACGCTTCGGAGGAAGATCCAGCAACTCAAGAGCAAGTTCCAGAACCAGATCAGGACCTATTCCAAGGCAAGTTGTGCTTTGATCATGTTGAACCCATGTTTATAAAATTGCTATGTCTGATTTACCCTATTGCATATATTTCAAATATACAACTTTTTTAAATTAGATTGGGTTTAGCTAATATACCTGATTGATCTACACCCTACCTTGTCATTGTATGCCATGATCCATTGTCACCCTAGATTGGTTAAATATAGTTGGTTAATAATTATAATCAACATTGGAGGATTAGTTCGTATTAATTGCTTAGCCTTGCCACGTCATCACATGTGTCAGAATCATTGATAATTAATCTTGATTAATGGAATATGGAACAATATTATGAACTTGTGTGTCATGTGGGATCACACGATGAGATTGAGTTGTTGTGGCGAGTCATGTCACGCAACGATGTTGAATTGTTGATGGCACGTGGTGCTTGGTAATCAACTGGGTGATAATAACTTGGATTGGGGCAAGTGACAAGGGGAGAGGATGCTAAGGTGGGCCCGATGGGCAGAGGGTATGTGGATGTCTTGCCTTGATCACACTAAGGACTTAATCTTGCAAGCCTTTGACCTGAGTCAATCATGCAACCACATGTCCGTATGGGCCACCTAGTGAGTAATTTGCAATGTCTTAATTTTGGTACTATTGTGGTGGTGTGAGTTCCGAGTTATGGAGTAATTCACATGGCGCAAGAGGGGGCCCCGGATGTGGTAACCAGTCCCACCAGTGTTGAAACCTTAGCGGGTAGTATCGGGTTAAGCCAGAGCATTGTAAAGGCTTTGTTATAATCACTCGCCTTGGTGGTGTTTGGTTGTATCACGTGGGTAAAGTGCATAACCTCTGCAGAGTGTGAAACTATTCGGATAGCCGTGCTCGCGGTATTGAGCAATGCTCGGGAATTACAGTTAAGGGTTAGTTTAATTAATTAGACAACTTGGTTGGGATGGCGGAATGCCATATGGAAGATGGAATTTGACTTAGGATTGAAAACTTGGTTTATTTAAGAAATACTGAATTTATTTACTATTGATATTTGTTTTACAATTTTACAATCTATTTACTGTATTTGTTCATAAATGCTGCTTATTGCAAAATAACCATGATAGCCTATCCATTGGAATAAGCCTTGCATATAGATACATAGAATTGCATTCTGTGCACAACTTGTTGAGTGCTTAAGTACTCACCCTTGCCAAACAACAATAATCAACAGTTGAAGAATCTACACCTGTGTTGGAAGAGGAAGTCCAGGAAGACACGAGTCATTAGGGTCCGAGCCTTGTCGGTTGCCTGTGGTGAACTGATGAGCTATCTACGTTTTCTACTTTTCGCTGCATAATTATTAGTTTATATTTCTAGTCTTGCCCTGCGTGGCTTAATAATGTAAGTTGGTCATAAGATCATACCTTTAGATATATCAATGAATGAACTATTATTCTATTATCGTTGTGTATGATATGATATGTACCAATGTTGAGCTGTGTGCACTAGCGTTGATCCTGGGACTAGTGCGGTAAACACAGTGGGTTCGAATCAGTGGATTCGGGTCCTTACAGAGGTGGTATCAGAGCATACCGACTGTAGGTCTTGGCGCTAGGTAGCATGGAGGTGTCTTGGGTGTGTCCAAAATTATTTTCTAAAAAAAAATCTGAACTTGACTAATAAAACACTCTCGACTCATCTCATTCTGTACTTCTCGCCTTTGCTGAATTTACCCGTTTTACTTGCCGTTTCGGGTGGAGAACTTATTCAAAGTTCTTGTGAAGCAGATGCCGATCGTTCCGACCTTTGAGGAGTCAGCTGGTGGCTACGCCATGGAGTTGTGGAGAGTTCTTCAGACGCTGGGAGGCTTCTATCGTCCGCTTTATCGAGGAGGCAGCTGGTCAGTTAATGGTGTACACCGAGGGTTTATTTGCAAGCTGATTATCTACGCTCGGGAGAACGAGGAAGCTAGCAGACCAATCAACATCTCCGCTAGAAGATTCTCGTACGAGGTTGCGATTCAAGAGGTTGCCCGACTTGCTCTTCGCCGTGTCTGCCGCGACTACGCCGACGAGCTTCACGACTCAGTGTTCCGGCTTCACCCAGACGTTCAAGCATGCCGACGCCGACGGATCGTGGAGGACGAGTGTGCTACCGCAACTCACCTTGCGGAGTTCACCCTTGCCCAGGAGGATCATATGAGAGATACTACTCAGGAGTTGGAGACTGTGAACGAGGCACTCAGAGTAGCAGAGCAGGAGCTTGAGGTGACCGTGCTTGACCATCGGGATGATCACCGAGTGGAGAGGCCCTAGAGGCGGTCGAGGACGAGTTGGGCGCGTGACTCGAGGAGTTCAGGAGCGAGTTGGAGAGTCCGAGGAGGATCAAGAGGAGCGAGTGGGAGCCAGAGGAGAGTGTAGACCCTGTTGTCGCAGAGGACCCAGTAGTAGGTCATCAGGATAGGTTCGCTCCCATGCCAGCTCACCCACCGGTGTATGCGCCGGGTCAGCCTCAGCCAGGGTGGCTGGATGAGTGAGTGTCAGCCTTGGAGCTGTGTTGAGACTCGAGTGTGAGTCGCGTCTTTAAGTTAGTCTTTACCTTTTTAGTTGACGTTAAGGTTTCGTGTTTAGTTTGCTTCTTTGTAATGCTGAGTGTGCAGTATGTGTTGCAAAGCTTGTAGGCTTAAATAAGCGGCCATACCAAGAATAATAAAGAATTATTTCAGTTGGGTATAACTTATCTCCCCGCTTTAGAAAGTCTTACTTCTTATCTATGCTACATCTACCTTTCCTAACCCAAGAGGCAATCATCAGATGGTGAATACTCGAGGAAACAACGGTGCTTCAGGAAGTGGACTGCGCCAGAATGACAACACCAATGACGGGGGCAACCCTCAACCACCGCCAGTGGACATGCATAATCTGGGAGCATTTCTTGCAGCGCAGACTCAACTGATGCAGACTATGATGCAGCAGATGCAACAGATGACCAACGCAGCAGCCAACAACAACAACCCTGTAGCTCAGAACAACCATGGTGGACCCAGACCTCACTCAAAGCTATCGGATTTTATGAGGACTAGGCCACCAACTTTTTCAGGGAATGTGAACCCTTTGGAAGCCGATGACTGGCTTAGGACAATTGAGAAGAAGCTGCACATCACGCAATGTGAAGGCAATGAGAAGGTGCTCTACGCCTCTCGTCAACTTGAAGGAACCGCCGCAGAATGGTGGGAGAATTACTGTGCCGCTCATGGAGCCCCACAAGAGATCACCTGGGAGGAGTTTACTAATGCTTTCCGCCAATATCATGTCCCGGAGGGAATGATGGACCTTAAGAAGAAAGAGTTCAGGGCTTTGAAACAAGGAGGCCAACCAGTGGCCGAATACCTGAATAAATTTACTCAGTTAGCTCGCTATGTCCCTGAAGACGTAGCGACGGACAAGGCTAGGCAGTCTCGTTTCATGAAGGGACTGAATTCAGGACTGCAGGTGGGACTAATTACCCACAATTTTCCAGACTTTCAGGAACTAGTCAATAAGGCTTTGATCCTAGAAGATAAGCGCAAAGAGCTGGGTGAGAACCGTAAGCGCTTAATGACTAATCAGGGTGGACGTCCAAACCATCTACGTTTGAGGATGTCACCACAGCAGTTTGCTAGATTCCAACCACCAGCTGTGAACAAGACATCAACCCCTGCACCTCGCCCTGCCAATCGAACTTCGGACACCAAAGACAGGCAACAATGCACGAGGAGGAAACCAAGAATGCGGTGAAAAGATGCTATACCTGCAACGAGCCAGGGCACTTTTCTAATAGGTGTCCACAGAAGGGAGGCATTACGCCAGTTCGTTTCAACTTGGGAACAACACCTGCCAAGGCACCAACCTTAGGAGGAAATCGTGCGCCAGGTCAATCTGGAGCAACCCCGCAATCAACAGTGCGTGGGAGGATCTACCACATCACCGCGGATGGAGCTCAGGAGGCTACGAGGCGTCGTCTTTGGGTAAGTTCGGTCAACTCGATTGCACCTTTCTGCTTTGTTTGATTACGAGCTTCAGATTCGTTCGTTTCTCAAAGTTTTGCAACCAAGAATGGATTTAAAGTGGTGAATCTTAAGTGTGTGCTCTTAGTCCAAGCCCCAAGATCTGAGCTTAGATCTAGCCTTGGGTGTTTGGGAGCTAAGTTGCTTATGGATGGGATAGAATTTCTAGCGAATCTTATTTTGATAGATGCGCAATCCCTAGACGTCATCCTTGGAATGGATTGGCTATCTAAGCATAAGGCTGTTTTGGATTGTGGCCGAAGGATCGTAACTTTGGAAGGCCCTAGTGGCAAGAAAGTAGAATTTCAAGCAATCGCAGTTCGTGATGGGCAGTTAGTGGTCAACAGCGTGAAAGCCGTCAGCATGGAAGATGTGCGATGAGTCGAGAATACCGGATGTGTTTCGGAAGATTTGCGGGACTACCGCGGATCGCGATATCGAGTTTGTCATTGAATTAGCACGAGGACAGCACCGATATCAAAGAGACCATATCGGATGCCTACCGAGCGAGTTAGTGGAAATGAAGAAGCAGATTGAGGGCGCAAGAGAAAGGTTTCATTAGACCTAGTTCATCACCATGGGAGCCCGGTTTTGTTTGTTCGTAAAAAGGACGGAAGTCTTAGAATGTGCATCGATTATCATGCACTGAATGAAGTAACGATCAAGAATAAGTATCCGTTGCCCAGGATCGATGACTTATTTGATCAGTTAAGAGGAGCTGGAGTTTTCTCCAAGATAGATTTTCGTTCGGGATACCATCAGTTGAAGATCCGAGCGGAGGATGTGCCTAAGACTGCGTTTTCTACGCGATATGGACATTATGAGTTCACAGTCATGTCATTTGGATTGACGAATGCCCCTGCATATTTCATGAACATGATGAATAAGGTTTTCATGGAATATTTGGATAAGTTTGTTGTAGTCTTTATAGATGATATCTTGGTTTACTCGAAGACAGAGGAAGAGCATGCAGAACATCTGAGGATGGTTTTAGACAGGCTGCGAGAACATCAGCTATATGCTAAGTTTAGCAAGTGTGAATTTTGGAAGGAAAAGGTTGAATTTCTTGGTCATGTAATGACTACTAAAGGAGTTGCAGTTGACCCCAGCAAAGTGGATGCAGTGTTGCATTGGGAGCAACCGAAGTCTGTTACTCAAATCCGTAGTTTTCTGGGAATGGCGGGATATTACCGTCGGTTCATAGAAGGATTCTCGACAATTGCTAAACCCCTGACGCAGTTGTTGAAGAAGGAAAAGAAGTTTGCATGGACGCCAGAGTGCGAGAAAAGCTTTATGGAATTAAAGAAGCGTTTAATGACAGCCCCCGTATTAGTGTTACCAGATGTGCAGAATGGATTTGATATTTATTGCGATGCTTCAAAGCAAGGCTTGGGATGCGTGTTAATGCAAGAAGGCAAAGTCGTTACTTATGCGTCGAGACAGTTAAGACCGCATGAAGTGAACTACCCAACGCATGATTTGGAGTTAGCAGCCGTAGTGCATGCTTTAAAGATATGGCGTCATTATCTCATAGGAAATAGATGTGAGATATATCTGAGACCATAAGAGCTCGAAATACATATTCACTCAAGCAGATCTGAATATGAGACAGCGAAGGTGGCTAGAGCTAATTAAGGATTATAATGTGGGAATCCATTATCATCCCGGGAAAGCCAATGTGGTAGCAGATGCTCTGAGTCGAAAGAGCCATAGCGCCAACACGCTAACAATGGAAGATCAACCAAAACTATGCAAGGAATTTCAGAAACTAAGGTTAGAAGTCATTCCGCAAGGAATGGTAACTGCACTGGAAATGAAGCCAACACTGGAGGATCAGATTAGTGAAGGCCAGAAAGATGACGATAAAATTTCTAAGATCAAGGCTAAAAAGGAAGAAGGCCTAGCCGTAGATTTCACTCTGGATGAGCAAGGAACCATGTTTTTCAAAGGCCGAATTTGCGTGCCGAATAAAAAGGGACTGAAACAATTGATTCTTGAGGAAGTTCATGATTCTAAGTACTCGATTCATCCAGGAAGTGTCAAGATGTATCAGGATTTGAAAGAGAGATTTTGGTGGCCTAACATGAAGCGTGAAGTAGCTGAGCATGTTGCTTTATGCGACGTATGTCAGAGGGTAAAAGCTATGCATCAAAGACCCGCTGGTTTGTTGCAGCCATTGAAAATTCCGGAATGGAAGTGGGAGGAAATCGGAATGGACTTTATCACCGGTTTACCTAAAACTCAGAGAGGGTACGATTCCATTTGGGTTATTGTGGATCGTCTAACCAAGGTCGCCCATTTTATCCCAGTAAAGACCACTTACTCGGGAGATCGTTTAGCGGAGTTATACATGTCGAGGATTGTATGTTTGCATGGAGTGCCCAAGAAGATCGTGTCGACGAGAGGACCCAATTTACCTCAAGATTTTGGAATAAGTTGCACGAAGCAATGGGAACTCGTCTGAATTTTAGTCTGAGATATCACCCAGCATGATGGTCGGTGAAAGAGTAAATCAGATTTTAGAGGATATGTTGAGAGCTTGTGCTTTAGCTTATGCTACATCTTGGGATAAAAGTTTGCCATATGCAGAATTCAGTTACAATAATAGTTATCAAGCTAGCCTACAGATGTCACCGTTCGAGGCATTGTATGGACGTGCTTGTCGTACTCCGTTAAATTGGAATGAAACAGGAGAGCGTTTGGTTTTCGGGCCAGATATCCTCGAGGAAGCCGAAAGTCAAGTCACAATGATCAGAGAAAGGTTGAAGATAGCACAGTCAAGACAGAAAAGCTACGCAGACAACCGTCGTCGAGATTTGAGTTTTGAACCAGAAGATCATGTGTATCTCAGGGTTACCCCTCTTAAGGGCGTTAAAGATTTCACGTTAAAGGAAGCTCGCACCAAGATATGTCGGTCCGCTCAAGATTACGAGCCGTCGAGGAGAGGTAGCCTATCGATTAGAGTTGCCTCGGTCATTGGTGGAGTGCATGATGTATTCCATGTGTCGCGACTTAAGAAGTGTCTCAGAGTGCAACAGAGCAAACCCGTTGGATGCAATTGAGTGCAAGAAGATTTGACTTACAAAGAGCAACCGGTCGAATTTTGGATGTTATGGAGCGCAAGACCGAAACAAGTCTATTCGCTTTGCGAGTTCATGGAACAATCATTAGAAAGTGAAGCCACTTGGGAGCGAGAAGAAGATTTGAAGTCGAATTCGAACCTATTCTCTAGTTAGCCCGAATCTCGGTCGAGATTACATGGGGAGGTTTGTAACATCCCAAAATTTGGCCTAATTATGTTTTTATTGCTTAAATGTGCATTTATGATTTTCTGGAATTTATTTGGATTTTTACGATTTATCTGAATTAATTTTAAATTAAGTTTATTACCCTTTACATTCAAATTTATTTAAATCTGTGCAAAATTAAAATAAAGTTTTGCCAAAAATATTTTATTTGAGTCCAGAATGTCTCAAGGTATTTTTGAGATTTTTCTGGGATTTTTCCTGATAATTTATTTGCCTAAAACTAATTAAATGAATTTCTAGAATTATTTAAATTAATAAAGTTTTAAAAATATCTTTGAACAGTATTGGGCCGAAGCCCAACACTGTGCACTTGGGGCCTGGTCGGTGTTGCCCAGTCCAGCCCACGAATCGCAGCGGAGGGAAACCCTAAATCCGCCGCCGTTCGTGCGCGATCCAACGGTCCAGAGATGGCCGCGTGTGCGATCGTGTCTTGGCCGTCGGATCGGGACACGTGTCACGTCGTCATTCATCGTCTCCATTCCGGACTCGGAGTCCACCGCCGTAACGGCGTCGAACTTCTTCGCCCTGTAGAGCTCGGACGTCGAGGCTATAAATAGGGGGGTAGCACCCCGAGGTTCGCAGTTGAGCGCCGCATCTTTTGGTCGGAGGGGTTTCGCAAGAGCAGTCGTAGAACGCCGCCGCGAGCTCGCCGGAGTTGAAGCGTGAAACCGCCGCGGTTTTTGCCCGAGAACGTCGCCGATCCGCCGTCTTCCGTCGCTTGGGCTGCGGGACCGAGTTCGCCGAACCGTACCGCGTCGGATCTCCATCATCTCGTCGCCAGAAGTCCGCCGGAGCGCTGCGTCGTGGGTCGTCTTCTCCATCTCCGGTGAAAGGCTCCGCCGCACCGTCGTCATCCTCTCGCGCTCGCGTTCGACCGTCAGATCTCGGTTAAGCCGTTGGATGAGGGGCACGTGTCAGAGTAGATCGTAGCCGTTCGATTCTTTTTCCTCGGACCAGATCGAGCCGCGCGGGAGACCGATCAGATTGCGACGCGTGTCGGGCGTGGGTGCCGAGGCGTCGTGGACCGAGTTCACCATGGTCTCGCGCTGTGCCGTGGACTCAGTCCATACGCCGAAACACGTGTCGGATTGTGCTTGGCCCGAGGTCTTGCTGACGTCATGCTTGCGTCATAATTGCATTTTTCAATTGGAAAATTAATCCGATTGGAAATTCTGTGATGATGACGTCATCATGAGGTCACGTTGACGTCATAAATCGCTTTTTTGGTTTAAAAATAAATCTGTTAAATCTGATTTTCTGATTTTAGCAATTTCAGTATTTATTTCAAACTTCAAAAGGCTATATCTTTTCCATCGTAACTCGGATTTGAGTGATTCCAATTTCTAAAAATTTGTAAAATTGAGATCTATTTAATGGTGAATTTTATTTGATTTTTGGACTTCATTAGTGGCACTCTCTGTTTTGGCATTTATTTGCTTTTCTCCTTCGGTACGCGTAGACGTTGAATTGTACGACGCTTCGGAGGAAGATCCAGCAACTCAAGAGCAAGTTCCAGAACCAGATCAGGACCTATTCCAAGGCAAGTTGTGCTTTGATCATGTTGAACCCATGTTTATAAAATTGCTATGTCTGATTTACCCTATTGCATATATTTCAAATATACAACTGTTTTAAATTAGATTGGGTTTAGCTAATATACTAGATTGATCTACACTCTACCTTGTCGTTGTATGCCATGATCCATTGTCACCCTAGATTGGTTAAATATAGTTGGTTAATAATTATAATCAACATTGGAGGATTAGTTCGTATTAGTTGTTTAGCCTTGCCACGTCATCACATGTGTCAGAATCATTGATAATTAATCTTGATTAATGGAATATGGAACAATATTATGAACTTGTGTGTCATGTGGGATCACACGATGAGATTGAGTTGTTGTGGCGAGTCATGTCACGCAACGATGTTGAATTGTTGATGGCACGTGGTGCTTGGTAATCAACTGGGTGATAATAACTTGGATTGGGGCAAGTGACAAGGGGCGAGGATGCCAAGGTGGGCCCGATGGGCAGAGGGTATGTGGATGTCTTTCCTTGATCACACTAAGGACTTAACCTTGCAAGCCTTTGACCTGAGTCAATCATGCAACCACATGTCTGGTATGGGCCAGCCTAGCTGAGTAATTTGCAATGTCTTAATTTTGGTACTATCGTGGTCGGTGTGAGTTCCCGAGTTATGGAGTAATTCACATGGCGCAAGAGGGGGGCCCTGGATGTGGTAACCAGTCCCACTAGTGTTGAAACGTTAGCGGGTAATATCGGGTTAAGCCAGAGCATTGTAAAGGCTTTGTTATAATCACTCGCCTTAGTGGTGTTTGGTTGTATCACGTGGGTAAAGTGCATAACCTCTGCAGAGTGTGAAACTATTCGGATAGCCGTGCTCGCGGTATTGAGCAATGCTCGGGAATTACAGTTAAGGGTTAGTTTAATTAATTGGACAACTTGGTTGGGATGGCGGAATGCCATATGGAAGATGGAATTTGACTTAGGATTGGAAACTTGGTTTACTTAAGAAATACTGAATTTATTTACTATTGATATTTGTTTTATAATTTTACAATCTATTTACTGTATTTGTTCATAAATGCTGCTTATTGCAAAATAACCATGATAGCCTATCCATTGGAATAAGCCTTGCATATAGATACATAGAATTGCATTCATGCACAACTTGTTGAGTGCTTAAGTACTCACCCTTGCCAAACAACAATAATCAACAGTTGAAGAATCTACACCTGTGTTGGAAGAGGAAGTCCAGGAAGACACGAGTCATTAGGGTCCGAGCCTTGTCGGTTGCCTGTGGTGAACTGATGAGCTATCTACGTTTTCTACTTTCCGCTGCATAATTATTAGTTTATATTTCTAGTCTTGCCCTGCGTGGCTTAATAATGTAAGTTGGTCATAAGATCATACCTTTAGATATATCAATGAATGAACTATTATTCTATTATCGTTGTGTATGATATGATATGTACCAATGTTGAGCTGTGTGCACTAGCGTTGATCCTGGGACTAGTGCGGTAGACACAGTGGGTTCGAATCAGTGGATTCGGGTCCTTACAATACTCCCCGCGTCAGGCCCCGCTGCCGTGCGCAAGGGGACATATCCTAAAGGAAGTTGAACTTATATTTAGATATGATAGATACGGTTGTAATCCGAGTCGTTAATAGGGTAGATAAAGATGTAAACTCTATCCTATTAACGACTAGAATCTTGTAATCGATCGGAATCTCCAAACCGATTAGGACTCTGTAAGCCGCCCCACCCCCGCTATATAAGGGAGAGGGCGGGCAACAACATAGGGATCCGATCATCCAAGCATAGAGCGATCAAGCCATAGAGCATAGCACAATACAAAAGTCGACAGTTGGGAGCGCTATAATCTTTTCCCACAGACTCGATGGCAGCAATCGGTGGATTTGTCGCCACCTTCGTCTCCGGCTAGGCCTTCCGCTTCGAAAACCTGGACTTCGTCGCAGATGCGCGTGGAGAGCTTGTCTGTCTGGTCCAAAACCAGATCCGATCTGGTAAAGATCAGGCCAACCCATCTCAGGTATGTCACTTTGACTTGGCCGGCAAACCAGTCGGCGTCGCGAGGAATTGCTGCGATCTTCGTGGCATCTTCGCGATAGAAGAGCAGAAGACTGATCTCCAACGCCAACAAGAATAACAGGAAGCTGCGGGGGAAGATCGTCTTCGTAAGGGTAAGGAGGTGCAGGTGCGATCGCTTCGATCTCGCGACCACAATGTCCGTGAGGACCTCCTGCAATCCAGGTTGGGAGATCAAGCCGTTTTCCGCACGCCAATGCAGAACGTCGTCGCCTCCAAGACGCTTCTCGACAAACTGGACCCGATGATTGCATCGGATAGCCCGGCGGCCCTAATCGTGGCCCAGATCAAGGCCATGGTGACGGCGGCCGCAATTTAGCGAAATTAGGAAAAGCCGGTAGGTGAAGCGCACTTGCGCTCCCACGCGGCTTTCGGCACGGCCACGAGCCTACGCCTGCGCCCCGAGCGCCACGTTCGGCACGACCACGACCCACGCCTGCGCCGAAGCGCCACCTTCGGACGGCCACGAGCCTACGCCTGCGCCCCGAGCGCCACCTTCGACACGGCCACGAGCCTACGCCTGCGCCCCGAGCGCCACCTTCGGCACGGCCACGAGCCACGCCCGTTTCGAGCGCCACCTTCAAGACGGCCACGAGCCTACGCCCGCGCCCTGCAAGCGCCACTTTGGGCACGGCCACGAGCCACGCCTACGCCCCGAGCGCCGCCTACAGCTCATCTACAAGCCTTCGCCTGCGCCCCGAGCAAAGATGGCACGATCGTCGACAACATATGGAGCATAAAGCAGCTAAGTCGTTTTTTACTCAATTATGTCATTATAAATAAAATTGTTGACTTTCTCGACTTGCTACTTAGTTGACCCACAACTAAGCGAAGAAGTCGGGGCTACCTAATAGTGTGCGCATGCGCACATCTTTTTGAGTTGTATTTTCTTCTTTGCTTAACGATTGCAAGTGAATCCGAAAGCGATAACTCCAAGTTGTGAAGCTCGACCCATGAATGGCGAACTTTAGTCACCCAAAACACGTGCACAGGAAAAGAGCCATGAGCCGACTCCCAACGCTAGGGGCTAGACTAGTCGGGCGAGTGCTTAAACAAAAGAGTCAAACCACTCGGATGAATTCAAAATCAATAAGGAAAAAGAGTAAAAACTCTAAAATTATATATACACCAATCGGACATCACATCCAAAGTGAATTGTTTTTACATTGCCTAAGTTCGCATATACATGATTTCGGGGCTACTAAATTTAGATACGACGTGTGAGCCAACGCTGAACGAGCGACATCAAGAACATCGCGATTTAATGAATTTAAAGGAGCGGCGCTGAATTTTGCCTTGAGCGGAAAAACATTTTGACTTCGATATCGTTTGGGATACAATATGTCCCAAGATGAGCCGATCGCCATAATTCCAATAATGGGGCTAGGAACCACTCGAGAAAGTTTAACGCGTGGAACTCTATTGAGTCCTTCACGATCTCTTTGCCTACAACAGGCACAACATCAGTAAGGAAAACTAGTCGAAGCTGCATCAAGAATCGAAGCACTCGGCGTGAAGCATGACTCGGTTGGGCTGCAACCAGAAGGAGGCAACTCGATCGCAAAGGACTCGGGGCTCTTGTGGAATATAAGAACCGGTACCCTCATGACAAGCCCAAGAGGGAGGCCAGAAGATACTCCCGCGTCGAGCCCATTGCCGTGCGCAAGGGGACATATCCTAAAGGAGTTGAACTTATATTTAGATATGATAGATACGGTTGTAATCCGAGTCGTTAATAGGGTAGATAAAGATGTAAACTCTATCCTATTAACTGACTAGAATCTTGTAACTGATCGGAATCTCCAAACCGATCAGGACTCTGTAAGCCGCCCCACCCCCGCTATATAAGGGAGAGGGCGGGCAACAACATAGGGATCCGATCATCCAAGCATAGAGCGATCAAGCCATAGAGCATAGCACACCTCATATCGCCCAGAGCATATTGCGCTTTGAGCAATCTTAGATCCAAGAGATCTGATAATCCCAAAGACACAGGACTAGGGTATTATCTCCTCCGCGAGAGCCTGAACCTGTCTAAACCCCTTGTCTTGTGTGACCTTCGAGTTTGAGATCTAGCGTCTACCCCATAAATTTATTGCCGACTACAAAAGTCGACAGTATGGGTTTGTGATGGTTTCTTAAAAAGAAAACAATAGAAACAAAATACGGCATCCTTTTCCATGCTATATTCCAACCAAACTTATTAAACCATTGTCCTTGAAATGATCTCCAGATTTTTCCATCCAATGTCTTTGGAAAGGCATGCCCAATTGGTCAAGTTGGACCATTCGACAAATATGCCCTCCTCACTTCATCTTTAATTTTATTGGCATAATCTTCTATTGGCATTCGACGTGTTGGATCGGTGATAATTCCATTTGGACTAAATTCTAGTCGAAGCCTCTTTGGTTGAGTTGTATTCTCATCGATTGGGAGAGTATTACTTGAACTATTTATGAAATAGTTACGCAAAGTTCGTTTCTCCATGGTTGAAAATCTATGAACAAATACATTACACATGTGTAAATATGGGTTACTAGTATACAACTATATCTAATCTAAGATTGTAAATTGACTTATTGAGTATTTGAGTAGTGAGTAGTAATCAGTACTATTCACTAATCAAGACTAATCACTATTCAGTTATTCACTAATCATAAGACTAAGAAACTATTCAGTAATCAGTACTACTCACTAATCAAGACTAACACTATTAAGTTATTCACTAATCGGAAGACTAAAAAACTATTCAGTAATCAATACTACTCAATAATCAAGACTAATCACTATTTAGTTATTTACTAATCGGGAGACATAAAAGTATTCAGAGCTAAGCAAGTGAATTACCGTAGCTCAAAGAACAGAGCAACCGACACCGCTGTCGTTAGCAAAGCAGCATGCATCGCAATGGTCATGAGCTATTGTTTATTCAGGCATTCAGCTCTTCTATTGTTTATTTAGCTCTTCTAATCTCCACGCCTAGTGGCTCACAAGTCACAGGCACATGCTCAAATCAATTAGTCGGTCTCAACTCTCATTCAACCGTTCAAGTGTTCAACGTCCTTCTCCACAGAGCAGCCACAGACTCAATTTTCCAATCTTCACATGACCACGCGGCCACGCCCAAGCCCAATTCTCTTCCTCACTCGGCCTCCTCAAGTCTTCTTCAGTTGTTTTGCAGTCTCCGACGCTGAGGAAGACGCCAAGGAAGGCGGACTCCTGTGATGAGATCTAGATTGAGAAGGAGAAAGGAGGAGATCCTGGTCATCGGCGCCTGGCTGGCCTTGGGTGTCGGTAGGTCGGCCCTGGGCATCGATGGCTCGTCATCGTGCTTGTGCCTCCTGCCCTCCTTAGTCCTCACAACCTCGCGCAAATCGCCGCCGCCGCTAGGTACTATCCTCTCCTCTTTCTGTGTTCTAACTGATTTAGAGATATGGTTGGGGATTTAGGGAAGGGGATGTGGATTGGATATGTGGGCTTCTTAGCGGTTGTTGGGCACTCAGGCCTGTGGGCTTTAGCAATAAAGGCCCACTTCTCTACGGCTGCCATTGCTTCTTGTTGGACTGGAGGATATGGCGAACTCAGACGAAGTTGCGAAGGGGAGACTGGCGGTGCTCGATGCGTGGCCCGGGGGGGGGGGGCTTCCCCGGTGTGGAGGGTAGACTCTAGCCTGATAGAGCCCCCTTTGAATCCGCCACTGACCATCCTTAAAAGAGAAGCAACGTGTGTGTGTTTTTGAATTGCTGTACATCCGTTGCATATTATTATTGGATTTCAATTGAATTTCTTGCCATTTGATGTTTTGTGCTCCACCAACTCCTCCGGTGAAGCTTGCTCCCGGCCGCATGCCCCTTCTTTTTTCTTAGATTAAGGGCCTATTTGGTAAAGCTTCAGATCCCAGCTTCACCTGAGATCTGAAACTTATAGGCTGAAATAAAGTGAATTAAGTTTATATTTTTGGTCTAAAATGTAAACAAGATGATCCATCTAAACACTCTTAATGTACTCACAGCTTTAGCTCCACGGATCTGATGGAGCTAAGAATACCCAGCTCCACCAGATCCACAGATCTAGTGGAACAGCAGCTCTACCAAACACACCCTAAGTTTTTGTGTTGTTGCCGGTACCAAGGGCGCTCGCACCGGTGGTGCGGAGGAGTGTGGAGGCCCTAGGGTGGGGGTGGGGAGGGTTTATATACTAGGTGATGAGAAGGAGAATATCAACAAGATTTAAGGAGAGAAATCAGTTGAATGTTGTATATATAGATAATGTCATGTTAAGTAGGTTTATAGTTATAGATTTTCTAAATTTGATCGTGTGACCTCTCCTTTACTAAGACTTTTTGTCCTTGGGTTTAACAAAGATCCATCAATAGTTTGCATTATGTGCATTATGCATATGATCATATTTAACTGCTTTCACCGAAAGCGTAATGTAAATTAGTACAATCTCCGTTCTTTTTTTAGATATCTTTTTGGATTGCGTGCAAACGGTTAGAAATTGGCCCATTGGGTGGCCCGTTTCCTTTAATTCCAAAGCATGCATGGTTTAGTACCATATTGCTTAGCCAAGTAGAGGAAAGGCAACTTAAAAGGTGGAGTCCTTGCCACCTCTTGAATAATGACACTTGGCATGAGAATGGCATAGGGTGTATAGTGGCTAAACACACACACGCACGCGCGTGCGTTCGCGTATTTTCGCTTGAAAATTCGCGTGACTTGTGACTTGCGATGAGCGACCGTTACTGGTGTGCATGTATATAAACTCCTGGAGACGTCCAGGACAGGAACACTGAATTTCTCCTCCATTCTTCCTCCTCATCACTGGATTGCTGTACTATTGTGTTGAGCTGTTGAACCTCGCCGGCCTTCCTCCTCGGCGTGCACCGTGAAGGAGGATGAGCGGTATCTCCGAACCAGGTCTCTAGGCAGCGCATCAGCGCGACCACTCTTCTTCTTCCTCGACATCGACTACTTCCACGACTGCGTTTGCGCTGCGCTGCTTCCTATTCTTCAACAAGCCCAACTTTAAGTAGTTCGTGTGATAGATCAACTACGTTAATATACAATTCTTGAGCATTTTCTGGAGTACAATGTGTTACCTGTTGTTTTATGCATCTCTAGTCTTGTGTTACTTTTGCCTCAATATAAAATCTGGAATAAAAACATTGCACCAATTTCCAACATTCCAGAAACCTTATTGCGAATATTTTTGTGATTCAGCAATGGCTGGTGCTTCGGATGCCATGAAACCTGAGAGGTTTTCTGGTGTGAACTTCCGTAGATGGCAGTCAAAGGCCTAGTTTTGGCTCATGTCATTGGGGCTGTGGTGGGTAATCCACCCACAGATCCATTCTGATTGACGTAACTGCAGTTTGATAGTGCGAACAACACCGCACTAGGCTGCCTTCTGACTATTTTGGCAAATCAGCTCTATGATGTGTATATAACTACACATCTGCCACTAAGTTGTGGGATGCACTTGACCAGAAGTATGCCGAAGCTGAAGCTGGTCGCTGGTTGTATGTGTGTGAGCAATTTTTTCGATTTTAGCATGGATGATGCTAAGTCGATTGTTGCACAAGCACACGAACTCCAGCTACTGGTTGGCGAGATTGCTCACTTGGGTTGTGCATTGCCTCCTAAGTTTGTGGCTACGGGCATTGTTGCCAAAATTCCCTCAACTTGGAGGGATTTTGCCACTAGCTTAAAGCACAAGAGGGAAGAGATTTCTGTTGAGGATCTCATTGTAGCCTTTGATGTGGAAGAAAAGGCAAGAGCAAAAGATGCACCAAGCACCTCTAATCAGAACAATGCCAATGTCGTTGATAAGAAATCATATAGCAAGAACTTCAAAGGCCATAAACCAAACAAGACAACTAGCTTTAAAAAGAAGAAAATTGAGAAAATGGACATGAAGAACATCACCTGTTTTGTGTGCGGAAAGGATGGTCATATAGCAAAAGACTGTCGCTATTGCAAAAACAGGACAAATGAACCGGGCAAGAAAAATGCCAACGTGACCATAGGCGAGGCCTCGACTTTAGGAGTGTATGGTAATTCTCCTGTTGTCTTTTTAGCATGTCAATCCACTAATTGGTGGGTTGATACTGGTGCTAATGTTCACGTGTGTTCTGATGTTTCTTTATTTTCTTCTTACCAGGCAGCCGGGGCTTCCTCCGTCCTAATGGGGAACGGGTCGCATGCTTCTGTTCTTGGTGTTGGCACGGTGGATCTGAGGCTTACTTCAGGGAAGATTGTCCACTTGAAGAACGTGCAGCATGCGCCAACAATAAAAAAGAACCTCGTTAGTGGTTCTCTCCTATGCAGGGATGGTTATAAGCTAGTATTTGAGTCAAATAAAGTTGTAATATCAAAGTGTGGGAACTTTGTTGGTAAAGGCTATGAGAGTGGAGGCTTGTTCCGCCTCAATACTCTAGAGTCTTGTTATAATATGAATATTGCAACTAGTTTGAATAAATGTGAGGCCAATATTTGGCATTCTCGTTTTTGTCATATTGGTTTTGATAGCCTTGCTCGAATGTCCAGATTACAATTAATTACAAAATGTGATATTGTTATAGGATCAAAGTGCCATTCTTGTGTGCAAGCAAAGCAACCTAGAAAACCCTTTAAGGGATTAGAGGAAGAAAAGAACTTTGCACCACTAGATCTTATCCATTCTGACATGTGTGAGATGAATGGATTGTTGACAAAAGGAGGCAAAATATATTTTTTAACTTTTATAGATGATGCAACACGTTATTGTTATGTGTATTTGCTGAAAACAAAGGATGAAGCTTTAAACTACTTCAAAATTTATAAGGTCGAGGTTGAGAACCAACTAGAAAAGAAAATTAAAAGACTAAGGTCTGATCGTGGAGGAGAGTATACCTCTCATGAATTCTCCCAGTTCTATTCTGAGCATGGTATAATCCATGAAGTTACACCACCATATTCTCCCCAATCAAATGGGGTAGCTGAGAGGAAAAACTGAACAATAACGGACTTGGTGAATGCCATGTTGGAGAGTGCTGGTATGCCTAAAATGTGGTGGGGGAAGCTATATTAACAGCAAATTTTGTTCTAAACAGAGTAATCACTAAAAAGTGTGAGATTACTCCGTATAAGGGATGGAAGGAGAGAAAGCCCAATGTTAATTTTCTGCGAACTTTGGGGTGTTTGGCAAAAGTCAATATACCATTGCAGAAAAAGAGAAAGCTTGGACCTAAAACAGTCGATTGTATTTTTCTAGGATATGCACATAATAGCATGGCCTATAGATTTTTAGTAGTAAAATCAGAAACTCCTGAGATTATTGCTAACACAATAATGGAGTTCAGAGATGCTTCATTTTTGAGGATATTTATCCTATGAGACCAGCAGGTAGTACTTCACGAACTGAGAATACTCAAACTGAAAATAATAATATTGAACCTACCACTGTTATTGAACCAATAAGTGACACACTACTAGTAAAAGATATTTCTGAGGAGGATAACAATTTAGTCGCAGAGGCTCCTCGTAGGAGCAAGATACAAAGGGTTGAGAAAACCTTTGGCGACGAATTTATTGTATACCTCGTGGATGATGTGCCAAAATCTCTTTTAGAGGCTTATACACTACCTGATGCTGAGTATTGGAAAGAGGCGATCCGTAGCGAGATGGATTCCATCATGGCTAACGGGACTTGGAAGATCTCTGATCTTCCTAGTTGGTGCAAACCTGTTGGATGCAAGTGGATTTTCAAAAAGAAGATGAGGCCTGATGGTACTGTTGATAAGTACAAGGCAAGACTTGTGGCCAAGGGTTATACCCAGAAAAAAGGAGAGGATTATTTTGATACTTATTCTCCTGTTGCCAGATTAACCACCATTAGAGTGCTCATTGCATTATCTGCTTCCCATGGTCTACACGTCCATCAAATGGATGTAAAGACAACTTTCCTTAATGGAGTGTTGGAGAAAGAAATCTATATGGAGCAACCAAATGGTTATGTGATTACTGGACAGGAAAATAAAGTATGCAAATTATTAAAATCTTTGTATGGCCTAAAGCAAGCACCTAAGCAATGGCACGAAAAGTTTGATAAAACTTTGACATTTGTTGGTTTTGCTGTTAATGAGGCAGATAAGTGTGTATACTATCGTTATGGTGGGGATCAAGGTGTTATTTTGTGTTTGTTGTTGATGACATACTTATATTTGGGATAAACACTGCTGTAATTGACAAGGTCAAAACTTTCTTATCTCAATGCTTTGATATGAAAGACTTGGGAGAGGCAGATGTTATTCTGAATATTAAATTGATTAAGAATGAGGATGGAATCATTTTGCACCAATCCCATTATCCTGAGAAAATATTGAGTCAATTTGGCTTTGAGAATTGCAAAATTTCTCCAACACCTTATGATCCAAGTGTTAAGCTTCGAAAAAATCAAGGGTTAAGGAAAGATCAATTGAGATATTCACAAATTGTTGGGTCCCTTATGTATCTAGCTGGTGCCACAAGACCTAATATCTCATTTGCTGTGAGCAAATTGAGTCGGTTTACATCAAACCCATGAGATGATCATTGGGAGGCACTTGAAAGAGTGTTGTGCTACTTGAGAGGCACAACATCTTACGGAATTCACTATACTAGATATCCTTCTGTTTTAGAAGGATATAGTGATTCCAATGGGGTCTCTGATGCGGATGAGATCAAAGCTACAAGTGGTTATGTTTTTACTTTAGCTGGTTCTGCAGTTTCATGGAGGTCTTGCAAATAGACCATATTAACGAGATCAACCATGGAAGCTGAACTTGTAGTACTAGACACAGCTACTGTTGAGGCTGAATGGCTTAGAGAGCTACTGTTGGACTATGCCATTGGTTGAGAAACAAATACCGGCGATCTTAATGTACTGCGATAACCAAACAGTGTTGACTAAGGTTATGAGTACTAAGGATAACATGAAATCCTCTAGACATGTGAAGCATAGGCTTAAAACTGTCAGAAAATTAAGAAACTCCAGAGTTATTGCTGTGAATTATATTCAGATCGAGAAAAATCGCGAGATCCTTTACAAAAGGACTTGCAAGGAAAGCGATTTCCATTGCGTCTATGGACATGGGCATGAGGCCCGTTTGAGTTACACCACAACGGTAACCCATATCTTCCTGATCGGAGATCCCGTGAATTAAGTAATGGAAAAAACAAGTTGATGTTGTAACAAGAGAGTACATATTATTAAATTGTACCTGTGTCCTAATAGACAAAGTACTCTCGATTGTACGGAAGGTTGGCTTAAAGCCTTAATGTATTCTAGTGTTTAAAAATAAAGGTATTGGCCTACAGGATACTTATATTGAATACACCTACTTGAGCTCAACTGTGAGGTCGTGGTTCACGAGGATTGGGCATTCTCTAGAAAGCTCATGAGCAGATAAGGGAGCATGACCATATAACGCTCCGTTTAGGCGTGGTTTATTGGCAGCCTAGTATCAGTTGTGATTTTCAAGTGAAATCTGATCACAAAAAGCTATGAATTCAAAGCATAGTCCATTCATCAGCTGTGAGAGGATGAACCTTGCTAATCTAGGTGCAAGTTCAACCCGTACGGGACTTACACCAAAAGACTGGTATATTAACAACACATCAGTATAGCGATCTTTGTTATCTTTTCTGCTGTTTACTTTGGAATTGGTGGGGGATTGTTAGAAATTGGCCCATTTCCTTTAATTCCAAAGCATGCATGGTTTAGTACCATATTGCCTAGTCAAGTAGAGGAAAGGCAACTTAAAAGGTGGAGTCCTTGCCACCTCTTGAATAATGACACTTGGCATGAGAATGGCATAGGGTGTACAGTGGCTAAACACACACACGCACGCGCGTGCGCGTTCGCGTATTTTCGCGTGACTTGTGACTTGCGACGAGCGACCACGCCGCATCGTAGTGTGTCTCCTGGCACTTCGAAATCACCTTTTATTTTGCTGAACCTTGCAATTATCTCTCCATCAAATCTGTTCAAATGTGATTTAAACATCTCTTTCAATTCAGTGTAATTGTCATAAACACCGTCAGTTACTAGTGAGTTAGTTGACATTAAGTCAGTTACTAGTAACTGCCACATTTAACTGACATAATGTGGTCAGTTGCTGGTGTGCATGTATATAAACTCCTGGAGACGTCTAGGATAGGAACACTGAATTTCTCCTCCATTCTTCCTCCTCATCTCTGGATTGTTGTACTGTTGTGTTGAGCTGTTGAACCTCGCCGGCCTTCCTCCTCGACGTGCACCGTGAAGGAGGGTGAGCGGTATCTCCAAACCATTGCCGCAGAGTTCACCTGCATGGGGCGGCAATAAGGTTTCTGGGCAGCGCATCAGCGCGACCGCTCTGCTTCTTCCTCGACATCGACTACTTCCACGACTGTGTTTGCGCTGCGCTGCTTCCTATTCTTCAGCAAGCTCAACTGTAAGTAGTTCGTGTGATAGATCAACTATGTTAATATACAATTCTTGAGCATTTTCTGGAGTACAATGTGTTACCTGTTGTTTTATGCATCTCTAGTCTTGTGTTACTTTTGCCTCAATATAAAATCCGGAATAAAAACATTGCACCAATTTCAAACACAAACAACTATATAAAAATTTAACCGTTAGTATACATAAAATTATTTAGATTTGGCAGGTGGAAATGTTATTACTCCCTCAGTTTCGTAACAATTGTCCTTAGCCCACAATATGAACAGACCAAGGATGTAACATCCCAAATTGCCCATAAAATGTTTATTAAGTTGCCAGAATATTCTCCTGCATTTACCATGTATTTTCATAATTTTCTGTAAAAAGGAAAAAAAAACTTTTTTACATTTTCTAGCTGCTATTTTTGAATTTTGAAAATTTATTTGAAGCTGTGAAAAGTATGAAAATATTTTATTTGGGTTTAAAATAATGTATAGCACTTCTCCAAAAAGTTTTATGAATTTTGGAGTCAGGATGCTATTTCTGCCAAAAAAATTGCATCTAGTATTAAAAATTGAGGCAATAAAAGAATTTTTGAGAAAAACGTAGAAATGCTAAAACTCTAGAAACATTACACAGACTTAGAGCTATGTTAGGTGCCAAATTTTTGGAGACCTGCAACTATGACTAAAAATTCAGGCAAGATTTCTGATCTAGAACCAAATTTCAAATCTCCCTTCTCTCTCTCACTGACAGCATGGGCCCGTGCATCAGCCCTTCCCATCTTGATGACACACTGAGCCCACTCGTCAGCTGCTATCATTCCTCCTAACCCATGATGTTTCCCATTTTTCTTGAGTAAAGGCATATTTTTGCTGGTGTGCCAGTACGCCTTCTCTCTTATCTTCTCTTCCTTGCCGTTGACAGCCCGGGCTCACATGCAAGTCTTCTTCTCCACAGGGCTCATAGCCTAGTCACGTTGCCCTATAGCCTGGTCACTCTGCCCCATCACCTCGAGTGCCCTGCACGATGCCACTGTTGTGTTGCCTGCAAGCCTCTCCGTGCACGAGAAATTGAGGCATCGTGAGCTCGACCAAAAGGAAGACGACGAGGAGAGCCGCCATTTCTCACCTATTTAAGCCTCCTTGCCTTGCCCTTTTTCTTCAGCATACAACGCTAAGCTCATTTCGCCCAACTGTAGCCTTTCTCTCTCACCAAGCTAGCGAGTGCCACTCTCAAGCTTCGAATATGAGTTGTTCTTCTCCGAAGAAACACCTCGTCCCGGTGAGCTCTGGCCTCATGTCTATGTCACATTAAGCCTTTCCCCTCCCTCTTCAAAAGCCCTAAGTTGATGTGGCCTATTTTATATAATTTAGTGTCGGACTCACGTTTTTTACCCGTTTCTGGCCGTTGCTTCACCAAGCGCACAGTTCCTTCTGGTGAGTCTCCACCTTGATCATGGTTCATCATCCCCGTGACCCCCTGAACCCATTATCGTGCTCCACATCAGCTGCCTCCCTCTATGTTGGGCTGTCATTGTGAAGGTCACCACTGCCGTCACTATCTGCCACTGTCTAGCAGCTCCGAGCCTTCTCCATCACCTTTGACCTCATCCAGGTGATCGTGGTGAGCCACTGACCCTTCTGCGCTGCTCATTCTTACTCGGTGTGGCCATTTACACCATCTTTGTCATTGCTGTGTTCTGCGTCGCTACGTTTTATGCCGCCAGCTTACCTCCGGTGACAATTGGTCCTCGAGCCGACCCTCATAGCTTCGCCTGAAGCCCTATGGTCCTAACACAATGACCCGGTGGGCACCAATCGCCCTATTTCACCTACTCCCTCATTGACCCGAAAGCTTTTGCCGCTCAACGCCGTCATGCCACCACCTCTGTCCACCTCTGCGGCCACCATAGTCACCTAGGGATTCACCTTGACACCCTCTAGGCATTTCTGGCCTCACTCAGGCATTTCCCTCGCTGCCTCACCACCGGCGAGCTCAGGAATGAGCGCCGCCATGGTGCTAGCCCTCTTTCCCTATTCTGTCTCACTGGTAAGTGAGCCCCACTTGTCAGCAGCGTCATTAGGATTAAGATTATTTTAATTAATCTAATTTTAAACAAATGAGTCTATGACATGTGGGCCAACTAGGAATAATGATTTAAAACTCAAACTGGTACTTAGAAAATGAGTCGCTAACATGTAAACCCCACTTGTGAGTCTTTCGAAAAATAATAAAACTCTAACACGTAAGCCCCCCTGTAAGTCTCTTTTAAAGAAAAATCAACTACCTTAAAAATGAGAAATGTGCTATTATTCTATAAGAGAATATGCCTTCTTTGTTGGAAAGTACTTATAACTTTTGTGTACAAACTCTAAATTAAGTGAAACCAGTTTTTAAATTTTTCCAAACATGCTCTTTCTTAATCTACAAAAATATTGAATTTGGTCTCTATTTGTATCCAATTGATTCTTGTTTGTGTTTTACGATACTATGCGTGTAGACACCGATGTCCCGAAAACCCTCATTGTTGAACTAGAGCAAGCTCAAGAATTCAACGAGCAAGGCAACTACCAACTTTGATCATATTATTTTACTTATGTTGTTTTACAAACTTATGTATGCATGAGTGTACTTTCAAGAAATTAGCTATATTGTGGGTATGATAGATTTCCTACCTGTTACATGGAATTTCCTTATTATTACACAACATTACCATCGATAAGATAGGGTTAGACAATAACTGATGTCAACTTTGAGTATACTTGATTATACATACATATGCTTAGCCATGCTTTAGATTTGGAAAGAACAAATGAACGGTTGAAGCATTTGTTCGGAAATGGGAAACTTTGACATGATGTACCAAAGTGGTTACCTTTGTTATTATGGCATAAAAATCAAAACTAAAAACTAAGTTTTGATGCAGGCAAGTTATGTATGTGATATGCAAAGTACGAGGGATGGATTTGCACTTAGTGTAGGGGGTGTTCTCACCTAGGTCGATTAAGGATAGAATATAGTGTTGTATAATTCAAGATATCTATGCAACATCAAGTTCAATTATGGGGTAACCCTAACTTACTAAGTTGTCTATGACTAACTTTGCACATTAGAAGGCCAGAGTAGTATGGACAATTTGTGTAGGTTTGCTAGCAAGGGTTCTCTCACTGAGGTGTTGGACTAAAGCTTGCCGATACAATGGTGCATGCTTTGCTATTGGGGAAATGGTTATGACATAGATGGACTATCATTGGTACTATATGTTTATGTGAATTTTATTTCCACCGCCATTTGAAGGGTCAAACATCATAGGGCTGGTGCAACGTTAGGTCTAGATGATGCAACAGTTTTGTTATGATCTCTTAGTCGCACATCTATAGAAGTGTGTCAGGTAGACAATATAAAATGATCGTATCTAGTGGGTAAAGCTATACACCTCTGCATAGTGTAAATCTTTTCAAAAGTTGTTCTCGTGGTAATGAGAGACTTGTTGCATTGACACTAGTTTAGTCATGAATCTTCTTGCAAAAATTTTGAATTAGAAAATGGTGGGTAGCCATATTACAGATGTTATGCCAAGTGTGTGGTTTGGAATGGATTGTTGATCACGATGATCGAGGATTGTGCTTCGCTCATATTTATGTTACATACTTGACAATTATCTTTTACAAATTCTGTTTGCATTCTCCTACCTGCTATTGTCGAATAAATCTCGCTTCATGCAAAATTTGAGAACAAGGTAGGATAGCCACTTTTTTGATATAGCCATGCATATACTTATAAATTGTGATATACTACAAATCTTGCTAAATACAGACATACTCACCCTTGCTTGATGATATTAAGATGATAGACAAATTGTCACCCTCGATGATACATACTTTACTGTTGGTTTCAAGGAATACGACGAGGAGTTTTTATAGGGCTTAACCTAGTCGGTTGCCTCTGGATTTTTGGATTGAGGTATATCACTGAACTTTAATGTCTTATTACTCTTTCTGCTGCATTATTTGGCCAAACTGCTCACTTGATGCAAACGCTATATATGTAAGCTACTATGTTTTAATATTAATGCCATGTTACGTATGAATGTGATGACAATGTTGTGAATTTGTGTATAAGCTATTGATCATCAGATTAGTATGGTATACACATGAGATCCATAGGTATTCTATGCCCGGGTGAGTGTCACAACAAAGGAAGCATTAAATTTAAGAAAAATTTAACTAGAAATAACTATATATACTTCTATTACCATAAAGGCTTCTTTGCATGGGAGTATGAGATATGATCAACCATGATCCTGGCCCCCAATCCATACGAGGAACTATCGCCATGACAATTTTTTCTGGCCCGCTTAAAGGAGTGTTTCGACGAGACCAATGGTCGGAATTTTCTAGCCTGGGGCCATTCAGATCCATGGGTTTAGCACCTAACATCTATTCCAAATGCAAAAATTTATAAGATGCATAGCAATCCCTTTAATTAGCCCCCAAGGGATCCCTACATGCCAGGTAAGGCCAAGCATGGACTAGTAAAGTTAATTAATTTTCCGGAGATTTATTTCCGAAGGAAATTAATAAACTGTTTACTATGAAAATTTCCCGTGTTTCAGGCATGGCATAAAGTTAATTATTTCAATTACAATACAGTGAACAGAAAAAAAAAACATGCTGTAATTCTATATGGTTTAAAGATTATGCATGCCAGATAGATACCCACGGATCTACTAGCCCTCTCAAAAGTCATAACTACAGGTGTGGATCCAGGAAAAAAGATCCAGCACAATTAACATGTAGTAACTTTTAATAAAAGAATCACATCTTTATACACTAAAGGCCAAGAGGGTTATATCCGGGTGACGTTTATCAAAACCATATAATTTTACTTCCACAAGTGCCCTTACAACGGTGTCACATTTTCGTTCATTTGGATGTAGCATATAAGTATTACTATTTGAAAGAGTAGCATCGATTCAGACCAGATTCATTAAGGTAAATAAAGAGAGCAGCTCCACTTAGAGAAGCTGTGGTAACAAAGATTATGTTTTAAACTAGAACAACGCTCATAAATAAAACTAAAACGCCACAGGTTGCAGTCAACACGAAGGGGGCAGCGCCGAGGCTGGACCAGCAGAACGGGATTTTTTTTCTTTAATATTTATCTTTATTCTTTTTTTTAAAACTATGCGTCCGAATCAAATTTTTGCAAAACTATACGCCCATCGCCCGTGTATGGAGCGATCGCCCTATACACGGGCGATATGTGCCTTGCCGTCAGCAGAGCAAACGGTAAAAAAGTGAGCCGTTACTTGTGGGCCCCCCTGTCGCCCGAGACAGGCGATCGCCGAGCAGGCATGACAGCGGCTTTGAAAGCTCGCCCCCTCGCTCGGCGCAGGCAGCCAGCCGAGGCAGAAGCAAACGAAGAGAAAAGAGAAAAGAGAAGGAGGAAGAAGAAGAGAAAGAAGAAGAAAAAAGAAGAAGAAAAAGAAGAAGAGAAAGAAGAAGAAAAGGGGAAAAAAAGTCGATTAAATGGTTTCACAAGGTATTTTTACAAATTTTATAAATCTATTATTTAGGAATTTTACGATTTTGTAGTGTTTAGAAAATTCAGAGGACTATTTGTTATTAGAATTCTAATGTAGCATGTAATATTTAGTCAAATTTAGGATTGTGTAGCGTTTAGAACTTTAATGTAGTATTTAGTTTTAAAAATTTGAGGATCTGTATAGTATTAAGTACGTTACAAATTTAGTGTAGTATTAGAAATTTATTGTAGTGTTTAGAAAATTTAGGATTGTGTAGCGTTTATGTTTTCTCGGATAGTGTTGTTTAGAAATTTCTTGTCATGATTCATATTTAGAACTTTAATGTACTATTTAGTTTTTAGAAATTTCAGGATCAGTATAGTATTAAATACGTTACAAATTTATTGTAGTGTTAGAAATTTATTGTAGTGTTTAGAAAATTTAGGATTGTGTAGCGCTTACAATTTCTGATAGTGTTGTTTAGAAATTTCTTGTCATGATTCATATTTAGAACTTTAATGTAGTATTTAGTTTTTAGAATTTTCGGATCAGTATAGTATTAAGTACGTTACAAATTTATTGTAGTGTTAGAAATTTATTGTAGTGTTTAGAAAATTTAGGATTGTGTAGCGTTTACAATTTCTCGGATAGTGTTGTTTAGAAATTTATTGTCATGATTCATATTTAGAACTTTAATGTAGTATTTAGTTTTAGAATTTTCAGGATCAGATAGTATTAAGTACGTTACAAATTTATTGTAGTGTTAGAAATTTATTGTAATGTTTAGAAAATTTAGGATTTTGTAGCGTTTACAATTTCTGATAGTGTTGTTTAGAAATTTAATGTCGCATTCATATTTAGAACTTTAATGTAGTATTTAGTTTTTAGAAATTTCAGATCTGTATTGTATTTTAGAGTAATATTTTTCCGTCGGACATTGCAAAGCATGTCTGAGAAATTGTATTTCCAAATATTTTATGGAGATGGGGAGATAGCACAGGGGCGGATGGGGTGGATCTATCATCATTTTCAAGAGTCGACGGGCATATGTAGACCGAGCGATAGGACATACAGGGTTTGTTGGAGTGGATGTCTCGGATGTTCGGTTTAGATGCTCGTGAGTGTTGGCCATGGTCGAGCAAGAGTGAGCCGAGCGCAAGACCGTTTTACGGAGAGTTGATTCCTATTAACTCGACGTTAACATGGAGGAGTTATGTTGGATTTGCCGAGAGCGGGTTGGCGCTCATGTTGTTGGTACAGATGCTACCGGTAGCTCCATCGGTGTCGCAAGTTCGTGATGTCGGGTGGACATTACGGGGAGGGACGTCAAATGTAGAAGGATGCGAAGAGCAAGGCGGTGAGGAGCCCGAGACGAGGAGCACGAGGATCGGCGGTGGCGAAGGGACCGGGGCGGAGGAGACAGCGGTGGAGGCGCGAGGGTGGCCGACGAGGGGAGGAGGTGGAGGACATTGTTGACTGATGGAAGAGGAGGACCGTGCGGATGAGGAAGTCTCGATGGTGAGCACTGACGAGGAGGACAACGCCCGAGGTGCCTATCCTTGATGCGTGGACCAATTACAATTTCAAGACCTAACAATGAATGAAGGGAACATTGATGCATGGGAGTATCGTGAGAACGAGGTGACGGAGGGGGCCATATATAAAGACAAGGAGGCTGTGATGGATGCGGTGAAGCATCTTCGGGCAATGTCTCTCCGCGGCAATTCAGGTTGTGAAGTCCAAGAAGAAGGACTACAACGTGAAGTGCGTAGTTGATTCGTGCCCATGGCGGTGCATGCATACAGGGAAGTGGAAGGACTCTCGAAATGCTCCATAGTGATTGAACATAATCTGAAGTGGAAGAAGCGGAGCAGGACACCGCAATCTATCGCCCACTTGGGTGGCAAATGTGTTTTATGGTCGATCGTGGACAATCCCCATCCGCAGCCTCGATCTATTATCACGGCCGTGGAGGAGAGGTTTCAAGACAAGATTAGCTACGCAAAGGCATGGAGAGCAAAAGGACAGCTCAAAATACGGTTCGAGACGCACGAGGCTTCAGACGAATATTCCCCACTTGCTCGTGGCAATCGCGACATAGGAACCCCGGTACATCCATCGACCTTGCGGAGTTTCTGCGGTGGTGTGTGCACCGTAAGTGGGTATTTGCGGCATTCTTCGCCTCGGCGCATGCATAAATGCGTTCCAAGATCGCCGCCCTGGTCCTTTGCATGGACGGCACGTTCCTCACGGGGAAGTACAAGGGCCAGATTCTAACTGCGATCGCGGTGGATACCAACAACCAGGTTCTACCGGTTGCGTTGGCATTCATGGAGGGGGAAAACACGGAGAGTTGGTACTGGTTCCTTGAAAGAGTGAAGCTGGCAGTTGTTCTCGACAGGCCTGATGTTTGTGTCATCCATGACCGATATGCGTGGTCATTAAAGGCGATCGTGGATATGCAACAAGGGTCCACCGTCGTGGGAGCAACAAAGTGGCTGACCGAGGAGCAGTGGTGCATGAGGCACATGGGTGCCAATTTTTTCCGCGATTCAGAACAAGGAGCTTATGAACATGTTCAAGCGCACAGTGCAAACAGAACCAACGGAGGAAGTTCGACGCTTTGGAAGACGTTGGACGAACTAACGAAGAAGCAATCAATGGATCCCAGAGGTACCGCTTAGTTCATCAAGGAACCCGATGGTGTACCATGAGCAGGAGAGGACCCCACGACCTTGTGCGGCGGCCGACAGACCCCCAAACCTCGGCGAGGCCGGTACCAAAGATAAAGAGTTTCACCGATTGGATACGACATGAGCCTTTGGAGAAATGGTCCCTTCTGCATGACGAGGGCGGCTCGCGTTATGGGATCATGACAACGAACCTGGCAGAGATTTACAACTGGGTAATGAAAGGCACCAGATGCCTTCCACTGGTGGGTATAGTTGAAGGTGTCTTATTAGGAACACAGAGATATTTCATTGAGCGATACAAGACCTCCACAGCATGTATGTCGGACAATCGACTGTCATACTCAACTGTTGTGTCTACCTACATGTCCAAGAAAACAAGAAAGGCGCAGACACATCGGGTTTACATCGGAGAGTGGCGTGGAACGGAGATACCACGTGCACTGCGGTGACCGAGGTCACAGGGGTGCCCACCGAGAGGACTTCCCATCCGTGCATACCCGGCACCGAGTGTGAGTGCTCCGCCGAAACCACGCTTGCTTGCACTTGCCGTGCTTGCACGCCATTGCCCCACCCGCCGAGACGCATCAATCACGCCGTCCGCTCGCCTCCCGCACTACTACAAGCAGAGCGTTCTCAACACGTGGCATCACGAGGTGTACGGGTACCGAGTGGATGGATCATGCACAACAGCCCCCCTCCGGACCATCGATGGGTACCGGACATCCGAATGTTGAAGCTGAAGGTCGGGCGTCGAAGGACAAGGCGCATTCGGAACGATATGGACGAGTCCGAGGCGCGTCGCAACCGCGGATAATGTAATTTTCCATGTTGTTCCCATCTTATATTTTTCAATGGACCGGTAAGTTGTGATGTAAGTTGTAATGGTCGATGTAATTTTCAATGTACTAGTAAGTTGTTTTTCGCATCATGTAATTCTCCGATGTACCAGTTAATAGCTACGAGGATAATGTAATTCTCGACGTTGTGTGCCTCGTCGAACATGTCTTTGTCTTTCGTATGTTTGTAATATGAGATTTTTTTTAGCTCTCTGCACTTCGGTTGTATTGTTTGATGAGTATGGTACAATTCGTTATTTCACATTTTATTTTGTGTGCACATGTAATTACTGACAAATTTGTTGTATTTGCTTTGTAACAGGCCACGATGGCGTGACCTTGCCTCGAGCCTGCTTGGGACGTGACCGTCGATGCGACTCCACCGGTCTAGGTACTCCGCAGAGGAGAACCTAGAGCTAGGGACACTCCGACCGGTGCCCAACGAGCCGCCGCGATCGACCCACACCGGGTTCCACGGAAGTCACGACGCTGCACTCTTTACGCACATGTACTTACCGTGAATGCAATTTAACGACGCAATGCACTACATGCAAAGTTGCGGCGGTGGCTTACTTCCTCTTTGTAGGATGGTGGAGGAGGTGATCGCCTCGTTAGCGGGCAAGGAGGTCCCGCGGTTTGGGTACGACCGGTCCTCGCCGGCGCACTCGTGGACCGGTGGAGACCGAGACGCACACGCTCCACCTTCGTGCGGAGAGATGGCTCCGACGCCAGAGGACGGTCGTACCTCTTAGGCCTCCCCTGTGCGGGTCCAGCAGTCGTGCCGCACGACGCCTCCGTCACGTGGCACGCCGAGTTGTCCACGCGTTTCGCCATGGTGCAAAGAAGACCTCGGCAGCCCTCACCGCCCCTCAGGGAGGGTGAGCGCCACGGACCGACGAAGGCGTGGCTGCTTCAGTTCACGGTGAGTACCTCTTTCTTTGAGAATTAAAAGAGAAGCGCTAAGTTGCTGATAATGTTTGTTGTGAACGCTGCAGGCTCAGCTTCTCCACCCGCACGCGGAGGAGGCGGACGTGGCCCGCCACTTGGAGGCATACCTCTTGTTGTTGTTCGGTTGGGTGATGTTCCCGTCCTCCCACGGGAACACGGTGGACCGTCACCTGATCGAGTACGCCCAGCACATCGCCGACACCCCGTTGGATGAGGTAACACACTCAGTTCAAATCTCGTCTCAGCGGAGCACGTCTAACTCCACCCTTGTAAACAGATGATGCAGTGGTCGTGGGCCTCAGCTGTGCTAGCGGCGACGTACCGAGGTCTGTGCGACGCTATCTGTCGGTCGGAGCACGACGCGACGATGTCGGGTTGCGTCCTACTCCTCCAGTTGTGGTCCTGGGAGCGCTTCTCCATCGACAGGCCTGTTGTTGACACGACACCGTACCCCAAGGGCCTTTACGGAGACGACCCGGTGGACTGGCCCACTGTCGGGACCCGAATTTGCAAATCCGGACCCTTTGTGTATACCGCACTAGTCCAGGATCACGCTAGTGCACACAGGCTCAACATAGATGCTATCATAGTCACACACAGCGAAATATAGCATAAACTTCATTAATTAATAATAACTGTTGTCTTACATGAATAATGCCTCATGGGCTTAAAAAGAGTATCAATGAGAAGCAATGAAATAGAATAAACGCAGTTGGCGCTCCGATTCGCCACAGCAACTAACGAGGCTCGGACCTAAGCATTCGTGATCCAAGTAATCCTCCTCCATGAATGGTATAGATTCCTCTTCTTCGAAGTTGTTGTTGTTGGGGTGAGTACATAAAGCACTCAACAAGTTGTGCACAACAATGCAAGTCTAATATTTTATATGCTTGGCTTAATCCAAAGGAATGGCTAGTAAGGGTATTTTGCAATAAAGCAAGATTTAACAAGAATACAATAAATAGATTGGAAAGCGAAGAAACAAATACAAGAATTAATAAATTAAGTATTTCAAATACACCAAGTTTCCAATCCTAAATTAATTTTTCACTTTCCATGGCACCTTGCCATCCCAACAAGTTTTTGTTTAACAAAAGTCTAACCCTTAAGCTCAGTAATTCCGAGCATTGCCCAATACCGTGAGCACGGCTATTCGAATAGATTGTACACTCTGCAGAGGTTATGCACTTTACCCACACGATACAACCAAACACCACCAAGGCGAGTGATCATAACAAAGCCTTTACAATGCTACACCTAGACCCAAGATCGCTCGCTAAGGTTTCAACATCAAGGGTTAAACCACCACAACAGGCCCCCTCTTGCGCCATGTGAGTTAAACCGTAACCCGGACTCACTATTCACCACGACAAGATCAAATCTAGGTTTCACAAATTATTCAAACTAGGTCTGTCCCATTCCGACATGTGGTTGCAAGAGAGACTCAGTCAAAGGCTTGCAAGGTTAAGTCCTTAAAGTGATTAAGGCAAGACTTCCACATACCCCGCCAAACCCGCCCACCTTGGCACACCGCCCTTGCCACTTGCCTCAATCTAAAATCATTACCACCCGGTTGATTACCAAGCACCACATGCCATCAACATTTCAATCCCGATGTGTGACCTCCTCGCCACGACAACTTGATATCATTGTGTGACAACACATGACACACCAATTCATAAACATTGTTCCATATTCCATTAGTCAAGATTAAGTATCGACATTCGGACACATGTGATGACGTGGTATGGCTAAGCAATCTACGACGATCTAACTAGCCCATGTTGATTATCAACTATAATTCCACATCCTAGGGTGACAAATAGATCATGGCATATAATTGACAAGGTATGGTTTAATTCAAATAGGCATATTATCTAATTCCTGATTAATTGAAATCATTTATACACATAAAATATCATGCATAAAGTTTAAAAGACAAAATAGTGATTTGGTGAAAATTAGGTGCAACATGATCAAAGCACAACTTGCCTTGGAGTAGGTGCTGGTCTTGATCTGAGTTTGGGTCTTGGAGCGATTTAATCTTCCTCCTGATCACCGAAAGCGGCTCAACGTCTACGCGAAACGATGCAAAATAGCAAATAAACACCAAACCAGAGAGCAAACAAACTCCAAAAATAAAATAAAATTCACCAATAAATAGATATTGATTTTACAATTTTTAGAAATTTGAATCACTCAAACCGAGTTAAAATGCAAAAGATATAGCCTTTTGAAGCTTGAATAACATCGCAAATACGTAAAATAGAATTTCGATTTTTCTCAATTATTTTTCTATTGAAAAGATCTTTATTGCGCAACGCCGACGCCAGCCCCGACTCGACCAATCAGCGCCGACATCGCCGCTGGTCCATGGACTCGGTTCACGGAACCGCCTCGTCCACCGTGGACGCGCCCACGGCGCCGCACCACACGCCCGACACGCGGCGCAAGATCGATTGGTCGCGACGCGCCGCGCCGATGCTCGACACGCGCGCGCGATCTGCGCGACGATTTGACGCCACCGATCTACCCCTACGTGGCTCAATCCCGATCGTCTATTCGGATCTAACGGTTAGAAATTTACCCGAGCGAAACATCGATGAAGAAGCGACGTGGCTTGATCTCGACGGTTGGCGAAGATCCAACGGATGCGCTGGCTCCGAGACACGGCGGCGGGCTTGCACCGAGCGAGGAAGACGACCACCGAACGGCGTTCGACGCGACTCGGCGAAGAAGGGGCGACTCGACGCGACACGACGCGAGGAACTCGGATCCGAACCGATTCGGCGGAGGATGCTCGACGCGGCGGAATGGCGCAAAACTCGCGGCGGATCGCAAAGAACTACGGCGAGCTCTCGAGCGATGATGGCAAATAAAAAAGCGAAGAGGCTAGAGCTACGGTCGCGCAAGGGAACGAGGAACATCGGAGTGCGGGCTGCGGCTTTTATAGCCTCGGCATGTGCACAGGGAAGGAAACCCTAAATCACGCGGCGGCGACGGCAAGCGGCGGCGGATTCGGAAACCGAATCGGAGACGACGACTGGAGACCGTCCGATCCAAGATGAGCGGCCAAGATTAGATCCGAAGCGATATGATCCGATCCGCTCTTTCCAAATCCAACGGACGAGATCTAAACTTACCAAAACAACGCAAGGCGATCCCGACCACTTGATCTCGATCCAACGGCTCGCAGCACTAGGGTTTCGCGAAAGGAGGCAGCCATCTGATCTTCATCCAACGGTCACACGCGCGGCATAGCGAGCTAACGGGCCGCGACAAAGAATGGGTCACAAGACGCACAAGGCCGGGCTTGGCCCAAGATCGCTCACTCGATTTCCAAAAGCTTTTGATTTAAAATAATTTCCAAATTAGATTAATCTCTTTTAAGTAATTAAAATATCGGAAAAATCCTTAAAATTCTCATAAATACTTTGAGACATTCGAGCTCAAATAAAATATTTTTGGTAAAACTTTATATTAACTTTATCTATATATATTTAGTTTTCACCAAAGGTTCAATATACTTAATTAAAATAAATTTAGATAATTTCGAAAAATCCAATAAATTCGTAAAATCACAAAATGCACGTGAGCGAAATTATAAGCCAAATTTTGGGATGTTACAAACCTCCCCTTAATGTAATCTCGACCCGAGATTCAAGGTCGACTAGGAATAGGTTTGGAAATTCTATCTTTAGGTCCTCTTCACGCTCCCTGTGTTGCCTCATTCTCGTAATGGTTGCTCCATCGAACTCGCAAAACGAATCGACTTGTTTCGGTTCTCATGTCCATGACATCCAAAATTTTCATTGGATGTTCTTTGTAGGTCAAATCCTTTCGCAACTCAATCTCTTCCATAGGTGTCTCGCTCTGCTGCACCAAGACACTTCTTGAGTTGTGACACATGGAACACATCATGCACGCCGCCAAAGAATCGCGTAATTCCAATCGATAAGCAACCTCCTCGACGGCTCAAAATTTTGAACGGTCCAACATATCTTGGGGCGAGCTTTCCTTTAGCGTGGAACCTTTAACTCCTTTCGGAGGGGTAACCCTAAGATACACGAAATCATCGGGCTCAAACTTAGATCACGACGCCGATTATCGCCAGAACTCTTTTGCCTTGATCGCGATTTTCAACTCTCTCTTATCATAGCAACTTGCTCTTCACTTCCTTGAGAATATCAGGCCAAATATCATACGCTCTCTGTCTCATTCCAATTTAGCGGGTACGATGTGCACGACCATATAAAGCTTCAAATGGCGACATCGCAAACTAGCTCGGTGATTGTTGTTATAATCGAACTCGATATGGCAAACATTTATCCCATGATGTAGTGTAGGCTAAAGCACAAGCTCTTAACATATCTTCCAAAATCGATTTACTCTTTCGTTCGACCATCGATTACGAGGATGATATGTGTGCTAAAGTTCAAACGCGTTCCCATGGCTTCATGCAATTTATCCCAAAATCTCGAGGTGAACTGAGTACCTCTCTCGACACTATTTTCTTTGGTACACCATGCAAACACACGATTCGGCAATGTATAGTTCTCGCTAACCGGTCCCCGAGTAAGTTGTCTTGACCGAATGAAGTGAGCAACTTTGGTCAATCGATCCACAATGACCCATATAGAATCATACCCATTTTGAGTTCTTGGTAATCCGTGACGAAATCCATACCGATTTCTTCCCACTTCCATTTCGGGACTTTTAGCGTTGTAGCAAACTCGCTGGTCTCTCGATGTATTGCCTTAACTCTCGCATACATCGCACAAGGCAACGTGCTCGCGACTTCACGCTCATATTCGCCACCAAAACCTCTCCTTTAAGTCCCGTACATCTTAGCGCTCTGGATGAATTGAATACTTGGAATCATGAGCCTCTTCCAAAATCAATCGCTAAGTTCTAGTCTGCTTGGCACACAAATGCGACCCTTGAACCACATGGTACCTTGGTCGTCCACAGAAAGTCCTTTGCTAATCCTTCATCCTTTTTAGCCTTGATTCGGTTGACTTTCTCATCATCTTTTTGTCCTTCCCGAATTTGATCTTCGAGCATTGGCTTCACTTCCAAAGCAGCTAGGAATCCTTCTAAAACTACTTCCAATTTTAAATTTTGCAATTCTTCCGCATAGCTCGATCGTCCTTCCTGCACCATCATATTCGCCACGTAGCTCTTGCGACTTAAGGCATCAGCTACCACATTTGCTTTTCCCGGATGGTAATGAATTCCCATGTTATAATCCTTGATTAATTCCAACCATCTCCTTTGCCTCATATTGAGATCTGATTGAGTGAAAATATATTTCAAACTCTTATGGTCCGTATATATCTCACATCTATTTCCAATGAGATAATGACGCCACAATTTCAAGGCATGCACCACGGCAACCAATTCCAAGTCATGCGTAGGATAATTTCCTTCGTGCGGTCTTAATCGCTTTGACGATATGCGACCACTTTACCCTCTTGCATCAATACGCATCCAAGACCCCGCCTTGACGCATCACAAGATATATCAAGTTATTCAACATTAGGCAAAACCAACATCGGGCTGTTGTTAAACGCTTTAATTCTCAAAACTCTTATCACAATCAAGGCCCATGAAAATTTCTTTTCCTTTTTCAATAATCGAGTAAGAGGTCTCACAATCGTCGAAAATCCTTCTATGAACCGCGATAATATCCGCCATTCCCTAAAACTTCTGACTTGAGTGATGGACTTTGGTTGCTCCTAATGCAACATCGCTTCCACTTTGCTTGGGTCGACAAAGAACTCCTTCTGCAGCCATGACATAACGAGAAATTCCACCTTTTCCTTCCAAAAGTCGATTTATCAATTTAGCATACAAACTGTTGCTCACGCAGCCTTTTCCAACACTAGCCTCGATGATTTGCGTGCTCGCTTCGGTCTTCGAATATACCAAAATATCATCTATGAACACAACAACAAACTTGTCCAAGTATTCCATGAAAATCTTATTCATCAAGTTCATGAAATATGCTGGCGCATTGGTCAATCCAAAAGACATGACCGTGAACTCATAATGTCCATATCTTGAAGAGAATGCGGTCTTTGGAACATCTCCCGCCCAATCTTTAGTTGATGATATCCTAACGAAGGTCTATCTTGGAGAACACTCAGGCTCCTCTCAACTGGTCGAACAGATCATCAATCCTTGGCAACGGATACTTATTCTTAATCGTCACTTCATTAAGTGCACGGTAATCAATACACATTCTAAGGCTTCCATCCTTTTTCCTGACAAACAAAACTAGCGCCCCATGGCGCATTTAACTTGGTCTTATAAAACCTTTCTAATAACTCGCCGATCCGTTTCTTCATCTCTACTAACTCATCGATAGGCATCCGATAAGGTCTTTTGCTATTGGTGCGGTTCCTGCTAACTCAATGATTTAACTCGATGTCACGGTCCGCGGCATTCGGCAGATCTTCCGAAATACGCCCGATATTCCTCGACTCATCGCACGCCCTCTATGACGACGGTTCTCATGCTATTAACCATTAATTGACCCTTACGAACCGATGTCGCTCTAATTCCACCTTTTCTCCTCTAGGGCTCTCAATGGATACAACCTTCACCACAATCCAAAATCGCCTTATGCTTGGTTAACGGTCCATTCCCAATATGACATCTAAAACTTGGGCATATAGAATAATCAAGTTCGCTAGAACTCTACCCCATTAATTATTAGCTTCACCCCAAACACCCAAGGTTAGATCTTAACTCGATCCTCGGAGCTTGTACTAGCATCACACACTTAAGATTTTTCATGCTCAAACCATTTTCGATGCAAAAGCTCGAGAGACAAAGGAATGCGAAGCTCCTGAATCAAATAATACTGTTGCGGGTATTGAGTTTACCAAAAACTTACCCAGTACGACGTCTGATGCTTCCTGGGCTCCATCGGCAGTGATGTGGTTGACTCGCCTCGAATAGTAGCTTGAGGCGCCACTCCCCTCGCCCAGCCTCGATTCGCTCCCGCCATCGGTGCCTTAGCAGTGTCGCTCCAAGGTTGAAACGATTGGCGTGGTTCATCCTTTCTCGGGACATATATTAGCATAATGCCCCACTCATTGCAATCAGTAGCACCTTCGCGGCCGATCACGACTTCTTGAGCATTGTTACCTTGGGCCGGCCTCGATAACCTTGTCCCGATGGTCGCGTGCAGTGTTGTCGGCTTGTTAACGACTTGTGGTTGGAACCTAGCAAACCGCTGCGGTGTCATCCTCATTCGCAGTGGTTAGGCGCCCACCGGTTAGTCATCAAGCGCTTGCGATTTTCCCAAGCTCCTTGCGCTTATCCTCTAGAATCAAAGCCTTGTTTACCAATTCTGGAAATCGAAAGTGTGGGTAATCACCCACTTACACTCGAAGTTTAGTCCTTTCATGAAGCGGATCGCTCGCCTTGTCCGTCGCTACGCCCTCGTAAGCATAGCGAGCTAATCGCGTGAATTTGTTTAAGTAATCGCCACCGATTGGCTTCCTTGCTTAAGCGCCCTAAACTCTTCCTTTTTCAGTCCATCATCCCTTCCGCACATGGTAATCGCGGAAGGTCGCTGCAAACTCTTCCCATGTGATTTCCATGGGTGCTTCATGAGCAAAGACAATAGTTCTCCCACCATTCTCGCAATTGCTCCTCTAGCCGATGGGATGCGAAAGAACCTTCTCATGGCCTTCACATTGAGTGATGTATAATTTCCTCTCAATGGTTCTCACCAATCATCCGCTTCCAAGGGATTGACATTTCGAGAATGTTGGTGGTCGGGTCCTCATGAAGTCCGACAACTTTGAGTAAGGACGAGGCCCGCCATTGTTGTTCGGAAAGCAATGGGTTGTTGATCGCAGCCATATTGGTCATCTCGCTGCATCATAGTCCGCATCAACCGAGTTTTTGCAATGAGAAAAGCTCCCAAGTTCTCGATATCCATCGGCGGTGCTTGCCGCAGTGGTGCTCCTTCATTGGGATTGTTGCTCGAGCGCACCACTTCCTCAAGCCCCATTGTTGCCGCGAGTGTTCACCATCCGCTTGATTGCTTCTTGGGTTAGGAAAGATAGATGTAGCATAGATAAGATGCAAGAATTTCTAAGGGGGAAACAGTTAAACCCAACTTAAATAATCTTTATTATTATTACTTGGTATGGTTGCTTACAATGCCTAAGGGCTTTGCAACACATAACGCACACTCAAGAAACAATTAAGAACCAAACTAAACATGCAACCTTAACGCCTAATAAAAGGTAAAGGCTAACTTAAGAACGCGACTCAACACTCGAGTCTCAACACAACTCTAAGACCAACTTCACTCATCCAACCACCTGGTCGAGATCGATCCGTGCATACACCGGTGGGTGGGCCGGCATGGTGCGAACCTATCCTCGTGACCTCTCGCTGCTCCTCGTGCTCCCACTCACGCTCTTCCGGTCTTCTTCTTCCTCCTCGGCGACCTCATCCGGCCTCGGACGACTGGTCCGCTAGCTCCTCGCCACCGCAAGGCTTCCTCCACCGCCGATGACTCGGGCCGCGCGCCACGGTCTTTGAAGCTCCGCCCGCCACTCTCGGCGCCACACACGCCTCCAGCCCGCGCAGGTCCCTTAGGTGATCCTCCGGGCGGTGGCGAACTCAAGAAGGTGTATCGCAGAGCACACTCTCCCTCCACGATCCGCCGACGATGGCACGCCGCACCGTCGGGTGAAGTCGAACACGTGTCGCTAAGCTCGAGGCGAGTCGTGGCGCATCCGTCGAGAGCAAGTCTAGCGACCTCCGAACTCCGGCCTCGTAAGTGAACCTCCGGCGGTGATGTGGATCGGTCTCGTGGTCTCGCCGCACTCGAGTGAAGATGATCACTTGCGTAAGAACCCCGATGCACACCGCTGACGCCCAGCTTGCTTCCTCGGTAGAGCGGACGATCAAAGCCTCCAATCACTTGAAGAACTCTCCACGGCTCCATGGCATAGCCACCTGCCTTGACTCAAGGATCGAAGATCGGCATCTATTCAAAACAAAATTTTTAATAAGATCTCCACTAAAAAGCAACGAAAAGAAGGTAATTTAGCAAGGATGAGAGTAGGAGGATGAGATAAGCCAAGAGTTTCATATTAGTCAATTTTACCGTTTTCTTTAGAAAATAATTTTGACACTCCTAAGAGATACCAACTACCTAGGGCCAAGACCTATAGTCAGATGGCTCGATACCACCTCTGTCGGGACCCGAATTTGCACATCCGACCCTCTGTGTATACCGCACTAGTCCAGATCACGCTAGTGCACACAGCTCAACATAGATGCTATCATAGTCACACACAAATAAATATAGCATAAACTTCATTAATTAATAATAACTGTTGTCTTACATGAATAATGCCTCACAGGGCTTAAAAAGAGTATCAATGAGAAGCAATGAAATAGAATAAACGCAGTGGCGCTCGATTCGCCACACAGCAACCGACGAGGCTCTGACCTAAGCATTCGTGATCCAAGTAATCCTCCTCCATGAATGGTATAGATTCCTCTTCTTCGAAGTTGTTGTTGTTGGGGTGAGTACATAAAGCACTCAACAAGTTGTGCACAACAATGCAAGTCTAATATTTTATATGCTTGGCTTAATCCAAAGGAATGGCTAGTAAGGGTATTTTGCAATAAAGCAACATTTAACAAGAATACAATAAATAGATTGGAAAGCAAGAAACAAATACAAGAATTAATAAATTCAAGATTTCAAATACACCAAGTTTCCAATCCTAAATTAATTTTTCCACTTTCCATGGCACCTTGCCATCCCAACAAGTTTTTGTTTAACAAAAGTCTAACCCTTAACTGTAATTCTTAGCATTGCCCAATACCGTGAGCACGGCTATTCGAATAGATTGTACACTCTGCAGAGGTTATGCACTTTACCCACACGATACAACCAAACACCACCAAGGCGAGTGATCATAACAAAGCCTTTACAATGCTACACCTAGACCCAAGATCGCCGCTAAGGTTTCAACATCAAGGGTTAAACCACCACAACAGGCCCCCTCTTGCGCCATGTGAGTTAAACCGTGAACCGGGACTCACTATTCACCACGACAAGATCAAATCTAGGTTTCACAAATTATTCAAATTAGGTCAGTCCCATTCCGCACATGTGGTTGCAAGAGAGACTCAGTCAAAGGCTTGCAAAGTTAAGTCCTTAAAGTGATTAAGGCAAGACTTCCACATACCCCGCCAAACTGGCCCACCTTGGCACACGCCCCTTGCCACTTGCCTCAATCTAAAATCATTACCACCCTGGGTTGATTACCAAGCACCACATGCCATCAACATTTCAATCCCGATGTGTGACCTCCTCGCCACGACAACTTGATATCATTGTGTGACAACACATGACACACCAATTCATAAACATTGTTCCATATTCCATTAGTCAAGATTAAGTATCGACATTCTGACACATGTGATGACGTGGCATGACTAAGCAATCTACGACGATCTAACTAGCCCATGTTGATTATCAACTATAATTCCACATCCTAGGGTGACAAATAGATCATGGCATATAATTGACAAGGTATGGTTTAATTCAAATAGGCATATTATCTAATTCCCAGATTAATTGAAATCATTTATACACATAAAATATCATGCATAAAGTTTAAAAGACAAAATAGCGATTTGGTGAAAATTAGGTGCAACATGATCAAAGCACAACTTGCCTTGGAGTAGGTGCTGGTCTTGATCTGAGTTTGGGTCTTGAGCGACGAATCTTCCTCCGGATCACCGAGCGCTCAACGCTCACGCTAAACGATGCCAAAATAGCAAATAAACACCAAACCAGAGAGCAAACAAACTCCAAAAATAAAATAAAATTCACCAATAAATAGATATTGATTTTACAATTTTTAGAAATTTGAATCACTCAAACCGAGTTAAAATGCAAAAGATATAGCCTTTGAAGCTTGAATAACATCAAAATACGAAAATAGAATTTTGATTTTTTCAATTATTTTTCTATTGAAAAGATCTTTATTGCGCACGCCGACGCCAGCCCGACTCGGACCAATCAGCGCCGACACGCCGCTGGTCCATGGACTCGGTCCACGGAATCGCCTCGTCCACCGTGGACGCGCCCACGGCGCCGCACCACGCCACCGACACGCGCGCAAGCATTGATTGGTCATGACGCCGCCGCCGCGCCGATGCTCGACACGCGCGCGATCGCGCTGACGATCCGACGGCCACCGATCTACCCCTACGTGGCTCAATCCCGATCGTCTATTCGGATCTAACGGTTAGAAATTTACCGAGCGAAACACCATGAAGAAGCGACGTGGCTTGATCCGACGGTTCGCGAAGATCCAACGGATGCGCTGGCTCCGAGACACGGCGCGGCTTGCACCGGAGCGAGGAAGACGACCACCCGAACGGCGCTTCGACGCGACTCCGCGAGAAGAAGGGCGACTCGACGCGACACGACGCGAGGAACTCGGATCCGAACCGATTCGCGGAGGATGCTCGACGGCGGAATGGCGCAAAAACTCGCGCGGCACCGCAAAGAACTACGGCGAGCTCCTCGAGCGATGATGGCAATAAACAGCGAAGAGGCTAGAGCTACCGGCCGCGCAAGGGAACGAGGAACATCGAGTGCGGCCGCGCTTTATAGCCTCGGATGCGCACAGGAAGGAAACCCTAAATCACGCGGCGGCGACGGCAAGAAGGCGCGGATTCGAAACCGAATCGAGACGACGATCGAGACCGTCCGATCCAAGATGAGCGCCAAGATTAGATCCGGCGAAACGATCCGATCCGCTCTTTCCAAATCCAACTGACGAGATCTAAACTTACCAAAACAACGCTGGTTTATCCCGACCACTTGATCTCGATCCAACGGCCGCAAAGACTAGGGTTTCGCGAAAGGAGGCAACCATCCGATCTTCATCCAACGGCCACACGCGCGCGGCGCTGGCAAAGCTAACGGGCCGCGACAAAGAATGGTCACAAGACGCACAAGGCCGGGCTTGGCCCAAGATCGCTCACTCGATTTCCAAAAGCTTTTGATTTAAAATAATTCCTAAATTAGATTAATCTATTTTAAGTAATTAAAATATCGTGAAAATCCTAAAATTCTCATAAATACTTTGAGACATTCGAGCTCAAATAAAATATTTTTTGTAAAACTTTATATTAACTTTATCTATATATATTTAGTTTTCACCAAAGGTTCAATATGCTTAATTAAAATAAATTTAGATAATTTCTGGAAAAATCCAATAAATTCAGAAAATCACAAAAATGCACGTGAGCGAAATTATAAGCCAAATTTTGGGATGTTACACCCACCATGGGACACTAATGGGTCCGACGACAAGTATGCTCCCTCGTATCTTTTTCCCCACTAACGCACTTGAATAACCTTCGCCATTTCTTATTTCCTCGCAGCGGAGGTACGCGCACCGACAGGTGAGGAGGTCCTACCTGGAGTTCGTTCGGGAGTTCGACCGCCTCCACGACGATTCGAGATGAAGCCTTCTGGCTCACCCGTAAGGTTCTCGTCTTTGACCTATGTGTCGAGGAGTACTCCCGTGCAGTGGGACGCCGCACTCGACGAGAGGGTCACCGAGACCCGGCCGTACAACCATGACATGTACGATCAGTACATGGAGTGGTTCGCCCACAAGCTCTCGTGGTGGGTACACACCAAAGACGTGACGTCGCATGGCGTGCATCAGAGATGACACGCATTCTTCACAGATGTCCCAGAGGGACAACGCCTCTGTAAGTGTCGCAACCGGCTACATGGGCACATCTTTTCATGTAAATTACGTAATAACAACTGACGTTACATGCACTCACCATGGGGAGATTGAGGTGGAGGTCGTGTCCATGTTGACGCGCCTACGGGGCATACAGTGACCACCGCCGAGTCCGAGATACTTGGGCTCGGGTCCTCGATAGGATGAGGCGGTTGGCTCGCTGGCACACCGCCGGGAGCGGAGACGCCGGCGACGCAAAGACACCACGCCCTCGCGCCCAAAGACTCGCCTCTACCCCGCCGGTGCCTCGCCACGCCCCACTCACCGCAGTGGGGGACAAGTAATGAGGAGGCTCCTCCGCGCCTCACCCTACCCCGCACGGTTCTCGCACGCCCCACGCAGCAGAAGTGGGGACAGTGGTCATGCGGAGGCTCACTCGCCGCCTCGCGCCCAACAGACCCCGGGTGGTTTCGACAACCCCGTGGGACGACGAGTTCGACTGGAGGAGTACCTTTCGACCGACTACCTCGACCCTCTCGGCTCTCGAGCGCCGCCACAGGCACGCCGCTGCCGCCACACTACTTACGCCGCGCCGCAGGCGGCCTAGGAGGGACGTCCGTCCGCCGCCACTCACCTACCCCACGGGCCGATCAGAAGCGTGGCCGTGATTAACTTGTTGTACGGATGTATTTTTGTAATGGCTTTACGTTCAGCAGCATATTGTATAACTCTCCGAGTTAGTAACATGACAGCCTTATCATTTTAAATTGTTCAAATTCATGTATGCATTGCTTGCCTATGCCACACGACGTGACAACACACTAACGTCTCGGTGCACCTATCGCCTCTAGTAGGGGCGATCGCCCTAATATGGGGCGATCACCCTAATACGAGGCGATCGCTCAATACCCGGGCGATATCTGGCCTTTATAACATTCGTTCTCACAAGCGGTCTCGCAAAGAATACAGGAAAAAAGAATAGAGGGGTGAGGAAAAAAATTCAGGATCAATCGAAAATGCCGAGGCGCAAGTGCAAAGGGAAAGGGAAGGCAAAGGAAGAAGCAAGTGCATGCCCGCGCAATTTAGCGTATCAAGATCTCTTCCTACCTCGTGGAGTCAGAGCACCCATGTGTATGTGCGGAGATCTTGCAGTTTGTCCGCTCTTGGGAAATTTCAACTTGGAAGAGGAGGTATTGAAGTGCCGAACCACGCTTTCGATCCGCGGAAAAGAGCCTAAAGGATCGCCGCATGGTAACAATCGACGGTTACATAATATTTGTGAATGAAACTTTGCTAATTTACGCTTCATGCGGTCACCTCCGCCATCGTGAATTTGAGCAGTGGTTTGATACGGAGATCAACCCCGAGGACCAACGGCTTCTTGATCAAGCCAACCGGCAGACGAGTTCACGCGGCAGCTTCAAGAACAACGCGATGTCGCACGCAAGGAGGCATGTAGGAAGGAAGCGGAGGAGAATGAGGCCGAGAGAGAGAGGAAACGAGAGAGGGCGCGGCGTGCCAGAGAAGCCCCGCCGGAGGCATGGGCGAATGGGAAGTGGCCTCAAGCACTCATGAGACGTCCGTGTTAACTTTGGTTTTCTTTGTTCGTGGTACTCCTTTCAATTTTAAGTCGTAATAAAGAGTGCGCCTAACCTTCAAGTGTATGCTCACCGTCCAAGGGCTCAGATATGTCCTATCGCTCCAGCTTGTCCCAAATGATGTTATTTTTGTTCATCAAGATAGGTTATAGCATTTTAAGTTCATCGATTTCATTTCATCGAGTTTGACCTCGCTTATAAAGATACAGCCATTTTGATGTTTTACCGATTGCATGTTCGGACAAAATAAAATAGTGCAGCCTAAAGTGACATTTAAATATTTTTACATAATTGTAACCTATGCAAGACGAAGAATGCAACAAAACTGGTTCTGTCAAGTTTTGAGGTCCTTTAGACATTATTCTAACTGCTTGAACAATGGGTTTAAACTAGCCATCTTTGATTCAAAATGCAATCATATTTAGATATTTTTGCAAAAATCAAGTACATAAGGTTGTAGTAACTTATTCTATTTATTTCATGATTTATGGATCAACACACATTGTAATTCCTTCACAATCCATAGTTAGAGCCTAGCATTCGAACTCACATAAAAATATTTTTGTGCAAACAACACATAGATTTTTATTTTACAATCTAATTCCTCATTCCAAAATTTAAATTTAGAAACAAGTTTCATTTCATTTGGACACTCCTAGCAAAAGTTATGGGGTTCATATTAAAAAGGCATATAGTAATTACAAAAAAATACTAAAAAATGTCGCAAGCCCTCGTTGTTCTGTCTCAAGCGACAAGAGGGCCCACACCGACGGAGCCCGACAGCAGGAAACGGCGCAGGGCTAATCGCCCGTGTATGGGGCGATCGTCCAATACACGGGCGACGGGGGGATATTTTCGTAAATTTTTATTTTGGATGCATAGTTTTGAAAAAAAGAATAAAAATAAATATTAAAGAAAAAAAAATTCAGCAGAACGGAGTATGCTGAAATACAGCTTAGGATTAGCCTCAAATGCCGCGCGAAGGATCATGAGGCCGCCTCCACCTGGAGCCTTCATCATGGCCCCGGCCGCCGCACCAGCGGGCGAGCAGCAGAAGGCGAGGTAGAAGACGGCCGCGACGGCTACGACGGCGTTGGCGATCTTAGCCTCCGTTGGGAGCTGCTGTACCCAATCGAACAGGCGCCTCAAGGGCTGCTGTACCCACTCGAACAAGCGCCTCAGGAGCTGCACGACGCTGCGGCAGGCGTCCGCGGCGGCGCTCTTCACGGCCTCGTAGGCCGAGGCTCAGACAGAAGCACCTGCGCCAAACAGGCCTCTAGAGTACCACAGAGATTTTTCTCATCAGACAAGCTGTTGCCTCAATGCATCTAGGATGTTTTGATATTGAATTGCAAAATCTATTATTGGTTGTCTTGTACAATGTCAATGCATAAATATCTAAGGTGAATAAAATTTCGAACATCAGATACTAATCATGGAAGTTCTGCCAAGAGAGTTAGAAGGAAACATTATTTCATAAGTTAAGGCCGTAAGACCTTACCACAAATATGATAACAAAATATTTCATAGTTCGTAACAATACATTAATTAACAAAATATGATATATACCACAAATATATCAATAAGTGTTCACTAGAAACCACATTATTTCAGTAATTCAAACAAGAAAACCTTATAGTTTTTTCATGTCTTCCATCATATGTGCCATAGCTTCGCAATAGAGGCTTCTCGATTCTCTTTGAAGTTCCATAACTCCAAAGATAAAGGCCGATTTGCTTGACACCAATAACCGATTGATCTTCACCATATCTCTCAATCCCTACAAATTAAAAGCGATTATGTTGTTGTGAGAAGGACAAGAACTACATTGAATTCAAGATTAGAAACCTTCATATTACCTCTATAAGCTTAGCTTTAGCTTCTTCCACTATGTATTCGCTCTCGCTGCCTCATCGATGAGTGTCGTGTTAAGGGATTTGATATCTTGCAAGTTTAACATCTATGTCTTTCAGTTCTTGTTTGATCTCACAAATCTTTTCTGTTATCTCAGATTTCCCCTTCAGTTGTTCGATCTCCACTTCGAGTTTTTGTTTAGTTTCTAATAGCTTTTCCATGTCTTTAATCACCATAAATATATTATAATGAATTAGGTGTTTATTTCAGTACAAGGATGCAAGATAGAGATGTACACGTACATAAGTTTCAAACATATTATCACCTAGTATAGGCACAAAAGAGGCATTGAACATTGAATACATAGTAGCTCCAAAACATCAATCCTTGTGTGATATAACAAGTTTAATGTTGAATTCTAGATTATATGAATTTTATGTTCTTATATATATAACTCAGGTCTAGCTAGCAAACTAATGAGGCATTAAAGCTTGCTAAGCTATATATATGTAGCTTGCTAAGAATTTTATATTTGACCTCTCATGAATCCTATATATCCAGCTTTGTTCAACCATCATGAATCGCCTATATACAAATTCTAGCTCATTCCTTCTAAACATTATTCACAAACATCATTAATTCGCAAACTCAAAATGGTTTCCTAGTCAAGCATATCGGTTTCCCTAGTCAAGCATTTGAGCTACAATTCTTTAGTACGCAGCCTCATTCTTTCTAAACATCATTCACAAAGATTATTCACAAACATCTTCACAAACATCATTCACAAATGTCATTTACAAACACAATAACCTAGTCAAGCATATCGGTTTCATACGCATAACTCACCGACGGAGATGAGGAGGAGGTGCGCGCCATGACGAGGAGGTAGCCGATGGGGAGGAGGTGCTCATGACGAGGAGCTAGCCGACGGGAGGAGGAGAAGGAGGTGCTCGCCGACGGGAGAAGTAGGTGCTCACGAAAGTCGCCGGGAGGAGGTCGCCGAGAAGGAGGATTGCCGGGGGCTAGGGTTTGCAGGAGACGAAACGCATGGATCGGGCGCTACAAATTCTATTAGTATGGCTATATAAGGGTCTCGTGTCATATGATGACGGTTCCTAATTAGAACCGTTTATGATATTATTTTATCACGCATTTGTTCCTAGTTAAAACCGTCTGTGATATGATCATGCATTTACTTTTAACTAGAACCGGCTGTGATATGACTGACGGTTCATAAATAGAACCGTCTGTGATTAAATTACTAACGGTTACACTAGAGAACCGTCTGTGATATTTGTCATAACAGACGGTTTTTTGAAACCGTCTGTGAAGATGAGTCTAATATAAACCTTTCTGTAGTAGTGTGTAGGGCGTTTAGTTTATTTTGCAAAGACCAAGAAGAGGATATTCCGGTGTAATCTTTGCAAACTTACCCCTAATTAAGCGCCCTAATTAAGCCAGCGCATCATTAACCCGAGGCAAGCATGCGTCTCATTAATGATTGCATGACCCGTCTATTAGCGCCATGCACGGCTAAATGCACCGCATCCTACATGCACCATGCACGGACCAAATCAGTCTGCACACATCCAGAACTTGCCGCGCTCGCGCGCCCACGTCCGCGGCCAGTGCGTTGTGCATGCGCTGAGAACAGAAATTTTGACGGCCAAGCGCGCGCGGAGTACACTTCACGGCCAAAAAATTTTCGCTCAGCCACGACACGAAAATTTGATTTCATCCATGGCCCCCAGAAATTGGAGTATAAAGGGAAGACGACTCGTTGGCGAATTTATCCATGCCATCACTGTCTCCTCCTCTCTTCTTTCTCCCATGGCGAATTTTGATGTACACGAACCAATAAACTGGGAGGAGATTGATGAGTTCGATGGTCCAGTCACCTACTCAAACTACGATTTGATGTGTGATGATTTGTTTCTGCCCATACAACTTTGATTCAAGTTCCTTGCTTTCATTTGTCTGATGGTGCAAGTTATTTCTTCTTCCTTGCACGAACAGTGGGAGGAGCCCAAGGTGTTGTTGCCGGCGATGATCATGGCGTCCATGCGCAAAGAGAGGAGGTCGCGGCCACAGTGCGCAAGCTGGTCCGTGATGAAGCGTCCTAACAGTAATACTATAGCACAACAGCCAAAGAGCCGATTACCAAGGGTATTTATTAGGGGTATAAGAGAGAAAAACCACATACATACTTCCGAATATCTTAAAATTTCAGGTGCTCTTTGATTTTGATAAATATGATTAATATTAGATGAGTAAGAAATCCAAGATCAATGAGCATCCATTTCGGCAGCTTGATCTGACACGTCGATCATCACACAGCGGAATAGGCAGATAAGTCCATTGCATCCAAACTACTGCTCCATGTTGCATGCGTCCTAACAGAACATTCAGGCATGCATAAAAATACATTGCTACTGTAGGTTTAATACATGTTAGTAGTAAGTAGTAACAACAATTTAGATAACAAACTTGATGTAAATGAGTTCATTTAAGTTTCTAAATTGATGTAAAATCAAGACCTACATTCCTGTAGTAAAGGCCGGTTCAGAAAGTAGTTAAATTCAGAAACCACTACATATATCCAATCGGTTCTATTTCATCCTCACAGTCGGTTTTGGTGGCGATACAAAGTCGTTAGACAGTGATGAGCAGGCGCTATCATAATAGGTTTTTGCCCGATAGTGATAAATGATCATCACAATCGGTTCTGAGCTCAAAACCGATTGTGATGATCATTTATCACTATCGAGCGAAAACATACAATGATGAGCAGGATCGATTGTGATGGAGGGCATATCACAGTCGATTTTCGCTCGATAGTGATAAATGCATCATCACAATCGGTTCTTGCTCAGAAGCGATAGTGATGCGGTTCTGAGATAGAAGCACCTCATCACTATCGGTTCTGAGAAATAAGCGATAGTGATGAGTGCCTGGTCACTATCAGTTATGAGAAAGAAGCGATAGTGATAAATGCATCATCACTATCGGTTCTTGCTCAGAAGCGATAGCTCATCACTATCGGTTATCACTTCTTTCTTAAAACCGATAATGATGAGGGGTGTGCTGTTTCCCATTTGTGTACCTTCCCAAAATCAGCAAATATACACATAGTATGCACATATCACATTCACACAGCACAGCTTACGCACACAGTATGCATATATCACATCATAGAACACAAACACTTTATTTCAACACGTATATCATATTCATTCACAATATAGAACACAAATATGCTTAACATTTAGTACACATGCATATCACATTCACATATATAATATTGTTTACATATGGACTAGTAGGAGCCTTCAGGATCTCTAAACCTACCGTCCTCCGATATAACTTCTACCCAGTACCACTGGCATAAGTGGTCTCGTAATTTATTGAGTTATTTGCTTTGTAAGCTCTTCTGGGGATATCGATCCTCTACAAAATAGAAATGAGTGCACTAATTTAAGTTTTAAAATTTAATTGTCAAAGGCTAAGTATATTATTATGCATGTACATATACTCTAGGGAAAATGTCTGCACCGCCGACCACGAACAGCATGTAATGCATGACGTAGAAGCCGCACAGGTCGTCGCTACCCTGTTGATGACAATGTGAAGAAAGAAACAGAAATTAAGAGACAAACAATAACTGTAAGAAAAATTAATCCTATATATGCTAAGCACTTTACCTTGAAGCGCTTATACTCCAGCTTGTCGCCCCTTTTGTCATCGTGTATCCCTCCTTCAGCAACGTAGGACGAGAAACCACTACATATATTGGAGAGATGCCATTGAGTCAAAAAAATGAACGTAGTTAAATTCAGAAAGTGTTAGGTAAGAGTAATGAACTTACTTCTCTAAAGTAGGCTTGATCGTGTAGGCCATCGATCTCTTCTCGAGCGAGTTAAAAGTGTAGACTTTGTTTTCACTCAGAGAGAGTACGAGTAGAACCCAATGGTTGCTTATTAGATGGTATGCAGTGCAAGAAAATAAGTTCACATACGGTTTAATTGCGTACAAGTAATTGAAGGGTAAAATACTACTTACTCCTTATGGTACTAAAATATAACGAAGTCCTTCTTCGACACATCATGCAGTGCCCCTTGATGTAGCCGCAACGAACTCCGATTGAAGCTTAGCCGTGGTCACAGACACAAGCTCGGGGTCGATGAACCCAACTAGTTGTTGACTCGTCACGGCTCGCTGCCTCATTGCCCTGCAACTCTTCTTGAATGTTAAAAAACATAATGCGAAATCCTATAAAAGTCATAAGCTCATGTTGTATAGTGCGATACTCACAGCGTCCAATACTTGGGAGGACCTGTGCAAACCCCCATGCCATTGAAGTGGAGAACCTGCGGCGTTCTCCCTGTGGTCCCTTTATTCAGTCCTCTAGCTTCCCTCATCTTACTCGGCCCCTCAACATTTGGAACCTTACTCGGCCCCTCAGCGGCACCTTCTACTCTGTCTAGCGATGAGCCGATGCTCTCTACTTGTGACATATCGAATGTGTGCATATCTGACATGGACGTCATATATATGACTTGAGAGAAAGCAATTCATAGCTATTATGTAGACTTGACAAAGAATCAAGCAAAGTACCAGATTAATGGATAATTCATAGAATATATTTGTTGTAGCATATTATAGTAAAGTATCAGATTAATGAATGATATTGAAGAAAAGTCTATCTGTTGACCAACTAAGCATGTACCAACGATGACTCCAAATCTCTAAATAGGTTTAATCCCATTTCAGGATATGTGGTTTGGGCAAGTTCCTAAGCCGTCGTACAACTCCAAAGAAAATTTCGGTAGCATCTCCCCATTGTTCTCCAGATACACGTCTCGGCAGCAGGTCAAGAGGAGTGTGTATCCGGAGAACACCAGAGAGATGCTACCGAAACCACAATAGTTCAAGAACTTGCCCGAACCACATATCCTCGAACTATCTAAAAAACATGGACAATTCGAGACTGCTTGCTTATAAATATGCTATTTTAGCATGTTTATAAATAAGCACTCTCGAACAGGAGACGTAGGTTATGCAACCTAAACTCTAACATCATGCCGAGATAAAAAATAAATGTAATATGCAATTATAATTGAAATACCGGACTCAATTAACAAAGTTAAAAGATATGGTTTCAGTTTTTCTGCCATATAAGATTATATAGTTGAGTCCTGAATGACTTATCAAGCTCCCTGCTCCCAACATGCACACATGCACAAAACCTTAAAAAAAGAGAGAATATAAATTAAATGCCACTAGAAAAGAAAATAAACAGTGACTCATATTATCAGTCTGTTGGTTGATTGTACATTGAAATGCAGTTGCATCCATATTTGTTGTTTGTTCACACTGTTGGTTTAAGTTTGGTTTTCTTCCTGTACAGTTTTAGTGAGGATGACGTTTGTACTTACTAGGAACCTAACCCTCTGCGTTGAGAAACTGTGGGTCAGCTGTGCTAGTGAGTTTGTTGACGGTGTGGTAATAAGATGCAGTGAGGCTGTCTCCCTTGTTGTTCCTGCAAGAAAATTTTACATCATTTACGGAAATTGGCGAACACTGCACTGGGAGTCGATGTTAAGTTCTTGGCAAATAGGACCAGCTTATAACCATCTGGATTCTTGAGAGGAAGCTGAGAGAGATTAATATTTGACCAGCAAACATAAGATGGAACTCAAGTCACTAATATGTAAATTATTCGCAGCACATCTGTTTGGTTCAATTAAAGAATCTAACTGCTCAGGATCTGCATTTTTTAGAGGTACGGCCAAATATAAGCTATGTTAGTTTCAATGGATATATCTAATGCATACTTTTTTAATTTAATAAAAAAGACACAGCAAACACTGTTGGAAAGATCAGTTGTCTTTGTGGTTGCAATAATATAAGAGTTGGTTAGCAACATGTTGCAGCTGCAAAACAAATGATACATGAAAGAGGACTAATAACATAATTAAAACCTTGGTACTGTTTTTTCAAGGGATTGGTAACTGATATTTTGACAACTTCTTACACTGTATCAACTTGTTAAGTGAGACACATCAAACAGTGACTAGCATTTAACTATGCAGATATCACAAGCGTCACACAAGCTAAGATTCGTAAAATAGTACTTGAAAATAACAATTTTGATAGGATCGCTGTATCTTGAAAACTCACAGGTTCAGGGATGCGATAAGATCTTCATTAGTGAAGCTCAGTCCAGCATTGTATTTGGTGAAATTCCCACTGGCAGTTAGTGAAGCTCAGTCCAGCATTGTATCTGGTGAAATTCCCAGTGGCAGTATCAAGCGATTTGCGGTCAAGCCAATGCTTGCATTAACGCGGTGTACACATAAGCAAAAGCTTCCAATTAATAAACCATTACATTACATCAAGGATAAGAATATTACCTTTCCAGATCTCTGGTCCGGAACAGCAAAGCTAAAGATGGTATTCAGTCCTGGCGTGGGGGTGCCAGTGCCGGTGCCGGTGCCGGTGCCGGTGGGGGCACAGCGCCTTCAAGACTGCTCGGTAGGGGGACAACGCCGGTGGGGGAGATCGGTGGGGCGACGGCGCCGGTGGGGGAGCTCGATCGGCTGTAGGGGCTGCAGGGGCGGCGGGAACCAAGCTAGGGTTAGGAGAGGCCGGGGCTGCGCGTGGGAGATTAAATGTGTCTTGGCGGCTGCGGAGTTAACGAAGGCACTAAATAGATAAGAGGAGGAAACACTGTCGGTTTATACTGTGTACTGACAGAAATGTTGAAATACATATCACTATCGGTTTTAACTGAAAACCGATACAAATAGAAAACCAATCACTATCGGTTTTCGGAACATGAATCACTGTCGGCTTTTACTGAAAACAAATACAACTGTAAAATCAATCACTGTCGGTTTTTAATAAAAACCGATACAAATGTGACACAAATCACTATCGGTTAGTACTAAAAACCGATACAAATGGAAAACATTCACTCTTGGTTTTTTTGTTAAAAACCGACACAAATGTTTACCTCAACACTATCGGTTTTGACTAAAAACTGATAGAATGGAGACCTAATCACTATCTGTTTGGACTAAAAACCGACACAAATGTGAGTATCTTGAACTGGTGCCATCGTGCTATATATGTTGTAAACAATTCCAGGATGATATAGCAGGAAGCAGCATACACATGAATGATGGTAAAAAATATAAAATTCAAATCCAAACCACATAGCTAGAACCTTCATGATCAATCATCACTGATTCATTAGACACCGAATCCCTACACAAAATAAACAAGGCCAACTCACTGATCAAATGTCGCGAAACAATGATTCATTCTGTCTGTATGATTGCCCCAAACTTGTATATATATTTCAGCAAATCAGCTGCCACTCATGCCATATATTGCACACCTGACACCAAAGGGAGTTATATTTGTGAATTGTTGAAGGAAACATTCATTCAATTGGTTGAAGGCAACATTCATTCGTTCAGGAGTATGAAACCACATGTACTAAGAACCAAAAAAACATTATTATGAACTTCCAGTGACAATATGTAGTGAGGACTTTCCCTATTTCAAGCAAACAAAACATGCATAGTTTGTAGCCTAACAAAAGCAAGATGTGCATTTTTGATGTTTTTGCTGTTGCTTACTCATATCTTATAACTTTACCAAAATAAACAGCAGAACAAAATGTAGTCTATTTATTTACAATACAATCCTTCTTGATGATCTACACGCATAAAATTTGTTCAATGGGTGTCATCGTCATCGCTAAGACATGCCTCATTGGCAAACGGAGGTATTTCATTGAACTGGTTGTACTCTTCTTCATCTACGATATTTTCAACTCCAACGATCCGCCGCTTGCCATGAAGGATGACATGCAACTCGGATTGGTCGAATCACGCACTTAGAAGACTTGATTTGCTTGCTTCGCAAGCATGAACGGGTTATCTTTGTAGGCGAGTCTATTGAGATCCACAAGAGTAAAACCTCTCTTATCGACCTTCACTCTATGTGGAAGTCCCACCCACTTACATCGGAACAATGGAACTTAATATATTCCGTAATCGAGCTCCCAAATTTCTTTGATAATCCCGTAGTATGAGTTCATTGCTGTTGAGGTCCTCCTTTCGAGTGATCATCAGAAAAAGTATCTATGCTCAGACCACTGTTTTGAACAGTATTCTCGTCATCTTGACTCTTACTGTAAAAGGTGTAGCCATTAATATTGTACCTCTACCATATCTGTACATTAAATCTTGGTCTGTCAGCCAACAATTTGATATTCTCACTAATGGGGACCTCCTTTTCTTTGAACCATGTGAGAAATCGATCGTTGTGTTCTCACGTGATGGAAAGCTCATCCATATGTGGATTCTCTTCCTGTAATATCAACTTGTGCTGCTCGATGTATGGATGAACTTCTGCGCTGTGTTGCAAGACTACCAAATGCACTTTGCAATACATATCAAACCGTGGATTCGTTAGTTTGGACTCAACGATTCCTTTGCCACCATGTCTACCCTCATGACAAGATACAGGAACACCAATTGCTTGTCTTTTACCTAGGTAGTCCACGCAGAACTCAATAACCTCTTCAGTCCCATATCCTTCAACAATACTACCCTCAGGCTTCGACCGATTTCTCACGTATGACTTTAATATACCTATGTACCTCTCGAATGGATACATGTAACGTAGGAATGCGGGTCTACATATCTTAATCTCTCTAACAAGGTGTATAACAAGGTGGACCATGATGTCGAAGAACAATGGGGGGAAATGCATCTCAAGCTGACATAAAGTTTGTACCACCTCACTCTGTAAGTTGTCTAGCACATCGGGGTCAATAACCTTGCAAGAAATCGCATTGCAGAAATAACATAGCTTTGTGATTACCGATCTGACATCCTCTGACAGAATATTTCTGATTGCAACAGGGAGCATTTGGGTCATCAAGACATGACAGTCGCAGGACTTCATACCAACCAACTTCAAATCATCCATTGACACAAGCTTATTAAAATTTGTGGAGTAGCCCGATGGAACTTTAATACCTTGGAGACACTTGCAAATATCTTCTTTCTTCTTCTTGGACAGGGTGTAGCATGCAGCGGGGATGCACGGACTTTTTCCATCCTCCTCTATCACTGCAAGCTTGGGCCTGATTCCCATGTAGTCCATGTCGCGACGAGCATTCACACCATCCTTGGTCTTCCCAGGTATGTTCAATAGGATGACAACCAAATTGTCGCAGACATTCTTCTCAACGTGCATGACATTAATACAATGCCAGGCATCTAATTCCTTCCAGTATGGTAAATCCCAAAATATCGACCTCTTCTTTCAAATGGTCCTGGGACGAACAGATTTCTGGCTCTTTTCGTACTGAACATCGATATCCTCCACACATGAATATACTTGCCTTCCACTCATAGGCTACGGGGCTGAATGAACTTCTCTCTTCCCATCAAATTTATCATCCATCTTACGGTATCGATGACTTCAAGGTAGAAACCTATAGTGACCCATGTACACAGTTTTCTTGTAATTCGGCAGCCTCAAGCTCTCAGTCTCCTCTTCACAAATAGGACACGCTTTGGCTCCCTTCGTACTATAGCCCGCTAAATTACCAAGGGCCGGGAAATCATTTATGGTGCAAAATATCATAGCCCCTAGGGTGAAGTGTTCTCTTTTGTATGCATCCCACACTACGACCCCGTCGTTCCACAATTTTACCAAGTCCTCGATTAGTGATGCAAGGTACACATCAATATCATTTCCTGGCTGTTTGGGTCCCGAGATTAGCAACGACATCATGATATACTTTCGCTTCATGCACAACCAAGGAGGGAGATAAAAGATACACAATAGAACTAGCCAGGTGTTGTGATGACTGCTCATATTACCAAACGGATTCATTCCATCGGTACTCAATCCAAATCTTTTGTTCCTCATCTCGGCACCAAAGTCCTCATGTTTCCAATTGATGTTTCTCTATTGAGCCGAATCAACGGGGTGTCTCAGCTTGCCATCTTCCTTTCGAGATTCATAATGCCAACACAATAATTTTACCTCTCTGGAATTTGCAAACAACCGCTCCAAATGGGGAATGATGGGCAAGTATCACAATACCTTGGACGGTGCACCTTTAGTGACCTCTTCACCGTCGTTGCCCTAGCTCTTACGCTTCTTCTCATTATGCTTCCCCTTTTGTTTGTACCGGGGTACACCGCAAACTGGACAAACGTGCAGTTCTTTATGCGCGTTATGGTACAAGATACAATCATTCGGACATGCATGTATCCTTTCTATTTTTATTCCCATGGGACATAGTAGCTTCTTCGCTTCATAAATGCTTGTTGGCAACTCGCTTCCTTCTGAAAGCAGATCTGATAGCAGAACTAAAAGTGCATTGAAACTGGTATCTGTCCAATGGTGTTTTGCCTTCAGTTCAAACAATGCAAGGACTGAACCCAATTTGGTGTATTCCGCTTTGCAACCCGAGAACAACGGTTTGGCATCATCTTCCATCAAGCTTTTAAACTTTTCAAACTCTCTTTCCGTGTAATTTCCCTCCACATCCCACAACATTTGCTCCAAATTGTCCTCCTTAAATATATCTACCTGCAACTCATCATCAGGTTCCACCATGTCTTCATTGCATACCGGAAGGGTACTACTTGTCTCCCCGTGATGGATCCAACACTTTTAATTCCTCACGAAGCCACGTCGAATCAGGTGGCCTTCAATTTGAGCTGAGTTGTCAAATCTCCTGAGATTGGTGCAATCAATGCAAGGACAATATATGAAGTTTGCACCCCTCTTCACCATGTCTTCTTCTGTAATTTTTTTGAACTCCTTAAGACCCCTCTGAAATTTAGCACTCACACGGCTTTTTTGATACAACCATTCTTCATGGTCTATTTGCAATTAAACTACGCACAATAAATTAAGAAAAAACTGGAGCGACAGCTAGCTAGATATTTCAAATATCGAGACATCATTTCAATATTAACTTTGCAAAATAAAGGACGGGTTCCAAGATATATAAATGTACTCCCGATACCTTCTTCCCTAGTTAAGAACTTCCAATTCCCTAGTTAGGAGATATACATTTCAAACATCAACAATGATATCGAATAATCTAATTAATGTAGTAGCTTGAAATTTTTTTGACTTCAACGAAACAAAATAATGGTACCAACGATGACTCCTAATATCTAAATAGGTTAGGTCCTAATCCCATTCGAGGATATGTGGTTCGGGCAAGTTCCTAACCCGTTGTACAACTCTAGGGTAAATTTTGGCAGCATCTCCCCACTGTTCTCCAGATACACGTATCGACAACAGGTCAAGAGGGGTGTGTATGTGGAGAACACCAGGGAGATGCTACCGAAATCTACTTTGGAGTTGTACAACAGCTCAAGAACTTGCTCGAATCACATATCCTCGAACTGTCCAAAAAATGTGGATAATTCGAGACTGCTTGTTTATAAATATGCTGAAATGGCATATTTATAAGCAAGCACCCTCGAACGGGAAACGTAGGTTACACAACCTAAACTCTAACATTCATCATATGACATCAACAATAATTCTAGATTAACACGAGAACACTACAAAGATAATTAAATGGATGTGTGTTTGTCAAATAAAGGGTGAGAAATCTGATAGGATACACACAATTCCAGTGTAACCTAAACTTTCTTTGTGACATATCGAAATTACCTAGTGCAAAATTGAACGGGTTTGAAGGAATGCTCACATTTTGAAAAAAACCACAAATGAGGGAAAAAATAGGGGAAATCTCCTCAAGCTAGAGCTTCAAATTTACCCTCTTAACACCCAACCTTGAGGATTTCAAAATTTCTCACCCAAGTATTGCTTCCAACCAGAATATGTGCTGTTTTTTTGGGTGGCGGCGGTTTTCTTAGCCTCTGGAACAATAACAAAGGAGAGTTCAGCCCAAGAGTATAAATAACCTAGTGAGCCACATCACTATCGATTCTCAGGTTAGAAGCGATTGTAATGTAGCATTGAACACATCACAATCGGTTCTTACTTAAGAAGCGGTAATGATGTGCATGAACATCACTATCGCTTCTTACATGCAAAGAAGAGCATAAGATTTGCCTAGATGGTTGGGATATGGTCTAAAGAAGACTCATCCATCAATCATACATCCTTGGCACAAAATCCACAAGCATTTAGAAGGAGGGGAGGCAAATTCAAATGTGCAAAAATTAAATTGCAAGTATGTAAATTATGAAATTTAAATACTGAATTTAAAGTATAATATAAATGCATAAAATAAATTCATACTTGAGGAAATTAAACTTGCATTTCTGGAAGGGAGGTTTACAAAGCCACACAACAAAGTGGGCAAGGCTCAAAGGAGCACAAAAACCTCTAAAACCTTCAAAGAGGGGAGAGCTACCCCTACCCCTCTATTTATACTACTCTTGAGCCATCCTCCACCCTTAGATGAGTTCCTTCAACCCTAAGGATCATATAAAGGGCTAATATTGACTCACTCATAGCCATACATGGGCTAACCTGAAACCCAACAACCATACTGGGGTTTTGCACGCTTTTCAAAGCATACTAACTAGATCCGCTACTCTATCACCTAGACCGCTATCCAACGGCCCTCTTTGATCTGAGTAGCTCCAAGTTAGCATCTTATCCATTCCTTGTCTTCTAGGTTTGCAACCACTTCGTCTCGGATCATCTTCAGGCGATCCTCGACTGTCTGGACCTCCGACACACCTCGCCTAGTCCCGATCATCTTCCACCTTACCATGACCCAGCACCGTCGTCCTGTGTCCATCAAAGACAAGAAATACCCATCACATAGCAATGTCCAAAAAGATACGCAATTATACTCTCAAAATCACAATTTTTTGTTTGTTCTCGCTTATAAGGGCGAGTGCTACCACCTCTAGGGCCGGTAGCACTGCCCTACATCAAAATCCCAAAAACATGCCCTTTGAAAAAACACACTGGCCTAAGGGCCGTTGCTACCGCCCCATGGCCAGTAGCACCGTAATTTCTGTGCACTTCTCCAAATTGCTTCAAATTTGAATTAGACTTCAAATCAACCTCAAACCTAAGCACCACATGCTTAAATGATGTCAATAACTCATCACAATCATGGGTAGACTTCCACATGGTATTTCATTGTGGCTAGCTTGGTAAAGAGAGAATTGAAGATATATACTTGGTTTTGATGTAGCTAGCTTGGTACAGAGAGAAGATTATTTAGATCTAGCATGGTTTATGATTTATGGTAGGGTTTAGCTAGTTAATTTGTGCTCCAATTTAAGAGTGTGTGCATGTGCTCTCCTAGTGTACTTTATTATTTAACACTTATTTTTATATGTGTAGCATAGAAGGACCGAAGCTGGATGTACGCTGAGAACCGTGCGAGTGCCGAGTACATTAATGGCGACTATACTTTTAGAAGAGCTAAAGAGGACGATATGGTTAATAAGGGGGTCCAATTTATGTCTTGTCCATACATTGACAGCGATAATCTGAGTATGTTTGGAAGCACACTTGATTCTACATGGTTTCAAAAGGGGGTATACATGTTGGACCAGTCATGGTGAAGAGAAGATTATACAGGAAGAAGGTAGAATTAACATCGCCGACGAAGTCAATGATATGCCAGATGATATTGATTGTGCTTCTGATGAGGACAGGTTGCAGGATGACAATCTGGATCAGATGTTACGTGATGCAGAAGGGAACCGTGATGAGAGAGAGTATGATAAATTCCGGGGCTTGATGGAGGACTCGGAGAAATCATTGTTCCCCAGCTGCAAGTCGAAATACACAAGGTTGTCATCAGTGCTTGAACTGTTGAAATTGAAGGCAAGCAACGGTTCATCCAATAAGAGTTTATGGTGTTGTTAGGTTTATTAGCGAATTTGCTTTCGGAGGAAAACGAGTTGCCGACAACCACCTTCAAAGCCAAGAAGGTTCTCTATCCCTTGGGAATGGAAGTAGAAAGAATACATACATGTCCGAATGACTGTATCCTCTGCCGTAAAGAGTACGCAAAATTGCATATATGTTCGGTGTGCAACACATCTCGGTACAAGCGTAAAAATCAATCAGATGATAACGACGAGGGCATTGAGGTGAAGAAAGGACCTCCTGCTAAGGTGACGTGATATCTGCCTGTAATTCATCGTTTGAAGTGTTTATTTACAAACCCAAAGAAGGAAAAATTGCTGCTTTGCCACTCGGAGGAGTGTAAGAACGATGGATGCTAAGACACCTTGCTAATTCTGCCTAATAGAGAAACATCGATAGGAGGTTTGAAGAATTCGATGAAGAACCGTGCTATATAAGGTTTGGATTGAGTACAGATAGAATGAATCTTTTCGGTAACATGAGCAGCCGTAATAGCACTTGTCCCAAAAATTTGTGTATCTATAACCTTCCTCCTTGGTTGTGTATGAAGTGGAAGTACATTTTATTATCTATACTTATCCATGGCCCAAAGCAACCTAGGAACGATATTGGTGTGTACCTGGCACCATTGGTGGAAGATCTGAAAACACTATGGGTTCCCGGGGTACAAGTATGGGATGCGTACAAATGAGAGAACTTCACTTTGCACTGCATGTTGTTCTGCACCATAAATGACTACCTTGCCCTTGCTAACCAGTCGAACCAGAGTGCAAAAGGAGCCGAAGCCTGTAGTCACTGTTTATATGATACTAAGAGTGTGTGGCTGAATCACTCGCACAAAACTGTGTACATGCGTCACCGTAGGTTCCTTCGGATGAATCACCCATACCGCAAGATAAAGAAACAATTTGACGAAAGGAATGAGGACATCTCAGCTCCAAGGCCTTTAAGCGGGAGAGATATTCATGATATGGTTAATGAGTTGGATGTTGAGTATGGAAAGGGACATAAATCGAGGACCCATGAGAAGAGCAGCTGGAAGAAGAGATCAATATTTAGGGACCTACCTTATTAGGAGCACCTAGAAGTTCGCTACTACATCGATGTCATGCGCGTAGATAAGAATGTATATGATAGCTTGATTTGTCTCTTACTGAACATTAAGGGCAAAACAAACGATGGTATCAATGCACGGCTTAACTTGATCGATTTGGGCATTAGACCAGAGTTAGCATTGAAAGAGACTGATAACACTACAAGAAACAGGAAAAAATTCGTGGGCCAAAAACCCGCGAATTTAGGCCAAAACCCACGAATTTAATTTAAATTCGTGAGCAAACCGTCGAATTTAGTTCACGAATTTAACTCGACGAAATTAATCAATTAAATTCGTGGGTACCACGATTTAGTTAAATTCGTGGGTTTCGCCAAGCCCACGAATTTAATTGGGAATTGAGTTAAATTCGGGTTTATTAAACTCACGATTTAATCAGATAAATTCGTGGGTTTATTGAACCCATTAATTTAATTGTTAAATTCGTGGGCTATATAGCCCACTTAATTTAATTTGTTAAATTCGTGGGTTCAATAAACCCACGATTTAATTGTTAAATTCGTGGGTTTAATAAACCCACGAATTTAATCTTTTAAATTGCAAGTAATAAACCCACTAATTTATCGAGATAAATGATAAATTGTGGGTTTTGAATGGCTCACTAATTTATCAATAATTTTACAAATATATATATATATATATATATATATATATATATATATATATATATATATATATCCATATATATCCAAATGTATAATATATATATATATATATATATATGCATCGCACTCAATACATATAACAACTAAAGAAGAAAAGAAAAGGCAAAAAGAAAATTGAAACTAAAAATTGCTAAGCTAAGAATAAATACGAAGGATCATCTATTTTGTTCAAATCGATCGTAAACACTAACACAAAAGAACAAACTCCACAATGAAGTTCAAGCTAACGAAGAATTAACAAGCGAGACACCAAACCTATTACCTCTCATCAAATATCAAACCAACCTTTAACTCTTTAAAACCGCTTAAAACTAAGTCTCCGAATGTACAAAATTTCGCATGACCTCTCTAGTAAATAGGACATCCACTCACAGACAAAAAAATATTTGCGCTATAATATATATATCAATCTCTCAAACCGTATGAGACATTCTAGCAAATCCTTAGATAATCCAATCACACATCCAACGACAATTTGTAAACTACGCAATGACGTACAACACATTACAACCGCAATAGATACAATCCACATTCCATTACAATAAGTCCATCACAATAAGTCGATCACAATGTATCCATCACAACAAGTTATAAAGTACAACAATAATACACCAATCGAGCTCACAATGGAATTCATGCCTCGGGGTTGTTGGAGTTATGGGCGCTACCACCACCGTCGACGCTGTTGAAGATGTCTTCTATGATGTCGTCGTTAGTACGTGCTGGAGGGTATGACCTAGAAACCTGCAAGTTCAAGATTAACTTAGGTTGTGTTACAAGTAACATTATGCTGATTTACATGAATATCAATATGAAAATATCAATAGTACTATTCAACCAAGACACAATATGAGAATATCAATATGACAGGTCAAGCTAAACAAGAATAGATATTATATATAAGAACTACACCTACGAGCTAGTCAAGATATGCTGTAATAATCATATGAACATCAATCTCATATTCAATGAAGCATCAAAGTAATACTCTCTAGTATTAACAGAAGTTAACCATCTAGTTCAAGGCCAAGATTACAACTAAAATTATTTAATTCAACTTCCAAAGACCCTAATTGCATCACTGAGTATTCAAAAGATAACAAACAGTGAAAATAGTTCAAAGAAGCAATTAAGAGTTTTGGTAGTCATTTTAAGAGTTCAATATACAAAGTACAAATATAAAGCATTCTACAAGGATAAACAATCAGATTGTACATGGGCTTGGCATAGGTGGTGGGTACATGTAGAACGGGTTTGGAGGCTGGGAGCCCTGTAAGGCATAGATAGGTACATTATGCCACATATAAATCATTCATTCAAATTTTGAATAACGAATTGAACCGATCCGCTTTTACCGTGGTGCCTCTCCGTAAGGTGGCCGATCCGTGGAGGAACATGTAGAAAGGAGGAGGAGGCTGGGAGTTCTGTGGATCATAGTTTGTGATATAAAGTATACATAATAGAGTTTTATGAAAATAAAGAATGCATGAGAATATCATATAACCTGAGGTGCATCTCCTAGGGGTGGTGCCTGCATCCCAGTAGGGTTTATAAAGGACGCCGGGGGAGGTTGAGCACCCTGTGATGCTTCTCCTTGTGGTGGTGGCTGCATGTGCGGAGAAAACATGTAGAAGGGAGATGGCTGGGAGCCCTATGACATAATAGTCCAGTTTGTGAATTCGTGATTTTACGAGCTAAGTGGATAAAGAGTAATGAACTCAAGTATCTTTACCTGTGGAACAGGAGGGCGAAACACTGGCACGTTAGGTCCAAGAGATTGTGACAGCTTGTCGATATAGATTGTTTGTTAGATTTTAATCACAAATGTACAATTGAGCGCTTTGTTCAAAGTTGAGATTGTACCAGAGATACATTTTCATGTATTCGAGTCTTCGCTTCGCGAGCTTCCTCTCGTGCTTGACGAGACTCTTCTCGCTTGACGAGCCTCTCTCGCGCTTCACGAGCCTCCTCGTGCGCTTGTGCTTCCTGCGGGACCTCGACGATCGAGCACTGCGTGAGGAAACCGAGCCTCGTGGAGGACGATCGCACCACAACTCCATCCCCATGGCCCACCTACAAACGATATATATCAAATGTGACCATGCAACATTTTTTTCCTTAGTAGAGAGAAAATAAATAAAATCGTTTTATTAACTAACCTCCCATGCTTTAGGCCCTCCAAAGATGGTACAACGCTTCCACATCGATCGGCGTGGCTCTCTAATCAACCTCCTACCATGACGTTGTGTCATTTGTTCTCGATATGACGCCCGCAAACAAAGATTTTGGTGCTCCCGGATGTAAATTTGCACAAAACATATTGTGTCATTTATACTTACCATCCTCTCACTAGCCCCGCTGCCGCACAACACATCCGGTTCTGTGGATCCTCGCCTTGGTGCCCCGGATGTAAACTTCCACAAAAGTGGGAGTACTCCCACTTTCACCTCCTACGATGCAAAGTTATAAACATAGTGACAAATTCACTAACAATTATAATACCGATATTTACCATGCGCTGTTTCTAGGCCAATGTGTCCGTCACGCCATACTTGTGCTTCCCCAATCTACTTCTTTTGTTCCTCGATTTCTATTTGATTTTTCTTGAAAATCCTCCGACTTCAAGACGCACATCCACCTCCAAGCCTCCATGTCCTTCATTATCCAATCGACCGAGCTCGAGATACTCTTGTTCTGTCAGTGTATCCTCCTCGCCTCCGGTCCTCTTCTCATGTTCACCTTCTTCACCCTCTTGTAAAATTGATGATAGCTTGAACTGCATTCTTTGAACGAATCTCCGACAACCTTTGTGCCGCTCGTTGAAGACGCTTTTGGCCTTCTTCAAAGCGTTGTAATCGTCTTCGTTCTTGAAGGACCATGTGGAGGTCCATCCATGTTTGTGATGAGTATTTGACTTTATTTGAGCAAGGTGTGCTCAAGTTTGAGTTTGATTTGGATTGATTTTCAAATGAAGCAATTTGAGTTGTCTCGCCAGAGTGGCGATCTGGCCGTATGGACGTGGTAGTGATGAGTTGGATGGTTTATTGCACATCTTTGTGGGCATTGCTATGTGTGGAGTTTCCTTGTCTTTGATGGTTGCAGGGCGACGGTGCTAGGTCATGGTGAGGCGAAGGATGACCGGGACTAGGCGAGGAGCGTCCGAGGTCCAGACGGTTGGGAGATCGCCGTAAGATGATCGGAGACGGAGTCCGGGCAAGTCAAGAAGACAAGGAAAGGAGTTGATGCTAGCTAGATGCCGCGTGGATCAATGAGGGCCGTCGGATTGAGGTCTAGTTGATAGGTTAGCGGGTCTAGGTAGTATGCTTTGAAAACCTGCAAGAAAACCCAGATGTGTGTGGGTTTTGGGTTAACCTTGCATGGCTGTGTGTGTGGGTTAATCCTAGCCCTTAGATGAGTGCTCTAGGTTGATGGACTAATCCAAGGGTGGTAGGTGGCCCAAGAGTAGTATAAATAGGGGTAGAGGGGTAGCCTCCTTCCCTTGAAGGTGTTGAGGTTTTTGATGCTCATTTGAGCTTTGCCCACATGAATGTGAGGCTTTGTAACCTCCCCTTCCAGAAATGAAAGTTTTATCCATCCACCTCTGAATTTATTTTATGATTTACATTATGTCTTTACTTTACGCAATTTAAATTCAGCATTTACTTTCCCGCAATTACATTCCCGCAATTTACTTTCAAGTAATTTGGATTTGCCTCCCCTCCTTCTAAATGCTGCTGATCTTGGATGTTTTGAGTGTGTTCATATTATTTTACATCTCTTTTGCACTCTTGGATTGAGTATAGAACATCTTTTCTTTCAAGTTCCAACTTTGTTCAGAACTTGTTCTTCGCGCAGTAGTCAGTGTTTGATTTTTTTAAAATTCTACAAAAATCCTTTTTGAGTGATTCTTGTTGTACGAGGTGCGGGACTCTGATATACACCTACATAAAAATTTTTGAGTTCACTTGTTGCACCGTTTGGGCGGCATGAGGTGAAAACCGAGCCCCAAACTTTCTGCTCGAAGTTCTTGAGCATACTGTGTTCTTAGATTTTTCCTGTTTTTTTCTGTAAGGCTTTTTGAGGAGAAATTTGGTGGAGTTCTTCACTACTCTGATGCTCATAGGGATAAAAATTCTCAGAATTTTGTGAGCTGCAGAAACCCACCAACCTCCTGTGCAAATTGAGGACAAGTTCTGGAAATTCTGCTTTTGCTTTTCTCAAAGTGACTTTTGTGATTTGAATTGATGTCCTTTCTAAAAGCAAGAGTTTGAATTGATTCTCTTTATCTTAGACACTAGACAACCAGGATTGTGACTCAAAATCCCCACATATTTTATGGTACTTATCCATGCAAGCTTGGGGTACACATAGTTGTCTAGTTTTTCGGTTTTTCACAATTCCTTTGAGCGATCTTGTCGAGGTTTTTGTTGGAGTATCTTGGGGAATTTTTATTTGTGACCATTCACCCCCTCCTGCTCGCCATCTCGGTCCTTTCGCCTCAAGCCTAACCTCTCCCGCATATAATCACACATCGTCAAATTGTACTTACATTTAAAGCAATACTCAAATAGAGTAAATACATAGCGCAAACTCACCTGTAAGCCAGCCCACATCGCTACTCGACATGTTTGGTTGTCTTCGCCTCCTTCCACGCTCTCCTTCAACGCCCAAGGCTTCCAGCCAGGGTCATGAATCTATCCCCGCCGACTCAACCATGCCTGTGGTAGTAGTACCGCCAAGGGCTCCCAAAGACGGCGTTAACCTTTGTAATGTGGCTCGTCTACCCAACCCGGCTCTTTCCAAAGGCCTACAACAAAATACAAGACAAAGATGCATCAAAACACTAAGTTGTCACTTAGCTAATGCTAAAAGAAAAGAAAGACATGAAAGATATAATCATACTCGCTCCCTGTACCTCTATCAACCTCCTATCGGCCAAGTTGCATCTTGGATTTAACTGAGACGGTTTTACTAAACTCAAATGCAAATAATTAGTTCATAGACATTAAAATGTAAATATGGAGATTAAATGATAATCCAATACTACACATATATCCGATGGTACCCAAGAAGACCCGCCTCTTCAACCGCTCTAAGGTCGCCTCCAACTCTACATCCGCCACGCCTCGCCTCGGCGCTTGCATCCAGATCTCGCTGCCCCACCGCCACCACCCCAACGACCTCCTCGCCGTCCGCCTCGCCCATGTCCTCATGCTCACATCCCAACCGCCTCCTCCGCAACCCCTACTCGCCTCGCCCTCCCGTGGTGCGCCCCGCCTGCTCGTGCTCGCCATCAAGCACCTCTCGAGCCGCTCCCGCCCTGCCTAATCTGGCCGCCCAAAGAATATGGCGCTGCCTACCGCCGAGTCCTCGACCATCGTAACCCTTGCCTCGACCTTCCGAGGACGACCACCGAACTTGCCTTTAAGCTTGTCAACCTGATGCCCGAACATACTCATCTGCTCAAATTTGACAAGAGTTAGTATACTGTGTTTACAAATAATTTTCAATAACTTGCAAAATGAATGAGACAACTATAACATGTAAAAATGAAGGAGACAACAATGACTATTAGAAATGAACGAGGCAACAATAATCTTACAAAATATACATATCAAAAGTCGTCGGCGGAATCGCTTCGCGACTGATTTCATTGAGACGTGCTTGAAGACGCAATCCTTATCGACTTTTAGGCATTTCCGACGGGCCTGGTTCATCCGTTATTACGCCCGTGGCATCGGTAGGTAATTGATCGAGTCCCGCCTGTCGGAGACAAGGAAAGAATCCCCCATATATACATCACCCACATCATCCTCTACGTTACTTGCCACATACGAAACATCCCTAAGAGGATATACTTGTGGTTAACTTTAAATACAACCCACCAAGCCTTCAAGCTACGGTGAGGATAGCTCGTAGTACACTGCCAACCCGATGTGCAAGCACAATGTTATTGATGTGGCCTCAAGCCGCGAATCGTGCTTCACCTCCACCATCCCAAAGTCATCGACACGTGTGCCGCTGTGTGGATCGAACCAATGGCAATAAAAACACAACCTTCAGTTCTTTGGCACCCCAAAGGTATACTCAATTATGTTTTGTACAACACCGTAGTAGTCTAATATATCACCGTTGGAATCGGATGACGCTGTGACTACTCCGCTTGAAGTAGCCGCAAGTGGACGGCTAGCTTCTAATTTCACCGCTCAAAACGGAACCCATTCACATCACAATGACTATAGCTCCTTGCCGCCACATCATCATGTGAGAGCTGCCGGAGATCCTCGTGGACGAGGCATCACGCATACACTATATAGCAACATGCATCATCGTTAGTCTAATATTGTTATTACAACAATTCATTTTAGAAAATGAATAAATAGTCAAATTACATGTCGACGGAACCATTGCACGAAGCTTGGGCCGCTTTTCAACCCATCACGACGAGGTTATCCAATTGCTTAGTTGTGGGTTGTCGAGTTGGCTTCCAATTTTCTTTGTCAAATGTTGCGCCATTTATTCTCGGTTAAAAGGACACTACATCGAAATGTTGAAAACATAATTCGTAAAGTCACTTACTCAAAATATTTTTCAACTTCTACCATGTTAATGAACATGTAAAGCATGGCCAGTTCCACTCCTCATACTCAACATGGTGTGCAGTACGACCCAACAAAGTTGACCCTTGCATTGAAAAAGCTTAAGTTCGCTTCAACGGTTCTTCTTCCGTGGCACTGCATCGATTCAGAGGGGCATTCACGCTGTGCTTGAGTGCGAAATACTTTGTTGAGAAGTTTGTGATCTCTTTACTTGCATAAGCCTCGCGATACACCCTCTACCCTTGCCTTGTTGCGCATCGTAGCTCTAAGCTTTTTCAACTCCCTTTCCGACTATACATCCATCCGAATCAAGCAGACCTCCAACCTTCGCTTCAAGGTAGATGCACCAAAGAAATGTTGCATCACATTCATAAAACCAGTGGGAAAGTTGTTTCCAACTTGCATACAAGCAATGGAATTCCTCTCTAACTTCGTGATCAACGCCTTCGAGATTTCCTTAGCGATATCCGCCATAGAAGTAATCGAGCTCGCTAACATCCTCCACAACTCATTATCAAAATAGCCACTAAACATTATCGAACAAGTCCTTCCATGATAATATGGTAATCATGACTCTTTAGCCCGCTTAGCTTACTCTGGCCGACATTCACGCCCGCTTTATGTTAGATGCATAGCGATCGTGAAACTTTAGAGTTTTCAACCACCTCAAAATCTGCTTACGGCCTTCGGCTTCACACAAGATGGAGCTCGTGGTCGCTCTCATTTCCATTTAAACCAACTTTAACCTCGAGCCACGGCCTAGCACAATGATCACCCATGTCTTTCCTAGCACTCACGCTATCCTTTGTTTTGTCGGTTACATCAAACACCATGCTTATGATGCTTTCTCGCACATTGCGCCTTGGTGCATCAAATCTATGTTATGCGGCAGAATCAAAGCTGCGTAAGGCAGCTCCCAAAGAAAAGAAATATGAGTCCGCTTGTGTTCTTTCCATAGCCTGAAACCCACTTCGTAGATCGCATGTCGACTATGCCATTCACCTATCTCTCTCCCGTGAGTCGCCTGCGCCCTTTTTAACTTTCTCGTCTTTTTCAAATGCTTTGGCTGCTCCTAAAAGGGTGCTCGCCAAAAGCCATCGCCGATGGCAATCAAAGAATGTGATCTTTTACCGCGCGTGAGCTCAATGCATCGTAGTCACCATACAAATTGACAACACAGCGACCATGAACACACCACCGCCCAAATGCCATATGCCAACAAATCATGGACCGACCACGTATGCGGCTCGAAGGTAAATTCTCTACCACCAACGCTGTCAGATGCCTTTTCCCTCACCACAACTTCTTCAAATTCATCAATTAAGGGCCGTGATGAACACATTGAGATCCTTCCTCGATGCTTAGGACCGGAATGACAAGAGCAAGGAATACGAACCCTCTTTCAAGCAAATCTCGTGGAAGATTGTATGGCATGATGAAGACCGCCAACAAGAGTAGGGCTAGCGCCAGGCCGAAGGTGTGAAACCGTCTGTGGACAAACCAAGACGGACACTCCTAGGGTCACTTGCAAATGCAGGATCGACCGTCCAATGCCCGCCATGCTCGCCATCGACGGATGCACCATCATATCCGGTCTTGGTCCTCACGCCTACCTTCTTTGTGCCACCGCATATGTTTCATTGCTTTTTTGACATGTACACCGCTTAAGCCTATCCGTGATCGGCATGTACCAAGCCGCTTAGTCACGACCTTTGTAGTCACCGATATCCCTTCCTCATCTACCACCTCAACGAATCTACACTTACCGCAATGCATACAATGGGTATCCTTGTCATGATCCTTCCAACAACATGCAATTATTCTCGCACACATCAATCTTCCGTAATTCATCCCGAGGCCGCCATCAACTTTTTCGATTGGTACAAACTTTGGCATCTTGTGGTTAGGCGGAAGGACATCATTCATTAGTTCAAGCAAAGCGCTGAAGCATTTGTTCAAAAGTTGAACTTCGACTTCATCGACATAAGCCGTAATCGCATACGTGATGGTCACATTGGTCAAGTCATGCGCCTTCTCGTCCAAGCGCCAAGTAGCCTATAGAATTCCTTAACCTCCTCCTACCGTGACCCTCCCCGAGTTAAATTCACCCCCGCTAAGATCATCCAAAGATCTCTTCCATCCGGCCATGATCCTCCCCATGGTCCAAAGATTCTTCCATCTCAATGGCTCGCCTCGCGCCTCTCCATGACGGTGCACACCAAATAGTTAGGCATGAACCCGCTTTTGCAAATGTGATATCGCACTATATCTTTGTCAGAGTAGCCGTTATTCTCGCAGAGGGTACACGGGCAATACACATATTCAGCCTCCAATAATGCTTGCTTCAAGAAAGCATCCGTGATCTCGCCCCATTCCCTTGAGTGCCCCCATCACTCCTCCATCCGTCATACATCGCCTTCGATCGTCACCCATTATCAAAGTTAAACAAATGAAACGATGTCAACGCATTTCACCGTGGCTTAGGTGACAAAGACAACCCTATTAGGAAAGATGTGTTCTAAACCCACCCAAGAATGGAGGTTATTGCATGCGACTGTGACGTGCGCTACGAATCGAACGAATTTCGGCAAAGATAATCTCGCCGTTCTCCAAACGCACGCTTGATGCCGTGCGCCGGAGAACAACAGGTTATGCGGCCAAATCACGCTCGATCGCCGCACGCCACGTGCCCTATGCAACAACCAACATTCTCTGCCGTCCAAAATACGCCGATACTCCGAACCGCGCACCTCACAAGCAAATGTGAGATGCGCCGTTCTCGAACGGGTGACGCCTAGGCTCTCTACTGTTCGACACAAACCCTAAACTCTAACGTTATATACAACGGCAGCGAGAAAATAAAAATATATATATCATAAGCAGCGAATATAAAATGAGATGAAATAACTTTAAACAAATATAAAAAGAGATGAAATATACCTTCTCCAATATTGGTGGGCGCGCAAGGGTCCGGGAGGGCGGGTGGCGCCAGCCGACGGCGAGGAGGCGCCGCGATGGTGCGACGGTGGCACGGGGCAAGCGGGCATGGTGGGGCGCGGTGGTTTGGGCAAGGGGGCGGCGTAGCGAAAGCGCCGCCTAGGCGCGGCGCGAAGGGGGCGGCAAGGCGGGAGGGCGGGGCGGCGGCGCTGGTGGCGGCGCGGCGGGCAGGGCATGGCGGGCGGCCGAAGCGGGCGGTGTTCTGGCGGCCGAAGCGGGCGGCAGAAGACGGCGGGCGGCGGCGCGACAAAGGAAGCGGGCGGCGACGGCGTGGGTGGCCGGCGGGCGGCGGGCAAGCGCGGGCGGCGAAGGGCGGGCGGGCGCTGGCCGAGGGCGCAGGGCGGCTGTGGCCGACGGCAGAGAAGGGCGGCGGGCGACGACGCGGTGGTCGGCCGGGCGGAGGCGGCGCCGGTGGCCGAGCGGGCGGCGGGCGGCAGCGCGCAGGCAAGGCGCGCAAGGGCGCGCGGGCGCAGACCGGGCGGCGCGCAAGGGGATGGGCGGGCAACGGGCGGCAGGATGGGCGGGCGGGCGGGCGGGCGATGGCAAGCGCGCAGGCGGTCGGGAGAGGGCAATAAGACGTGCGGCGCAGGTCGATGGGCTTTTCCTACTCGGCTTAAATTGGAGTTTGTGGCCTACTAATTTAAATGCGTAAATTGGTTTAGTTCGCCCACGAATTTAAATGCGTAAATTGTGGTAAGTTATGGCCCACTTAATTTAAATGAATAAATACGCATGAGAGACAGGCCCACTAATTTAAATAAATAAATTGCAGTATTATAGGCCCACGAATTTAAATAAATAAATTGTGGGTGTTATTGTGGCCCACGAATTTAATTAAAAACGTGGGTTTTATAGAAACCGATGAATTTAAATACATAAATTCGTGGGTTTTTTTGGCCCACGAATTTAAAAAAACCCACGAATTTTTCCCTGTTTCTTGTAGTGTAAAGACCGAACGTACTACAAACCTACTTGTTACTCTCTATCCAAGGCCGAGAGAACTGAACTGTGTTAGTGCTTGCATGGTGTGAAAGTTCCGTCCGGTTACTCCTCCAACATGACGAGACTTGTTTCGATGCAAGATTTGAAATTACCTATCATGAAGCCTCATGATTGCCATGTGCTTATGACACAGATGCTCCCTGTTGCAATTAGAAGTATTTTACTGATCAAGGTCTGGAAGACAATCACAAGGCTGTGTTATTTCTTTAACACAATTGCTCAGAAGGTCATCGATCCTGAAGGACTAGATGTTTTGCAGGCTGAGGTGGTGATGACTCTATATAATCTTGAGATGTATTACCTCCGTTGTTTTTCGATATCATGGTCCATCTTATTGTTCACCTTGTGAGAGAGATAAAGATGTGCGGGCCCGTGTTCCTATGTAGCATGTACTCGTTCGAGAGGGAGACGATAATTCTCAAGTCTAATGTACAGAATCGATCTCGGCCAGAGGGTAGCATTGTCGAAGGTTATGCAATCGTTGTGTTCGTCGAATTCTACGTTGATTACATGGCTCAGGTTGAACCGATAGGTCTGCCTTGATCTCGCCATGAGCAGAGGCACGAGGGTGTCGGGACCATCGGAAGAAAAACAATCACGCCTGATCCGGTTGCGTGTGCTCATGCCCATTTCACGATTTTGCAACACATGGATGTAGTGTTCCCATATATCGACGAGCACAAGCATTGGCTACGACAAGAGAATTCGGTGTTGTAGGAGTCTTGGATCACGAGACAGCACAACCTTCAGTTCGCCAAATAGTTGAAGGAGCGACCAATCACTAGGAGCTCGTCAGGTGATATGCTGACATGGTTAGCAAAAGGGCCAACATTTACAGTTGTGACATAGAAAGGATACGACTTAAATAGGAACATATTTTACACGAGAGATCATGATATAAGGAGCACAAACCAAAATAGTGGTGTTCGCATTGATGCGTTCAATACAGTTGGATCGATGAGGAGCTCCTACTCTGGATTCATAAAGGAGATTTGGGAGCTCGACTACATACTTTTCAAGATCCCGCTGTTTCAGTGCCGTTGGATCCACTTCTAGTAGGTGAAGGTTGACAAGTAAGGCGTCACTACTATGGAGTTCGAACTTGTCAGATACCAAGACGAACCATTTGCACTCGCTAACCAAGTTGTTCAAATCTTCTATGTAACCGACCCGTTCAAAAAGAAGCGAAATGTAGTTTTCAGGGAAAAAGGAGGATTGTCAAAGTTGAGAATTTACTAGATAAGGAAGAATACAATCAATTTGACGAGTTGCCTCCTATCGGAAACAGCATCACTGTCCAAGAAGAACAACATGAGGAAGCAAGCTACACACGCGTCGATCATCGTGAAGGGCTAATTTTTATACAAAAGAATAAGCAAGTGAAGTTATGATCAAGTCGTCATGTCTAAAAATAAATATAAAAAATCTATTGTTGATTTTAAGTGTATGTACTCTCCAGCATAATAATTGTCAAAGGTTAAAAAATCGACAACAAACTTATACTTTTGGGTACCTTTGGGTTAGCAAAGTCAAGCACAAAATCAGAGGCACATGATGTAGACAGGTTCGGGCCCCCTAGTGGAGTAATACCCTACTCCTGTATGGATGATGTATGGAGTCGATGAACAAAATACAGAGCAATGTGTATAGCCCTAGCTACAAGGAAGATGGGATCAAAGCTATGGTTAAACTACAGCTGGAGGTAGGCGAAGCGTGATTTGTCGGCTCCGGGTTGCTCTGTGCCAAAGGTCTTTTCACTTGGAAGCTCTGGACGGATTGTCTGCTGAGAATTGCTTGAGTCCCCCTGAGGACCCCTACCCTTGGCCTTATATAGTCGGGGTAGCCTAGCCTCAAGTCGAGTCGTAGTCAGTTTGGAATACCGGATTGTAGCCGATGTGGAGTCCATCGTCGCGTGATCTTCGCGGCATATCCAAACTTCCTTGAATATCAGGCGTACTCGAGTCGGTTTCCTCGTAACGGGAACATGATCGAGTCCTTTATAATATAAATTATCTTTTCTATGCATAACTTATCCCAATGAACTGGGCTTGTGATATCCGGAATCTCTGCATGCCCGTTAGGACATATCCTTCACGTATCCTCTGTAGACACATACCCCATGTTTAGATATTCGATAGTAGCCCCTGAAATCTATTCAGTGGAGGGTCCGCTTGAGCGCTTGGTCGATTAGTGCCAAAGCCTTGCTTGGTCGAGTAATGCCTTGCCTGCTTGTGGTCGAATGACTCGAGTAGATTGGGAATCACTGAGTATCGAGTAGGGATGTGCTGGGTCGAGCGCCCTGCCATCAGTCTGTATCGAGTCCTCAGGGTAACTGCAAGTTACTCGATGTCGACTTATAAACTCGACTTTAAGCAGAGTTAAAAATTCAAAAAATCTAAACATTGGGCAGTTGAGCATTTATTGCTATCGTCTACAACGCCAAGATTGGTGCAGCACCATCATTCTGCCTTTTGCGCCGATAGAGATGCCGTGCCATGGGGAATGAACAGTTTGTTAGTGTTATGCCCTTGAGGCAATCATTTAGATGATTGTAACATGACTATGTTTATGAATAATAATATGATTATTGGTCCAATGAATGTATATCATTGTATTGATCAACAAGTATGTGACTTGCTTATGAAGCTCTTTACTTAATGATGTAATTCGATAAATATCTCTGATCGGATATCATCGTATAGGACAACGATGAATAGATCAGCACATGTAGTGATCGATGATCATGCTTCATAGATCATGGGATATGGAGATATCATCTATACATTGTGGACGCATGTTGAAGAACATGGGTTAGATAGACCCGCAATGGGACACTGCGAGAATGTTTCATTCTTATTTGTCATCAGTGTATCTCATACCTAGTAGATGTATGATCCTTAGACCTGAGATTGTCATATTCCCTACATGTGTAATAGTTTTCCTTGGGGCTATCAAACACTACTTCCTAACCGGATAGTTATAAAGGTAGCTTTCATGTTTACTATGAAACGTGCAGAGGGAAGTGAGCAGTCAAGATGGAATTTGCCACTCCAATGAAATGGAGATATATGACAAGGCCACTTGTGTGATATGATTAAGGAAGTGCATGGCCCTGCCATGATTGAGGAGTCAATCACAACTTATTAATATATCACGGATACGAGAGATGGATTTAATCATCAAAGGATGGCATGCTTCTCGCCTTGAGTTCAATCTTCATATACTTGTCAAAAGGATTATTACTTGAGTACTTTTGATAGGTTCTGTCCAATTTGATCATAGTATATTTGGGAGTTGGCATGCTTTGCAAGGAGCCGCTACCAACTATTGGATTGAAAAGGAGTTTTTCGAATCCATGTCCAAACGTACGTGAACCTGCAGGGTCACACACTTAACGGGCTGGGACACATTAATTTGGATTGGATCCGTAATTAATGGACCTTGTGGGCTTAGCACACTGATGGGCCCTGGTTTAGAGTTTCATCTTGTGGCTATATAAGGAGTGGAGAAGGGTGGGCACAGGGTGTGCTTTTTGTACGGTCTAGAAGTGTTTCACTCAAAACCCTAGCCTCCTCCTCTCGCTGCCCCTGCCGAGCGACCAGGTGCTTGCACACCAACGCACGGTGTTCCATCCCCGAACGTGTAGACTACTACGGTGACGCTACTGTGAATGCGGTGTGGGAGGACGATCCACGGCGAGGCGAGGACGATCCACTCTATCGACGCAACGACTGCGGCAAGGACGATCCACTACATCGACGCATGAAGGATTCCGCAACTGCGTGTCTAGTGGTAATCTAATCTATGATCTCCTTTTTGCGAGTAGCTTTCTGGTTATGCGGTGTCCTTCTCAGGATGATGATCGAGCGCCAGGCTTTGTCGTTGCCGTTGCCAGCTCTTCTCAAGATAGTCTGCCAAGTGAGAGCAAAGGGACCCAGGAGCAAGCGGCGGTCGATCCTCCCCAAGAGAGGAGGTCGGTGTTCAGGCGCACCATCGACCAACCAAACGACCTCAAACTTCAGCACCAAGGCCGTCCAACCAGGTGACCTTCAACCGCTCTCTTGGTTGTTATGAAATTTCTCCCGTCATAATCCAACAAATGCTGGATGATCAGCGAGTCGCCTGGGGGGTCAAAGCACGAAGGTCAATGAATCCTCCATAGACGTCTCCTTGAGACGGATCTCCATCGACTAGACCAATTAGATAGGTATCATTTCTACCGAGCAACGTCTCCTTTATTGGCAAACTTCCGCTCACAGTAACGCTTGCTTTGTAGATTACCCCGTCGGCCACTGACCCACCGACGCTGTGTCCCCCACCGGCGACGCTGATCGAGGAACCAACCGCCGGAGTCAAACCGGTCCTAACGATGAACGTGCAGGCAAAAATTTGTCTAGCGAGGTGAGTTATCCTCTCTTTCTCCTCATGAAATTTTTTTGTTCGTCAGAGGTGTTTAGGCAAATAGCCTTTTTTAGCAGGAAGGGTGTGCCCAGCGGTGCTACAGACAAAATGACTGTGGCGGCATCGTCATCCTTTGATACGGCTGGCACTGCTGCAAATCCCCATCAGGAGGATCCTGCTGAGCATACTGGTAGATCTGCAATGGTGACCATCCAAGATCCTTCAGCTTCTCCAGCACCTCGGGTGTTCTCGTCCGTTCTGAAACCTCAGATCGAGGTATGTGAACACGAAACCTCTATTCTGCCTTCCACTCTTCCCCTCACTCTATTTTTGATGCTTCTGGCTTCGTATCGCAGCACGCGGCTAACACCCTGCTTGAGGCCAAAGCCTTCTGCGATCAAGCCCACCAGCAGACGAAGCGGCTCATGGCTTACCATGATCAAATACTCAAAATGAAGAAAGCCGAGCTGGAAGCGCTCAGGGCCCAATTGAAGGCTACTCAGCTGAGGCTGTAAAGCGGGAAGAGGAGCTGACGACTGAGAAAGTCGTTGCAGAAGCTGCGCTGGTCGAGGCCAAGGCCAGTCAGGACAAGATAGAGGTGGGAAAGAAAGTAGCCGAGTTCAAAAAGGCTGCAGCAGATGCGGCACTTGCCACTCTGCAGTCGAAGACACTTGAGCACATGACCACCTCGGCTTGTCTTGTGACCTCGTACATGCTTGGCATGGTGAACAACCATCATCCGGACCTGGACTTCTCAGGACTGGACGAAGGATTCGAGTGTGAGGCCAGTGAAGCTGCCGACCACATCGAGACCTTTGCAGGCCTTGCCGAGAGGTTCATGGACGGATTGGAGCTATCACTTGGCGATGATGACGCCAACCAAGGTCCTTTGTCCTAACCATGCCGATGTAAAGATTGATACTTTTCTTGTTACCACGGTCTTTAATGACAGTACCAATTAATCTGCTTGTCTATCGTGCTTTGTCTACTATTTTCTTATCGATGAAACAGAGTAGCACAAGTAGATGCAAATCCGATTTTAGCACTCATAGACCCTCAGTAAGCGGCTTCATGGCTGAACGCATGCCTATTTATATCTACACACAATGCTAGAAAAAACTTTCGTTAAAAGACTAAGCCCCAGAGCATACACTCGGAGAGACCATACTTAACATAAATGCTATATACGTTGAGTAGAACACTACACGACTTTTACAAGCCTTCATTGATCATGTGACTTAGACTCTGTAGCGAACAAGAACTTGCCGAGCAACGCATGTAGAAACGACTAGAGGTCTCGTCTCCCGCCGACCGCTGAGCTTTAGGTGTTTGATAATCTGATGCTCGTATGCGCGCAGGATAGAATTACTCATTGCCAGATTCAGGTATGGCTAGACTTTAATTTTGTTTACTGATATGCTAAGTGCACAATCGTGTAAATGCGTGCAAAAAATTGCATGTTCAAAAGATAAAGAGAAGATCAGGTTTACTATGCCTTGCTCGATAATCAGACGACTCAGAAACAGAGAACAAATATTGTACAAGGTTACCTGTAGCCCCCGACTCCTTACTCGATGATGTGTCATCGGGTAGGGAAGAGAGTTACGTAAGCACAACGTCTTGATGTAGCCCTTGACTCTTTACTCGATAGCTGGATCGAGTCAAATGAGTGAGGCGTTAGCATCATCGATACCTATTGCGACTCCGAACCTCTTATTTGATAGATACATCGACCCGAGAGTGGAACCAGGTAAAGATAAGATTGAGCGATGTAGCCCCCGACCTTCTACTCGATGAATGCATCGAGTAGACGGTAGAGCATATGCGTCGATAAAATGCACGATATAGCCCCCGCCCCTCCACTCGATGGCTGTATCGAGAGGAAAGTAGAGCATAAGCATCAATTATGGCCCTTACACACAGAAGCATGAGCCCCCAAGCATATTGGTCGAAGTAGAATCCAAACGGACGAAGTTGATGAACAATACAACTTCGTTGCAGCGATTGAACTTTGTTACAGTTTTTGGTGCCCCTTCAGCTTCCATGCGGCATGCCATAAAGTAGCGTCTCTTCGGTTTGTGCATTTGTGTGGAAGCGCGACCGACGTCTCGTGGATTGGGACTGACGCAATTGCGGTTACAGTGCAACCCGTCCCCTGAGCTATAAATAGATAGGGCCTGTAGTCGCCTGTCACAACTCATCTTTTCTCTTATCCTGTGCCCGCAGCGCCTTAGTTCTTTTGCCGCATTCATGGCTTCCCCTTCGTTGTCACCTCCCTTTGTGATCATTCTTGGCAAATCCCCTCCCCCTACACCACTGGCCATAGTCCCTTTGGGGAGGATCATCATCTCCTCTGATGAGGAGGACGAGATTGATTGGGAGAATATTAAGAAGAGGGTTTGGCCGGAGGAGGAGGACGAATCCACCAGCAAGTTGAGGGTCGTCGTTGAAAAAAAACGATGCCACCTCAGCTCCGTTCACGAGAGTAGATGCCACTGCCGGCACACGATGAAAAGAAAGTGAAGCCGTCGGCACCGGAGAAGGTGGTGAAGCTCAAAACAGTTTCATCAGCCCGACGCTTGCTCGCCCTCCAAGCCATCGTGGTGCTCGGAGACTGGAGAGGTCACCTTTTCCATAAACTGGCGGCTGGGTCTTCGCATCCTCCTCTGGTCCATACAGAGGGCGCAAGCCCATCCCAGGGACCATCAGCTTTCAGTTCTCATGGATGCAGGGAAGGCGACGTGATGCTTCCAAGGATAAGTAGTAGCAGAGTACCTACTTCAAGATGTAATAGGATAGCTTTTGTTAGTAAAATTTTAAAGAAATCATACTTAACTAAACTTCAGTTCCAACGCAATGTCTTCTTCGTTCATGTATGAAATTTTCTCAACTAGTCGATATTCCATGAGTTTTCAAGTATCGCGCCTTCCGCTGTCGATAGCCGCACAGATCTTGGTCGAGTCACTTCGACCACCACATAGGGACCTTCCCACTTAGGCGATATCTTATTGCAGTTATCTTGCTTCAGATTTTCAGAGTACTAAGTCCCCACGCTAGTTCCCCGTCCCGACTCTCCGCCATGATATCTCGCTAAGGCTTGCTGATACTTAGCCACTCGAATAGATGCTTAATCCCTATACTCTTCGAGTAGATTTAAGTCATCTGCTCGTGCCTGCTCTTGTTCCTCTTCCAAGTAGTTATCTACTCGAGGTGACTTAAATGTTAACTAAGTTAGAAGCATAGCTTCTGCTCTGTAGACCAAGAAAAACGAAGTTTCACCAGTGGCTCGACTAGTCGATGTACGAACATCCCATAACACCGTGGGGAGCTCTTTCGCCCACCGGATCGAGTAAGCCTTGAGCCTATCGAACACGTGGGTCTTGATCGCTTGCAGGATTAAGCCATTGGCACGTTCGACCTGACCGTTATTTTGAGGATGAGCCACGGAGGGAAAGTAGGGTTTGATACCCAATTCTTCACAAAAGGCCATGAAAGCATTGCTTTTGAACTGGCTACCATTATCTATGATTACTCAATTAGGGATGCCAAATTGAGTAACAATGCTCCTCATGAACTTCTTAGCCGCTTCTAAGGTGATGTTCCTGACGGGTTTGGCCTCGATCCACTTAGTGAACGTGTCAATAGCTACAAACATAAACTTGTAACCTCCTTGGGCTCTTGGGAACTGTCGGGACACGAATATGCAAATCCGGACCCTCTGTGTATTCAAAGACTAGTCCAGATCACGCTTAGTGCACACAACCTCAACATAGATGAAATATCACAATCATACACAATGAATAATAAATAAAGACTTCATCTATTAATATAGAACTATTGAACGACCTTAAGGTCAAACTTACACTTGTGAGGCCTTGGTGGCTTCAACTCAAAATAAATAAACAACAATGAATGAAGAACGCCGACTTAATCCCATCAATATACCACAGCAACCGACAAGGTTCAACTCCTAGATAATCGCCTCCTCGTGGAACTTCTCCTCCTTCAAGTTGTGGTCTTCTCCTCAATCGATGATTTTGTGTGTTGCAAGGGGTGAGTACATAAAGCACTCAACAAGTCGTGCGCGAATGCAATTCTAACATAGCTATATGCAAGGATTATTCCAAAGAAATGGCTAACATGGCTATTTTGCAAAAAAAGATTTGTAAATTAATACAAGATATAAATTGGAAAGACAAGAAACAAATAACAGATTAGATAGATTCAACATTTTCAAGTAAAACAAATTTCCAATCCTAAGTCAAAATCCACTTTCCATGGCATCCCGCCATCCCAATAAGTTTTGTTTAACAAAAGTCTAACCCTTGATCTGTAATTCCGAGCTTTGCTCAATACCGTGAGCACGGCTATTCGAATAGGTTTACACTCGCAGAGGTTATGCACTTTACCAACACGACGTGATATTCTCTTTGTGCTCGGCCATCAAGACACTTCCTTTGGTGTACCGCAGAGAATTCACGACAAAGCCTTTCAGAACCTCTACCTTAACCAAAGAACCTCTCCGGTGTTGCCTTCGCTATCACTCCTCTCACGCAGCCACCAAGTATAGGATGTGCCAACACCGCTGGATGGGTACCAAGCCGCAAAGACAGTACGCCTCTCACAGTACACTTCCGTGTCGTCGCGCCGAGGTATCGTGAGGAAAGATATCGTAACCCTAATCAACTAGGTCCGCCCCATATCGGACATGTGGTCGCATGATTGACTCAGTCAAAGGCTTGCAAGGTTAAGTCCTTAAGATGATCGAGGCAAGACTTCCACATACCCCCGCCCATCGGGCCCACCTTGGCATTCTCGCCTTGCCACTTGCCCCAATCTAAATCATAACCACCCCGGTTAATTACCAAACACCACGTACATCGCAATTTAACCTCGCTATGTGACATCCTCTCGCCACCGCAACTCAATCTCATCGTGTGACCACACATGACACACAAGTTCATAACATCGCTCCATATTCCATTAGTCAAGATTATTTATCAAAGACTAAAGTACATGTGATGGCGTGGCATGACTAAGCAACTAATACGGTCTAACCATCCCATGTTGATTATTATTACTAACCAACTATAATGAACCAATCTAGGGTGACAATATATCATGATATACAAATGGCAAGGTAGGGTATAGAGCAATTGGGTATAATAGCTAAGTCCCAAATTTAATTGAAGACATTTGTACATGTCAAATAATATGCAATAAAGTAAAACAATATAGCAGTTTTTGTAATCGCAGGTTCAACATGATCAAAGCACAACTTGCCTGGCACTTGCTATAAACTGCTCTTTACTCTTTTTAATTGATCTTCGGCTTCATCAACCTTTGGCTCTTCAATCGAATGCTTCGACTTCCTCGTCCTTCAGCTACTTCGGGTAACTTCTGAACGACATGTCTAACAACAAAGAAGCACAAATACAACAAAACTCAAAAGCAATTCAAATAAACTCCAATTTAATATTAGATTGGTACTGAACGGAAGGGATTGAATTTAGAACTTAGATTTGATCAAGATCGGATGAAAGAGAACAAAGCTTTCGTAAGATTTATCGAGAAGGTTACGATCGATAATTAGGGAAAACGGAGTATATTCCAGGATATCCTTCGAGATTAATTAACTCGATTGGACAAATATTGACATATGGGCTCTTGATCTATAGATCGGGTCCATAAAGATATGTTAGTTCTGATGAACTAAACCGATGCTCAATGTTGACTTTTGTTGACTAAACAAATACACACCAAACAAAAGAAAGATAGACTAATAGAATAGATATGGCACCAGATATGACATATGGCCAATGGTCTATCGACCAAGTCCACGAATGAATTCGGGTTAATGGCGATTAGATTTTCGAGGATAAGACAAGGACGGATGGAATCGACATTCAATGCGATCCGATCCGGGTTCACCATACATCAAAGAAGAGACTTGACGATAACGTGGTGATGACGATATGTAGTAAGACAAGACAAATATCTTACTACGGTGGACACAACGTGGAAAACCGCAATACGGCAAATAGCGGCTCACGATGAACTCACCCATCAAACCGGTCTTAAGTTAGGTTTTGGTCCGGCTTTGCAGATGATAGAAAGATAAAGCCAAACTCACAAGAAATGGGGTTAGATCACGATAGGACGATAGAAAGGATAATGACATCGCGCTACGCTCTTGCTGGAATGCGCATATGCGATGATAGCAAAGCGAGAGCAAAGCGTTAACGGCAGAACGTTAACGAAGAAATGTTAGCAGCGGAACGTTAACGATGGAACGTTAACGGCGGGAGGTAAACGACGGAACGTTGACGACGGAACGTTGACGGCGGAACGTTAACGGCGGGATGTTAACGGCGGGACGTTAACGACGAATTGGACCAAGGGTTAAGTCCGGGTTTGAGCGAAACGATTCAAGGATGAATACACTTGGCATAGGGTAGGATGGTAGGGTTGGCTCTGCGATTAAAGGTTTCCAAAGATAGCGAACCGAAATGCGCACCGACACGAAGGACTAGGCCAAAAGACGTCGGGTAGATTCTAGAACATGGCTTTGACGGCAACCGGGATCAATGAACTTCAACAGTGGGCAAAACAGGGATAATGATTTTTCGACACAATGACATGGCTAACGACAAACCAAAATGGTTGGCGGCACAAGACGACGCTACGCGGTGGCAAAAGGCGACGGTAACGAATATTAAAATTTTCGTGGATGGAACAGCAGAGGGGAAGTGAGCACCACGTAGAAAGCGGCGACACGAACTCAACGGTATATCCGGATTTGGAAGCAACCCAACGGACAGATCACAAACTGCCGATGAACGGCTGCTAAAGCTAATAGATCAAACGGTCATAACTATTAAAATAATGGATTAAACCTAACCAAATTTTACAGAGAGCTATCTGGGATCATTTGGCACGATATGACATGAACGGATCTGAGTTTTACCTTCGGATCAACGGGAACGCGCGAAGTTTTTCGCCGACGCACGACCGATCGGGAAGATTGAATTTTCTGCAGCAATCCCGTGGACAAAACCTTGAGTTAGGGTGAGAACCGTGTAGAGGACATCAAGAGGAGTCTACAGAAAAAATTTCACGGTCAAACTCGCAAAAACGAAGGAGAACGGGTGACGGCAAGATTCGAGATTGGAACGGCCATAACTTTTGATTTCCTGGATGAAACTGTACCAAATTTGGTGGAGAGATAGATCTGACCATATGGCACGAGATGACGTGAGAGGATTTCAGAAAAACTCACCGTATGACGGGAACGCGATGCCAAGATCGGTGGCGATGGCGGCGCACCTAAGAGCTCGCCGACGCTGTAGGAGAAAAAGGGTCGCGGCAGAGCTCTGTTTGGAATTTTCCAAAACTGTTTCACAGAGGTGTTGCAACCTTCATGGGGTGCTCCACAAACAATTTGAGGATGAACGGAGTTCGAGCGCCTCAGAGCTCGCCAAGTTCTTACCGAGTTAGGGAAAAAGGCTTGCCGAGGGATCTCCGCTATGCATTATGATGCTGATCTTTAGTATGATATGGGGAATGAGGAGAGGCTTCTAGGGTTCAATTTCAGCTACAAATGAGCAATGGATCAACGGGAAAAGCTCACGAGTTGGGAGAGAAATCGCTGGCGGAGGTGTTCCGTGAGGCATTTGCAAAATCTGATTTTACTGGATGTAGAGGACAGCAAGAGGAAGCTCTGGTAAAAATTTCAGATCAAAATAAGATCGGGAGTGACCAGGAGAGCTCGCCGGAGTTATGCCTGAAAATCTGCCGGAATTACTGTAGCAGTTACTGATTATTTAATCCGAATTATTAAGTATCACCCATAAAATCGAAATAAATATCAAACAACCGTTTAAAAATCAGAGAAAAATCTGGAACGTGACCCACAGCATTAGTAACACAAATAAAATATTATTACATAAAATAATAATTTTATTCGTGTACAGTAAATACTTTTATATTGTTTTAAATATCTTTTTAATTTGGAAAATACTAAAACAACCCCAAAAATTCTAAGAAAATTCAGGGAGTTTAATTAGGGCATTTTGAGATCAAATAAAATATTTTGGTACCACCAAATATTTTATTTTTGTACCCACATATATTTTTATTTTGTTAAAGCTTTCGGAAAGGCTTTAGAAAATATATAATTTGACAAATATAGAAAATTTCACAGAAATTCCCTTAGGTTTATTTATATTAAATAAGACAGTTTTAGCAAAACCAAATCTTTTATTTTGTCTCCAAACTATATTTTAATTGATGAGACTTTTGGAATATTTTGAAATCAGGATTTTAACAAATAATGGGAAAATTCACCGAAGTTCCTTGTGATATATTTTTTTAAAACAATTAATTCCAACTTAAATAGGGTTTTTTTTAGGAAATAGTTTTAAGTTTTTCTAAAAATAGGCAAAAGTCTTTTTCTTTTGAACTCTAGAGAAATCCAGAAAATAAAGAGGAGACAAATAAACTTTAACAACCAATAAAAATAATAATTTAATTTTTTTTATCCTATTTTTGAAATGAAAATTTGGGATGTTACAGGAACGGTCCCAAGATATCCAAGCCCCAGACAGAGAAGGGTCAAGACAGAGGAATAGTTTGCAGTGCCTGGCTGGTCGGGTGGTTTGCTTGCCGTAGAACTGGCAGCTTTTGCACTTTTTCACCAGCTCGCAAGCGTCCTAGAGGGCAGTCGGCCAATAGAATCCTTATTGAAAAACTTTCCCAACCAGGGTGTGATAGGATGCATGGTTGCCGCAGATACCTCCATGGGCATCGAGAAATACTCTATTGCCCTCTTCCTGAGTGATGCATTTCATCAAGGTTCCGTTACTCCCCTTTTGGTAGAGCCTGCCATCTACCAATACGTAAAGCTTGGACTTACGTGCAATTTTCTTGACTATCACATCATCGTCAGGGATCTCTCGACCTTTGAGGTAGGGTTGGAATGAAGTCATCCAAGTCGGCTCGCGTTCGAGTAGTGCAGCTTTTGTGTCTGCGGGTTCTGACTCGCTGACTTGACCAGACTGCTAGTCGAGTTGGGCAGTCTCCCGTACGGGGGAGATGGATGCTTTGAGGAGTTTCTCAATGAAGACTCCTGCGGGCATAGGCGAACGGGATGAAGCGAGCCTGGCATGTTCGTCGGCGGTGGTATTGTCACATTGCCTGATATGCCTTACCTCGAGCCCTTCAAACTTGTGCTCTAGCTTGCGAACTTCGCTCAGATATGCCACCATATTGTCGTCCGAGCACTGGTACTCCTTCTGCACTTGGTAATCGTTTGATGCCAAGTGACGCAGCCATGCGAAGACCGTTAACCAGTCCCTTGTATTCTGCAACATTGTTCGAAGCCTAAAAATCGAGTTGGATAACATATTTAAACTCCTCACCTATCGGGGATTTGAGCATGGTGCCAGCCCCTGAGCCCTGAAGCGTGAGTGACCCATCGAAGAACATTGTCCAGTGGTCATCGACCGCATTGTGCTCCTTTTCCTCGACGTGCATCCATTCCGCGATGAAGTCCACCAAGACTCCTGACTTGATGCTGGTTCGCGGCGCGAAATCAATCTTGAACTCGTTGAGTTCAACCGCCCATTGCGCGATTCGTCTCGTCACCTCTTGGTTGCGTATTACCTCCTTGAGCTGATACCTCGTCATGACCATAATCTTGTGCGCCTGGAAGTAGTGTCGTAGCTTTTGAGAAGTCATCAAAATGGCGTACAACATCTTTTGCACTTGAGGGTATCGCAGCTTGGCATCATGCAGATTCTCGCTCACGTAGTACACCAGCTTCTGGATCTTGGCCTTTTTCTGAGGACAATCTCGCTCGACCACCAGGACTGTGCTTACTACTTGAGGGGTAGCTGCAATGTACAAAAAGAGCTCCTCTTTTTTGTTAGGTGAGGTTAAAATTGACGGAGATGATAGGTACCTTTTCAGATCTTGAAATGCTTCTTCTGCCTCCTTCGTCTTGAAAGATCGAAATGGCGATCAGAGGGGGGGGGGGAATGATCCCAAATAAAAATTTTTCCCACTCAAAGTACTCCAAACAATCTCGCAATAAAAATCTGAAACACCCAAAGATTTTCCTTCAAACTAGTGTTTCTTAGATTCGCACACCCTCCAAAACTTGAACAATTAGACAACTATGTGTACCCCTAGCTTGCATGGATGAGAACCATGAATCATGTGAGGGAATTTTTAATCACAATCCTGGTTGTCAAGTATCCAAACAAAGAGGAATCAACTCAAAGACTACTTTTCTAAAAGAGATAAAGCTAAAACACCAAAGTCTCTTTCAGAAAAGTAAAAGCAGATTTTCCAGGAATTGTCTTCAATTGGAGCAGGTGGTTGGTGAGTTTATATTGCTCTAAAATTTTTGGGAATTTTTCTCCCTGTGAGAAGTTGGGTCGTGAAATACTCCACCAAAACTCACCTCAAACATCTTTGTATAATAAACATGAAAAATAAAGCAATGCAGACAGTCAGAAACTTCGACCAGAAAGTTTGAGGCTAGGTTTTCACTTCATAGCGCTCAAATGGTGCAACCTGTGGACTCACAAATTTTTCTACAGATGGATATATGAGCCATGCACCTTCTACAAGAAGAATCAGTGTAAAATGATTTTTATAGATGTTTATAAAAATCAAAGACTGAATGCTGCGCGAAGAACAAGTTCTGGACATATTTGCAATTCAATAAGAACTTGACCTCTAGTCTATCCTAGGGTGCAAGAAAGATGTAAAACCATATGAATACCCTTAAGACATCCTAGAAGAACAGTATTTAGAAGGAGGGGAGGAAAATACAAATTGCGATAAAGTAAATTGCGAGAATGTAAATGCGGGAAAGTAAATGCTGAATTTAAATTGCGTAATTTAAATGCGTAATGTAAATGCGTAAAGGAAATGAAACATGAACATAAATGATGAACATTTAATTTCTGGAAGGAGAGGTTACAAAGCCTCACATTTCATGTGGGCAAAGCTCAAAGGAGCATCAAAAACCTCAAAACCTTCAAGGGGGGAAGGCTACCCCTCCACCCCTATTTATACAACTCTTGGGCCACCTACCACCCTTGGATGAGCCTCTAAACTCTAGAGCATCCATCAAGGGCTAGGATTTACCCACTCAACTAGCCATTCAAGGGTTCACCCAAAACGACAACACATAATGGGTTTTCTTGCACGGTTCTCAAAGCAAACTAACTAGACTCGCTATCCTATCAACTAGACTGCAATCCGACGGCCCTCATCGATCAGAGCAGCATCTAGCTAGCATCACATCCATTATTTGTCTTCACGGCTTGCACGGACTCCGTCTCCGATCATCTTCCAGCGATCCCCGACCGTCTGGACCTTCGACGCTCCTCGCCTAGTCCCGGCCATCCTTCGCCTCACCATGACCTAGCACCGTCGTCCTACAACCATCAAAAACAAGGAAACCCATCACATAGCAATGCCCACAAAGATGTGCAATAAATCCATCAAAGTACACTCATTAAAATTCATTTTTCCTCGTTCTGGCCGGTAGCACCGAGAAAACAGAGAAGACCTCAAATTGCTTCCAATTGAAAATCCATTTCAAATCAAACTCAAACATGAGCAACCCAAGCTCAAATTTAGTCAAATACTCATCACAAATTTGGATAGACCTCCATATGGTCCTTCAGGTTCACTCGAAAGTGTCCTGCTTCTTGAGTAACTTGAAGAAGGGCAATCCTCATTCACCCATCCGAGAGATGAATCGACTGAGGACAGCGATGTAGCCTATGAGGTTTTGCACTTCCCTCAGCGTTCGCAGAGAACGCATGTGGTCAACGACCTTGATTTTGCGTGGGTTTGCCTCAATGCCTCGACTGGACACCAGGAAACCGAGAAGCTTATCGGACGAAACGCTGAACGTGCACTTCTCGGGGTTAATCATCATCTGATACTTCCTGAGGTTGCCGAATGTTTCCTCGAGGTCGCTGATTAAAGTGCTCCTGGTTTTTGACTTGACTACAATATCATCGACGTACACTTCCACAGTGCACCCGATTTGGAACTTCAAGCAGTTTTGAATACAGTGTTGATACATTGCACTAGCACACTTTAAACCAAAAGGCATCTTAACATAACAGAATACATCAAAGGGGTAGTGAAAGCGGTTTTTTCCTCATCCTCTGCAGACATGCTAATTTGGTGATATCCTGAGTAGGCATCTAGAAAACTTAGCAGCTGACAACCCACAGTAGTATCCACTATCTGGTCGATGCGGGGGAGAGGGAAATGATCTTTAGGGCAAGCCTTGTTGAGGTCGGTGTAGTCGACGCACATCCTCCACTTGCCGTTGGGTTTCTTGATGAGAACAGGGTTCGCCAGCCACATTGGGTAACGGACCTCTCGGATGAAGCCAGTCTTTAGGAGTTTGCCGACCTCCTCTTATATGGCTTGCTTCCTATCTTCCACAAATCTACGTTGCTTCTACACCATAGGCCTGGTGCTAGGTTCCATAGCTAGTCGATGCTCGATCACCTCTTTGGGGACCCCGGGCATGTCGGATGGTTGCCATGCAAACACATCACGGTTTGCCTGAAGAAAGGCGATGAGCTCGAGTTCCTATTTAGGATCAAGGTTAACGCCTACCTTGATCATTTTGGAAGGCTTTGATGGGTCCAGGGGCACTGTCTTGACTTCTCCGTCGATCTTCTTATCCTTCATGCTGTCATCGAGTGAGTCTTTGACGGCATTGTTGGACGTAGAGGCCTTGTCGGTGCCCTTGGACCTTTAGGGCTTAACTTCCTCATCGTCAGCACTGGTTGCCGATCCATAGAGATGCTCAGCCATCTCCAGGCTCTTCCTGTTGCACCGGACCATAGCGCGCTGATCCCCCTTGATTGCGAGGACTCCCTTTGGCCCTAGAATCTTGACAGTCTGGTACGCGTAGTGCACCACGGCCATGAACTTGGCTAACATTAGGCGGCCTAGGATCACGTTGTAGGCAGTCTCAAAATCTACCATGTCAAAGAGGATCTTCTCGGTGCGGAAATTGTCTGGTGTGCCGAACGTGACTGCAGCTCGATCTGGCCAAGGGGCGTCGAAGATGATTGCGGAGTTATGCCATGGAACGGCTTTGCTCCGGCCCTGATCTCTGTCTGGGAGACCCCCATGTCTCCAACGTCATTGCGAAGATGAGGTTTAGCGAACTTCCTCCATCGATCAAGGTTCGAGTGACCTTAATGTTGACGATGGTGGGTTCGATCACAACGGGGTATCGACCCGAATGTGAGACCATGGCTGGGTGATCCGACTGGTCGAAGGTGATCGGTACTTTTGACCACTTGAGGAATCTGGGGAGAGCTGGTGTGGCCAGGTTGACCTGCCTCTCGACTGCCTTGTATTGCCTTTTGGACTCATACATGGCAAATCCTTTGAAAATGTGCGCCAGCTTGTGGTCAGCCCCGCAATATTAGGGCTCATCGTCCTGGGGCTTCTCCTTGGCCTGCTCGACCCCGCGCTTGGCGAGGGCGGCCTTGAGTTTCTCCTGGACCTTCTTACTAATCACCTGGCACTCGTCAAAGTCGTGTTTGTCCATGTGATGGACTGGGCAGTATTTGCCTCCCCCACAGCTTCGACCCTTGTTGTCACCAGTATCACGTGCCTTGCCTCTTTCAACCACAGCTACGGTGGAATCACCCTTGTGCTTTTCTCTGCATTTTTTATTCCTCTTCGCCCCCTGCTTGGATGACTCGGGCTTGTCATCGCCAGACTTGGGGTCGACGAGATGGTCTCAAGTCTCGGCACGTATGGCGTATTTATCCGCCAACTCGAAGAGCACTTTGGGGGTTCAGATCTTTCGAGTGGCCAGCTTTCCTTTCAACTCCCTATCCTTGACACCATTCTCAAAGGCGACTATGATAGCCTCATCCGAGATGTCAGGGATCGAGTTATGCCTGTTGCTAAACCGTCGGATGAAGCCACGCAATGACTCACCTGGCTTTTGGATCACCCGATGCAAGTCGCTGTGTGTTCCGGGGCATTCATATGTGCCTTGGAAATTGGCGATGAACTGGACCTGCAACTCCGCCCATGAGGATATTGACTGAGGTGGGAGGTTGAGCAACCAGGACCTCGCGACACCACCTAGGGTGGTGAGCAAGTAATTGGCCATCACCTTCTCATTTCCACCAGTAGTCCTCATGACTGTAGTGTAAATCTGCAGCCACTCGACGGGGTTGATTTTTCCTGGGTAGTTCTCAACGGGGCCCAGCTTGAATTTATCTAGCCACCTTACTGTACGTAGCTCAGGGATGAAGGCCATGCATCCATCATTGGCATCCTCAGGGGTCACCTGCTGCAGACCTTGCCGAGGAGGGAGCCTGCGCCGTGCAGGCGAGTGGCCCCTCAAGGGCGAAGATTTCCCCATCAGGCTTGGCGTGCGGGAGATTAGGCCCTCAAAGATGGGGACTCATTTTCTCGTCACTCGCAGTCTTTCCGATCATGTTCCTTCGTTCGGCCTCACAAGTCTCGTCGATCTTGAGGAATTCGATCTCGAAAATCTTCGAGATTCCCCCAATGGAGGTTGGAGCGAACTGATCTGGAAACTCTCTGGTTGGAACTAGCCACCGCCGATCCTGCTGTCCGATTGCGGTGGGATGGTCCTGACCGTTGGCTTCTGGCGCCTTGCTGACTGGGATGCCATAGCCTCTACTTGGCAACTCGAGCGACCGCGCTATACCAGATCGGCGGCGTAAGCTTATCCGCCTAACACCGAGTCATCGGGTTGCCCAATTCTAGTGGCGGAAGGGATTTCAGCAGCATGTGAGCACACTGGACATTTGCCTCAGGAGTGCTGAAGATGTCGCTGCTATGGCTCTAATGGGACGCTCCTCTAGGAGTGTGGTTAGGCCTGCCGTTGTGGTTGAGCTGTCGAGGAATTTGTTGTCCCTAAAGATCTCTCGCCCGCGGGTGGGGTGTCGTTGGATCATCATGGCCAAGTTGCCTTGACAAATTGGCTGTGATCCCAGCTGTGGCCGTAGCTGCTAGATCACGCCGATGATCTGTGGTGTTGGGAGAAACATCGTTTGCAGGATCTTGAGGCTTGATAAGGGGGATCTGGAATCCCCGACCCTTTGCAGCGTCTGTCCCTGGGTTCCTTTCTTGGGAACTAACGGCAGTAGCACCATTGTTGGCTCTGGCTATGAACACGCATTGATCTGTCGTGCTGCTAACCTGGCTGCTATGGCCGTCGCTTTCTCTTTCGCTTTTCGTGTCAACGCACATGAGGACGTTGGGCTCCATCGGGTCAAAGTCGATGAAGCCTACCTCTCGGCATGGATCCCAAGAACAGGACTCAGTGAAGTCGATGTGCACTGGATCTCTGCTCGTTCCCCATCGATAGAGCATGGTTCTGAAGGCGATCTTAGATCCGATCGTAGGTGCTTGGTCGATGGCGGTGACCGAGCAAAAATTGTCACATGGGTAGTCACTGGAAAATCTGATGTGAGTGCGCACTGAAGACATGCTTGATCTGCAAAAAAATAGTTGAAGGCCCCTACCTGGCGCGCCAACTGTCAAAGGTTAGAAAATCGACAATAAACTTATACTTTTGGGTACCTTTGGGTTAGCAAAGTCAAGCACAAAATCAGAGGCACACAATGTAGATAGGTTCGGGCTCGCTGGCGGAGTAATACCCTACTCCTGTATGGATGATGTATGGAGTCGATGAACAAAGTATAGAGCAATGTGTCTAGCCCTAGCTACAAGGAAGATGGGATCAAAGCTATGGCTAAACTACGGCTGGAGGTAGGCGAAGCGTGATCTGTCGGCTCTGGGTTGCTCTGTGCCAAAGGTGTTTTTGCTTGGAAGCTCTGGACGGCTTGTCTACTGAGAATTGCTTGAGTCCCCCTACCCCTGGCCTTATATAGTCGGGGTAGCCCGGTCTGAAGTCGAGTCGTAGTCAGTTTGGAGTACCGGATTGTAGCCGATGTGGAGTCCATCGTCGCGTAATCTTCGCGGCATATCCAAACTTCCTTAAATATCAGGTGTACTCTAGCCGGTTTCCTCGTAACGGGAACATGATCGAGTCCTTTCTAATATAAATTATCTTTTCTGTGCATAACTTATCCCAATGAACTGGGCCTGTGATATCCGGAATCTTTGCATGCCGTTAGGACATATCCTTCACGTATCCTCTGTGGACACATACCCCATGTTTAGATATTCGACAATAATGTTGTGCGCATATATAAACAAATGTAACGTTGCTGGACTACCATCTTTATTTTTTTACATATAGCTATGCTTCACAAACAGGTCCACTAGAAGTCACATAACAAAATGTACATGCTAATCTAGTGAAGAATGCATAACATCATTTTCCATAGACATCAGAGATGGTTCTCTAATAGAACCATCCGTGATGAGTAAGTATCACTGACGGTTCTAGTAGAGAACCATCTTTGATACTTACCCATCAAAGACGGTTCTAGTAGAGAACCGTCTGTGATCACTTGGCCTACATAAACTAATACACTCTGTCTTGAACCCTAGCGGTGGCCTACTCCTGAATCCCCCGAACCCTAGAGCGTGGCGGCCTCCTTCCTCGGCACACCCCCTCTCCCTCACCGCCGTCCTCGCCGCTTGGTGCCTCCTGTACTTCCTCCGCCCCGAAGACATGCCCCCACTCGTCACCTACGACCACAACTTCTCTGACAGGGAGACCCTCGTGGGCCTCATTGCTACCTCTACTTTGTCATCTTCCTTACCTCCGTGAGATCCTTCATCTTCTATGAGCTCACCTTGGGTGCCACCATCATCTGCGCGCACGATTTGTTATTGCTTTCTTGGATATCTCTATTATTGCTTGCATGCTATTGTAGGATTGTGGAATATATGAAACCAGGTATCTTCATGACCGGCCCAGCATCGCCTGAGGAGGAGACAGGCCCAAATAGAAGGCCCAGAGGATGAGCTCCGCATTAAGCCTTGCTGCCGTGCGCAAGGGAGTACATCCTATAGACAGTTGAATGTATATTTAGATATAAAAGATACAATTGTAATCCGAGTCGTTAATAGGGTAGATAAAGATGTAAACTCTATCCTGTAACCGACTAGAATCCTGTAACCGATCGAAATCCCTTAGACCGATCAGGACTCTGTAAACCGCCCCACCCCCATTATATAAGGGAGAGGGCGGGTAGCAACGAAGAACAGATCATCGCATCAGCATAGAGCTCACGAGACACGAGCTCATGAGCAATCCTAGATCCCAGAGATCCACATAATCCCAGCACACAAGACGAGGGTATTACCTCCTCCGTCGAGGGCCTAAACCTGTCTAATCCTTTGTCTTGTGTGACCTTCGAGTTTGAGATCTAGCGCCTGCCCCATAAATTTATTGCCGACTACAAAAGTCGACAGTCGGCGCGCCAGGTAGGGGAAGCGCTATAATCTTTTCCTACAGACTCAATGGCAGCAACCAGCGGAATCATCGCCACCTTCGTCTCCAGCTAGACTCTCCGCTTTGGAAGCCTGGACTTTGTCGCAGATGCGCGCGAAGAACTTGCTTGCCTGGACTTAAACCAGATCCAATCTGGTGAAGATCAGGCCGAACCATCTTAGGTATGCCACTCTGATTCATCCAGCAGTCCAGTCGGCATCGCGAGGAGTTGCCACGATCTTCGCGGCATCTACGCGATAGAAGAGCAGAAGACCGATCTCCAACGCCAGCAAGAGGTTCATGAAGCTGCGGAGGAAGATCGACTACTTCGTAAGGGTAAGGAGGCACAGACGCGATCGCTTTGATCTCGCGGCCGCCATGTCTGCGAGGACATCCTGCAGTTCAGGTTGGGAGACCAAGCTGCCTTTCATGCACCGCTGTAGAACGTCGTCGCCTCTAAGACGCTTCTCGATACGCTGGATCCAATGATTGCGTCTGACAGCCCGGCAGCCCCGATCGTGGCTTAGATCAAGGCCATGGTGTCGGCCACAGCGATTCAGCAGAATCAGGAAAAGCCGGTAGGGGAAGCGCACTCACGCGGCCACTCGTGTCGCTAGCAGTCAGACTGCAACCAGTCGAAATACCGGTAGTCGGCGCCCCACACCACCAGTCGGAGACGCCCGCCGAAATCTCAACTGTGACCTTCGCCAGGACATCACCGCCAGACGGCAAGAGTGGAACGAGGAAGAACGGCGCTGGCGCCTCGACGGCCAAGAACGCTTCGATACCAGCCCTGAACGACGAATTGATCGATGGTACGATGACTACGACAACTATAGAGACCATCATCGTCAGGGTCGGAGTGACGACGATCGCCGAGTCACGGATTCGCCGCGCCGAACTCCACCCCGACGCGTCGATGACAATCGCCGAGCCAGAGGCTCGCCACGCCGGTCTCCCCCTCATCATGACGACAGATCCATTGATGGGATCTGAGCGTTCACTTCTCGGCTACGCCGAGTAGTATGGCCTGAAGGTTTTAACCCCAAGGGCATCATTAAGTTTGACGGGGAGCGAGATCCGGAAGCTTGGCTACAGGTCTATGCCCTGGCAGTTAAAGAGGCCGGGGGCAATCAGAATGTGATGGCGAATTATCTGCCAGTCAATCTCACCCCCTCGACTCAAGCATGGCTCACGGGACTTCCTGTGAACTCGGTGGACTCCTGGAGCGATCTTTGCGATCAATTCATCGCTTCCATGGAACCTACGAGAGGCCCGTGAAGAGGAACGCGGTATGCTACACTAGCACAAAAAAAAAATCTACCGCGAAACCAGAAAGCTACTCGCAAGAAGGGGATCATAGATAAGATTACCACTAGACGCGCAGTTGCGGAATCCTTCGCACGTCGATGTAGTGGATCGTCCTCGCCGTAGTCGTTGCGTCGATGTAGTGGATCGTCCTCGCCTTGCCGTGGATCGTCCTCCCACGCCGCAGTCGCAGCAGCGTCACCGCAGTAGTCCACACGTTCAGAGATGGAACGCCGTGCGTCGGTGTGCAAGCACCTAGTCGCTCGGTAGGGGCAGCGAGAGGAGTAGGCTAGGGTTTCGAGTGAATCACTCCTAAACCGTGGGAAAGCACACCCTGCGCCCTCCCTCCTCCCCTCCTTATATAGCCCCGAGATGAAACCCTAAACTAGGGCCCATCAGCGTGCTAAGCCCACGAGGTTCATTAATTACGGATCCAATCCAAATTAATGCGCCCCACCATTAAGTGTGTGACCTGCAGGTTCACGACGCTTGGACGTGGATTCGAAAACTCCTTTTCAATCCAATAGTTGGTAGTGGCTTCTTGCAAAGTATGCCAACTCCCAAACATACTATGATCAAATCGGACGTAACCTATCAAAAGTACTCATGTAATAATCCCTTTGCCTAGTATATGAAGATTGATCTCAAGGCTAGAAGCATGTCATCCTTTGATGATTCAATCCATCTCTCGTATCCGTGATATATTAATAAGTTGTGATTGACTCCTCAATCACGCCATGGCCATGCACTTCCTTAATCATATCACACGAGTGGCCTTGTCATATATCTCCGTTTCATTGGAGTGGCAAATTCCATCTTGATCGCCACTTCCTCTGCACGTTTCATAGTAAACATGAAAGCTACCTTTATAACTATCCGGTTAGGAAGTAGTGTTTGATAGCCCCAAGGAAAACTATTACACATGTAGGGAATATGACAATCTCAGGTCTAAGGATCATACATCTACTAGGTATGAGATACACTGATGACACATAAGAATGAAACATTCTCGCAGTGTCCCATTGCGGGTCTATCTAACCCATGTTCTTCAACATGCGTCCACAATGTATAGATGATATCTCCATATCACTACATGTGCTGATCTATTCATCGTTGTCCTATACGATGATATCCGATCAGAGATATTTATCGAATTACATCATTAAGTAAAGAGCTTCATAAGCAAGTCACATACTTGTTGATCAATACAATGATATACATTCATTGGACCAATAATCATATTATTATTCATAAACATAGTCATGTTACAATCATTTAAATGATTGCCTCAAGGGCATAACACTAACAGCCCGGCACCCCGTGGGACCTATATCAGCTTCACCAGAAGAAAGAGGAGACGCTGAGAGATTTCATCCGGCGTTTCATGCAGAAGAAGAACACCATCGGGACGAGTCGATGCAAAGGTGGTGGCGACCTTTCGTAAAGGGTAAGTGATCCTGATCTAATTAAGAAAATGTCCAGGAAACCACCGGCCGCCGTAAAGGAGATGTTCGCATTGGCCGACCGCTACGCCACGGCTTCAGACGCCCTGGCCGAGCGCCAAGAAGATCGCCCGCAGCAGAAGAACAAAGGCGACAGGGCCGAGTCCTCCAAACATAAAGACAAAAAGCAGAAAGGCGAGGAGCTAGTCGCTGTAGCCGAACGCAGTCGGCCCCGAGCCACGCAGAGGGAGGTACCCGATTACAGCACCGTCATGGAAGCGATCTGTCCTTTCCACCCTAAGGGAAAGCACGCTGCCAAAGACTGCTTCACCCTAAAGCGTTTTGCGCGGGAAACCAACAAGCAGCCGGCTCCAGCGAAGGATGAGGCAGCCAAGAAGAAAGACCTTCTAGACGAGGACGATTATCAAGAGCCCGAGCATGAGCTGAACTACATATACGGGGGCTCCACCGGATACGAGTCCAAGCGGAAGCAAAAGCTTACCGCTCGGGAGATCAATGCGGTGGAACCAGCAGCTCCCCAATATCTAAAGTGGTCTGAAGTCCCCATCACCTTCGACCGCTCAGATCATCCTAACCGAGTTTTACATCCGGGTAAGTACCCTGTAGTGCTCGACCCTGTTATTCGCAATGTAAAGCTCAAGAAGGTCCTGATTGATGGAGGGAGTGGACTCAACGTCTTATTCTCCAAAACTTTCGATGACATGAACGTCCCTCGCTCCGAGCTAAGGCCAAGCTCACAGCCATTCCACGGGGTGATCCCTGGGGCGTCTTCCTTTCCACTCGGGCAGATTAATTTGCTTGTCACTTTCGGTACCTAAGACAACTACCGGACCGAGTACATAAATTTCGAGGTAGCGGATTTCGTGACGGCGTATCACGCCATCTTGGGAAGGCCCGGACTAGCTCGGTTCATGGCCGTCCCACACTACACCTACTTGATGATGAAGATGCCGGGACCCAGAAGCGTCATCACGGTTCGCAGCGACGTCAAGCGATCTCTGGAATGCGACCGAGAGAATTGTGAACTTGCTGAGCTGCAGGAGGCAACCGCCGAAGGGAAGAATGTCCAGGCCGAGGCAGCCACGTTGCAGGAAGAAGGCGACGTCCCGTCCAAGAAGCAGGCCACGTCAGGGATAAAGCCCGACGAAGGAACCAAGAGAATTATTCTTGACCCGTCCGACCTATCCAAGACGACTCTGATCGGGACAGGGCTCGAGGATAAATAGGAAGACATGCTCGTCACCTTCCTCCGGGCTAACAAGAACATCTTTGCCTGGAAACCATCCGACATGCCGAGTGTTCCTAGGGAGGTGATCGAGCATTCTCTGCACGTTGATGAAAAGACAAAGACAATCAAGCAATGGCTTCAGCGGTTCGCTCCAGATCGCCGGAAGGCCATCAAGTAGGAGATCACCAAGCTTTTAGCTGCAGGTTTTATCAAAGAAGTGTATCATCCCGATTGGTTGGCAAACCCTGTACTGGTTCAAAAGAAGAATAAAACTTGGCGCATGTGCATTGACTATACTGATCTCAACAAGGCATATCCGAAGGATCCGTTCGGGTTACCTCGGATTGATCAAGTGCTTGATTCAACCGCCGGGTGCGAGATCCTTAGTTTCCTCGACTCCTACTCAGGATACCACCAGATTCGCCTAAAGACGAAAGATCATATCAAGAATTCATTCATCATGCCCTTTGGGGCCTTTTGCTATACCATGATGGCGTTCGGGTTAAAAAATGCTGGTGCGACATATCAACGCGTGATACAGCGGTGTTTTCACGCCCAACTCGGATGCAATGTGGAGGCATACGTGGACGATGTCGTGGTGAAGACTCAGGAGAGGAAGGACCTTATCGCCGACCTGACCGAGACGTTCGAGAGTCTAAGGGCTTTCAGCATGAAGCTTAATCCCGAGATGTGTTTTCGAGTATCTTAGGAAAAGCGCCAGTTTATCGATCCCAATGAGGCATAGAGGCCAACCCAGAGAAGATTAGGGTCATATCAAATATGGAACCGCCGACTTGCCAAAAGGACGTCCAAAAGCTTACAGGATGCATGGTCGCACTCAGCAGGTTTATTTCCCGACTGGGTATGCGAGGTATGCCATTCTTTAAACTCCTTAAGAAGCAGGACAAGTTCCAGTAGACGCCTGAGGCACATCAAGCGTTTGATGATTTGAAGACCTTCTTAATGACACCCCCGGTCTTGGTTGCTCCGATGCCAGAAGAACCTCTGTTACTTTACATCGCGGCAACGACTCATGTAGTCAGCGCTGCGGTCATCGTAGAAAGGGAGGAGCCAGGCCATGTGCAGAAGATCCAACACCCGGTCTACTTCGTCAGCAAGATCCTAAGTGAATCTAAGGTGCGGTATCCGCAAGTGCAAAACTTATTATACGCCGTACTTCTTACATCTCGCAAGCTCAAGCACTACTTCCAAGAGCATACTGTTTCGGTGGTCACATCCTTCCCAATAGGAGATATACTTCATAACCAGGAGGCCACCGGAAGAATTGCAAAGTGGGCAGTGGAGCTTGGAGCTTTTGATATCCTATTCAAGCCTCGCATTGCCATGAAGTCTCAAACACTCGCCGACTTCACTGCCGAGTGGACAGAACTTCAAAACCCAGCGGTCATCAAGGAACTCGAGTATTGGACGATGTACTTCGATGGTTCCCTCATGCTCAGCGGCGCGGGGGCTGGTATTGTGCTCATATCACCAAGTGGAGAAAGGTTGAGGTACGTTCTGCGAATACTTTTTCCCGCATCGAACAACGCCGCCGAGTACGAGGCACTCATCCATGGGCTCCGCATTGCCATATCACTCGGTATTCGACGTTTGATGGTTCGCGGAGATTCAATGCTCGTGGTCAATTAGGTGCAAAAAGAATGGTCCTACATCGAAGACAACATGGCTGCTTATTGCCAGGAAGTTCGCAAGCTAGAAGGTAACTTTGACGGCCTGGAACTTGTTCATGTGCTCCGCCGGGACAATGAAGCGGCCGACGAGCTAGCAAAAATGGGATCCTGCCGGTCTACAGTGCCCGTGGGAGTATTCGTCGAAGAAATTCATAAGCCCACGATTAGCACTCGGACAAAGTCGGACGCCCCGGCGGAGAAGAACGTAGAGGCTGAAGTCTTAGTCATTACCCCCGATTGGACAGCTCTGTATTTGGACTATTTGACGAAGGACGAACTATCCGAAGACCGCGTGCAGGCCGAACGAATAATGCACTGAAGCAAGAGCTATGTGGTGATCAGGGAAGAACTCTATTTCAAGAACTCCTCTGGTGTACTACGACGGTGCATATGAGAACAAGAAGGAAAAGATCTTCTGAAGGAAATCCACTTGGGAGTTTGTGGGAATCATGCGGCGTCATGAACCCTAGTTGGCAAGGCTTATCTCAGGGATTTTTCTGGCTGACTGCTGTCACTGATGCAGAGGACATCGTCCGGACATGTGAAGGATGTCAGTTCTTTGCGCGACAGATGAACAAATTGGCACAGGAACTACAAACCATCCCAATCACCTGGCCATTTGCGGTCTGGGGCTCGACATGGTGGGACCTTTGAAGAAGGCTTAAGGCGGTTATACTCATCTCTTCGTGGCCGTCGAAAAATTCACCAAATGGATTGAGGCCAACCCAGTCGCCACAATCACAACTACAAAGGCCAAAGAATTCTTCCATGAAATCATGGTTAGATTCGACATACCAAACCGAATCATCATGAATAATGGCACCCAATTCAGAGGCGGCATATTTCAAGACTGGTGCGGAGAAATCGGCAAAAAAATTTGCTTCGCATCAATAGCACACCCCCGAAGTAATGGGCAGGTTGAGCGAGCCAACGGCATGGTTTTGCAAGGCCTAAAGGCAAGGATTTTTTATCGTCTGAAACCATACGCCACTCAGTGAGTCAAAGAATTGCCTTCGGTACTCTGGGGGCTGCGAACCACCCCCAACAGAGCAACCGAGTAGTCACCTTTCTTTCTAGTGTATGGCTCAGAGGCGGTCCTCCCCACCGAGTTAGAATTCGGATCCCCGCGGGTTCGGAGCTATGAAGAAGTCGCCTCGAAAGAAAGCCGGCTAGAATACCTCGACCGACTGGAAGAAGCCAGGGACGTCGCAACAACTCGGTCGGCAAAGTACCTTCAGGGCCAACGTCGCTATCACGGTCGCAATGTAAGGAGCCGCGCGTTCTTTAAAGGAGATCTGGTCCTTAGAAAGAATCAGAAGTGCGAGCATAAGCTCTCCCTAAGCTGGGAAGGCCCTTACGTCATCGATGAGGTGATACGCCCAGGGGCTTATAAGCTAAAGCATGAAGACGGCACAACTATCAACAACACTTGGATCATAGAATAGCTACGTCGTTTTTTCGCTTGAACTTTGTAATTCAATTGTTTCTTTATGAATAAAATGTTTGCTCTTAAAGTTGTTCTCGTATAATCTTCTCGAAAATTATGCGTCTGAGTGCTTCGCCCCTACAAAGTTTAAGACTCTGAGACATGCGTCATGAACCATGCCTCAGAGCCTGGGGGCTGGACTAGTCAGACATGATATGTCGAAACCACTTGGGCAAAGCAACATATTTAAAGACAAAATGCAAGAACAAAGAAACATTTTTATATATTTGATTTATAGGTCCAAAGTTTCTACAACAGCCGAAGAGGCACCCTTGACTTCCTCCCAGAGCTCGGCGGCTCAATCTTCATCCATGTTGTAGGCGTAGCCATCCTTAACGGCTTCAAGATCCACTCGGGGATAGAGCGACTTGGTAATCGCCAAAGCCTGGCTAGCACCGTTGGTCGCTGTCTCCTTCAAGAGTCTCTTGGGTGCCTCGGGGGCTTCCTCTAGCCGAGAGATGACCTGGTCCCTGCTGAGCGGCCTCTCGCCTCTGGGATGAAGCAAGCTCAACAACGGCTCGAAGGCTCCACGAAGCTTGGCGCAAGACGTCTCAAGGGCTTCAACTTTTTCGCTATAAGCGACATATTGCGCCTGCGTCTTGAACTTATAGTCTGCAAGCAAAACAGGTTATTAAGAAGTACCAAGAAGATGATGGAGGCAAGGGAGGGCCAAACTGCTGAGCATACCTTCTAGCTCCTTCTCTGACTTCAATTTGGAGGCCTCCGAGACCTTGAGTTGTTCTTGAAGTTTCGCAACAGTGGAATCCCGAGCTGACACGGAGACAAGGAAATCAAAAGACTGGACGATTGAACAAGAGCACGGGGTGGTCCAGGAAATATTTACCTCGAAGGGAGCCAACAACGTCCAACTTCTCCTACCGTAGGGATTTCTGCTCTTCCCGCAACGCTTGGACCTCCGACCGAAGAGCTCGCAGCTCGACTGCATGTCCAGCCTTGATCTGCTCCAATTTGGCCAGATATTCCTGGCGCGTCCGGACCTCCGGGAGCATCTTCTGGAGGTACTCGAACTTCTTTTCAGAGCGCTCTCCCAGTTTCTGTAACCATCGCAGGGGAAGATGAGAACATGCTAACCGGTACAAGCACAAAGGTGATGAGAGTAGCGAAAATATTACCCGGGCCAGGCGAGCACAAGCAGTGGCATGACTGTAAAAGTCATTCCTTTCTCTCTCCTCCTACGAGTCGTCTAGGAGCTTCAAGCCGTCCTCCTCATCAACCCACGTGGTTTGCATTATGAATTGAGGGCGAGCGGGAGTCGGCAGAACTCGGGAGATCTCTTCAACCTCGGGGGATGGATGAGAGATGGGCTCTTGAGCGGCAGGACCCGACGCCGAAGCATGGGGTGTCGGCGAAGGCGGCTGGGGCTCAGTGGGCGCTCCTGTGTCCACGGGCGAGGCCTCCTCAACCAAGACATGAACGCCCTGGGGCTCAGTTTCTTTTGTGGCCCTGGACGGCGTCTCGACAGGAATATCGTACGAAGGATTCCTACAAGAAGAACAATCAGTAAATAAGCTGGCAAAACGCGCCGAATAAGAGTCGATGGGGCATCAAACCTGCCGGACTTCTTCATTCTCATTGGGGGCTTCTTTCGGGTGGCAGAGCCACTCCCGGAGGGACCACTCGGGGCGCTACAAACCGGAACCCGAGGCTCTTCCCGACTGATCGAGTCTCTCGGAATTGAACTCGGCTGTATCACGGGCTAGTGGGGAGGGGGAGCCGAAGGCGCTAGGGCTCGTGCTAGTGGTTCCTGAATCTTGGGACCACCAGTTGGGAGCCGGGGCTTCGCGGTGTCCTTGGTCATCGCTTTCTTCCCCTTCTTGGCGACGAGGTCTCCGGCCAGGGAGCGCGCAGGTCGTTTGAAGGGAGCGCCCGTATGAACGGGCATCTCCGGGAGAGGCGCGTCACTGAAAAAAGCCTGGCGTCCTGGAAGGGAGTGTTACAACTGTTAAAAGACATTCAGAGAACAATGTCAAAATCTATCTACTGAACTTGCTTACCTCAGGAGGAGGGTGTGATGCGGTGAAGGATTTCAGGCATCTGATGGTGGATATCTCGACGCTCAGGATAAAGAAGTCGCCTACTCGAGCACATACTTGCTCCTTCGACATTGCTTCGGGCGGTTCCCGGGTCGGATCGTCCTTTCCTTCGAATGCGTATCCCAGATGGACTCGCTCCTTCAGGGGCTGTATCCAGCGATCAACAAAATGAACAGCCAGACCAACTCCCGTGAGACCATCTTCCTTCAATTGCTCAATCAGCGCCAAGAGATCATGCACCTGGTCCATGTCCGCAGCATTGGGAGTAGATACCCAAGAAAGGGACACCTTAGGCCAGCGCCCGACAAAGGAGGGAAGAGCAGGATTGGGATTGGCACAGTAGAACCACTCCTGGTTCCAGTCCTTATTGGAAGTTTTGAAGGGAATAGCAAAGTAATTTTTCTTTAGCCCCTCCCGCAGCTGAAATCTGGCTCCCCCAATAACCTTGTGGTCGCTCTTTGAGGGATAAGGTTTCAAAAGGTAGAAATAGCGAAAGAGATCGAAATGAGGGCGGATGCCCAAGAAAGCCTCACAGAGATGAACAAAGAAAGAAATCTGCAGGATAGAATTGGGATTCAAATTCACCAATTCAATGCTGTAAAAGAAGAGAAGATCGTGAAGGAAGGCGCAGGCAGGAAGGCCCAGCCCGCGTTGGAAGAAGGATTCAAAGACCACAATCTCTTCGGAACGGGGGGTTGGGATGGATTCACCTGCGGCCGGCTGCGCAGAGATCAAAGTCAGGGCAAGAAGAACCCCGTCATCCGCCATAGCTTGCAACCACTCCTCTGTCGTGACCGAGGTGGTCCAATCTTGAGGCAAAGGCTACGGGTAGGCATTCTTGGAAGATTGAGAGGACATTTTCGGAGGAAAAGATAAACGGCGACGCAAGGATGCAAGCGCAACAGCAGTTAACCCTAGCGGCGGAGGAGGCGAAGAGACAAAGGAAGCAGAAGAGGCAGGAGTGCGCGATGGGAAAATGAACCGTCGGCTTAGTCTTTAAAGGGGGAAAAGTTAGGTTTTCGCCCAATCTGCGGGAAAGAAATTGACCCTGCTCTATGCTTCGTAATGATTTGCTAGCCAGGCGTCCTGACATACAGAGGCAGTTATGGTTTGACCAAGTCATATTTGGGATATGTTGCTCCCCACAATGGGATGTTTAACCACTTATCAGACTAATCGAGACGTGGGTGTCCTCCAGTTTTGATCAAAAATATCTTCTTGTGATATGCCCCACGTTGAGTCGCTAGGTGGTTACCACATGACAGAATCATATATCACGAGATGAGCCTGATAAGGCACGGTTCCAATGGTATGCCCCAAGATGGGTCGATAAGCTGTGCATAGTGATAAAACGAGTACGGATACCGTTCGAATAAACCTTGATATGTCCCAAGTTGGACCAGAGCTGTATCCTACACCAGGCGGATATAGGTATCGTTCAGCCAAGAGCCACATAAACATGATACGCTCCAAGTCGAGCCTAAGCTATGTCCTACGTATATGGGTATCACTTGGCCAAGAGCCACATAAACATGATACGCTCCAAGTTGAGCCTGTGCTATATCCTACATTAGTCGGATATGAGTATCACTCGGCCACGAGCCAAGAAAATTTTGATATGTCCCATGACGGACCAGAGCTGTATCCTACACCAGTCGGATATGGGTATCACTCGGCCATGAGCCAAGGAAGTCCTGATACGCCCCAAGCCGAGCCTAAGCTATATCTTACAGCAGTCAAATATGGGTATCACTCGGCCAGGAGCCGCGCAAATCCTAATATATCCAAAGTTGGACCTAAAATATATCCTACGACGGTTGGATGCGAATATCACTCGACCGAGGACCCATGCAAGCTTTGATATGCCCCAAGCTGGGTTTAAGCTACGTCAAATGACAATCATGGAAAGCACTTTGAAAGGTACTTCTTTATTATATATAAAATTCCCCAGGTATTATGCTTGGGAAAACATTACATTTGCAGGGGCCCTACACTTCTCCCCAACGCACGCGACCCAGTGCCTCCGCGAGGGCTTCCCTAGCCCTATAAAGGGCAGGGAAAATCTCGAGGAAGGCATCGACGGTGGCGCGGTCGCGGGCGACCGCCTCCTCCTCGGCCAATTCTGCCATGGAGCGGTCGTAGGCCTCCCACAGCTCGGTGAGCTCCGGGTCTCGGTCGTCCATGTAGTTTCTCATCCTCATGAGGAAGATAGAAGCTTGAAGCAGAAAGGTGGAGGACTAAGCGTGAAGGAATACATCCCAAAAGCATTGGTTCGCCTTTTATAGCCGATGCGGCAAGATTGAAGTAAATGCGAAGATGCAGTAACACCAAAAACCAAGGAGACTTGGAGTTAAGATCATTCCAGAAGCCAAAGAGGTTTTTGGGAAAATGAATTGGCATGGGAAATCAAAAACTACTTTGAAGACCGTCCGGCATTGACCCTTGAAGATTATGATTAGTTGAAAAAAACTGAGGGTTATATTCGAGTCCTCCATAATCCCCTTGCTGCAAGAAGAAGTATTCAGATCAAAGAAGAGACCAGTCAGAGGTTTTTGTGGTTATATAGTCTACTATTTTGGTTATTTATTGCATATATGATTTTTACGCGTAGACGCAAATTTGCCAGGAAGTTTCGAGGAAGAGTTCATCGCTCAAGATCAAGCTTCGGATCATGACCAGCAACTCTTCGAAGGCAAGTGATGCTTTGACCATTTTGATCCCAGTTTTTAAAATATATTTTGCTTGAAATTATGCATGCTAAGTTAATTAAAAATGGATTTAAATTAATTTTGGTAATGTAGCTAATCAACCCATATTGTTATTACCACCTTGAAATTATTATTTGTATGCCTTGAAATCATTCTTACCCTAAGATTATTCATACTTGTTGGATATTAATATGATGCCAACACGGGAGGCTAGACCGTGATTAGATGCTTAGCCCTGCAGCGTGTCATGAATGATCTTTCAGAAAATGCCACAATAGTGACTACTGAAATATTGAATGAATTTTAAAAATGGTGTGGTGATGCCATGTGATTTAAATCAAGCACGAAAACACGTGTGGTTCTGTACCGATGTTAAGTTATTATTGGCATGTGTTGCACAATAACCGACTGGGTGGGAAAATGATTTAGACTGAGGCAAGTGGCAAGAGGCTTTGTGCTAAGTGGGCCTATGTGGCAATGGGTTGATGAGTGTTGTGAGTCTGTGTGCCACATTGGGCTGTGTGCCACTGTTGAGTGATGAAAGTCTTGCCTTGATCAGCTAAGGACTTCACCTTGCAAGTCTTTGAACTGAGTCAACCGTACAACCACATGTCTGGTATAGGACAGACCTAGTTGATTAGGATTCTGATATCTTTCCTCTGAAACCTCGGGGTGACAGTACACGGGGGTGTATTTGTGTGGGGGAGCGTACCTGTGCTACGGCTTGGTGCCTATCCAACGGTGTTAGCCTGTTCTATACTTCGGCTTTGTGTGAGGGGAGTGATAGCAAAGGCAATCCCGGAGAGGTTCATTGGTAAAGGTAGAGGTTCCTGAAAGGCTTTGTTACGGGCAATCACCTGTGTGGTGAGCGGCTGTATCTTGTGGGTAAAGTGTACAACCTCTGCAGAGTGTCAAATCTATTCGAATAGCCATGTCCGCGGTATTGGACATTGCTTGGGGATTAAAGTCAAGGGTTAGATCTTCAAAAATAAAATGTGGAAAGGGTGGCTGTGTGCCAGTGTCAAGAATAATCTAATTAAGGCTGTGTGCCAAGTTTGCGGAGAAAAACTGTCTAAAGAACTTAGTACTATTATTAACTGTTTCACCGCTTTTAATCTAAGTAAGATATGGGTTTAAAAATGCTGTTTGATGCAAATGAACCAAGTAAGCCAATTCTTTGGATTAAGTCTTGCATATAGTAATAGTGCTGCATTCTGTGCATTACTTGTTGAGTACCTTGAGTACTCACCCCTCCTTGCCTATCAACCCAACATCAGTGGAGGAATCTACGCCAGCATGGGAGGAGGAGTACATCGAAGAGCCAGGCAATTAGGGGGCAAGCCCAGTCGGTTGCCTGTGGCAAGTTGATGGGACTCCACGAAGTATATTGCTTTCCGCTGTTATCTTTTATTACTCTGATAATGTAAGCCCTACGTGGCTGATCTTATGTAAGGAGACCATAAGGTTGTACAATTCATTCTATATAAATGTTTGCACTACTTATTATTGTATCGCTGTAATGTGTGTGATGTTCAACCCTATAAGATCTGTGTGTGCCAACGTGATCCTGGACTAGCACAGAATACACAGAGGGTCTGGATTATCATAATCGGGTCCTGACATGTACTCTCCACAACCTTGGGAAGCAAGGGACATCCTGATCGCACACGAGGCAAAGGGGTTTTCGTTCCCTAGAAAAGTGGATTCCAAGACAACTTCGACAAATACCAAAGAAGAAAGAGAGCCAAAGCCGAGTGCGAGGAATAGCTTGTACAAAAGATTGAGGAAGGGCTAAGAGATGAATTCAGTAATGTGAAATCATGTGTGTTTTAGATGTTTGCCTGATATGCTTGTGCTAGCATGGTAATAGTTTTGTTTAATAGAATGCACTCGTGTGAGTGGTTGCATAGACTGATCTTGAGTCAAGTCGTTGACTTGTGCTCGTACACAATTTTTTGTTTATTCATGTGCAGGTGTTGCTTAAGGGCGAACGTGGTCAATGACGGGACCGGAACTAGGTTCATGGAGGAACTGAGGTTCGGGACTAGGTTCAGGGAGAAACTGAGGTCCTAGTGGTCAAGGATGTCATACGGGACGTTCGGGCTAGAGAACGGTGCACATGAAGGCTGGTTAGTCACGCGAGAGCGGCAGGTGGGCCGTACGCGTGCATGCGTGAATTTTGGGTAGTTTGCATGTATTGGGCCGTGTTGGGCCAGGTGGATATACATGCGAACTGTTGCTCATTATAAATAGGAGAGGGATGTCTCATGTTTAGATGAGAGAGTTAGGTATTAGGGTTTGTACTCTTTTGTTTGGAGTACTGTAACCAGATTAGACAAAAAAAATCAATCTCTTTACTGCGGCCTGGAGTTCCTTGCGGCGAGCACACAAGAAGCGAAGGAAAAAATCGTGCTACTACAGTAAAATTTGCTGCTACAGTAATTCACGGCGCTACATTATTCGCATTTGCTATAGTGTCTGCGTTGCAACAGTGATTCTGGTTTGGAGTTTGGTTGCCCGGTTTTCGGTTTAGTAGATTGAATCATTGTCTATCTTGATTCTTTGAGTTTTTTCTTGATTTGATCCATCTAAAACCTTTCTAGGGCATCAACTTAGTGTCTCTCAAAGTTTCGTTGGTTAATCTTTTGTAGATTGTGATTAATCACAAAATTAGGGTTTGATCAATTCTCATCATAATCTGTCACAGCATACTTGCGAGGTTAATAACTTTTGATCCGTAGGTCCGATCGGACGACTGGATCTCCAGGAATTCGCGATTTACTGAATGCATCTATTCTGTTTTGTTGAATACGAAGCAATTATTTGAGTCCGAATTGGGGTGAATTTTTATTAGATCAAAAAAATAATTTTAGCTTCCGCGCAATCATTCACCCCCTCTCTGATTGCAAGTTTAGTATATATTGATCCTACAAGTAATCAGATAAGAAACCTCGAGGAAAGGCTCAATAATTATGAGAGACGGCCCACGAAAGCCCCAAACAAATGTAGGCAATTCAGCCCCACTACTCGTAAGAGTAGTTGTGCATCTGCCGCTCACACAGATGAAGACGATGGCAAATTTCCTGTCGGTGATATCAAGGTACTAATATATATCTCTTAAATGCTACATAGATATAGTTGTTGGACACCTTAACTAATTGCGTACCGTTATGTAGGAGGCCACGGGGTGCAATCTCCAAGTGAGACTTGCCAATGGCTTTGTTCCCCTTCAAGCTGCTTGGGGGTGTAAGTTCAAGCTCCTTTTGGTTTTGGTGGGTTTTGGTAATTAATGTTTAATTATTATTAATGAAAAATTAAATTATTGTGAAACTAATCATTATCGAGATTATCTTTTATTAGTCTAAATTGGATGAAAGAATGAAAACCAAAAGTATGCATTCGATGTTACATTTTTTTGTCATTTGATATAAAATTCATGATTTTATATTGATAAATCTTAATATGAGACTAACTCATTTATTGAGTATAATTTTGATTAGTCTCATCAAAATGAAAAATAGAGATCCAAAAGGTATGTATCCAATGCAAATTTAATATTTCTAGACATATTCCTTGTGTTCAAGATAAAGGGTGAACTGCACCATAGTTTTAACCTTAAAATGTGCATTTTGTGTCCAATTCCATATATACATGAATGCACACATTTAGGGGGAGTTCATAATTTACCTTGATGTTTCATAAGTATTGATCCATTTCATATTGCCAAATAAATTAAGGTTCATTACTTAGAAACAAATCCTTGAGTATATAAAAACTTGTGTAGTTGTAGTGTACTCAAGGAAGAATAGGATAAACTCCAAAGCAATCTTAAATTGAATATGTGCATATTGATTCAAAGTTCAATTATTTATATGCACACATTTAATATAGTTTACTCTATGTTTGATGGTCTCAATAGTATTGATCCCTTTCCGCTACTCCATATAATTTGGATCATTACTTGGAAACCATCAAAATGATTATATAAAACTTGTGTAGTTAATATATACTCATGACAATTTAAATACAATTTAAATTTTGTTCGGTTGTCGTCTAATTATAAGGCTCTCTATCATGTGTTGATGGTGTTCTTTATTAATTAAAGGACAAATGAAAAGTTCTTGAGTATATGAAGCACTAGTTGCATCAATATACTCAAGACAAATCAATATTTTCATTCAAATTGATTTGGGTTGTGGTCAATCATTAAAGGAGTAGATTGAAGGATCTTGGGGCACCCATTATGTGTTAATGGAGTGCATTGATGATTGGGACAACCATGTTTGTTGGACTAACCTTTTCTATGAGTTGTGAAAGTAGGTTGAGTCAAATGGTGATGAAGATTTGGATTGTATCATGTGTTGATAGCCATCATGTGGGCACCCAGAAACATGAATCGAACCCCACTCGTGCATTAGACTAGAGGTGACACCCATACTCCACTTAAGTGTATGCTCAGTGCCACCAATAGTCCCGTGCACGGAATGTTAACCGAATGGCCCGCACTCAACCAAATAAGAGCCACCCAGTGCACCGTACACACTTACGCGTCCAAGATATTTCTGATTCTTTTCAGAATATCCATATTGGAATTGAAACCAACCCTTCAGTGTGTAGCACACGTTAGCCACGTCAAAATCTTGGTATCGCCCGCACCCATTGAGGGGTGTGCATCGCAATAAACAAGGAATGACGGTCGCACATATCCACGCCTTGAACGTTTGAGGACAATTTCGGGTAGCCGAATATGTGGCCAGCGCTAGTCCCCAAGATCAATGCCTAGCAACCAAATATCCCGCATTCAAGAAGTGTCATCACACATACACACATCTAAGCATCGACATAGCATAGTAGTAAAACTAGAGTGCTATTACAACTACTTAATATTAAGTACACGGCAAACCGGCCAAATATTACACATAAAAGTAAATTGCAGCAGACTAAACTCATAAACCAAAAGTAGTGATAGTGGTATGCCCATCCAAAACCGAGAGGCAACCGACTAAGAAGAGCCCTAGTTCACCTGTCCAAGTAGTCTCCAGACCTCAGCGCGAAGTAAGAGTCATCGGGAACATCATCAGTACCTTTGTCTAAATATTGTAAATTAAGCAATGGTGAGTACATGTATGTACTCGCAAGACTTTAGTTTATGGAAATAATTTACGTGCAAGGTTAGTCCAAGGAATCAAGCCTCTATACTAAGTTTTATTTTTAGCATAGAGCAGATTTTATTTGCAAGAGAGTAGTTCATCAAATGGTATCACAATTTTGAAGTGAACAATTGACATGAAGCTAATAACAGTAAGTAAAGTTTATTTCCAACCTTTCATGACCCTCCATGGCCACGAACAGTGAGTAAACCTCAGCCAACCTTGGCTTTCAAGTACACCAACACCACATTTTCCAAGGTTTTCACAAATACAACGCTATACTTGACATTATTTCCCTGAGTTGCTCATGACCGTGAGCACGGATAATTAATTAGATTAAATCTCTGCAGAGAGGGTTCTCTTTACCCACATGACATATTCTACCAATCATGTCAACCATGCCTCGCGATACCTATGGTACCCGATTTCCTAGATTGTGACGAAACCGTTCGACTAGCTAGAGTCTAGCCTTGCACCAGTACGGTGATGACAAACCCTTGCTATAGTGCTGGAAATCTAGACTCGTACACACAATACTAATGATGGTTTACGCCCTATCGCATCCTTTCCCCCAAAGCAAGGCACACACCATTGTATCGGGCATGCTTTGATCCCAACGCCTTAGCGAAGGGAGCACCTATGAGTGACACCGTACCCCCGGTTCGCCCTTACAACATAGGCCTACCAAAATTTAAGGCTAAACCCCATCTAATTTACTAAATTAAGGCCATCCCATACTAGCACATGTGGTTGCACTCAAGTACTTAGGTGATAGCATGAAGTTCAATCCTTAGTTGACACGGGTGAGGATCTCCCCGTTTCTACGCACGAGGTCCCTCCTCACATCTCAAGTTTAAATAGTATCTCGCCCACGTCTAAACCATAAATTTTTAGTTTAGATGTTTACTAAAATATCCAGAGACCATAACTCAGTCCCGTACTGTTAAGATGTGCTCAAGTCTAAATATGAGTGTAGCTCAACATTTGTATGATGTTCTAAGTAAGCATGGCTAAGCATTTGTGTGATTTATCTCGCAATCAACACCCATAGTGATATTAACTAATGTCTAAACAGTAAAACTAAGTTTATAATAGCAAGTAAACAAGTGTTAAGGCAAAGGTAATGCATACAAATAAGAAGTATCTACCGGTACCCGCAAGATAGCAAATTTAATATGGACATACATGCATGCATATATCGTTTGATAAAACAACATAAACTCCATAAAATAGTGGGATAAACATGATCAAAGGAGGGTACTTGCCATGCTAATCATTGTCCAGCACATCGTAGGTGAGGTCATCGTTAACGATTTCTGAAATGTCGGCATTTACTCATTGCTCAATAGGAAGCACGGCAAATAACAAATAACAAGTTTTTATTAAGGGCAAAAAGAAGTCAAATATAGAACCAAATTGAAATCTACTAAAGGAGATAAGGGTGGTTTTAGGATTCCGAGGTTATCATTTCATGAATAATTGTTCCATTAGTCCTTTGATCGTAGTTTGGTTCTTTTATAATATTCGATCAAGAGACAATCTTTGGGTTCATTCTAAGGCATGACTCCTTAATTCTTATAGATATGTTATTCTTATTCTTCCAATTCAAGGTGCAAAAATTGTATTTATGCATGAGAATAATTACGAATTCAAGAGGCTAAAATTATTTGAATTTATAAAAATAAGATACCAAGTTAGCATGTAGTGGTGTGTGTGCAAAAGCGTTTCTCGAGGGGCTTAGGTACAAAAGAACTTATTAAGGCACATAAAGCCTAGGCTTAAGCTACTGTCATAGAGCACAAGTTCATGATTTTTCAGTGATTTGGGTTCTGTTTCTAAGGTTTTAGATTCTATTTGCAATATTAGTCAATATTTCATATTTCTAATATTGCTTTGACCCTTCCTATGTCATAAACATGAATAAACAGAGCAAAACACCTAAATATTTTTGCATAAACAGAAATATCATCATTTTTACAGAACGTAGGAATTGATTTCACAGAATTTGGAATTTATTTGCACAAGTTATACTCATTTAAATTTTTGAATGCATTGAAATTTGCCTATTTATGCATTTGATACAAACTAAGTCCAAATATAAATATTTTTATATATTTAGAGAGAACATGATCTCAAGAACATGATAAAATTTGTTTCAGTCGGTGACCAAGGCCATCAACTAAGATTTCATCTTGCGAGAGACGACGTCGATCTCATGAGTCTTGAGTCAGGAATAAAGCTGGTCAAGAGTCAGAGTCGATAAGTCGGTAGTATCCTTGGCGGTGGTCACCTTCATCTCCCAAACTCGAAGATCGAGTGCGGTCAAGAAATGTCGAGAATTATCCGAGTCAGGGTATATGCAACCGACTACTCGGAGGTCGCTCAAAATCTTTGTAAAGCGACCAAAGCACTCGTCAAGACTCTCATCAGCGTGTTGTTCAAACTTGTTGTACTCACAGTTGAATTGATCCTGTCTTACCGTTTTGATTTGAGTGGTGCCCTCATGATAAGCATTGAGAGTCACCCAAATCTGATGAGTAGAATGAAGGTGAGAAATCCTATCATACTCACTACGGCTAAGACCCTGTATAAGGATGTTCCTTTCCTTTGCGTTCACCTCACCGTCAGCCATATTGCCGCCCGTGATGTTTTCATCTGCAGGAACCTCATACGGGAGTTTCACCTTCTACCATATCGGGAAGCCCTTGGCAGTGATGTACGACTCCTTCCGGGACTTCCAAAATGGAAAATCAACTCCAGAGAAAATGGGAGGCTTGGTGGAATACTTGTCCATCGCCATGGCTCTTGAGACTGATCAAGATCTATGAAAGAGCAAAACCAGCTCTGATACCAATTGAAGGACCGAGATGGCGATCAGAGGGGGGGTGAATGATCCCAAATAAAATTTTCCCCTACACAAAACAATCCACCCAAGCCCTCAAAGAGAATACTCAAAATGGAGTAAATGAGAAGGAGCAAATACTCTGTATGGGCGGAGCTACCATAGGAAGACCGGTAGCACCGGAGGCCGGTAGTACCGCACAATGGGTGGTAGGACCGGGCCCAAGAATAGCAGCAAGAACAGAGTCTGAAAACAGCAGGACTCAAAAGCAAATTTTGAGGAATGTTTTGATCGGCTGGACAAAAACTCACGAAACTTGGTAGATGTACTCCTAAGGATGTCAAGAACTCATTCCAACCTTCAATTACAAGGATTGACATCAAAGTTCTTACCTTTTTACCCATGAAAGAAGAACACACCAAGTTTGAGCAAAACTCAAGAACTCGATCTAAAACTTGCTCGTGGGGTTTTGATGATCAAGATGACCTTGGAGGACCTCCACATGTCATACCAAGTAAGAACACAAGTCCAAAACTCCGAAAACACGATCTTGAAGTATGATTCACTCAAGAACACAAAACCGGTTTCTTGTAAGAAAGGATGCATGGATTGCCTAGATGATTGGGATATGATCTGAAGAAGATTCATCCATCAATCAACATCCTTGGCACAAGAAGCAAAATCATTTTAGAAGAAGAGGAGGCAAATCCAAAAGTATGTAGGAGGGGAGGCAATTCCAAATTGCATGAATGTAAATTGCAAGAATTTAAGTGCGGAATTTAAATGCTGAATTTAAGTACGTAAAATAAATTCAAGCATAAGAGAAAATGATTTGCATTTCTGAAAGAGAGGTTTACAAAGCCTCACAATAAAGTGGGCAAAGCTCAAAGGAGCACAAAACCTCTAATACCTTCAAGAGGAGGAAGGCCCCCCTCCCCTCTATTTATACTACTCTTGGGCCACCTACCACCCTTGGATGAGTCCCTCAACCCTAGGGCTCTCCATCAAGGGCTAGGATTGACCCACTCACACAGCCATGCGAGGGCTAACCCTAAACTCACCAATCAAACTGGGTTTTCTTGCATAGTTTTCAAAGCACGCTAACTAGACCCGCTATCCTATCAACTAGATCGCGATCCGACGACCCTCCTTGATCCACGCAGCATCTAGCTAGCATCTTTTTCTTTCCTTGTCTTCTAGGCTTGCATTGACTCCATCTTCGATCATCTTCCGCCTATCCTCAACCGTCTGGACCTCCGACGCTCCTCGCCTAGTCCCGATCATCCTCTGCCTCACCATGATCAAGCACCGACGTCGTGCAACCATCAAGAACAAGGAATACCCATCACATAGCAATGTCCAAAAAGATATGCAATTAAACTCCTAAAATCATAATTTTTGGATCATTTACGCTCATCAGGGCCGGTGCTACCGCCCCCTGGCTGGTAGCACCGCCCTACAGTCACACCAGAGAAAAACCACTCTCTCGAATTTTCATACTGGGCATTAGGGCCGGTGCTACCGCTCGGCCGATAGCACCCGGCTACCATGGCCGGTAGCACCGGCTTGCCTGATCCCCTAAAAACACCCTCTCGGGTTTTTCAACACCGCTCTGGGTCTAGTGCTACCGCTCAGCCAGTAGCACCATGCTACTATGGCCGGTAGCACCGGAAAAAAATAGAAAGAGCTCAAATTGCTTCAAATTGAAAATCCAATTCAAATCAAACTCAAACCAGAGCATACTAATCTCAAATTTAGTCAAATACTCATCACAAATGTGGGTAGACCTCTACATGGTCTTTCAGTTTTGCAAATTGGTGTGATCATGTGTTGATTACTAAATGGCTTAAATAATTGATATTATTGAGTCTTGATTTGAAAAGAAAAGATTTCTGTGTGAAATATGGTTTTTCTCTAGAAGTTGGCACTACCGCAGTGATGGGGTCGGTAATGCCGCAGGTCCGGTAGTACCGCTAGCTGAGTGATGGTACTACCGAAGGTCAACTATACCGCCCCTGGGAGAAGTAGTTATTTTTGAGAGCATGTGTTGCTCATGGGTTTCTAAGGCCAGCACTACCGGGGTTGTAGGGTGATACTACCGGTGATCAGCAGTACCGGCACCTAGTAGCTGGTAGTTATTTTCTAGAGAAGGATTTCTCGATGCTCTTCTGAGGTCGACACTAGGCCCTGGGGTCGGTACTACCGCTCGACCAGTAGTACCGCTCCTACATGGGCGGTAGTACTGGGTTTACTGTGCAACAGCTAGTTTCGGTGTTAAATCCGACCGTTGGCCTAGAGGTCGGCACTACCGGCCCTACATGGGCAGTAGTGCCGGTTTTGCTGAGTTTTGCCCAATTTGCCCTACAACGGCTAGGTTTCTTTTGGGAGGCTATAAAAGGAGCATTGGGGGCTAGCATTTGTGTGTACTGTGGTTTTGGAGAGTTTATTGCTCTTTGTGGTTAAGTTGTGCATGTGTTGCACTCTCTAGTTTGGTTTTTGAGCTAAGAGCGATTTTAATTTGCATGTGTTTCAATTCGAAGAGGGTTGAGTGCTCTTTGTGTATGTGTTGCACTTAGAGGAGAGCCTTGTGAATGTGTTGCACTCGATGATCACAATTGTGCATGTGTTGCACTTGGTGATGTTCAAGCTAGGAGGCTTGACCTATTACTCTTGGTGTTTGCTGACACCTAGATGACGTAGCGGCGTCGTGCTCGGTGACCTTCTCAAAGGAGATTGTGAGAAGGCCCGACAAGTTTGTGAAGGTCAGAGCTCGCCTACCCGGAAGGGAAAGAGCTACCACTAGTGGATTCGAGGTGGGTGCTCAATTCGTGGAGCTGATCTAATGTGTTTGCGCTAACCTCAACATGGACTAGGGGAGACCGGCAAGTCTCTGAACATTACGGTAAAAATTATTGTGTCTCATTGTGGTTTATTTTCTTGTGCTCATTTACATTCAAGCAATTTATATCAATAGAATTGATTGATTGATTGCTTGTATTTAGGATTGCAAATTATTGTTAGAGACTTAATTAGTTAATGCACTTAGTGAGCCTAGTTGATTTAGGCTTTAATTGTCAAAACCTTAAAATTACGCTTCTGCATATTATTTAGGTTTTGACTTTGGTGATAATTCGTTAGTCTTAGATAATCGAAGAGAATTTTAAAAACCGCCTATTCACCCCCTCTAGTCGGCATCCTAGTCTTTACAAGGGGCTCACGTATCCATCCGGTCAAGGAGCACTGGTGCATGGTACTCTAGTAGTGCCTGGTTTCACAAAGGTCAGTGTAAACGGTGTACATGACATTTTCAAGGCCTTCGCGCTGCAGATGCCCCCAAATAATGAGATCGTGACATTAGGGGATGCCATTGGCACATCCATCCAGTGGTCCAGCAGCAACATTTTCCAAGACGCCCATCCTCCAGCAGCAGAAGTACCCGCATTCTCGAAGTTACTTACACTATCGGAGTCACCTGCTACACCTCAGCAAGCCACCAAATCGGCTACCATGCCCCGTGCATCACAAGCCTTTACGTGGTGCCCACTCGTCTTCCGTGAAGACTCTTTAAAGTTGAAAGCAAGACAAATGCAAATCAAAGCAGATCACGGAGGCCCTCGACTATCCGATTGCCCCGTTATCCTGAACATACAACCTAGGAGAGCTCCTAAAAAACCTTACAATGGATTGCATTAGATTGCATGATTGGTACATAGAACAAGCCAACAAGCCAATGTCAAAATATATATCGAGTATCACGGTTAGTTCAAGTATGAGCATCTGTTCAACTAGTCATTGGGGGGCTTCTTCGGGGTTGACTTCCATGACTTATCCGATCTCTTCAACCTTGACACCTCACTCTTGAGATGCTGACATTGTAAGTGTGTGCAATCATAGTCTACATTCGTGTAATATCGATAAATATCATATGTATATGTATGTATATATATGTATATATACATATGACTCTTTGCTTTTGTATATATAGGTACTTGATCCATGAAGCAAAAAAGAAGAAACAACCAGTGGGTTTCCTCGACCCACACATAGCCTCGAAGCAAACAATGGATACATAGTTGCTACTTTTACCTCACAACCCAGGGTAAGTGCTGCACTACTTGCTATACTTTGATTTGTACTATATACGCAACTAAAAGTTAGATAGAATGACCATGGCGACATACTGTGTAGGTTTCACTGAGTTCTAATTATAATTCAACCAAGCAAGAATCGGGTTACGTACATTGATTCCTTACAGAGCGACAGCCATGACTTGAATCCTGTCGCGAAATTACTAAACAGGTAATCATGTTTCCTCTATAGATAACATGATCCTATAGGTTGTTCAAGGTGTATGTTGCTCCTGGAATGGCTGAGGCTAACTTTTTGGAATCACGTAGGTCTTTCAAAGCGTACAAAGCTCATGGAGGGCCTTTTGGCAAGGATGGGGTGAAGCTGAAGCATGATTTTAAGTTTTCGGTATCCACTAGTACACAATAATCCTATATCACACTCCATAATAATGCCTCTGTAACTAACCAATTCTATATTTGCAGTGCCACCAGCAGGGAAAGGGATATAACAGATGTGGATTTTACGTTTGCCACAATATGCAACTTCTCCTCGGTACAAAAAAGACCAATGATGTTACAACTGCGTTGCAACAAATCAATCTGATTGCATTTTGAGGACAACTCTGTTCCTTCTTGCTGCGTGAGGTTATAAATCCAAAAGATGAGTTCCACTCTGCTTAACTTGAGGAGTTGTGTTATTTCTGAATTACCATTTGGGTTAATTTGTGAAACTTGTGCTGTGAATTTGTGAATTGTAGTTGTGCATTCAATTGTTAATACATCTAAGTTGATTTCTAAAATAGATGTGATCTGTAATCTGCTTGTTTCAGAGGGCATGGCCAGCATTTCCTGAGACTAGCTAGTAAATAGAAAAAGTATATCAATACAAATAACATCACAAATGGTTCTTTAGGAAAAACCATCTGTGATACAGCTCATATCACAGACGGTTCCTGCTAATAACCGTTTATGATGTTCACTTATCACAAATGGTTCTGAGTGTTAACAGTTCACACTAAGAACCGTCTGTGATATCTACTTATCACAGACGGTTCACACATAGAACTGTGTGTGATATGTTTTTCACAGACGGTTTGTAAACCGTCTGTGATGAGTTGTTATTATCACTGACACATGATTAAGGACGGTTCACAAAACCGTGTGTGATGAGTTTTTTGAACCGTCTGTGGTAAGGTTTTCTGTACTAGTGTAACTAGCAAAAGCCCCTTTTGTTGTTTTGCAGGCCAGCTAAAAACAATGTATGAGAAAGTTAGGAATATATGTCAAAAAAGAATTTGCAAACAATGAGAATTTCCCTATGCATAGATAAACCTAGAGACTGTAGATTCTTCCTTACTAAAGAGAAGACCAAAGAAAGCAAGCATAATTATTAATGATTTTTCACATCATATTCAACCCTAGATAACCCAGTCGTTCATGTTAGATCTTAAATATTTTTTGATTTTTAAGTATTGTCTTCATCACAACGAAAACTTCCTGTTTTATATATGTATAGTATAATCCTGAGGAGAAGAAAGCAAGTTTTTCAACCACACATTTGTTACACCCGTTAAACTTAATCATGAGTAGGTATTATTTACAATCCTTAGTTTTGATCTCCACATGGAAACCATTTAGACAGATGTGTTTGAAACTTAAAAGAGTATGATTGGACTTAGGGTACAAGAGAGCATCCTCTATTATTATACGAGTACCCATAGTGAGAACTATAATAGCTCTTGCAGTGCTAACAATGAGGGTAATATTTCTAGTTTTCTTAGTCAAAGTCTAAAAATATTTAATTCCCCAAACAATTGAATTTGTGGTGTAACTGTATTGAAGGCAGAGTTCCTCCGACATTGAATTATACATTACTCTATATTAGAAGTATGATTTAGTAGTCAAACAATTGTTGCATCAGGAACATTGTAAAATGTAGAACAAACATAGCACAATAAATGAATTGAATGTCCTAGGAAATAACAATTTATTCAACTTTAAATGATAATCACTCAACAGGAGTGTAGACCATGTTCATTCAAGAACTAAAACTAAATATATATGGAAACTCTCAAGGAGACTCATAAGGAATATGTGACATCAACTAAAAAAGCGAAAAAAATATTTAGGAGACTAGTTCAGGTCACAATATAAGTCGTAGGTGCCCTTCTTAGACTCCTCAAACTTAGACCAAAGATTATATCTTCATCTATGGAAGTATTTCCATATCTGAGAAGGTCCTTTTGCAACTTCTTCATAGGATCAAGAACAATATCATCACTCTTCTTAACGTTTGTGTCAACAACAGGTTGAGGAATGAAGTGTGACTCAACATTTGATTTTACCAGTGGATTACATGTAAAGGTCCACCAGATGTGTGGGGATGTGGCAGTTGTGTGACCAATGGCTAGTACATCCATACCTAAATCAAGCTTGTGTAGAGTAAATAGCCTTTTTTGCCGAGTCTTGCTTCTAAAAACTCCCTGGTTCTTTTCCTTTACCTCTCACTAGTACTTGCATCTGCCTTTCTATACTCCAAACTTCTTCCATCTCCCCCTTATTTCCTTTAACCCTTTCCGTGACCATGGCTATTTTTAGTCATTGAGCATTTGCATGTGCTTTAGACATTGCTTGTATCCCATTGGGAATAATACGATGATTCTTCATCAGAAGTTCATCATGCTTCTCTGCTTCTAGCAAAGTGTAAATAAGTTTACAATATTTTTGGTATTTGGCATCACTACTATAGAAAAGTTCATCATAGACGGTTCTGAATCATTTGTAACCATATGCCAGTGATGTTATGGCATATCACAAACGGTTTTCAAACCGTCTGTGATATACGACATCACAGATGGTTTTTAATTAGAACCATCTATGATATAGTAACAAAACCGTCTGTGATATCATAACATCACAGACGGTTTCTAATTAGAACCGTCTGTGATGTTACTATATCACATACGATTCTAATTCAAAACTGTATGTGATGAGGCGTCTTATATAAGCTTTTCTGTAGTAGTGCATGATGGTATTGTTGCTACAGTATCCTCTTGTAGGGGTGGAAGGTGCACAATATGTTGTCTATCATTTTGGCATCTATAACTTTCTGGTTATAAAAGCGCATCTTGGCGACATGCTTGTGCATTGCAGAGTTGTGTGCTGTTATATTTTTATAGTCCTCGAAGCTTAGGATGGTCCATTCATGATGTGCTTCTAGTAGTAGGGTGGATCTTTACTAGTTATATCATTCCTTCAAGGAATTTCATAGTGCCAGCAGATCCTCCTCCATCAAATACTTGGCATTTAAGTCCGCATAAAGATGGTTCCTTAAGAAGTGCAGAGCCACACAATTGATGGCATTAGGAAGAGCAGGGGTGCCATCTTTAGGTTGGTTAATTGCAGCTCCTATAGATTGAGCTGTCTAGTTAATCTTAGCATCCATTGCTCAGGTGAAGTAATTTCTGCCATTCAAGACGAGCTCGGTATATTTTCTCTCTGCAATGTTCAACATATCCTATGCTAAATTTAGTGGTGGCCAAATGGGCGGCCTAGCCTATCATGACATGGCCTGAATGTCGCACAGCCCGTTTAGGCCCAGCTATTAAATAGGCCGTGCCGTGATGGCCCGCAGCCCAAGGTCACAGCCCAAGCACAACCCGAGTGGCTGTCGGGCCATGCCATGCCGACATGGGTACAAATGGGCCGAGGCCAGCCTGTTTGCCCCAAAATTAAAAAAATATATATAGAAAAATTGGAAAATTGTAAAAGTTTGAAAAAATGAACAACAAATTTGGGAAAATCTAGAATAATTAGAAAAACAAAAAGGAATGTAGAAAATCTTTTTAAAAATCTATGTAAATTAGGGAAAGCTAAAAATATGAAATAAAATTCTAAAACAAGACAAATAATTGGAACTCAATAATGAGCTTTATTAATGTTTGGCTGCCTCATTAAAAACTTTGCCAAGTAAAAACTTAACATGAGAAAACCTTGGCAAAAGAAGAGTACAACCTATATCTAGTGATACAGGAAAAACATGAAGTTTACAATTATTCTTCATGAGTATTTAGATAAAGATTTTCAAACGTCACCACCAGGTCAACATTTTATGTAGTGTGTTGAGCTCATTGATCAGCTTGTTCCCAATCTTTCACAGTGAGAAGTATTTCCACCATCTCACTTGTTAGATTTGTTCTTCTCTCCTTGATTATTCTTCCATATAGACTGAAAGGAGACTTCGAAGAAACTGTGGAGACAAGAATTGTTAACACATCCCGTGGTAATATGGAAAACACCAGATATGTTATTTTGTGCTCATGCCACAACTGCAAAATGTTGAAGTCCTCCTCTTGGTAGTTGACAGTGTCGCTATTGAGATAGACAACTAGCTCCCGACCACTTGTGTTCGCACTTGACGTTGTTGTACTCAAACTCCTTAAGGTAGAGCCACCTGCACCCCATATCTTTCCCTACGCAGTTTTCTTCTTACCTGTTGTAGGTGCTGGTGGAGGTCGCTGCAGGCGAACCCTAGCAAACTTCTACTCATATTTAGCATAAACTTCATATAAGTTAGCACGAACATTTGAAAAATAACTAGAATAATTAGTGCCTACCACATCACTAAGAAGTGAGAGAATATTACTAAATCCTCGAACTTTAGCTCTAGGATCTAAATAAATGCAAATGCATATAACATAGGAATTTCTTCCCAATATTTCAAAATTTTATTTTTCATAGCATAAACATTCACATAAAATATGATCATTTTCATGGTTCCTTAAGTGAGTAGCAATTTCTAAAATATGTCGCAGAATTAAAGGAGAGTTTGAGTAATAAACTCCAGATAAAGCATTAGTGGAATCATTAAAAAGTTTCAAAAATGATAGTAAGTATTGAGCAACATGCTAATGTTGCTCTGTGAGTAGCGGTTAACCATCATAAGTACGATAGTATGTATTAATAAAAACAGAAAATGTACTCTTATAGGATAGGAGTCACTTAAGCATCAAGAAAGTAGAGTTCCATCTAACATGCATATCTGAACTAAACTTACGTGGAAGTACGTGCATTGCAATTCAATACTTCTTAAATACTGCTATTTATTGATTAGAATAATTTAAGAAAGATATTGCAGAGAAAAAAGGTTCAATGTATTGGTTTAACCTCTTCAAACCAGATTTAACTATAAGATTAATAATATGGCAAATACAACGCTGATGTAACAAGAAAGATTCGGCATACGAATTAAAAAGCGAAGTCAGAATGTTCATTGCAGAAGTGTTTGCTGCAATATTATCTAATGTTATTGCAAAAATTTTATCAATGAGGCAAAATCTTCCACAACTTTTATAATACAATCAGCAATATTCTCACCAGTGTGTGCTATGTCAATTAATTTGAATCTTATAATTCTCTTCTCTAGTTGCTAGTCATTGTTCACATAATGAGCAACTACACTAAGGTAATCCTCTTTTGCCCTACCACTTCATATGTCTGATGTTAAAGACAGCGAAAAAGTGCAAGCATTAAAGAGATCTTTTAGCTTAGCACGGCAATTATTATAGTATTTGATCAGATCTCTAATTGTTGTATGTCTAGAAACTACATAAAACCTAGGATTATGAGCAGTCCTAATATAGTTTCAAATGCTGGTGACTCACCAAAATTTAAAGGTAGATCTTGAGAAGTGATTAAACAACAAAGAGATTCACGAGCTACCTAGGGACTTATTCCCAGTGACGTACCGTAACGTCGGGGTTGTATTGTAACTGCGTCTGTTTCATAGCCACTCCCACTTTTTTCTAACGCTCTCAGCATGTCTATTCAAGTGCCCCATTCCACCTGAAGACTTCGCAGTTAATTTATGCTTACAATATTTACAAATAGCATACTTGCTCTGGACGTCGTTTGATGTCTCAAAAATCTAGTCGAAATCTTCCCAGACTTTCGATGTACTGCGTCTTAATCTTTTCACCCTAGTGCTTGCCGACGCAGTAGCATTTGTAGAGCCTGAGGATGGTAGAGGTACTACAGCTTCTTCAGCTTGATAGGATGCAAGAAGCTCCTCGAGTGAAATCCCGAAATCAAAACGTGGGAAAGATACAAAATCCTGGTTCTCCATGAAGGAAACTACAAGAAATTATTATGCTATTATTAATTTCATATCATTAAAAATAATAAGAACACTAAAAAAATTAAAACACCATTCTTACCTTATTTTTTGACGGAAACTGGAAGCCGAATTTCGCATTTTTGGCAAAATTATTTTGAATTTTGCCAAATTAGCACCGAGAGCAAGAGGATTTTCACAAGAGAATGTAAAGAAGAGATTGCAAGTTTACAAGTGGAGAAATGAGAGGGGGCTGCTACCCAATTTATAGGAAAAACTTTTGGATTTTTTCATTTTTAGCCTCCAATGGATATAAAACTGCTAGAAATTCAAAAATTAGGAAAATGGGCCTAATCGGGCCCTGCCGTAATCGCACCATACCATGCCCGAGTAGTGTCATGGTAGCCCAACCGTAAACAGGCCATGCTGTGCTGGCCTCCTGGGCCGGGGTGCTGGCCCAAGCACAGTCCAGGCTATTAGACCATACCGGCATGGCCCATTTACAGTTGGGCCGTGTTGTGCCTAGGTCGTGCCCACATTGTCGGGCCTCGAGCTGGCCCATTAGGCATGGTCCATTTGACTACCTCTAGCTACATTCATGCAAAAATGAATTTTACTACTGGTAAAATTAATATATTGCACGCTCACTCAATAATTAATAAATATTGGGTTATATCTATTCAATAGATAATTATCCAAAATTTCCAAAAAACATTTCCTAGAATTTTTCATATTTTTTGCTAATTATCAAGCAATTTTAAAAATTACTGGAAAAAAATCAGCATATGAATAAACATGGAATTATGGTAAAAAAGAAAACCAAGTGATACGGAAATTCCAATGTGTGACAGGTCTAAGTTTCAACAATTTACGAAAGCCTATATACGTAGAAATTCAATTTCTAGGATTTAATATAAATTTTTAGGATTTATTAAATATTTTTTAGGATTACTAGAAACTATAGGGTCCCTAATGTAAAATTTCTTTATTCCGATAAATTTTTGTAGTTATAGGGAACTTCATGTTCTTTTTGGCAAAATTTACCACATCCACAAGAATACCTAAAAACCCAAGAGTTAAATCGTGACCTAAAATATTTTTGACTTCGGGACAAACTGATGATGGACCGTACGGCCCGTTTAAGTACATAGGCTGGACACCAGACCATATTTGGCCGAATCCATTTTATTCTTTCTTGGTCCAAATTTGAAATGGGTTTAGTGACCCATAGGCTACACATCCCAATGAGGCCAATGAGGCTAGGGTTTTTTTAATGGAGGATTTATACTCTTCCATATTTAAACCTTGGCCTAGTCGTTATGGGGTGCATTGGGCGATGGTTTCGGGCTATGCTTCAGGCGCACAAGGGTGGTGGATAAAACTCTTTGGGGCACACAACAACGACAGCAACTCTGCATGCGGTGAAGGTTTTGGGCATGCGTGGTGCAGAGCGATGGACACAACACGGTTGGGTCGACGTGCGCATGCAACAGCAAGCATGTATAGACTAAGCATGAACAATAATCCCATGTACAATAAAAAGCCTAAAACCCTAGTTAGCAAGAAAACCATCTAGGATCTAGAGAGCAAAAATTAATCTACAATATTAATCTAATTGCATGTGGATTGAAAAGAGGTAATCTGACGACATACCATTAGGACTTGGAGAGTTGTCACACTAATAATGTGTTGAATAATAAATTGATTGTCGTATATCAATAGCAATGCAAATAAATAATATTGAGAATACCTGAGGAACATTCACAGAATAGATGAACACAAGCTATAGAGGATCTCAACTCTTTGTTTTTATTGATTGTAGATTGATTCTCTTATACAAACGGGTGCTATATTTATACCCATAACCCCTCATGGGTAATTTCAGAATTCGCACACCAAAACTTTAAAGTTCTGCATAATTATAGAAATTTATTAGGATAAAGAAATTTTACATTCTAGACCCTTAAGTTTATAGTAATCCTGAAAAATACTTAATAAATTCTGAAAATTTATATTAAATCCTAGAAATCAAATTTCTATGTATATGGGCCTCCGTTAATTGTTGCAACTTAGACCTAGCACATATTGGAAGTTTCATATCACTAGGTTTATTTTCCTAGAATAATCCCATGTTTATTCACATGCTGAATATATTTTTCTATTATTTTGGTCATTCTAAAAATTGATTAATAGTTATTAGAAAATTATGAAAACTGCTATGAAATTTTATATAATTATCTACTAAATAAATATAGACCAATCTTTACTAATTCAAGAGTGATCATGCAATATATTAATTAGTAGTGAAATTCATTTTTGCATGAATATAACATAGAATATGTCAAACATCACAAAGATGGGATTTGCCAAGCTCACCCTGAATGGCAGTAATTATCTGACCTAGGCAATGGATGCTAAGATTAACCTAATAGCTTGATTTCTTAGAGCTGCTTTTACCCAGCTTAAAGTTGGCACTCCTGCTCTTTCTGAAGCCGCCAAGTTTGCGGCTCTGCACTTCTTACGGCAGCATCACCATGCAAATTTGAAGGTCGAGCATTTGATGGAGGGTCCACTAGCATTATAGAATTCCCTTAAGGAACGCTATAACTAGCAATGATCCGCATTGCTGGTATAAGCATAGCGCAAATGGACCCTCCTACTGTAACATCGCAAAATTTGTCCCAAAATAATAAAATAATGTTTTTTTGTTTTTTTTTAATTTATGGAATTTATTTGGAATTAATTTTGTATTTTTGAATTATGCCCTTTTCGGAAATTATTTTATTCTAAGAAAAGTTTAAATAAAGTTTCACCAAAAATATTTTATTTGAGTTATAATTGTCTTAAAGTATTTTTGAGAATTTTTATAGAATTTTTTATGATATTTTATTTGCCTTAACTAAATTATTCTATTTTCTAGAATTGTTTTAATTGGAAAAAGTTTGGAAAATCTCTTAAGGCTTATTGGGCTGCCTCAGCCTACTGTAACCCATTTCCATGCCAGCTGGTTTAGCTGAAGGCCAGTCGCTGTGTTGCCTAAACCTTGGCCATTGGATTGGGATCGAGCGGATGAGATAGGTTAGGAACCCTAACGATTTTTAGTTGTTAGATCTTGATCCTACGGCTTGGTTTTGTCGAGTGTCTTGGAAACCCTGATGACCTCTGGCTATTGGATTCATCTTGCATGCGGCTTGGATGGCGCCGCGTTGTGCGCAAGGTAGGCCACCTGATCGGACGCGTGGCACATTCTCGTTCTTTGTCCCCGATGGGAACTTGGTCTCCACTGCCGTCACGAACCCGAACATCTCCGCCGTGCAGAACATGGACATCGAGGGCTTAAAAGGCCTCATTAAGTCTGGATTTGAGATCTCTGTTCTCCGCAGCCCCTTGTACCCATGCTAGCTTTCGCTGAGTTGCTGTCGACCGATCTCTGTTCTCCGCAGCCCTTGTACCCAAGCTAGCTTTCACTGAGTTGTTGTCGACCGTGCGTGTGAGCTCGTCGGAGTTGCTTTGGACCGCCGCTGCCTTCCGCTTCATAGATCTTCGATCGTGGTGAGTTTTTGATGTAGCTGGTTGCACCAATGAGATCACCTTGTTGCCAACTTGTGAAAACCCTAGAGCCTCGCTTCTGATCTGGCCAGAAGTGCCATTTTGGAGTCATCGTCCTCGGCACCGGCGGGGCTCGCGGCTGTCTTCTCACCAGAGTTCATGACGTGAAGCCTTTGGGTTCATCATGATGTGGCAGCCACCTCGTCTGCCACGACGACGCCTCGTCATCTTCTTGCTTGCATGGCCGGTTGTGTGGCAGCCGAATCGACGCTTGGTCAGCAACGTCACGTCATCGGTCGGGCCCAGTAGTCGGTGGGACTGGGTGATAAGCCGGGTCCACCGTGGATAGGAAGGGCTCTGGACTAGGTCCATGGATAGTCCGCTCGGTGTCAGCCTGTGGTTAGCCCGGGCTGTGCTGACATCAGCGATTGCGCAATAATTAGTATTTTATAGTATAAAAATATTTAAGTAAATTTGGTATTTTTCAATTTTCAGATTTTTATGATTTTTGAATCTTTCGAGAGCTTGTTCTCCCTCATATGAGCTCCGATTAAGGCAATTCAAATTTATAAAAATTTGAAACATTGAGATATATTTAATGGTCAATTTTATTTTATTTTTAGAATTTGTTTGGTCTCTATTTTGGTGTTTATCTCTCGTTATGCGTAGACCTCAAAGTGCTCGGAGCATCCTAGAAGGAATCGTTGACGGAAGACCAAGTCCAGAGCAAGGATAAGGGCTTTTCTAAGGAAAGTTGTGTTTTGATCATGTTGAACCCAGTTTACAAAATTGCTATGTTGTTTTATTTTATGCATGATATTTTGTGTGTATAACTATTTCAAAATAGTTTGGGATTTAGTTAACCTACCCAATTGAATTATACCCTACCTTATTGTTTGTATGCTATGATTACTTGTCAACCTAGAATGGTTCATTAATAGTTGGATAATATAATAATCAACATGGGTTGGTTAGTCCGTGTTTAGTTTGCTTAGCCATGCCACGTTAATTCTTGTCTTTTGGAATATCAAAAGTGAATCTTGACTAATGGAATATGGAGCATGTTTATGAAATGTGTGTTGGGTGTTGTCACACAATGATGTTTGAGTTGCACTACTACAGAATAGTACATCACTATTGCTTCATCTAGGTCGGTTCTTATGTTTTTAGAAAAAAACTTTTGTGATGGATGACTTAGGAGGGGTGTTAATAATAATCACTATCGGTTCTCAGGTTAGAAACGATTGTGATATAGCACTGGGCACATGACAATCGGTTCTAACATTAGAACCGATTGAGATGTGCTATGCACATCCCTATCGGTTCTTACCTAAGAAGCGATAGTGATGTGATCATGCACATCACAATCGATTCTCAGGTTAGAAACGATAGTGATATGTGTGCTCATCACTGTCGGTTCTTACATAAGAAGCGATAGTGATGTGGTCGTGCACATCACTATCGGTTTTTATGTAAGAGACCGATAGTGATATACATGACCACATCACTATCCCTTCTTAGGTAAGAACCGATAGTGATGTGCATGGCACATCTCAATCGGTTCTAATGTTAGAACCGATTGTGATGTGCCCAGTGCTACATCACAATCGCTTCTAACTTGAGAACCTATTGTGATGTGCCTCGCTAGGTTATATACACTCGAGTTGAACTCTCCTATGTTGTTGTTCCAAAGGAGAAGAAAACCATCGCCACCAGAAAAAACAACATATATTCTGGTTGGAAGCAATACTTGGGTGAAAAATTTTGAAATCCTCAAGGTTGGGTGTTAAGAGGGTAAATTTGAAGCCCTAGCTTGAGGAGTTTTCCCCTCTTTTTTTCCTCATTTGTGTTTTTCTTCAAAATGTGAGCATTCCTTCAAACCCCTTCAATTTTGCACTAGGTAGTTAAGATATGATGCAAAGAAAATTTAGGTTGCACTAGAATTGTGTGTATCCTATCAGATTTCTCATCCTTTATTTTACAAGCACACATCTATTTAATTATCTTTGTAGTGCTCTCGCGTTAATCTGAAATTATTGTTGCTGTCATATGATGAATTTTAGAGTTTAGGTTGTGTAACCTACGTCTCCCGTTCGAGGGTGCATGTTTATAAATAATCCGAAATGGCATATTTATAAGCAAAAGTCTCAAATTGTCCATGTTTTTTGGGCAGTTAGAGGATATGTGGTTCGGGCAAGTTCCTGAGCTGTTGTACAACTCCAAAGTAGATTTTGGTAGCATCTCTCTGGTGTTCTCTGGATACACACTCCTCTTGACCTGTTGTCGAGATGTGTATCTGGGGAACAGCGGGGAGATGTTGTCGAAATTTTCTATGAAGTTGTACAACGGCTTAGGAACTTGCCCGAACCACATATCCTCGAATGGGATTAGGACCTAACCTATTTAGAGATTAGGAGTCATCGTTGGTTTCCCTTATTTTGTTTCATTGAAGTCAAGAGATTTGCAAGCTACTACATTAATTAGGTTATTCGATATCATTGTTGATGTTTGAAATGTGTACATTAATTAGGTTATTCGATATCGGGAGTACATTTATATATCTTGGAACCCGTCCTCTATTTTGCAAAGGTAATATTGAAATGATGTCTCAATATCCTCGAACGTGTTCGAAACGAGGTTGACTTGTTGATGGCATGTGGTGCATGGTAATCAACTAGGGTGGTAAATAATTTAAATTGGGCAAGTGGCAAGGGGCAGTGTGCCAAGATGGGCTAGAAGGGCAGAGGGTTTTGTAACACCCTAAAATTTACTCTAATTTAAATTTTGGAGTATTTTTTATTTTTGAGAATTTTTGGGAATTTATTGAAATTTATTTGGATTTATTCAAATATGGCCTTTCTTGAAATCAAGTAAATTCATACAAAGGTTTATGCCAAGTTTTATTGGAAATATTTTATCTGAGTTCTAAATGTTTCAAAGTATTTTTCAGAATTTTTCTGGATTTTTCCGGGTATTTTTGCTATTTAATTTGGCTTTGTTTATTTATCTGTTTTATTTTAAATAAAAAAGCTTTGAAAATTGGGTGAATAGTGTTGGGCCGGCCCAGCGCATCAGAAACCCTAGCCGCTGTGCGTCCGCACCGTCAACGTTGCGCCGCGTCGCCCGCGAACGCGCGCCATCGGATCGTCGCTGCTTGGACGGCCGTGATGGAGCCACGTCGGTTCGACCTGGCGTAATCGCCGGAGTTAACACCATCGAGAGTTTCCGCTCGTTTCGTCGGTGTTTGCGCGCACGTCGAGGCTCGTTTTAAAGTGTCGGTTGCTGCGCCGTGTAGAGCTCTTCTCGCCGATCCTTTTAGACTCCCTGCACGCACGCCGATACCTTCTCTAGCGCCCGTGTGAGCTCGCCGTAGTTGCTTCCTCTCGCCGCCGTTGTTTTTGCTTCCTCTCGCCGTCGTCCGAGCTGCTCGCGTGCTCGACCCGCCGCGAAGTTCACCGGCGAAGCCGCGTCGATTGATCACTTCTTCGCCGAGGATCACCGTAGCGCCGCCGCTCACGCCGTCTTCGTCGACCCGACCGCCCCTCCTTCTTCGCCGCCGTTAACCTCGTCGAACCTCGCCGATCGTTCGATCCTCATCGCACCGCGTAGGTGAGTCCACGTAGCCCTTCTCTGTTTTACGTTCGGATTAGATTGTAGCCGTTAAATCTGTGATGTGTGGCGTAGATTAGATCTGGATATTAGGTCTTTTAGTAGATCTTAGCTGTTAGATCTGCGGTGGATGCTTAAGATTGTGCCACGTTTTCTTGTGCACAGTGAACCGCTCCGGTAACCTGCGCCGTCGGATTAGATCTAAACGGTAGAATTTAGATCCGGGTTGCCCTAAGGATCCACGCCATTCAGATTTGAACGTGCGACGGTGATGGTGCCGTACCCTCGCCGAATCGCGCGCAGACGCTTGTGCACGTTGACCGGGGCGAAGACCAGATCCGACCGTTGCTTTCAGGCGCACCGCTGCGATCTTGCCACGTGGCCGCGCGTGAACCGAGTCGCCGTCGAACGTGTGCGAGATCCAGCCGTCGGATCCGGGAGTCCCGTTGGATGCGCGACGCGTGGTGGCGCAGAACGCGATGCGTCGCTGAGTCGGTGCGTGGGATCCAGCCGTTGGATCTGAGCGACCGTCGGATGCGTGACGCGTGTTGCGTGGATTCGAGACAGTGCAGTGTGACGCATGAGATCTTACCGTTGATTCAATGAACGGCTCGGATCTTGCCGCGTGGAAGCACTGTGCTGGTGGACCGAGTCCACGGTGGAACCGATCCGAGCCGTGGACCGAGCCCATAGACCGAGGCGACATGGCGGTACCAAAAGGCTGCCATGTGTCATGCTGACATCATCGCTGACGTCATAAATATTTTTTATATAAAAATATTTCGACCGAAATTCATTGCGGTGCTGATGTCATCATTAGGTCATGCTAACATCATAAATCCCAATTTTTTCGTATAAAAATAATTAAAACAAATCGGATTTTCTGATTTATATTGTACTTAAAACTTCAAAAGGCCATAACGTTTAAATTTTAACTCCGATTGAGGTGATTCCAGTCTCTAAAAATTTGTAAAATTGTTCTATTTTTAATGGTGAATTTTAATTGAATTTTTTAGATTATATAGTCTACTGTTTTGGTTTTTCATTGCATATATTATTTTTACGCGTAGACGCAAATTTGCCGAAAAGTTTCGAAGAAGAATTCATCACTTAAGATCAAGCTTCGGATCAAGACCAGCAACTCTTTGAAGGCAAGTGATGCTTTGACCATTTTGATCCCAGTTTTTAGAATGTATTTTGCTTTGAAATTATGCATGCTAAGTTAATTAAAAATGAATTTAAATTGATTTGGGTAATGTAGCTAATCCACCCATATTGTTATTTCCACCTTGAAATTACTATTTATATGCCTTTAAATCATTGTCACCCTAGGATTATTCATATTTGTTGGATAATAATATGATGCCAACACGGGAGGCTAGACCGTGAATAGATGCTTAGCCTTGCAACGAATCATGAACGATCTTTCGAGAAATACTACAATATTGACTAATGAAATATTGAATTTATTTTGAAAGTGGTGTGATGATGCCACATGATGAGATTGAGGTACGGAGACCTGTGTGGTTCAGATCATCGTTGAGTTATTGCTGGCATGTGTTGCACAATAATCAACAGGGTGGGAAATGATTTAGACTGGGGCAAGTGGCAAGAGGCTTTGTGCCAGGTGGGCCTGTGTGGCAATGGATTGATGAGTGATGTGAGTCTGTGTTCCACATGGGGCTGTGTGCCACTTTTGAGTGATGAAAGTCTTGCCTTGGTCAGCTAAGGACTTCACCTTACAAGTCTTTGAACTGAGTCACCCGTACAACCACATGTCTGATATGGGACAGACCTAGTTGATTAGGGTTCTGATATCTTTCCTCTGATACCTCGGGGTGATAGTACACTGGGTGTATCTGTGTGGGGGAACGTACCTGTGCTACGGCTTGGTGCCCATCCAACGGTGTTGTCCTGTCCTATACTTCGGCTCTGTGTGAGGGAAGTGATAGTGAAGGTAATACCGGAGAGGTTCATTGGTTAAGGTAGAGGTTCCAGAAAGGCTTTGTTACGGGCAATCACCTGTGTGGTGAGCGGCTGTATCTTGTGGGTAAACTGTACAACCTCTGCAGAGTGTCAAAACTATTCTAATAGCCGTGCTCGCGGTACTGAGCATTGCTCGGGGATTACAGTCAAGGGGTAGATCTTCAAAAATAAAATGTGGGAAGGATGGCTGTGTGCCGGTGCTAAGAATGAACTGTTTAAGGCTGTGTGCCGAGAATCTTTGAAGAAAAACTGTTTGAAGAACTTAGCATTATATAGAACTGTTTTCACTGCTTTTAATCTAAATAAGATGCTAGTTTAAAAATGTTGTTTGATGCAAAAGAACCAAGTAAGCCAATTCTTTGGAATAAGCCTTGCATGTAGTAATAGCACCGCATTCTGTGCATTACTTGTTGAGTGCCTTGAGTACTCACCCCTCCTTGCCTATCAATCCCAACATCAGTGGAGGAGTCTACGCTGGCCTCGGAGGAGTATATTGAAGATCCGGTCAATTAGGGGGCAAGCCCAGTCGGTTGCCTGTGGCAAGATGAAGGCTTCCACGAAGTTTATATGTTTTCCGCTGTTTCCTATTTACTCTGATAATGTAAGCCCTGTGTGGCTGATTTATGTAAGGAGACCATAAGGTCGTACAATTCAGTTTATATAAATGTTTGCACTATTTATTATGGTATCGTTGTGAATGTCTGTGATGTTCAACCCTGTAAAGACTGTGTGTACTAGCGTGATCCTGGACTAGCACAGAATACACAGAGGGTCCAGATTCTCAGAATCGGGTCCCGACAGGTTTGTGGAAGTCTTGCCTTAGTCATCTGAAGGACTTAACCTTGCAAGCCTTTGAACTGAGTTAATCATGCAACCACATGTCTACTATGGGACAGACCTAACTAAGTAGGATTACCGATATCATAACATGTGATACCTCACGTGGATAATCACACAGAAGCGTACTTACATGGAAGTGTGGTTATAGCGGAGGATGTAGTGTATGGCAGTCAAACATCAATCTAACGATAAGTCGGTCCTAACCTTCACCTCCGCTGAGGAAAGGGATAGTGTACGGCTTACCGGAGGGTCAGTATTGGGATAAAGGTTTCTGAAAAGTTTTATCATGATCTCTCAACCGACACACCATAGGAAGTGTGTTAATTGCATGGCAACAAGAGATGATCATGTCGTATGGGTAAAGTGCATAACCTCTGCAAAGTGTAAAATCTATTTGGATAGCCGTGCTCACAGTATTGAGAAATACTTGAGGATTACAGTCAAGGGTTAGATTTTATAAACTAAAAACTTGGATGGGAAGGCTGGATACTGTTGAAAGGTTTGGGATTTGACTTAGGGCTGATGCCATGTTTACTCGAAAATATAGAAAGTTACTATTACTGTTATTTGTTTTACTGTCTTTTCAATCTATTTACTGTATTCATTTATAAATGTTGTTTTACTGCAAAATAACCGTGTTAGCCACTTCATTGGAATAAGCCTTGCATATAGCTATGATAGAATTGTATTATGTGCACAACTTGTTGAGTGCGTTATATACTCACCCTTGCCAATAACAACATCACCAGTTGAGGAGTTTACACCAGCTGTAGAGAAGAAGTACCAGGAAGAGTCGAATGTTTAGGGAGCAAGGCTTGTCAGTTGCCTGTGGTATACTGAGGGGTTACTACTACAAAAAAACCCTTTCTTGCCGGCCTATCACTGCTGGTTCGGCTAGAACCGGGAGTAATAACACTATCACTGCCGGTTCATAAGCTAGACCAGCACAAATTCTCCACCAAAGAAGAACCGGCAGTGATAGTAATTTATCACTGTAGGTTCTAAAACATACCGGCAGTGATACTATTACTGCCGGTTCTTCTTAAGAACTAGCAGTGATAATGGAGGACGTATCACTGCCGGTTTGGTTTACGAACCGGTAATGATAATAGTATTACTGCTGGTTCGGAATCCGAACCCGTAGTGATAATATTTTTCAAAAATCATAACTTTTTCATATAGAGCCGGATGGAGACAAAATTTATATGAAAAATGTAGCTCTCAATGAAAATCATAACTTTTTTATTTGAAGTCATTTAGATGTCCAAATAATCATTGAAACTTTCGGATACAAAGGGGTAAAAGGAAAATATATCTTATAGTAGTTGAGAAGAGCATGTTAGGTGAGATGGTATGGAAGCATCACGCAAGGTGAGAGGTCCAGGTTCGAGTGCCACGAACCGCAAGCGTGCGTATTTCACACGAAAATTGCATGATTTGTGATTTGTGACGCGCTAAATACAGGATGGTCGGTCCAGGTGTAAATAATTTTTTTTATTTCACCGAGTGATTTATGAACCGAACTATCACTGCCGGTTCGCATACAAACCGGCAGTGATATCGGTATCACTGCCGATTCTAGAACCGGCAGTGATAGTCGGATTATCACTGCCGACCAATCACTACCGGTTCCAATATCCGACGGTGATGCCAGTTTGGAACCGGCAATGATATTGTGTTTTGTAGTAGTGGGTTTATCTATATTTTTATTCCGCTGCAGTTTAGACTTGTTATTCAGTTTAGCCTTGCGAGGCATAGTCATGTAAGTTGACCATAAGGTCATTCAACAGGTATTATTCAATATATGAAGTCTTTTATTATGTTTCCGCTGTGTATGATTGTGATATTCATCTGTGTTGAGCCTGTGTGCATTAGCGTGATCCTGGACTAGTGCGATATACACAGAGGGTCCGGATTTCCATATTTAGGTCCCGATAGAGGTGGTATCAGAGTTATACTGACTTTAAGTTGTAACGTCCCAAAATTTGCAAAATAATATTTTATTACTTATTTATAATTTTCTAAGATTTTTGCTGAATTTTTCTGGATTTATAAAACTGTTTTTTCTATTTTAGTTTTACGAAAGGATTTTCTGTAGCAAAATTATAACTCGAAATTTTTTGAAATTTTTACAATAAGTTGGAAATGTCTCAAGGTATTTTTGAAAATGTTTCCAGAATATTTGGAATTTATTTGCTATTGTTTCAAAGCCTTTTTATTTTAAGTATTAATTAAATTCCAAAATAAATAGTAAATAGGGCCCACATGTCTTATGTTGTTTTCAACCTTCAGCCAGCAGCGTGCATGCCCGACTTCTCTGTCCTCCACCATTGCCATAGTTTTGGAAGCTCCAATCCAACACGTTCCTCCGAATTCGTGTTCAATACGTCTGCCACCTTATCCTCAACCAATTCCCGTGATTCTCCCATCATAATCCCCTCAATTTCGGGAGAAATTTGAGTTTTATCCGGTTCGGACTCTTCTTTAAACTAATCGTATCTATCTCTACGAGCAACCTATTTAAGGAGAGCACCGGGATCCCTTTTCATTACTCACTCTGTTCCTCCACTTGTTTCAATCTTTAGTTTCTCCGTTTAGCCGGAACACCGCGACACCCGGAGCGTGAACCGAATGCCACCATCCGTGCCCCATTGTCGTCATCGTGGTCGCCTTTGAGATCGTCGCGTCGCGAGTTTTCCTATGCTTCCCTTAGTTTGGCCGAAGCCCTTGCCTTGCCCTTGCTTGGTCTTGCCCTAGCCGCTTGCTTCGGTTGCCTTCATGGCTGTTCTGTGTTGCTTGCATCGCTGCTGCTGGTTCGGCTCTGCAAGTCTGGGCCGCGGTGCTACAGTACACGAGAGGTACTGTAGCATTGGAGAGAGGTTTCAGTCCCAAAGAAAAGAAAAAATAATAAATAATATATATATTTTTCTATAATTTAATATTCAGATTTCTGATATTTTACAGTGATTTGGATTCTTATTTTTCTTTATAAAATAATTTTAAAAATTGGAAAATCCTTTCTTTATTGCTTTATGTGATTTAACCTTTCAAAAATCGATTCTCCTTCATACCAACTGCGATTGAGGCAATTCAAATATCTAATTTTTTCTAGATTCATGATCTTTATTTTGGTGAATTTTATTTGATTTTTAAAGTTTGGTTTGTCTCTATTTTGTATTTATTTTAGTGTCCGTACTTCGTTGCGCGTAGATGTTGATCCCCAGGGAGCGAGCGGAGAATTTGAAGATGAAGAATCAGCAATAGATAAACAAGGCTAGTCATAACCTTTGATCATATTGAACTTATGTTTGCAAAAGTACTTTGTTTTATACAACTGCATGCTATTTGTGTATCAATGATTAATTGCTGGGAATAGCTATATACCTAGTCGACATTATACCACCTTGATTATTGGAATACAAGTATCCATTGTTAACCCTAGGTTGGGACATTACTAGTTGGACATGATCATATTACCAACATTGGGTTATCGTAGCTATGTTTAGACATGCTTAGTTGTACGATGGGATTCTTTCACATGTCGAATAAAGTTAATTTTGACTTAATGAGATATTGAATTGTGGCCGGTAGCCACTGTTGTAAAATTTGTTGTACCATGGCAGGGTTTGCCATTGGTCTTGGTGGAACAAAGTTATTTCCCTCGGGCAAGTAATCGTGCAATAAAGTGGGTGATGTTAGCACATTTGGGATATGGATGTCTTGCCTGAGACAACTTAAAGACTTAATGTTATGCACCATTGAACTAGGCCTAATCGTACAACCACATGTCTGGTATGGGACAGATCTAGCTGATTAATTTGCAATGTCTAAAGTTAAGTACTGCCAATTGACAGTGAGGGTTCTGGGACGGACGGATAGATTCACATGGCTCAAGAGGGGGCCCTGATGGGCGGAACCTTAGTGGGTAGTACTGAGTTTAGACAGGCATTGTAAAGGCTTTGTTGTGCTATCTCTGCCGACACACCAAAGGAAGTATGTTAATAGCTTGGCAACAAGGGACGATCATGTCTTGTGGGTAAAGCAGTACAACCTCTGCAGAGTGTAAAACTATTCGAATAGCTGTGTCTGCGGTCAGGGATATGCCCGGGAATTTCACATGAGGTATAGAGTGTTTTCATAAAATGTTCGAAGGTAGAATTGTTGGAATATGAACGAGGAGTTCACTGTTGTTTTATTGTCTAAAGTTAACATTGTTTAATTTAGTGGTTTCATAATTGTTTTGGATGGTGTTGGGTGAAGCCTCACCATTCTGTTCATGTTATCTACCATTGATTTACCTGTTATTTATTATTTTTTATAATTATGCTTTCAATCTATTTATTGTATTCAAATTCAAGTTATTGCTTTCTGCAAAAGAACCATATAACTATTATTTGGGAAGCCTTGCATGTATATATATTGCGTCATTTTCCTACGGCTTTCTAAGTACTTTTTGTACTCATGGCTATACGCATTTGTTGATCAGTTGCTGAGGAAGGACCAGATCTTGTCGAATGGCCTAAGTTATTTTATTTCCGCTGCAATAGTTTATTTGTTTCTTAAGCCCTTGAGGCATAGTTGTGTAAACTTTGACCATAAGGTTTGTTGCTTTATTTAATAATAACTTGTTGTTTTCTTAGTTAATTCGTTGTATGGAATGATATTTCATCTATGTTGCCACTATGTACACTAGCGTGATCCTGGATTAGTGCAGTATACACACAGGATTTCGTATTCGTAAATCTGGGTCCCAACATAGGTTTTAGCTAGATAGTCTGGTCATCTCTTTAGGACCTTCAAATTTATTTTCTTATTTAAGATTTGACTTGAAAGAATAAAATGTTCTTGACTTATCTCATTCTTCTATTCTTGCCCCTTGCTGAAATTTCTTATCTTTCTCTTGTTGGATCAATCTGAAATCTTACCTGAGTTTTCTCTAGTAGATGACAAAGTTCCACACCTTAGGAGAAAGCACTGGGTGCCCTGGTGCTACCCTGATGATCACGAAGAAAGGAATCGTCGAGCTCGAGGAGGAGTGCATCGTTGAAGTATTCATGAAGCTAGAAGAGCCAGAGCTTGGAGTAGCCGATTGAGACTCATGTGTGGGAGTCATGTCTGCTTAAGATAGTAGTGTCGCCCATTTAGGTGGTAGTTTTGCGTGGTTAGGTTTAATTGGTTCTTTCATGATTGCTAAGTGTGCAGTATGTGTTGCATGGCCCTTAGGCTTTTGTAAGCAACCATACCAAGTTATTAATATTGATTGCTTAAGTTGTTGGGTTAAATCTATCTCCCGTGCATTAGGATTCTTGCTTCTTACCTATGTTGTTCCATCTCCCCTAACCCTGTGAAGCCATCAAGCAGATGGTGCAGACTCGTGGAGACAACAGAGTCAGCGGAAGTGGAAGTCGATCCAATGAAAATTCTAATAATGAATATTTTCCTCAATAGTTGCCAATAGAAGACTCGGCTGATGCAGACCATGATGCAGCAGATGCAGAATATGACAACTCAAGCTACCATCAACAATGCGACTCAAGATAACAACAATGGATCTCATCCTCATACCAAGCTATCAGACTTTATGAAGACACGTCCACCAACTTTCTCAGGGAATGTTAATCCTTTAGAAGCTGTTGATTGCTCAGAACCATATTTAGAAAGTTGCATATAACTCAATGTGAGGGTAATGAAAAGGTTCTCTATGCTTCACATCCGTTGGAAGAAAATGCTACTGATTGGTGGGAGAATTATTGTACTGCCCATGAAGCTCCACGAGAAATCACATGGGGGGAGTTTACTGTTGCTTTTATCGATACCATGTGCCCGAAGGAATGATGAAGTTGAAGAAAGTGAAATTCAGAGCACTTAAGCAAGGAAGCCAGTCAGTGGTAGAATATCTAAATAAGTTTACATAGCTTGCACGCTATACTCTTGAAGATGTTGTTACAAATAAAGCAAGACAGTCTCGCTTTATAAAGGGACTGAACTCTGATTTGCAAGTGGGTTCGATTACCCATAATTTTCCTGATTTTCAAGAGTTGGTTAACAAGACCATAATTTTAGAAGGCAAGCTTAAGGAATTGGGTGAAGATCGCAAACACAGGATGACTCAACAAGGAGGACATTCAAATCGGTTAAGGTTGAGGATAACTCCTCAACAGTTAATCTCCTACACCGCGTTCATCTAATCAAAATTTCCAGACACTGGCTCAACTAATTAATGCGCTAGGAGGAAATCAACAAACTTAAGTTAAGCGTTGCTATAGTTTACAGAAGCCGGGATACTTTGCCAATAATTGTCCTAAGAGAGGAGGCATTACACCTGTTCATTTCAACCTTGATTCTACACCTGCATCAGGAGTGAATTGTGGATCAAATCAAGCTGGAACAAGGCCCCAAGCATTAGTGAGAGGTCATGTCAACCACGTTACAGCTAATGGAGCTTAGGATGCATCAGACGTTGTACTGGAGAAGTTCTTGGTTAACTCAGTACCTACAATGGTTCTATTTGATTCTAGAGCTTCGCATTCTTTTGTTTCTCGTGTTTTTTCTAAAGAAAATGGGTTGGATGTTATGCATCTTAAGTATATGCTATTAGTGCAGTCCCCTGTATCAGAACTCAAGTCTAACCTTGGGTGTTCTGGAGTTAAGTTGCTTATTGATGGAATATAGTTCCAAGCGAAACTTATTGTGTTGGGTACTCAGACCCTAGATGTTATTCTAGGTATGGATTGGTTGTCCAACTATAAGGTTGTTTTGGATTGCGGTAAAAGGGTATATCAGTTGAGAGCCCTAAGAGAGAGAAAGTGGAGTTTGAAGCGACTACTGCTCAAGCTGGTCAGCTGATGGTTAATAGTGTTAAAGCTACTAGTTTGGAGGAAGTGCCAGTTGTCAGAGAATACCCTGATGTTTTTTTGTTGGGGCCCGATTATTCAAATCCAGACCCTCTGTGTATTCTGCACTAGTCCGAGATCACGTTAGTGCACACAGGCTCAACATAGATGAATACCACAATCATACTCAACGATAACATAAATAAGACTTCATCAAATTAAATATAACTTGTTAAACGACCTTATAGTCCACCTTACATGAGTACACCACACAGGTCTAAGACTAAAAATAAATGAAACAGCAGCGAAAATAATTTATTCGTAGAAACCCTTCAATTTGCCACAGGCAACTGATAAGGTTCGCACCCTAAACAGTCATCTCCTCCTGGTACTCCTCCTCGTAGGCAGGCGTAGCCTCCTCTCCAACTGATTAGTTGTTGTCGCAAGGGGTGAGTACATAAGCACTCAACAAGTTGTCCACAGAATGCAAGCCTAATATACTATATGCATGGCTTATTCCAAATGAATGACTGAATTGGTTATTTTGCAATAAAATAGCTTTTATAAAATAATAACATAAATATATTGAAATGACAGTAAAACAAATAATAACAATAATAAATTTCTCAGTTATTTCCAAAATAACATGACTCACAACCTTAAATCAATTCCATACTTCCATAGGCATACAGCCTCCATTCCCAAGTTTATTTTATTAAAAACTAACCCTTGACTGTAATCACCGAGCAATGCTCAATACCGAGAGCATAGCTATTCGAAACCCACACCACCATGACAGTACCAAAGCTTAGACATAACAAATTAATCAGCTAGGTCTATCCCATACCAGACATGTGGTTGTATGAATGACCCAGTTCAAATGCTCGTAAGGTTAAGTCCTTAATTGACCAAGGCAAGACTAACAAAAAATTCACCATTACCATTACCATCAATTACCATTATCAAAAACAATGCGACCGCCTAAATGCTACATTGTCCCACCATAAAATCACACTCTTGTCACTTGCCTCAGTCAAAATCATTTTATCACCCCGGTTGTTTTACCATACACCACGTGCCATCAACAACATTGTGTGACAACACCTCACACACATATTCATAAACATGTTCTATATTACATTAAGCAAGATTAACCTTTTCACATAAAATGATATTAATAACTCGTTGCATGGCTAAGCAAACTACTTACATTCTAATTAGCCCATATTGGCAATCAATAGCAACCAACTAGTAAAGAACCATACTAGGGTGACAAATGAAATATGACATACAAATGACAAGGTACATATAATTCAATTTGGATGAATAGCTAATCCCAAATTAATTGAAACAAGTATATATTTGAATTAGCATGCATTACTTTTAAACAATATAACTTTAGAAACATGGGTTCAACATGATCAAACCACAACTTGCCTTCGAAGAGCTCTGGATCCTGCTCTGGACCTTGATCTTGGGTTGGCTCCTCATGTCAAATATCTAAATATGGGGTATGAGTACGTACCGGAAATACGAAGACTATACCATATATGCTCAAGCAAGTATCTAGAAACTCCGGATATCACGGGCTCCATTCTATAGGATAAGATATATGCGGAGGGGATATCTCCATACTAGGAAGGACTCGATCACTTTCCTGTTACGAGGAAACCGACTCGAGTACGCATGGTATCCAAGAAGTTTGGATGTGTTGCGAAGATCACCAGACGATGGACTCGTCATCAGCTACGATCTGGTATCCCAAGCCGACTACAACTCAACTTGAGGCAGGGCTACCCCGACTATATAAGGCCAGGGGTAGGTATCTTCAAGGGGGGAGAAGGGAGAAGACTTTTAGAGAGAGCTTTTACAAGATGCAGAGCAACAAGGAGCCGACAAACCACACTTCGTCAACCTCCAACCATAGTTTAGCCATCGATTAGATCCAATCTTTATTGTAACTAGGGCTAGACAACTCGCTCTGTACTCGATACACCAAATACATACATCATCCACACAAGATGTAGGATATTACTCCATCTGGGGGGCCAAACTTATATACATTGTGTGCCGCTGTCTTCGTGCTTGACTCTGACATCGAAGGTACCCGTGATAATAAGTTTATTGTCGAATTTTGAACTTTGACAGTTGGCGCTCCAGGTAGAGGCCTTCAACTATTTTTTACAGATCAAGCATGTCTTCAGTGCGCGCTCACATCGGATTCTCCAATGACAACTCCTACGATAATTTTCGCTCGATCACCGTCATCGACCAAGCACCCGTGGTTGGATCTAAGATCGCCTTCAGAACTATGCTCTATCAATGGGGACTGGGCGGAGATCTAATGCACGTCGGCTTCACTGAGTCCCACTCTTCGGATCCACGCCGAGAGGTGAGTTTTATAGACTTCGACCCTATGAAGCCAAACATTCTTATGTACGTCTAGATAGAGAGCGATAGCGAAAGTGACGGTCGCAGTAGCAAGAACAGCAGCCGAACAGATCGATGCGTGGAAATGGCCAGAGCCAGCAACGGTTCTACTACCGACAATTCCCAAGAAAGGAATCCAGGGGCAGACACCACATGGGGTCAGGGACACTAGATCCCTCCGTACACGCCTCAAGATCCTACAGCGGTGACGGCTACAGTCCAGGCAACCGCAAACGCTGTTGCTCCCAATACTACAGATCATCGACGAGGTCTAGCAGCCATGGCCATAGCTGGGATCGTGGCCAACCTATCGAAGCAACTTGATCTCGATAATCTAACGACGCCCCACGCACGGGTAACAGATCTTCAGGGACAACAAATCCTACGACAGCACAACCACAACGGAAGGCCCGGCCGCACCCCAGGAGCAACGTCCCGCCAGAGCCACAACAGTGACATCTTCAGCACCCCTGAGGTGAATGTCCAGTGCACTCACATATTGCTAAAATCTCTTTCGGCACTGGATCTAGGCAACCTGATGACTCCAGTGTTCAATTATATGAAAACTCTACTTTCAAGGAACATCTTGCAAACACACAATGCTTCTGAACTAAGTACAGAGGAGTACTAGTGCTCGGATGACAACATGACGGCATATATGAATGAGGTTCGCAAGTTAGAGCACAAGTTCGAAGGGCTCGAGGTAAGGCATATTTGGCGAAGTGACAACTCCACCGCTGATGAACTTGACAGGCTCCCTTCGTCCCGTTCGCCCACGCCCACAGGAGTCTTCATTGAGAAACTCCTCAAACCATCCGTCTCCCCCGTACGGGAGACAGATGCTACCCAACTTGACAAGCAGTCTGGTGAGTGAGTGAGGTAGAATCCGCAGACACGGAAGCTGCACTACTCGAATGTAAGCCGACTTGGATGACCCCATTCCAAGCCTATCTCGAAGGTCGGGAGCTCCCTGACAATACGCATTGGTAGATGGCAAGCTCTACCGAAAGGGGAGTAACGAAATCTTGATGAAGTGCATCACTCAGGAAGATGGCAATAAGATATTGCTCGATGTCCATAGAGGCATCTACGGCAACCATGCATCCTATAGCACCTTAGTCGAAAAGGTTTTCCAGCAAGGGTTCTATTGGGCGACTGCCCTCTAGGATGCTTGCGAGCTAGTGAAAAAGTGCGAGAGCTGGCAATTTTACGGCAAGCAAACCACCCGACCAGCCCAAGCCCTGCAAATTATTCCTCTGTCTTGGCCTTTCTCTGTCTGGGGTTTCGATATCTTGGGACCGTTCCCAAGAGCCCAAGGAGGTTACAAGTTTCTGTTCGTGGCTATCGACACGTTCACTAAGTGGATCGAAGCCAAACCCTTCAGGAACATCACCTCAGAAGCGGCTAAGAAGTTCATGAGGAGCATCGTTACTCAATTCGGCATCTCTAAGCGAGTAATCACAGACAACGATAGCCAGTTGAAAAGAAATGCTTTTATAGTCTTTTGCGAAGAATTGGGTATTAAACTTTGCTTCGCTTCCGTAGCGCACCCTCAGAGTAACAGATAGGTCGAACGTGCCAATAGCATAATCATGCAGGGGATCAAGACTCGCGTGTTCGATAGGCTCAAGGCTTACTCAACTCGGTGGGCGAAAGAACCCCTCGGTACTGTGGGCTGTTCGTACATTGACTAGTCGAGCCACTGGTGAAACACCTTTTTTCTTGGTCTATGGAGCAGAAGCGGTGCTTCCGACTGAGTTAACATTTAGGTCACCTTGTGTGGAAAACTACTCGGAAGAGGAACAGGAGCAGATGTGAGCAGATGATGTAAATCTACTCGAGGAGTACAGGGATCGTACGTCCATTCGAGCAGCCAAGTATCAACAAGCCTTGCATCGATACCATAGCTAGAAAATCTAGGAAAGAGCACTCATCGCTAGGGACTTGGTACTACGTAAGGTGCAAAAGCAAGATAACCGTAATAAGCTATCACGTAAATGGGAAGATCCCTATGTAGTGGTCGAGGTGAATCGACCCGGATCAGTACGACTATCAAAGACAGAAAGAGCGGTGTTTGGCAACTCATGGAACATCGACCAATTGAGAAAATTTCATACATGAATAATGAAGACTGTTCATCACAATCAGAATTCAGGTAAGTGCGAATTTAATAAAATTTACTAACAAAAGTTATCCTATTACATTTGAGGCATGTACTCTACTACTACTTGTCTTCAGAGGCATCGCGCCGCCTCCCCTACACCCACGGGGACTGAAAGAGGATGGTCCCCGGAATGGGTCTTTGCCCTTCGTACGGGCCGAAAGAGGACGCGAAGATCCGGCCGCTTGTCGATGGAGATGGCGACGTCCCCGTCCTTGAGGGCGGTGGTACGCTGGTAGAGCATGGAGCGTGAGCGGGCGTCGGGCTGATGAAGCTGTTTTGAGCTTCACCTCCTTCTTCAACGACGGTAGCTTCACCTTTTTCTCCTATGGCGGCGGTGGCATCTGCTCTCACGAGGGCAACGGAGGCGGCGTCGTTTCCTTCGACGGCGACGTTCAGTTTGCTGGTAACCTCATTTTCCTCCTCCAGCCAAACCTCCCTCTCAATGGCCTCCCAGTCGATCTCCTCCTCCTCATCGGAGGAGATGATGATCCGTCCTGGAGAGACTACGGCCAGCGGCGTAGGGGGAGGGAACTCTCCAAGGACCTCCACGGACGGGGATGATGGTGGAGTAGAGGCCATGGGTGCAGTTGAAGAACTAAAGCGCTACGAGCAGAAAAGAAGAAATAAAACGGGGTGCGGTGGACAACCACAAGTCCCGTCTATTTATAGCTTTGGGAACGGGTCACGCTTTAGCAATGGCTCCATCAATATCCGCTTTGGTCCCAATCCGCGAGGTGTCATTCGCACTTCCACATAAGTTCAAAAACCGAAGAGACGCCAAGTTATGACATTGACTGGATGACGCACTGCGTGAAAGCCGAAGGGGCGCGAAGGTTGTAACAGTACCCAACTGTTGGAATGGGTTTTTACCCCAACCGTCCTGAGCGTATGGTCGGGGGCTACTATTGTCAATGCTCACGCTCAACTTCCTTCTCGATACGGTCATCGAGCAGAGAGTCGGGGGCTACATCATGCATTTTCGACGCATATGCCCTATCATCCACTCGATGCACTTATCGAGTAGAGGGTCGGGGGCTACATCGCTCGATCTTTTCTTTACCTGGCTGCACTCTCGAGTCGATACATCTATCGAATAAGAGGTTTGGAGTCACAACAGGTATCTGTGATGCTAATGCTTCACGTTTCGCTTGATCCAGCTATTGGGCAAAGAGTTGGAGGCTACATCACGACATTGTGCTTACGTCACTCTACTCCCTACTCGATGATATCATTAAGTAAGGAGTCGGGGGCTACAGGTAACTCGGTACCTTGTACTATTTGCTGGTCGATACTATTATCGAGCGGGGCGCTGTAGGCACAATTTCTTTATTTCTTTTACATGCGATCTTTTGCATGTGATTTTTCGCACACATTTATTCGATCGCGTACTTAGCATGTCAGTGAGCAAAACCAAAGGGTGGCCATGCTTGAACCCGGCGACGAGAAATTCTATCCTGCGCACATGCGAGGACTAGATTGTCAGACATCTAAAGCTCAGTGGACGGCGGGAGACGAGACCTCTATTCGATTCTACATACGCTACTCAGCAAACTCATGTTCGCTACAAAGTCTAAGTTATATGGTCGATGAAGACTAGCAAAAATCATGTAGTTTCATTCCAACTTATATAGTGTTTACGTTATATACGGCCTCTCCGATTATACGCTCAGGGGCTAATTCATTTAATGAAAGTTTTTCTAGCCTTTTGTGTAGATACAATCAGGCATACGCTGCACCTACTCGTGGTACTCTATTTCATTGACAAGAAAATAGCAGGCAAAGCATGAAGGACAAGCAGATTAATTATCATTATCATTAAAGACCGCAGCAACAAGAAAGGTTTGAACATTACATCAGCATGATCAGGCCAAAGGATTCTAGCTGGCGTCGTCATCATCGCCATTGAGAGACAGCTCCAACTGGGCCACGGACCTCTCAGCAAGGTCTTTGAAGGACTCGATGTAGTCGTCAGCCTTGCTCGCCTCACACGCGAATCCCTCGTCCAATATCGAGAAGTCTAGGTCCAGATGGTGGCTCTTCACCATGCCGAGCATATAGAAAGTTGCAAGACGCACTAATGAGGTCATGTGCTCGAGTGTCTCTAACTGCAGAGTGGCAAGTGCCGCATCCACTGCAACCTTTTTGACCTCAATCACTTTCTTGCTGGCCTCTGCCTTGTCTTGGCTGACCTTGGCCTTAAGCAATGCTGCATCAAAAGCAACCTTCGCCGCCTTCAGCTTCTCTGCCTCTACTTGGGCAGCTTTCAAATTGGCCCTGAGTGCCTACAGTTCGGCGTCTTTCATTTTGAGCACTTGTTGGTTGGCATCCATGAGCTGCTCTGTCTATTGATAGGCTTGGTCGCAGAATGCTTCAACTTCGAGCAAGGTATCTGTAGCATGCTATGGAAAGAAGCCAAGAAGCGTCAAAAAACGAAGCAAAAGAATAGAGCAGAGCACAGGACTGAGTTGTTCATGGTCACGTACCTGAATCTGGGGCTTCATGACAGACCAGTACTTCGAAGGTGCATTAGTCGGAGGAGATGGAGCTGTTGTTGTACCGGGACCGCCAATATGCTCGATAGGAGCTGCCGGGGAAGGAGTTGCGACGATGGCAACGGTACCAAGGGACGACAAGGCAGCATCGGTGATGTTATCAACAGCGCCGCTGGGCACACCTTTCCTGCAGGAGATTCTCTACCTGACACCTCCGATAAAAGAAGAAGGAATCATGAAGATAAAGGAGAGGTAATTTACTTCGCCAGATGAACCTTTGCCTGCACATTCTTCTTCTGCGCAGTAGCCTTCAACAGGACTGGTCTGGTCCTGGCAGCTGGCTTCTCGACCGGTGCAGTCGGTGGAGGAGATGGTGCCGGCGGGTCAGCAACCGACGATGAAACTTGCGAACAAATGGTCACAATGAACAAAAGTTCGTCAAAAACGAACTCAACAAGCATTGCTCGATAGTGGTGTTACCTGCTCGATCATCCTGATCGATGGATAGCCCGTTCGAGGAGACATCTGCAGGGGAGCCGCCGACTTCAGCAAATTGGCCCCCTAGGTGCCCCACTGGTCGTCTAGTATCTATTGAATCACGTTAGAAGGAACTTCGTAACATCCAAGCGAGCGATTGAAGCTTACCTGGTTTGAGGGGATTTAGGCTGGGAATGAGGGACTAGAAAGGGAAAGGTAAAGGAGAGGAGGATTTGTTTCCTGGCGAAAAGGATGTGTTTGCATGTTTGTTTGGCTGCTGTTGGGTTGCATTCGAACGAAAAAGGGATAAATAATCATTGTGATGTGTGCTATATGCGGTATTTATTTTCGCGTGATATCCGACAAAAAATATCAGGTACCGTATCGATTTCGCTCCGTATTCGCTTCAAATCCGTAACCGATATTATCTGTGCCATATTCTTATCCGGTACTATCCGTATTTAATTCCGAATCCGATAAAAAATATTATTTAGGATACGGAAAGAGCGATATCTAACTAAATCCGAGCGGATTGCACCCTAAACTCCGATTCTCTCCAAATTGAAGAAAGGAGAACAAATATACCATAAGCAATATCACGTCTGATTATACGCTCCGTCGATACCATCAGCAAAACCAAAAAAAAAGAGAGGAATTACAGAAGACGTGCTTCAGGGATTCGTTGGCTCCTTGCTTCCATCCATACCACCATACAGAACGTGGATCGGATCGAGATTGGAGGCGGGGTTGTACACGGCTGCGGCCACCTCAGCTCGGCCATGGTGAAAGCAGAACCAAGCCCAAAAGACGACCAGGAGCTCGGAGAGCGTGGTGTGGATGCGAATCTGAAGGCCCTGGCTTGAAGATCGCGGCGGCGCTGGAAGAGAGGAGGCGTGGAGAGGATGGAAATCACGGTGGCAGAGATGGAGAGAAGTGGATGTAGAGAAGAGGTTACCCGAAACAGCGCCTTGCATAAACCGGGCCGGGCTGGGTAACTACGCTCGATTCCGGCGCTCCGAGCCAGCCAGGCCCCGAAGGGAGTCTTGAGTCGGAAAAAAAAATCTACTCCCTCCGTCGATAAATATAAGGTCTATAGTTTGAATGAACTTGTTGAAAAATATAAAACGTGCATGTAGATTTAACGAGTCTTTCTACATATACCCTTATTTATTCTCTCTCAACCATATGCATTTATTCATTACCACCTACACAAAGTATTATCTCTCATCTTCCAAGACAATTAAGAGGGATATGTAAGTTATTTCCTCTCATATTTTACTCAATTTTACCATAACCTCAATCCTTATGCCAAGTCAAAATATGCCTTATATTTATCAACGGAGGGAGTATTTATTAGGCGTCTTGTATTATTTTTGCATAAACTAAATACAGATTTTAAAGCATCTAAATCTTTTTTTTTCTCTCTATATATATTATGTATTATTATTTTAAGAAAGATGCTATAGATGCTACAAAACACCTCATGACATAGAATTTTTTCGTCTTGTCCTGGCTAGCTCAGAGGATAGAAAGCCGTGGTCATGGCTCGGAGTTGCACTGGCAGTCCTGAGAGATTACGTCTAATATTTTCTAAAATGTTTGTTTGCAAAAAAATTTAGAACTTTTTTCAATTTCGATATATGGCCTGATTAAGCTTGGGGCACTGGAGTTTAGCTATGTGGAAATATATCATAAAAAGATCGTGCTGCTCTTTAGTACATAAGAGGGAGCCAAAAAATCTTCTCTCACGAGATAACAGCTGATCGATGGGATACCAAATGAAATGAATGCCTCGTGAACCCATTCTTATCCAAACACTCGTGGCATGCACATACTGTCTGGAACTCTGGATCACCTCCGTTGCAAGATACTTAATCTATGTCACTGTCTGATCTGATCTTACCAAGATCATGACCCCCTTCATCTCTTTCCTCAACCCAAGTCTCTTGCATGCCTTGCGTTTCGCATCTTGGCACATTGACTGCGCCGATTTAATTAATCGAAACAGTTTTGCTGAAACCGAAAGAGCATCAAAAGAACCAGGCATGTGTGTTTCCTTGTCACCTGTCGGCTTCATTTCGCATCAAACACAGCAGTTGTTGTACGTGTGCATCTCCTGAACCAACGGCTAGTCGCCCAAGTTTGTGGTGTTAATTTGAGCTCAGCCGGATTGAACGCTGCCAGACCCTCTGCGGTAGGTCAAATTTATTAATTGAATTAGTTCTGATTTCAATGATTTTGAATTTTTAAGACTCTATAACTATTTGTATTGTACTTTTAGCAAATTTCAGTGATCCATTAGTGCTACTACTTTGTGCTGCTAATTAATTTGTGCCAACCGCTGCCACTGTATCTCTGCTTGGAGCAGTAGCAATCGCCGGTTTCGAGCTACTCATATGAGGATAAAATCGACAAGTAGTAATGCAGAAAAAGGATATCAGTTGAGGGAAAATCTTAACTAGTATCGTGGGTTTTCCTAAGGGTGTGCTACCCCATCCAATCATCCCCCTCCCCCCTCCTCAGCCTTCGGTATTGACCTACAACCGTCTATCGTTGATTGCTTCCCATAACAAAACCTAGCTTCATCATCGCCACCACACAGTCCACATTAATTCACATTGTCAGTCCCTCGGGCCGTAGTCCTTGCTCACCGCTAGCCTCTATTCCCATGGCTGGTGAAGCTCAATGCTAGCAGCCCTGTGTTGGGTAGAGAAGGCAAGATAGTGATGGATCGAAGGAGTCAAGGTTTTGGGTGGCAGGAGACTGTGGCGGTGATGGATCTAGTGGCAATGAGCCACTAGAGAGGGGGAAGAATGTGGAGCGCAAGGAGGAGGTGGTGGCTAGCGGCATAGTGAAGGAGGTATATGGTGGGTGGCATTGATAGCTACTGTAAGAGGTAGAAGTATAGTGACGCCGGTGAGCCACCAACGTTATGGTGGCTTGCTCACTAAGAATCAGGGCACGGGTGGGGATTAGGGTTTAGATTGAAGGTGAATTGAGCCTCACAAGATTTTGATCCAATAGTTGCAAAATCTGATCTACATTTTGGAGAAGTTATGACAACTTATTCATAGACAACCCTACGAAAAAATCAGTTTCCTCCCTTATTCTGTGCAACCATGGTTACTGGATTCGGTGTAAACCCCTTGCGAATCGCGAGCAGTATTCGTCGAATCCGAACCGGTTTAGGGTACGAGGTTTGTGTTCGTTTCCAAAATTAGTAGAAAATGTGATGAATTGTGAACCCTGATCCCGTACCATAACACGAACAAACCGCATTTCTAGTAACTATGATTACAACATTCTACTAGTACTCATTACAACATTCTGTCTTTACGAGAAAGCAAAGATTCACATGCAGGTGGAGTGGAGTAGACATGGCCAATCAGGCATTGAAATGATTAGCTGAAAACCAAGGTGTAGGATCGAAAAGGCGACTAGAGGGGGGTGAATAGGAGACAAATAAAATTTCCCCCAAAAAAATCAAACCACCAAGAGAACAGATCGAATGATTGTATAGTCCAAACAGGTGGTCGGATGAACAGTGCTCAGATAAAAAATGAAAAATGTACTGGTTGGATGAACATTAAACAGCAAGTGGTCAGATGAACAGTGTTGGGTGAATAGTATCAGCACGATCTGAAAGTAAGAATCGAATTAACTTTTGATTGGCTGATCCAAAACCTGCAAAACTTTATGTGCACCTTCTTTTGGATGTCAGAAACTTTCAATCGCATTGATTGATGTCAAAGTTCCAACCTTTTTCCAGTTTAATGAATGTTGCACCAAAACTGGGTCAAAAACTATAAACTTCACCCTTAGCTTGCTCATGGGGAATTGATGATCAAGATGATCTTAGTTGACCTCCCACATATCACAGTATGTAAGAACACCAATGAACAATCCTTCAAACAAACAAGAACATGATCTACAAGGATCTTTCTTCTACCAAGCACAAAGATCGGTTTCTTGCAAAAACTGAAAAGAAGAGGTTGTAGATTACCTAAATGATAGGGATATGATTTATAAAAGATTCATCCAGCAATCTTTCATCCTTGGCACAAGATCCGAAAACACTTAGAAGGAGGGGAGGCAAAACCAAAGTGCAATGAGCGAAAATGCAAGAAGTGAAAGAAATTTCAGAATAGAGAAGAAATTTAATCTTGCATTGCTTTGAGAGGAAGGTTTACAAAGCCACACTACCAGGTGGGCAGAGCTCATATGAACACAAGGAAAACCAAAAATCCTCTCTAAAGACTCAGCGGTGAGGCATCCCTCCACCCCTCTATTTATAGCTTAACCTGAGCAATCTCCACCCTTGGATGACTTCCTTCTCCCATAAGAAACCTTCCCAAAGACGGGGATTAACTCACTCAACTATACATGGGCTGACCCGAAACCCAACAATATAACGGGTTTTGACACACCTCTCAGGGCACCACTAACTTAACCACTACTCCACCTGCGAACCTACGATCCAATGATCCTCCTTTGCTTGAGTACGGCTTAAGTTAACATCTGCACCATCCACTTGTCTTCTTGACTTGTAGCTACTCCCTAGCCTCAGTCATCTTTTGCGACACCTTGACCATCTGGACCTCAGCTCTCCTAGCCACGTCTCGATCTCCTCCGCCTCACCATGATCTAGCTCCGAAGTCCTACAACCATCATAGATAAGGAAAACACATCATATAGCAATGTCCAACAACATATGCAATCAAATCAACACATAGCCAGAATGATATACAATTTGTCCCGACTGGTTTATAATCTTTCTCAACCAGTTCACAAACTATCCCGATCAATTCACAACTAGTTTACAAACTGTCCTGACCAGTTCACAACCAGTCCCAACCAGTTTATAAACTGTTCAAATCAAACTCTAACTTGTGCACCACAAGCTCAAATAAAGTCAATTATTCATCACAAACATGGGTAGACCTCCATATAGTCTTTCAATCTCCCCCTTGATGAGTGTATTGACAAAAACCAAAAAGGCATAAATTTGAGTTTGAAAAGGAAAGAAGAGAGTAATTTGATTGCAAAGTCTCACTTGGTCCAGAGCAAAAGGAAATAAAATAATGAACTAGTTGGCAAGAAGAATTTTAGAGTAAGACAAAAGAAAGAACAAGTTTTCCATAAAAACTCTAAAAAAATCAAAAAAATCTCACAGAAAGCTCAATTTCGCTTAAGATCCTAAGAAAGAGCAATTTTTCACCATGATTATAAGAACCAAGATGCATTCACATTTCTCACCTTTCGATGATGTCTTTTCTACAATTTCTCCCCCTTTTGGCACTATACGCATCGAGATGGCATTTTCTCCCCTATCAACATGTATGCATGAAATGCATCTAAAGAGCTTTGACAATTATCCAAGTGACCTCATAGACAAAGTATGACACAAAACCACTCAAGTTCAGATTATACTAAATTAAGACATGTCCAAGTGCAAATTGTAATATCTTTGCTAGCAAGCATAAATAAGACTGTCATTTTTGCATGATTTTAGCAAGTGCAACACTAAGCATAATCTCTAAACTAAAAGGAAAGCATATAATGAATCAAATGGAAGACCTAAAGTTCAACCTAGTCAACACTTTGGGGAAGCTAGATGTGCATAAAAGATCTTTCGTGCTCAATTGTCTTTAATGCAAATTTTTGTTTTAAAACTTCAACACACATAGTGGGGTGCAAATGTTTGACATTATTTGCATTATTTACCTACTTTTCTTTTTTTATTTGTATTTTTCAAGTGTGATTGACTCAAGCTATAGTCGACCATCTCAAGGACTCTTAAAAGAACGGTCTTGGTCATATACGATACATTCCAAGTTCATCCCAAGTGTAATAGAAAGCAGTTTCGTGAATGTAAAGTGTTGAGATCAATTTACATACAAAAGTTAATTTTTGACCATTTTAGCACTTAGATTTATGAGCATGTGAAGGACTATAGTATGGATCAAACTAGCTTCACCTAAGTTGCTATAGGGACTCTAGTAGAAATCCAAGATTTCACAAATCATGGCATATGCACCTAGTGAGGAAACATAGCAAGTAAAAATTACAAGTTTCATCAAGTTTTTATTAAAGCTCAATTTTCATTTTTAGCAAGCTTAGCATGATGAAGCATAATGAAGTTAAACATGACTAGGTTAGCAATGATCTTTAGAAAAGTAGCAAGGTGCATAGCTTGAATGACAGCTCATTTGCATAATAGACAAAGCTCATTAAAACAACAAATGAAGTCTAAATGCAGTGCATAAACAGCTTCTCAAACTCCCCCTCAACAAGTGAATCAATTTTAAGCATTATTTTTGGTTCAAGTTGAGTTATTAGCAGTATTAAGCTCAAAAAATTTCCAAAAAAACTCAACAGAAACCAGAAACACATAATGAGGAGATGAAGTCGAGAAACTGCAAACTGAATGACTATAGAGCTTAGAAAAAAGATAGTAGAGAGCACTATAGCTCAGACTTGCTCTCATCTTCCCCAATAACTGACATAGGAAAGCTGACACTAAAACCCAAACTAGAGAGTGCACATAGACCCTGTCTACCTAGGGGCCCAACATCTACTAGATCTATAAGACTATGAGGGAAATCAACCTAGAGAGAAGAGAGAACAACTAATTATGCATGATAGCAACCTATAGCACAAGATGAGAGGTCAATGCAAAAGCATGCCAGAAGTCTAAGTAAATTGTACTCAAAATTCTAAGAATAAACCCAATATTACCCAGAATATGCAAAAGAAAGGAAATATTGGAAGTAAACATATATAATACATAATATACAAAACGAGCTCCCCCTCAAGAGATGTCGTAAGGGCACATGACTCCAAGCTCTCCCCTCAAGGCTACAAACATAGAGCTATCCAAAGGCTTAGTAAGGATATCGGCAATCTGGTTGTCACTTTCCACAAACTAGAGCACTATATCACCCTTCTCCACATGGTCTCTAAGGAAGTGATATCTAATGTCTATATGCTTGGGTGGAATACTGCACTCGATTTTTGGCAATGCAAATGGCAGAGTGTTGTCACAGAAAAGTAGAACACTATCTATGTCTAACCCAAAATCCCGTTAGGTCGATCTCATCCAAAGCACCTGACTACAACAACTAGCGGCTGCAACGTACTCGGCCTCAGCGGTGGACTGTGCAACTCCGAACTGCTTTCTAAGATGACCAAGAGACAAGAAAGTGCCAATGAATTGGCAAGTACCAGAAGTGATCTTCCTATTTATCCTATAGCCAGCAATGTCTGCATCTAAAAAGGTTCTGAGGGACAGACAAGAAGAGAAAGATACCAAATACCATAGTCTGTGGTAGCTCGAAGATACCTGAAGATGCGCTTCACCGCTTGGTGGTGAGAGGCACGAGAAGCCTGAAATCGAGCGCACAAACACACAAAAAATGTATGTTTGGCTTTGAGGCAGTGAGATACAAGATGGAGCTGATTATGCTCCGAAACTCCTTCTGATCAACTAGCTCACCATCGTCATCAGGCTCAAGTACAGCAGTGGTTTTCATAGGAGTCATCTCCGGCTTCCCATCAGACATGTTGAACCGTCTTAGGAGGTCTCAAGTATACTTGCCTTGATGCAAGAAAATACCATCGTGAGTTTTCTTGATTTGGAAGTCGAGGAAGTAGCTCAACTCGCCCATTAAGCTCATCTCGAATTCTGTGCTTATCACATCTGAAAACTGAGAGACAAGAGAGTGCAAATAGCCACCAAAGATAATATCATCCACATAAATCTGGACAAGTAAAAAGTGAGAATCCCAGTGTCTGATGAACAGAGTCTTGTCTACTTTACCCGTCTCAAATCCATGACTAAGAAGATAAGACTTAAGCCTCTCATACCAAGCTCTAGGGGCCTGCTTAAGTCCATACAAAGCTTTAGAAAGTTTGAAGACATGGTTTGAGTACTTGGGGTTCTCAAATCTTGAAGGCTGCCTGACATAAACCTCTTCATCAATATACCAATTGAGGAATGCACTCTTGACATCCATCTGATAAAGCTTGAAACCCTTAGATGCTGAAAAAGCAAGTAGGATTCTAATAGCATCTAGTCTAGCTACAGGGACAAATGTATCCTCAAAATTAAGACCCTCAACTTGAGTAAAGCCCTGTGCAACTAGCCTAGTCTTATTCCTAATGACAACCCCATCCTCACTTTGCTTGTTCTTGAACACCCACTTGGTCCCAATGATATTATGACCAGATGGGGGCTCAACAAGCTACCAAACCTTGTTCCTCTCAAAAGTCTCAAGTTTCTCATGCATAGCATCGATCCAAGATACATCTGTTAATGCATGAGAAACATCCTTCGACTCAAAGGTGGCAACGAAGGCAGAATGAAGATAGAAGAGAGATAGGCCTGACTTTGAGTGTGACACGCTCAAACAAATCGTCGATCATCTAATCGGGTGGATGACGCCACTGAATGTGGCGGGGAGGTCCAGAAGCAGAAGTAGCCTCTACCTCATGAACATAAGAGGCGGGATCAGAGTCTAAGGCGGGATCAGAGTCTAAAGGTAAGGGTTGGTCTCCCTGAGGTGCAAAGATAGAAATAGGAGGCACCTCAGGTGTAGAGGGGACTGGATCCGGTGGAACACCGTCATCTCCATCATCCTTATCCCCTACAAAGACAGTCTCGGAGAGGAAAGAAGAGCTTAATATATCGGGTCTAGCTCCTGGACTAGCCTCATCAAAGGTCACCTCAAAGGCCTTTATAATCCTATTCGCTTCACAACTCTAGACCCTATAGCTACGAGAATAAGCCGAGTAACCTAGAAAGATGCCATCAGAAGAACGAGACTTAAACTTATCTAGGTTCCCAGACTCAAAATAAAACACTTGCAACCAAACACATGAAATTGAGAAACACTGGGCTTTCGCCCATATCTCAACTCGTAAGAAGTGCGGAAGCGCGGTGCAAATGTGCTCTCACGAATACTCGATTAGACACATGATAAGCAGTAGCTATAGCCTCAGCCCAAAACTTCCTAGGAGTACTGTATTCATATAGCATCCTCCTGGCCATCTCGACCAAGGTCCTGTTCTTCATTTCCACTACGCCATTTTGCTGAGGGACGTATCGATAGGATAACTGATGCTCTAAGCCTAATTCCTCACAGAAGCTCTCAAAGTAGGAATTCTTGAACTCTATGCCATTGTCACTACGTATAGCTCATAAGGCAACAGGGAACTCAACAGATAACCTAAGGAATCAAACCCCTGAAATAGGTGAAAGACTCATCCTTCGAGGCCATGAAAAATACCCAAGAATACCTCGAAAAATCATCGACAATGACAATAACATACCACTTCCCACCCACTGACTACACTCTAGATGGACTAACATTGTCCATATGTAAAATCTATCCTGGTGCATCAGTCATCCCAACAGTGACTGGAGGATGAGAAAAAGCAACCATCTTTCCATGTCGGCAAGGAGAGCAAACTATGTCTTTGACCATCTTGAGTTTGGGCAAACCACGAATGAGATCATGGCTACTAACTCGGGTCAAATGATCAAAGCTAATGCGACCAAGTGTCCTATGCCAGAATGAGAGATCACAGGAGTCAGAAGCAATCAAACAACAAAGATAGTCTCAAGAAAAAGCAAAAAAAATCATCACGGAAGACTCTCCCAAATCTAGAAATCTGGCAAACTAACTCTCTAGAAGAATTAAGTATTCTACAGGCATTATTCTTCAAGCTCACCTCGAAGCTGTCATCGATAAGCTGAGAGATAGAAAGCAAATTGTATTGCAGCTTACTTACTAAGGCAATGTCCTTAAGAATAAAATTATCTAATGTAGACGGTACTTTTTACAATGACTCTACCTGACGAAGCATACCCAAAAGTGTTCAACTCATTAGTGGGAGCTCGGACTAGGGAAAAGAACAAACAAGAGTCTCTGGTCATATGACGAGAACAACTAGAGACAATGATCCATACCTCTTCCATCCCCATCCTTAGTCCTTAGGTTCTCAAGCTCCACAAGCAAAGCATCGCAAAGAATACAGCCATCAGAGTCTCGGTAGGAACAAGATATAAGTGAAGATAACTCCCGAGACAAGGTACCTACTTCCTTCTCTAACTCTGCACACCTTGCTCTAGCTCTAGCATGAAATTTTCCTTACTGTTGGCACCAAAAAATGTGATGAAGGATTAATTGGCTCAAACACACGACGAACACCGGGTTCAGAGCGTGCCAACCGATTTGACCTGCAATCGGTAAGATAGATGGGAAAAATATGCTCAAAGCTGATATAATGTAACAATCGGCAAAGATCTAAATGGCTAAGGAAAACTGATTAAATCTAGGGTAACGGTAAGTCTAATCAGCTGATTAGAGCTGATCAGATGGTAAAAGGTAGATCTTCCCGAAAAAGGAGATGCGCAACAAGATCAGAGAAAATCAAACCTGATTAACATAATCGATGGAGATCAACAATCGGTGATGCGCAACTTTATTGATCAAACTCGGATTACTAGGAAAAATCTAAGTTACAAGGCTACTCCTAATTGATAGGAAAGTAAAAAGTAATGCGAGTTGTTTGATTTGGTTGTGTTATTCTTCTCGCTTGCCCTCGGCTATCTTTTATAGTACATTGGCCAATCGTATCCTCTTCCGATACGTTGTCCACCATGATCCATATCGGCCTCTACTCGGATAGATCTCCAAGTTTAGATCAATATCGATCATAATTCCATCTTTAACCTTTCTTTCCTTTATCCGATATCAGTTAAAATATCCCCTTATCCTTAGCCTAACAATCAGGCCATATCTTGCTAAATTCTAGTGCAAACATATGCCCCATATTTTTGGGAGATAACATGTTTATATTACATAAATCTTCTTTATCGACTTCCAAACCATCGGTTTAACACAATATATTAATTGGTAACAGTTCCATTTATAGCGCCGCAAAAATCTTTGACGTGTATCTTTGTATTAACCGCTCGCATCCTGTCGGAAAAACCTCTCACCAATTCCCTTTTTTTACCCCACTATAAATATGAGGCTCAATCACCGGTCATTTTCACGCGCTCGAGCTCTCTGACCTTCTGTAATCAGCTTCATCTCTGACTTCTTGCACTTCACATCTTGCTGAGCAACTCTTATCGGCCAACCCACTTCTTCTCCAGATCGACTAAATGGATCCCCTAATCCATTAGGTACTCATCTAGATCCCCAATAGTGATGACCAATATTACTTAGGGCCATTAGTAAACACTGACCCATCGGTTGTCATAGAGGAAGAGTTACCCCGTCTCCCTTTATCGACTCCTGAGTATAATATAGAGGGGTGGAGTAAAAGTTTTAGGGCCTGGCTGACAGCATTAAAGGGATGGAGGAACTGGTATAATCTAGTAACAACTCAGAAGAGGCAAATATGGAAAAGAATGGGAATAGCCGAGTGCCTTCCATTGTCATTAGCCGACTCAGAAGCCAATGAGCCCTTAGTGGTCACGACCGACTATTTCTAGTCAGACACGCTTAATGCGTTTATGTTTAGAACTAGTTTGACTGGCCCAACGCTTTTGGACGCGGTGCAGCTCTGCTTCTTGAGGCCAGATGGAGATCAATTGTTGGCTTTTAGTACTAAGCTCACACATAAGCTGGTTCACTCAAAGGGAGAGGGCTAGAACAAATACATCAGCAATAACCAATGAGTCAGTCCAGTATCGGATAAGGAGCACATCGCCTTTTTAAATATGTGACTGGATTGTTTCCTATTTTGTAGGGCATCATTTGGGCCAACACAAGTCTATCAAGTGATTGCAGAGCAATTAGTTGAGGGGACGTCGGCTAGAACTACGGAAACTTTTCTTAGAAGCAGTCTTCCAGATGATGCATGCCATTCGTAGTCAGCTTTTCACTAGATTGGACCAATATTCAGTTGGTAAAGTCGGTATCCCCTTGTGGTTCATTCAGGTCTGGCTTTATTGTATCTTTAGCTGACCGTTTAATATTGACTCAGCCGAAATCACCCCTTACCCTCTAGAAGGAACACCAGAAGGCCAAGAGTCTGGTTTTAGGGAAAACCGATCTTTTGGCGAAAAGATTATCCTTTGCTCCTGCACCCAACCAAGACTGATTCCTTTCGGAGCAAGGACATTTCTGGCTTTTTTCTTCCAACTTGATCAGTTGGACTTCAGCTAGAATGATTTTTTCAGTTATAAGGAAGTCGACAGCTATCCCTGACCTTCTTTCCTTCAACTAGCCGCCGACAGTGATGAAATGCCTAGAGAGACATTGGACATGTACCGGATTTTCATATCACCAAGTGTACTCTCTGTTGGCTTAGACACAAGGAATCGGACCTATCAGCCTTCATATGAATTATACCATCTGTCTATTTACACTAGATAGTTGGGATTTGGCCAAGTGTGCCCTTGTTTCCAACTACTCAATCGGATCAAGCCAAGGGATCGGCTCCGCCTTCTGTCCAGCACCAATATTGCCTTGCACATGGCCGACGATCTACAACTTCAAAGCCTACCACACTTCAACTTACAAACCCAAAAGGCAGACAATTATACCAGTTGGTGGTCGGCTATATGCGTGGTTTTATTTCCTGTAGAGCACAACATATCGGTCGTGGTAGCCGAATTTTTTCCAAACTTGCTACCTATTGAGTCTGCGTCCACTAACTCCACAGGTAGTGGTTCAAGCTCTAGTAGTAGCGCTAGCTCATCAGGCTATACTAACACAAGTATAGTGAATATTACAAGTGAGGTATCGGCTGCATTTAGATTGTACCTTATCAATTATCCTCAAGCATTTTGAGTGTCAACTAATCGGCTTTTCTCAACTCTGCAGACCAAGGCGGTTGGAAAGAAACCAGCCGATTTGTCAAGTGTTGGCTAGTCAAGCAAACGGCCACGCCCAGCTACAACGACTTTAGCTGGGTATTCATCGAGTACCCTCAGTGTCCAAGCTACTTCCCTTTCTGACATTGAGAAACAGCAACCAAGTATGTACTCATCGGCTTAAAATCCAATTCTTTCACAATTCATTATATAAACCAATGCTCGTAACTTGTCTCTTAACAGAAAAAAAACGCGACCAAGCCAAAAAGGATGTCAATTCCAAAGGCCCTCCTGCTAAAGAGGGATCAGTCGATCACACTCCGTGTGGATCAGTTTATGATAGGGTAAGAATTCACAATCATCAATTTTATCAAACTTCCCATCGGTAATCTCTAACAATATTATTCATTTTGCAACCTGCACTCTCTCCTACCACCCAAGTGGCCAGCATTCTAGCCGATCTACCGGCCACTGAGATGGAAATTCCTCCACCGTCCTCTCAACCGACACCTCCTGCCCCTACTATCCTCGCATTGAGCCACCTGCCGACGGATTCCTCACCGATGTGCTTGGCTTCACTCGTTTGACCGGAGGATGATGATGAGGTGATGATGGACACATACCCTAGGGAAATTCAAAGGATCCTTAGTGTATCAAAGAACGCATCGGCTGTAGTGATGCCCCAGGCACAAAGGAGGAATTGAACAAGTTCTTCAAACTTCTGTTCACGCTGTTGGCCAACCTGCTCCAGGATGCCCAGGAGCTCAAGGATGCCATCGTCGTCGTCCAAGCTGACTTACCTCCAAAAGCGATGGCAGAATTACTGAATGTTTGTCATCTTGATGACTGAAAAGCAGAAGTCGACGCGGCTAAGGCGAGGCTTGCACTCTAGGACGCGCAACGCGACAACCAAAAGCACCTGGATCAAATGATAGCCAATACCAAAGCCAAAAAAGTCAAGTTCGATGAAGACACCAAGGCCCATAAGCTGAACAAAGAGGCGACTCTGAAGTTGGAGTCGACCAAGAAATTCCCCAAAGTTGAGCTAGCTGTTGGGACCCGGATTTGCAAATCCGAAACCCAATGTGTATACTGCACTAATCCACAATCACACTAGTGCACACAGTGAAAACATAGATGAAATATAATGCCATACAATGAATTAACTAAGAAAGAGGCAAATTATTATTAAATAACTTGGGCCATTTGACATGCCACATGCAATCGTCTGGGGAACGCCTTCCTAATCCACGTAGTCTTCATAATATTCTTCCTCATTATATTCAGTATTTCCTAGTCCTTCCTCAGCAACTGATCAACAAAGGCGTATAGCCGTGAGTACAAAAAGTACTCAACAAGCTGTAGGGAAATGATGCAATATATTCATGTAGGCTTGACAAAGGATAGTCATATGGTTCTTTTGTAGAAAGCAATAACTTGAATTAAAGTACAATAAAAAGATTGAAAGCGTATTTATGAAAAGATAATAAATAACTGGTAAATCAATGGTAGACAATATGAACAGAATGGCGAGGCATCACCCTACACAATCCAAAACAATTATCAAACCACTAAATTCAACAGTATAACTTTAGATAACAAAACAATTGTGAACTCGCAGTTCACATCCCAACAATTCTACCATCCAACATTTCAAGAAATACTCTATACCTCATATGAAATTCCTGGACTTGTCCATGACCGCGGACATGGCTATTCGAATAGTTTTACACTCTATAGAGGTTGTACAGCTTTACTCACAAGACATGATCATGTCTTATTGCCTCCGGATTAACACACTTCCTTTGGTGTGTTGGCAGAGAGATCATGACAAAGCCTTTACAATGCACTATCTAAACTCGGTACTACCTGCTAAGGTTTCGCCCCTTAGTGCCCCCTCTTGTGCCTTGCAAATCTACCAGTCCATCCTGAAACCCACACCACCAATTAGCAGTACTCAAGGCTAGACATTGCAAATTAATCAGCTAGGTCGGTCCCATACCAGACTTGTGGAAGTACGGTTAGGCCTAGTTCAATGGCACACAAGATTAAGTCCTTAAGTTGTCTCAGACAAGACATCCACATCCCAATGTGCTAAAAGCGGCGGAGCTATCTCGTCGGACGCGAGGAAGAAGGCGTGGGTTATGACGAATCAGCACCAAATCTGCCTTGGCTTGGCGGGGATCTGGAAGAGGGTGACGAGGAAAACGTGAGGAGACTCACGGCTGTGGCGGAGACGGTTTGACGGAGAAGATCGAGGCGGCGGAGAGCTTCAGCTGCGGCGAAGCAAATTCGACGAGTTCACAAGAGAAGACAGCTCGGAGTGTCTTGGGCATCAAGGGCTAGGGCAAAAGACGCATCACAGAGTGGGGAACCTCGTACGGGGTGTGGTGGCTGCTTAAATAGCCTCGGGAGGTGCGCAAAACTCAGAAACCGAGACCAACGGCGTCTTGCAGTGCAAGGACTCCATCAGCTACAGCTTCGGGCAATGGTGGCGCAATGCACGGACAGTTGGGTCGGCTAGGCCATGGGCGGGCAGAGCTGGGTCGAGCAACGCAGAGCGAAGCAGGCTGCGGAGAAGTGGGCCGTGAGGGAAACAGAAGCGGGCTAGCGGAAAATTCAGCCCCAAACGAATTTACGAAATAAAAACATTTTTTGATTTAAGTGTCAGGGATCAATAACCTCTGTGCAAGTAAATACCCCTCAAACTTGTCGGACCCGACCGCAATTCCGACCTCTCGGTATTCTGTGCTAGTCCAGATCACGCTAGCACACACAGCCTTTTACAGGTTGCACATCATGCATTTATCACAAATATATAAGAATAAATAGTGCAAACATTTATATATCTGAGTTGTACGACCTTATGGTCTCCTTACATAAAATCAGCCACGCAGGGCTTTACATTATTCAAAGGAAATGAAATAGCAGCGGAATAAAAATAAATGTCGTGGAAGCCATCATCTTGCCCCCTAATTGTCCAGATCCACAATGTACTCCTCCTCCCACGCTGGTGTAGACTCCTCCACTGATGTTGGGGTTGATAAGAAAGGAGGGGTGAGTACACAAGGCACTCAACAAGTAATGCACAGAATGCAACGCTATTACTATATGCAAAGCTTATTCCAAAGGATTGGCTTAATTGGTTCTTTTGCATCAAACAACATTTTTAAACCAAGATCTTATTTAGATTAAAGCAAAGGAAACAGCTTATAATTAATACTAATTTCTTCAAATGGTTTTTCTTTGAAGATTCTCACACAAACTTTAATAAATATTTTTAACACCGCACACACCACCCTTTCCACATTTTGTTTTGAAGATCTACCCTTGATCAGAATCCCGAGCAATGCTCAATACCATGAGCACGGCTTATTCGAATGCTTTTTACACTCGCAGAGGTTGTATATTTTACCCACAAGATACAGCCGCTCACCACACAGGTGATTGTCCGCAACAAAGATTTTCAGGAACCTCTACCTTACCCAAAGAACCTCTCCGTTATTGCCTTCACTGTCACTTCCCTCACACAGAGCCGAAGTATAGGACAGGCCAATCACCGTTGGATAGGCACCAAGCCGTAGCACGTGCACGCCCCGCATGCATACACCCCCTGTATCACACCCTGAGGTATCAAAGGAAAGATAAAAGAACCCTAATCAACTAGGTCCGTCCCATACCAGACATGTGGTTGTACGGGTGACTCAGATCAAAGGCTTGCATGGTGAAGTCCTTAGCTGACCAAGGCAAGACTTCCAACACTCAACAGTGGCACACAGCCCATTGTGGCACACAGACTCACATCACTCAACAACCCATTGCCACACAGCCCACTCGCACACAAACCTCTGCCACTTGCCCCGCCTAAATCATTTCCCACCTGGGCTGATTATTGTGCAACACATGCCAAGAATAACTCAACATCTAGATGGAACCACACAAGTCTCCACACTTCAATTTCATCATGTGACATCATCACACCACTTTCAAAATACATTCAATATTCCATTAGTCAATAAGGTAGCATTTTTCCTAAAAATCATTCATGATTCGTTGTTAGGCTAAGCATCTATTCACGGTCTAGCCTCCCGTGTTGGCACAAGATAACATCCAACTAATACAATCAAACTTAGGTGACAATGATTTAGGCATACAATCATTAATTTCAAGGTGGTATAACAAAATGGGTTGATTATCTACATTATCCCAAAGTAGTTCAAATTTATTTTTACTTAATGTAGCATGCATAATTTCAAAGCAAAGTACATTTAAAAACTGGGATCAAAATGTTCAAAGCATCACTTTCCTTCAAAGAGTTGCTGGTCGTGTCCCGAAGCTTGGTCTTGAGCGACGAACTCTTCCTCTAAACCTTCCTAAGAAATTTGCGCCTCACGCTGCATAAACAATGTATGCAATAAATAACTAATACAGAGGACTAAATGATCTCAAAAATTCAAATAAAATTCACCATTAAAGATATCACAATTTTATGAATTTTTAGAAATGTGAATCACCCAAATCCGAGTTAAAATGCAAAAGTTATATCCATTTGAAGTTTGAATAAATCTGAAAATACAGAAATTAGAAAATCCGATTTTTTCGAATTATTTTTATACTAAAAAAAATTGCATTTATGACGTTAGCATCGCATCATGATGACGTCAACACAGAAAAGAATTTCGGCCAAAATATTTTTATATACAAAAATATTTATGACGCCGCGATGACATGTGGCGCTTCTCGTGCAACCAAGTCACCCGGCCCATTGATCGGGTCCACGATCACCGTCCACCGTGGTTTGGCAAGCATCGCGTTCTTGCACCACCGACGAATCCGCGGCGCGCCGACGATGCGCAGCCAATCCCGACGCGACATGCGGCACAATCTAGACTGTTCGCTAAACCAACGGTCAGATCTTATGCCTGCGCAGCTCGGCGATGCCTCGATTCCCGCACGACCACGCGTCGCGCATCGAACGGTGCCCTTAGATCCAACGGCCAGCGCCGCGCCACCACTGCGACGCCTCAGTTTTACGCGATGACACGCGTCGACATCGCGACGGCTCGTTCAAAATCAGCGGTAAGGATTTGGTCTGGTTCTCGGTCAACGTGCGCACGCGTCTGCACGTGATTCGGTGGAGGTGCGACGCCATCTCAGCCGCACGTTCAAATTTGAACGGCACAGATCCGCGCCACACCAATCCATCGCTACCGCTTAGATCTAATCCAACGCCCACGCAGACCGAGCCGTTTACTATTCATCGCTACGCGCGCAATCTCACACGACACTACCGATCCAAATGGTTGAGATTAAAACATAGCGCAGTAAATTAGATCTAATCTAAGCCGTTCAATCTAAATCCAACGATCAAGATTCAACTAACATGTAAACCTTAGAGTTAATCTACACCGTCCATAACAGATCTAACAGTATAGATCTAATCTAGACGAAAACAGAGAAGGCGATGTGGACGTACCGGAAACGTGCGATGCAGATCGGACGACCGACACGGGTTGGCGAGGTAGACGACGGTGCAGAAAGAGAAGGTCGCCGGAGCTGGGGAAGACGACGCAGCCAACGGCGCTATGGGGCTTCTCCGGCGTGAAGAACTAGCGTGTTCGACGCGACTCGAGGCGGGCGTTACTCCGATTGCCTTGGCGACGGCGGGGACTCAACGGACGGTAAGCAGAAGGCGAAGAGCTACAGCGGCGTAACCGAGCAACTACGGCGAGCTCTCCTGTGGTCTCTAGAGCGTCTCGACATGCGTGCGAGGGCTTAAAAGATGCGGCGTGAAGATCTCTGCACGACGCCCTCAACGAAAACTTAAAGGCTACCTCGACATGCGCGCTACAGGCGGCGGAAATCACGGTCATCAAAGGCCATGCCCTCCGGCGATCTCGCGGGGACGAAGCGATGTGGCGAAATCCTGACCGTCCGTGCGGCGATGATCCGGTAGCGCCACGCGGGCGACGTGGCGCGATGACAGCGGTTGGATCTTGATCCAACGGTTCGAAAGCGCAGCGGCTAGGGTTTGCACGCGCTGGCCGAGCGGGTCGTCACAGCACTGCCAGGCCGAGGCTCTGGCCGGGCCGTAGAGGTTTCGCCCGACGCTATTCATCCGATTTTTAATGATTTTCGAATTAAAATAATTCAGATAATTAAACAAAGCCAAAATAAATAGCAAAAATACCTGGAAAAATCTAGAAAAATTCTGGAAAATATTTTGGAATATTTAGAACTCAGATAAAATATTTCCAACAACACTTTGCATAAAACTTTACATGAATTTAATTAAATTCAAGAAAGGTAAAAAAAATGAATAAATCCAAATTAAATTCTAATAAATTCTCAAAAATTCCCAAAAATAAAAAATACTCCAAAATTAAATCAGAGTAAATTTCAGGGTGTTACAAAACTCAAGGGGTATATCTCTCGAGTTCAAGCATGAGTTCCTGGGCTCGAGCAGCTGCCTCCCGAGCTCGAGCATGCGCTTCCCGAGCTTGAGCGTGCGCTCTCCGAGCTCGAGCATGCGCTCCCCGAGCTCGGGACCAACGAACTCGAGCTCGAGCAGAAGAATCGGGCTAGGCCAGGTCTAAAGAAGCCGGCGGTTACCAAGTCAAATAAAGGGCTTTAAAGACGGAGTCAAGGCAAACGTGGAGACTATATTTTCGGGGCACTTACCACCCAACTTTAGTGCGCCCAGATCCGAGTTTAACACCACGTCCCCGGTTTCTCCAGACAAAGCTGTTCCTTACAACGGTCCGTATTTGAGGTATAAAACATTCCTCTGCATGGGAAGGAGGACAACAGAAAACACCCCAGACACTCTTGAGCATTACTGAGCTTGAGCGCCCATTGTATTCACCTACAGAACACCAAGTGTTGCATACATCTATCGCCTCAGGGAAAGACTGGAGTAGAGCTATTACCCACATCGGGGGCTCAAACCAGTATAACTCCTCGTGTCAACCATCTATTCCTCTGACCCTCAAAGCGGCGATCAGAGTTCTTCCCTTCGGGCGAGAACGACTTAGGCTCCATCTTCATCATCCTCTCATCCTTCTTGCGGTCAGGCAATCCCGATAGTTGACAGGTGGCACCCACCGTGGGGCCTGAGAGTTTCGCTTGTTCGAAGGGACCCCGTCGCTTCAACGTCACCACGCTTTCGTCTTCAGACATCAACATGTCGCATTTGTTGAGCTCAGACTCGGATGCGGTTCCCGAGCATAGGAGCTTCACATCCATGTTCTCACCCTCGCCATCGCCGCGCGAATGCCTTGTCTTTATGGCTGGCAGCCGTGGGGTGAGCGAGGGAGCGGAGGATCGCGACCCGGACACACCGAATGAAGCGTGTTGCTTGGCTCGGGCTGCCATCGACCAGGCTATCACCACTGTCCGACGGGAAGATTCGCACTTCGTTTGGGCATCCTACCCCTGCCTGCCTAGGCGCATTCACCAACCAGGAGCGCCTGCGAGCTATTACCCGGGTTATGGCTGATCCCACCCAGGCGGGTTCGGCTCTCTTCGGTCGAGCTCTCTCTGAAGAGCTCGACAGGGCTACCGACGAGGTTGCGCCTCCACAGCAAGGGTGAAGCCGGTGCCTTGGGTCTCATTCTCTAGCGAGCGATGGTAACTCCTCACGTGAACACCGATGCTCTCGCTGGTCATCCCCGCACCAGCGAGCTCGGAGTCCGTCCCGATCGTCTCCACGTCACCGGGTTCGGAGCGTATCCCGTGAGCTTGCCCGACATTGGCGGAGCGGTAGCAGGGCCTTCTCGAGCGACCGTGCGTCCGAAAGCCTTTCTCCAGACATTCCGCCCAGGCGCTAAAACGTCCATGATCGCCTGTGCTATCACGCCAATGACGTCCGTTCCAACTGTCACAATCGACGCGGGCTGCACCACTGACATGAACACGGGCGCTACGCCGACCTCAACTCCACCCAAAGAAGGATACCGCTGCGCTCCCGCGAGGTGCTACGCTGGTCTACGGCTACCCGTACAGACCACGACCACCATCAGGTGCGCTGGCTGGCCCGATTCAAGCCCGCTGCGATCGAGCGTTTGACAAGACCAAGAACCCCAACGAATTCCTCTCGATCTACTCGACCGCAATCCTAGCAGCTGGTGGGGATGAGACCATAATGGCCAATTACCTCCTGACTGTTCTGGACGGCGCATCGCGTACCTTGCTTTTCATCCAGGTACCGCTCTTTCTGGTCATGGCGCCAGGTGCAGGATGCTCTCCGTTCCAACTTTTAGAACTGCTACGAGCATCCTAGGCAGGAGAAAGACTTGGATCGTATCATCCAGGGGAAGGGCGAGATTCTTCGCGACTTCGTGCGTCGTTTCATCCGCACGAGGAATTCGATTCTGAGCGTCTCCGACGAGGCCGTCATCAAGGCCTTCAAGTTTGGTGTCCGCGACCGACGTCTCACCGAGGACCTAGAGATCACGATGAATCTCGACGTCAACAAACTGCTCCGGATGGTGGAGTGGTACGCGGACGCGGATGATGCTGTGCACTGGAAGTGCGATTATGACCAAGGCAAGCTCAACTTCAACTTCGGCGAGGTCGAGCCATCTAACGCTAGGGGCGACGGCTTGGATCCGCATGCTAAGAAGTGAAAGAGAGACCATGGCAATGGCGGCAGCCGACTGCGCGTGGTCGCTGCGATAAACAGCGAGCGTGAGGTATTGGAAGTATGGCATCCCGACCGGGGGCAGCTGCAAACTGACCAGGGAAGACTTCGGCTTCAGCAAGGTCGACCATGACCTCAATGAGCATAGTACCAACCCCAGTAGGGACAGAATCGGCTTGGGCCCTAGCAAGGTGACGCCCAACCACAGGGTGTCGAGGTGCGACCCAGTTATGATTCTGACAAGTTTTGTCTGTTCCATAAAACCCATGGCCACAACCTGCGAAACTGCAGGACCTGGCAGAACAACCTGGACGCCTTTTATGACAGACGTGGAGAGATGCCCACGCTCCCAAAGGAGGATGATCGACTAAAAAGGGTCAATGCAGGCGAGGACCTAGAAGACCTCGACCTGGAGTTTCAGCTAGGCAACCGCCGTATCGATGTAATCTTCGGCGGATCATCGGCGTATCAGTCTCGGCATGAGCTCAAAGACGCCACGCGAACTGTATATCAAGCTCTACGGGGAAGCCTACCGACTAGCCTTGCAAGTGGGCTGGAACCCCGATTACCTTCTCCTGGGATGACACTTCCCCAGGAATGACCAAGGACCTCAAGATCGCTCTGGTCGTGACCCCGACCCTAAGAAATACTGTGGTCGGGCGAGTCATGGTCGAAGGGGCAGTTCCCTCAACATGCTTTTAGCAAGCACGTTAGATCGGATGAAGATTCGCCGATCGAAAATCAGGAGTATAGCAGTTCCTTTCTTCGGCATTGTGCCAGGGAGCACAACCACAAAACTCGGGCAAGTGGTTCTGCCTGTCCCCTTCGGTGACTTAACCAATTTCCGCACCGAGCTGGTTACTTTTGAGGTGGTCGACAGAGACCTTCCCTATAACGCCATCCTCGTGCGCCCAGCGCTGATCAAGTTCATGGTGGCAAACCATTATGGCCAATGCTGCATGAAGCTCCCAGGGCCCAATGGCATCATAACCATCCGCAGCGACCTCAAGGCGGCACACGATTGAGAGGAGAAGGCCTTGGTGCTCTCCAGCATGCTGCCCCAGCGAGGCTCCGAGGTAACCACGAAAAGTGCCCGCCGCAAGACAACGATCCAGCCCAGCGGTGTGACGAAGGCTGTGCCGCTCGAAGAGGGCGACTCGAGTATGAGGTTCCACGTCGCCTCCAAGCTAAACTCGAAATAGGAATTCGAGCTCGTCACCTTCCTTCGTGCCAACAAAAACATATTTGCTTGGGAACCGGCAGACATGCCAGGAGTCCCGAGGGAGGTGATCGAGCATAAATTACAAATAAGGCTTGGTTGCCGACCTGTACGTCAGAAGCTACGCCGTTTTTGTCTCGAAAAGATGATGATAATAAAAGAACATCTTGACAGGCTCTTAAAGGCCAGCCCCATTCGTGAGATTGACTATTCTGAATAACTGGCTAACCCAGTTATCGTGCAGAAGAAAGGCGGGAAGTGGAGGATGTGCGTCGACCATACGGGCCTGAACTCGACGTGCCCGAAAGATAATTTCCCTCTTCCGCGCATAGACCAGATCGTCAATTCCACCACCAACGCCAAGATGTTGAGCTTTCTCGATGCCTACTCTGGCTATCATCAAATCAAGCTTGCAGTCGACGATGAAGACAAGACGACCTTCATCACGCCGTTTGGGATGTTCTGCTACACGACCATATCGTTCGGCCTGCGCAATGTGGGTGCAACATTCCAGTGGCTAATGTTCAAGACCCTTGACCCTCAGATTGGCCGCAACCTCGAGGTCTATGTCGACGACATCATTGTCATGAGCTCTTCTGAACCCGTCCACATCAGCGACCTCACGAAGATCTTTGCCAACCTGAACAAGCACGACATCAAGCTCAACCCTGAAAAGTGTGTGTTCAGCGTAACCTCGGACAAAGTGCTTGGCTATATGATCGGGGGCTCAGGGGTCGGCCTGAACCAGGAGAAATCGCGACAATCGAGAAGATGGCTCCTCTAACATCGACAAGATAGGTCCAGTGCCTCATCGGTCGCATGACCGCTCTCAGTCGGTTCATTTCAAGGCTCGGTGAGCGCGGATTGCCATTCTTCAAGGCGTTGCGCAAGCACGGGGGCTTCGAATGGACACCCGAAGCTCAGCGATCCTTTCATGAGCTAAAATCATACCTGTCGAGCCCACCACTGCTCACGACCCCACGGCAGGGAGAAACGCTGATGCTTTACCTCGCAGCCATGGCCCAGGTCGTCAGCGCTTTCCTAGTGGTCGAGCGTGACGGTCGACACATCCAATCTACTATGTCAGCGAGGTACTCCATGGACCAAAGGAGCGCTACCCCGAAGTCCAGAAGCTGCTTTATGCCCTCTTCATGGCCTCGCGTAAACTCCGGCAATTCTTCCAGGCGCACACAGTGGTTCTCTCGAGTGGGATCCCGCTCGGTGAGATCCTGAGGAATCCAAAGGCCGGAGGTCGTATCGCTAAATGGGCCATGGAATTGGCAAAATTTGACATTCAGTTCGTGGCACGTACCGCCATCAAGTCTCAAGCGCTCGCTGATTTCGTGGTCGAACAAACATCTCGACCGACCCCTGAGCTTGAAGTTGAGGAGGAGAAGCCCGGAAGGATGTACTTCGACGGCTCCAGGTCATTCGAGCGCTCAGGGGCTGGAATCCTCATTATCACACCTCGAGGAGACAAACTGAGGTATGTGGTTCGCTTCGGTTTCCTCGCAACTAATAATGCGGTGGAGTATGAGGCCCTTTTGGCGGGTCTCCGAGCCTGGAAGTCGTTGGGAATGCGTCGGCTGGTCGTTATGGGTGACTCCCAGCTCGTCATCAACCAATACAACAAAGACTACCAGTGCTCAGAAGGCTCGATGGCTAAGTACCTTGCCGAGGTGCGCAAAATGGATAAGTGATTTCGGAACTTGGAAATCAAGCACGTGCCCGGGAAGGACAACTCCGGCACTGACCTCCTATCCAAGCTCGGATCGTCTTGTGGCAAGATTCCAACAGATGTTATCCTTGAGACCTTGGCAGCACCCTTCGCCACAGACCAAGAAGATTCGGTCGCCCTCCTCGAGAGTGTTCCCTCGTGGGTGGAGCCGATTATCAAGTTCCTCCACCGTGGCGAGCTCCTAGATGACCCGGCCGAGTGTACTAGAATCAAGCGTCGGGAGAGCTCGTACAAGCTCGTTGATGGACAACTCTATCGTCAAGGCACCCTGGGTGTTCTGTCGAGGTGTATTACCCCAGAGGAAGGTAAGTACATGCTCAATGATATTCGTTCAGGCCTCTGCGGTGCACATTCCTCTTTCAGGACCATGGTTGGAAAAGCGTTTCACATGGGATTTTATTGGCCGACGACGCTCCAAGATTCTCGAGACATCGTCCGCACCTGTCGAGCCTGCCAGTTCCATGCCCAGAAGATGCATCAGTCAGCTTACGCCCTCCAGACCATCCCGCTCGTGTGGCCATTCTCGACTTGGGGCCTCGACATCCTCAACACTTTCCCTCAAGCGGTCGGGGTGAAGAAGTTTCTGTTCGTCGCCATTGATACCTTCACTAAATGGATCAAGGCCGAACCAGTCTCGGCCATCACTGCCCGAGCCGCAGTAAGGTTTTTTCATTCGTTTGTGGTAACAAGGTGTGGGGTCCCATGCATGATTATCACCGACAATGGGTCAGAGTTTGCTAGCAAGTTATTCCAAGAGTACTGTGAAGACATGGGCACCAGAGTCTGCTACACCTCAGTGGCTCACCCACAGAGAAATGGAGTGGTCGAGCGCGCCAACGAACAGATCGTCCAAGGCTTCAAGAGGCGAGTCTTTGATAAGCTCGAACAACACGGCCGGGCCTGGGTGGATGAGCTTCCCACCGTCCTTTGGTCCGTTCGCACCACGACCAGCCGAGCAACAGGGGCAACCCCCTTTTGGCTCGTATTCAGTGCTGAGGCCGTCCTTCCTTCTGAGCTCACACTTGGCTCTGCTAGGGTTAGCTCAGTCGACCAAGTCGACTTCGAGCAAGAGCGGTTTCTCAACCTTGCCCTAGCAGAAGAAGTAAGGAGCCGTGCACTGCTACGATGGCATGCCTCGATCGGTTCGACCCAGGGAGCTCCGAGTTGGGGATCTAGCCCTAAGACGAATTCAGGGTTCGACCAACACCAACAAGTTGTTCCCAAAGTGGGAGGACCCCTACAGTGTCGTTTCAGTAGATTGCACGGGAGCTTATCAGCTGGTGATGCCCGATGGTATAGAGCTCATAAACTCATGGAACATCGACCAGCTCTGAAAAATTTATGTGTAACACCTTTACCTCGGTCAGCAATAAAAGTTCTTTATTATCCATAATTGTGTCCCTTTTACATTTTCTTTGCATTTTTTGTGCCTCAACTTGAGCATCGCAGTCTCGAAGTTCACCTCCAGTGGCCACGCTAGCAGTAAGCCGATACTTATCGCATCACAATTTCCCCTGTAGCAGGACATGGACCAGAGACCGCACTCGGTTTTGAGTAAACATGCATATTATAAGCAAGGGTCGGGCTTGAGTGCTTCCGAGCCTGACCTAAGCGTATTAAAGTCTATTCCTTTTGCAGGCAACAATTCGTAGGGATTGTTCGACCTCGACAACTACAATATAGACAAGTGTACTCCTTTTTGCCTATGCTTGCGACCCCTTACGCTTCTTTATATCTCTTATGCCTCGACTCGAGCGTTGTGATCTTGAGGTTCACCTCCAGGGGTCACGCTAGCAGTAAGCTGATTCTCATCATGTCACAGCTCCCCCTGTAGCAGGACTTGGACCAAAGGCCGCACTCGAGTTCGGCATGCGTGCATGCTTCGCACAGGTCGGGCCTGAGTGCTGCCAAGCCCGACCTGAGAGCCTTGATATACATCGAGTCTCGAGCATTGTAATCTCGAGGTTCACCTCCAGGGGTCACGCCAACAATAAGCCGATTCTTATCACGTCACCGCTCCCCCTGTAGCAGGACTTGAACCAGAAACCGCACTCGAGTTCAGCGAGTGTATATGCTTTGCGCATAGGGTTTGCCCTCGAGTGTTCCCAAGCTCAAGCCCGCTCGTGTGGAGGGCATGACTATTAAAGCAATTTCGTCTTACGTCTTTTTCAGGACGAAGGTATTAACTAACCCCGCAGGTCCTAATGATTAAACAAAGAGGACACTTCCTATGCCTGAGGCCGGCGTTGCTCGGAATCGACCACAGCGGGGGCTAAGATACTGCCCCATAATACAAGTAAAAAATGAGCTAAGTCTCTTTCATTTTCATTCAAGTTCGAGCGGTCAAAAGGGAACTTTGTTTCCTCAAAAAGAATTTCATTTCTTTTTGTACATTTACATTGACAAAGTGGGTGCAAGTTGCTCTTGCCCTCCTCTCCTATCTATTTTCCTACCTATAGATCGGCCATGTCGTGGGCGAGCTTCTCCTGCTCGAGTTCGGAAACCCTCACCCTCAGCATCGATAACTCGCCCTGCAGCCAAAGCACCTCGGTTGTGGAATTGGCAGAGTGGTTGCACTCGTCTTGGAGCTGGGCCAGGGCGCTCTTCCACGTCCGGGTCGCTCAACCCAGTTTCTCCTCGAGCTCGGCCACCCTTGCCTCAAGCTCAGTGGAGGCCTTCATCGGACCAGCAGAGAGCTCCGCAATATGCTTGCAAAGCGTTTTCGCCTCTGCGCGCGTAGTCTCGAGGGCTCCTACTAGCACCATGAGCTCGTACTTGATGGTCTTCGCTGCCTTCTCATGAAGGGCATCGAGGGCCTCGTTCGACCTCTCACGCTCGGCGTTGACGGCCCGTGAGAGCTCGGAGGAGTGGGCCGCGCTTAGCCACCCCACCTCCTCCCGCTCAATCATTAGGTTCTCCTCGAGCTGGAAGACGTACGTGTCGTGCTCCTCCACCAGGTCACAGATCACTTGAAACTCGGTGGAATGCCCGTCCAGGATTTGCAGCCCCTAGGCGATTAGACCCAATGCCTGTGAAAACTAAGAAGGATTACGACCACGGACGAGAAGGTGGACGGAATCAAGCATGACTTACCTGATCAAGCCGATCCTCGAACCTCTGGCGGTAAGGTTCGATGATTCGTAAGCCCGGTACGACCGCCCGGGGCTCGGTAGAACCCCCGGTCGGGGGCGTGGTGGCTGCGTTAGCTCCCTCCGACGTAGAGTTGGCCCCTCCGACCGAAACCTCGACCTGGGCTGGCCCGACTGAGGTAGGTGGCAGCTCGGGTGGAACCAAGACTTCTGAAGAAAGCAGTTAAGTTACGAGAGCAAGAAATGAGAGGTGGAGACTTGGGAGTTCCGACGTACCTGGCGCTTCTGCAGGAACCTCTGAATCGACCGCAACCCCAAGAACCTCGACCTCGCCGGTTGGGGTAAGCTCGACCTCGAGCCCGTCCTCGGCGGTCCCGACTTCGGCGGTAGGGGCGCCTTCGGCCTCAACACCCGCGGCGGCCTCTTTCGGAATGGCGTCTGTTCCGGTGAGCCTTGGGTCGGAGCCACCGACCAGGCTCCCCCCGAAGGCCCCGTGATGGCCTGAGCTTGCTGCGAGCGCTCCCGGTGGACCAGGAGGAAGTCATCCACGTCCTCATCCTCGGACTCTCCCTGAACAACAACCATGGTCACTGCCCATCGGGCGCTCGAAGTCTGCGACGGGGGAATCGCTAAGCAAAAGAAAGGCAGAAGTAAACACTACGACCAAGGTCCGCACGTACTTGTGTGAAGAGCCTCCGCCTCCTAAGATGGGGAGGGGTGTCATGACACCTCATCCCCACTACGTCGAGGGATGCATTTCCCCCTAGACGCCCCGTGGCTGGGACCTTGGAGCACTCACGGGCTCCAGGCTCCCCACGCTGACCACCCCGACGCTCTTCGTTGAGGGCTGCTGCCCCGGTAGTGAGCTCGGGAGCCACACGGCGGCCGTTGGACTTTGTTTCTACAAGAAGATGAGAAGAAGATCAAAAAACGCCGAAAGAAATTAAGTTTGCGCTCAATTGTTCCCGGGCTCGATGGGGATCGACTTACCACTGAGTGGTCACCCCACTTGACGTGCTGTTTCTTTACGGCGCCACTGCCCGAGGGGCTAGGGGCAGGCCTCTTGCCCGCCTTCTTGACCTTAGTCACCCCAGGCAGCGGAAGCATCCGCCTCGCTGTCTCCTAGAGCTCCCTGCTTACCTGCAATTATGAACAGATGTCAGCGCGAGCATGAGCACCCCTGAGCTCGGCCTTAATACGAGATGTGTTACCTCGTTGCTCCGCGTTACAATGTTCTTGGGAACAGGGTCGTCTGTGGTGAAGTTGAACGCCGCCTTCCCAAACATCTCAACCATCCTCGTCGCTAGCCAAGTCTCCGACGGAGCTGTTGGCGAAAAAGAAGAACAATGAGGTCTTCATCAAGATTTGAACTCGGGTTGCTAGATTCAGAATCCAATGTCCTAACCGCTAGACCATGGGACCAATTGTTGTCAAGGGTTCCTACATTTGGGCTTTCCCGAGTGAGGTCACCATTCCCCTTGATCTCGAAGAACGGGTGCACCCTCTTCCTCAGGGGGAACGCCCGGCTCTGCAAGAAGTCACGGGCGATGGCTTGGCCAGTGAGTCCGCACGTCGAGCAAATATGGATGGCTACGATGGCTTCCTGGTCTGCTGCCAGGTCATCAGGGTCGAGGGTCTGGCACTTGCTGTCGACGGGGTTACCATTGTACGTGAGCGCGTCACCCTCTCCCCTCTTCAGGTAGAACCACCTCTCGGTCCATGGACCAAGAGAGTCCCAAGCATGGATTGGGGGGTAAGAGCTTTGGAGACCAGTCCACAGTCGGAAGTAGAGACATCCGACCACGGGGTCTTTCGAGGTGCGGAATAAGGAATAGAAGCAGAAGAAAAGCGAGGGTGTTGGGAGGATTCCCAGGAACCCCTCGCATAAATGAGAAAATATAGAAAGAAGAAGGATGGAGTTGGGAACCAGGTTGACCAACTCGATCTCGCATTGCGCGAGAATCGCTGCCATGAAGTCGCTCTCCGGCGTCCGCAACCCGAAGAGCATATACTGCTCGGTGCTGACGAGCTCATCCTCCCGGGGGTGCGGCTCGACCTCCTCACCCGGAGTCGCCATGCCACCAGGTCCGGCATGCCCAGAGTCTCGAGCTCCTTCATTCGCCCCAGCGTCATCGTACTTTTTCCGAACATGGCCATGTGATTCGGCTGAGGTTTGATTGAAGGGGGAAGATTGTGAAGGGGAGTCAGGAAGATCGAAGAGCACTAGGGTTCGAAGCAGGAAGAAATTGGGGAATTTTCTAAAGAAGGCGGCGGTTTGGGATTTAAAGGAACCCGATTGCCGGCAACTAGAGCTCATTTTGCCTCGAAAGGCGCACCGAGACGCGAAGCGTTGCTAGTCGCCTCCTCAACTTTTCCGCTCGAAGATGAGGTGTCGAAGCCCTAGCGTTTCTGGGCACATTTGCATCGACTTCTCCGTTCGAAGATGAGGCATCGAAGCCTGAGCATTTTCGGGCATATCTGCATCGACTTCCCCGTTCGAAGACAAGGTGTCGAAGCCCGAGCGTTTTCGAGCACATCTGCATCGACTTCCCCGTTCAAAGACAAGGCGTCGAAGCCCGAGCGTTTTCGAGCACATCTGCATCGACTTCCCCGTTCAAAGACAAGGCGTTGAAGCCCGAGCGTTTTCGATCACATCTGCATCGACTTCCCCGTTCGAAGAAGAGGCGTTGAAGCTCGAGCGTTTCCGGACACATCTACATCGAAGATCTCTAGGCGATCCCAGACCTGAGCTCAAGTGCTTCTAAGCTCGACCAGAAAGCTGACCCCTCCTCAAGGTCATCAGACTCAAGAACATCCCAAGCTTTAGGATCGTTCCTTGAGTCTCGGGGGCTAGCTGTCAGGGATCAATAACCTCTGTGCAAGTAAATACCCCTCAAAATCAAAGGGTGTATATCTCAAGTTCAAGCACGAGTTCCGGGGCTCGAGCAGGTGCCTCCCGAGCTCGAGCATGCGCTTCCCTAGCTCAAGTGTGCGCTCCCCGAGCTCGAGCAGAAGAATGAGGGTCCAGGTCGACCTAGCAAAATCGAGCTAGGCCAGATCTAAAGAAGCCGGTGGTTACCAAGTCAAATAAAGGGCTTTAAAGACGGAGTCAAGGCAAACGTGGAGACTATATTTTCGGGGCAGATACCACCCAACTTTACTGTGCCCAGATCCGAGTTTAACACCACGTCCCCGGTTTCTCTAGACAAAGCCATTCCTAACAATGGTCTCTATTAGAGGTATAAAACATTCCCCTGCGTGGGAATGAGGACAACAGGGACAACAAAGAAAACACCCCAGATACTCTTGAGCACAACTGAGCTTGAGCGCCCATTGTATTCACCTACAGAACACCAAGTGTTGCATACATCTATCGCCTCTGGGCAAGACTGGAGTAGAGCTATTACCCACGTCAGGGGCTCGAACCAGTATAACTCCTCGTGTCAACCATCTCTTCCTCTAACGCTCAAAGCGGCGACCAGAGTTCTTCCCTTCGGGCGAGCATGACTTAGGCTCCATCCTCATCATCCCCTCATCCTTCTTGCTGTCAGGCGATCCCGATCGTCGACATTAAGAAATTTCCAGAAATTTAAATAAAAAATAAATAAATTCAAAAAAATCTCAACAAATATTGAAAAATTCCTTGAAGCACGATGAACCCAACTACGATTGGAAATCTCTTGTTTGATGTATAGTTTAGTCAAATTAAATCTTCCACCTAAAGAAAAATTCAATTTAAGCTTTAATTAATTCAAGGAAAATGCAAATGGCTCATTTTCAAATTCAAACATTCCAAAACTCAAATTTTGGGATGTTACATAAGCCAAGGTAACTAAGCAAATATCTAAAGACCAACAGATGTTGGTGGAATCGACTTCAGCTATGAAGACCCAGAAGCTCGAACTTGCCCTGGGCATGACAGGGGTGGAAAAGCAATCGGCTAAAGTTGCTCCCATCCCTGGTAGTGCCGCAGAGGATGAGAAGATACTCGACGATGTGGAGCAAACAATCCTCAAAGCCGCTGTCGCACTATCTGCCCTCGGAGCTAGATTTCACAATGCTGGAGCATAATCGGCTTATCTTCAATGCTTTATAATTTAATCAGCGTAAAACGATAATGAATGTATTGGGGCTTCTGAAACAATTGTGTTCTTGTAACTCTTTTATAATCGGCTGTTTAACCGATTGTTTATATATGTTTCAATTCCCTTCCTTATAAGTGTGATGTGTGTAATCAGCTTGTAGTTTATTTTTAATCTAGCCAGAATTAACTGCAATGAGTTAATTTGGCCCTTTACAACTGATTACTACCTTTAGTCGATTAGGAACCAACCCAAATGCTAGGGTAATATTTCTTCAAGTATTTTCTATTAATCGCCTTAGAAAACACCACGTCTTTCAGTGTTTCTAGAATATAAGAATTGCCATCCAGAAGCCGATGGATCCTATACTGATCTTCCCATGTTGGAGACCACTTGCCAAATCGGCTATCTCTAGAGCCAACGGGCAATATAGTCTTCTAGACCAAATCGGCATCACTAAATGACTTAGGCATTACCTTTTGTTATAAGCCTTTGCGACCCTTGCCTTGTTCTTTTTAAGCTGATCCAACATGTGCAAACGTAACTATGCCAAATCATCCAAATTGTTGACCATTAAATCCTTGTAATCTTGAGCTGACAAATCATCCTGCCTGGCTGTTCGTACGGAATCAATACTAATCTTCACAAGCAAAATAGCTTCTTGTCCATAAACTAATTGGTAAGGTGACAACTTTATTGCACCATGGCATGCAAGCCGATAAGCCCACAATGACTCCGATAGTGTTATTTCCAAATTCCTTGGTTTTTCCTTAATCTTCCTTTTGATTAACTTGATCAATGTTTTGTTGGACGATTCGGCTTGACCATTAGCCTGAGCAAAATAAGGCGATGAACTTAATAACTTAATACCTAAACCTTTAGCAAAACTTTGAAACTCATCGGACATAAACACAGTGCCTTGATCGATCATAATGGTTTGCGGTATTCCAAACCGATGGATAATATGTTCTGTAACAAATCCGATGGCTTCAACACTTGTAACTTTTTTAAGCGGGATTGCCTCGAACCACTTGGAGAAATAATCGGACGTGGCCAATATGAATTTATGGACTTTACTTGATGTAGGAAATATTTGTCCGATTACATCTATTCCTCATCCTCTAAATGGCCAAGGCTTAATAATCGGATGTAAAGCCGATGCTGGAGCCAATTGCACGTTGCCAAATTTTTGACAAGTCTACCATCCTTTGTAATATTTGAAACAATCTTCCAGCATTGTCGGACAAAAATACATAGTACGTCTCAGGCTGATTGATGGGATCCACAAATACCTTCATGCACTTCTCCCATAGATACTTTAGCTTCCTCGGCTTCAAGGCCTCTTAGCAACAAACCATCTAAAGTCTGATAATATAACACATTATCAAGTACAACATACTTTAGAGCTTGACGCTCAAGTCTCCAATTAGTAGGTTTTGAGGGATCAATCAAATATTTCATTATTTTTGCCCTCCAATTGTTAGTGGTAACACACATGACCATCTTTTCAATCGGCTCACATTCCTCAAATCGGCCAAAATCTTTATAGCCCGATGCTTATTGAGCTAGCAAGTTTGCCTTGTCATTCAATTATCGAGGAATATGATTGATGGAGAAAAATGTTAATGAGCCGATCACAGTGAGACACTACTCCAAATACTTGACCAAGATTTCATTATAGCAGTTATACTCTCCCTTAATTTGCTGGATCACTAACAAGGAATCGCCATAGGCCTTAATAGAATCTACTCCAATATTATTACGTAGCTGTAGGCCTTTAAGTAATAATTCGTACTCGGCTTGATCATTAGAGCATCTGCAATTCAACCTGAATTTGAACTCAAAACTATACCCTTTTGGCGAAATCAGCACGACTCCGATACCATCACCCTCTCGACAAACCGATCCATCGAAAAACAGTTGCCAGGGGCGATAGATATTAGATCGACATTCAAATTAGTTTTATATCCTATTATAAAATTGGCAAATTCTTGACCCTTAATTGCTTTAGCCGATTCATATGTTAGGTCAAACTCGATGAGCGTATAGGCCCATTTACGAAGTCAACCTCACAAAATAGGAGCTGATAATATGTATTTTACGACATCGGTTTTACAAATAACTCTACAAGTTGATGCTAAAATATAATGCCTTAGTTTTGTGCAAACAAAATATAACGATAAGAAAAGTTTTTCTACAAAAGGGTACCTGATCTCCGCATCAATTAACCGTTGGCTTATGTAGAAAATAAATTGCTCTTTTCCATCGATCTCTTATGCCAAAATATCTCCAATAGTCATGTCTTCAACTGATATATATAACTTGAATGGTATACCCTTTTGAGGTGCGGCTAAAACTGGTGGATTGGTCAAATAATCCTTAATATTCTCAAAGGCTTTCTGCTGATCGGCTCCCCATACAAACTCCTCGTTACTTTTAATTTCAACAGTGGTGTAAATGAACTAATACGGTCTGACAAGTTTGAAATAAATCGCCGTAAATAGTTAATCTTGCCGATCAACTTCTGCAAATCCTTCTTACAAGCAGGCAGCTTAGTTTTGGCTATGGCTTTGATTTTTTCTTGATTAACCTCAATTCCTCTTTCATGAACCAAGAAGCCTTGTCTAGCCGACAAGCCAAAAGCACACTTGTATGGATTCATCTTTAGGCCTTGTGCCCTTGTGTTTCCAAACGTTGTTTTCAAATCAGCCAAATGATGCAATTCCCCCTTGGATTTGACAACAACATCGTTGATGTAGATTTCTATAATATGGCCGATTAGGTCATGAAAATAAAATTCATGGCACATTGATATGTTACACCAGTATTCTTTAAGCCGAATGTCATGACTGCCCACTCAAACAGTCCTAAGGCACCAGGACACCTAAAGGTTGTTTTGGGTATATCGGCTTCTGCCATGAATATCTGATTATATCTGGTATAACTATTAATAAAACTAACGATCTTATTCCGTAATGCAGCATCGATAAGCATATCGGCTATTAGCATCGGGTACTCATGTTTTGGCGTAGCTTCATTTAAACCTCTAAAATCAACGCACACCCTGAGTTTGCCATTTTTCTTAATGACAGGAACGATATTAGAAACCCATTCAGCATATCGGCAAGGCCTTATAAATTTAGCCTCTAATAATCGCTCAATTTCTTCTTTTATAATATTATACAAAGCCGGATTAAACTGTCAAGGAGATTGTTTAAACGGTCGATAACCTGGCTTTATAGGTAGCGGATATTCAATAAGTTCTCGGCTTAAACCATACATCTAATGATATTCCCAAGCAAGACAATCTCTATAATTTCTTAAAATCTTGACCAACTTTTCCTTATAATCCATAGCTAATTTTGAACTAATAAAAGTTGGTTTTCTCCTATCACCATCACCTATATCGATTTCTTCTAGCAAATCAGTTGACGTGAAACCTTGGCCTAACTTCTCGATTTCTTGGAAATCTTCAATGGCCTTACAGCTATCCGTTATTTGCCGATAGCTTAACATTTTGTCTTGTAAGGACTTCACTGCCGATTTGGACTTCATAGGTGCAAAATATCGTCTGTCCGATTGAGTGTACTTGGCCTCATGTTGATCGGAATAAGCCCTATCTTATTGATGCAAATAAAATCACAGTCGTCTAGAGCTTTACCTGATATACACTCGGCTTCTTCATGTTGCTAATTTGCATCTGAACTCGCCTTGGCAATATGAGCCAATGTATCAGCTTGAATGACTTCAACCTTGTCCCCATTCCACTAGACGAGCATCTGGTGCATAGTCAACACTACATAGCAATTGGCATGAATCCAATCTCGCCCAAGCAGAACGTTGTAATTATTCTTAGCATCGACTACGAAGAAGGCGTTCGGCAATGTCTTTCTGCCGACTATCAATTTAGTCACCATGACCCCCTTGCCTCAGTGGGATCGCCCGTAAAATCATTTAAATCCATATTAGTTTTAATAAGATTCCTCATCGGACTTACCCAACTTCTTGCAACTGGTGTATAGCACTAGATTGACAATTGCGCCACCATCGACAAGCATCCTTGATATCGACACGCCATTGATGTATCCTTTTTAGTATAACAGCTTTAGATGCCGATGATCATCTTGAGGCTTTTCGAAAACTGCGTCTTCATCCCCCAAACACAACTGAGCAAATCTCTCTTTGGCCGATATAGTCCTTATTTCGAACTCGGCCAGCAATGTGAACACCATATTGATGTCCATCGGTGGAGTGTCATCCCGAACCACTGGTGAATCTAAGTCATCGGCTGAATCAAATTCTTCTTCGACCAGTTCTTTCTTCCTTCACTCCTTTTTAGTAGTCTTAATCGGCTAGAGCTCATTAAAAGCTTGATCTCTCTATTTTTCTTGCTTGGCCTCCCTCATTAGCTTTTGAAGTCTTCTCCGTTGTGATCAGCTAAGGCCTAGAGGACAACACCTTGGCTTAGGTTCAATCGTCTTTCATACTTTTCCCGCCAGATCAACCTGGGCCATAAAGCTTGACCCCTCTTCTGTTGTCACTTGGGTTTGCTTTGGCGCGGAAATCCTTTGATGGACCGATCTTTTATGATCATCAAAATGGTCTTGTATCGGCTTAGATATTCTATCCTTAGCCGATCAACTTGGCCGGTCACCTTGACGAGGATAGTGTTCCATCAGGCACGTGGTGATGGCAAAGCTAACCTCCTCTCCCAACAAAATTGCCAGAAGAGGCATCGTTGTTGAGCTTTTTCCAAATTATCGAGCCAGTATAAGTTATTTGGCTGACATCCAGGATAACGCGGTAGGTCATTTCTCCTTTCATACTTTTCCAGCAACTAGAAAAAAGTTGGCTTTTACTTCTGAATTGGCTTGCGTGGTGGCGATGCTCTCTCGGCCTTATACCATTTGCCGATTTGCAAGTCGCCATTTAGTTTGATGGTCCTTGAGCTTTTTCCTTCACGGTCGGTCTCTATTTGCAATGAACCAACCGTAATTTTCAGGGTCTCTTTGCCACTAGAAGTCGATTGAACGTCAACATGATGTGCAACTTTTGACCCTGTATCCTGCATCGACTCTTTTCCTTTTTTAGAACATTGAACCACATTAATCAGAAAAGGATTAGCATCGACCTGCATCGTCATCTCTTCTACAAACTTGAGTCAGCCATCCTCTATAGCCGATTGTATTTGCTATCGAAAAATATTGCAATCATTAGTATTATGAGAAAAAGAATGAAACCATTTGCAATATCTTCGCTTTTTAATTTCATCAGTCGATGGTATAACATGCCCTTTAGACAGCCATATAATCTTTTCTTATAGAAGCAAGTCAAAAATACGATCACACTTAGAGACATCAAAAGTGTATTTTATTTTTGACTTATTCTTAGTTGGCTTAAACCAATAACAGAATAAAGACTTCTTAGATCCTTTATCCCACTAGGCTATATTTATTTCAGCCTCATCGTCTTCAGAAGATTCATTTGAACAATACTCAACGAGGCTAACCATAGCTTTATCCTTATCTTTGTTGTTATCATTAGCCTTTAACCTATCCCTAAATCCTCTATTATCGGTAAAACGTCTTTCTTGAGCCGATACCCTATGCAACAGATGACTTAAATCGATGAATTCTTGTCCGCCAAATTTTTCCCTCAACTGGGGAATTAATCCCTGGAAGGCCAAATTGGCTAATAGGTTATCGGCTAAAGTAACGCTAAAACACCGATTTCTTACTTCTCTAAAATTTTTGATATAATCTATTACCGATTCTCCAAACTTCTGGCGAACAGAGCTAAAGTCGGAAATCTTAGGTTTCAAACTGCTAGAGAAAAAGTATTCATGGAATCGACTTTCCAAATCAGTCCAAAAATGAACTGAATTTGGAGGCAAGCTTGTAAACCATGTAAAAGTAGCTCCTCACAAAGATAGCGGGAATAATCTAATTTTTAACCCATCGGACTGAGCAGCTTCACCGCATTGCCCGATAAATCATCCGAGTGCTCCAAAGTAGTAATAGAGAAATTCCAGAGAATTTCACAAAATCAGTAACCTTGAAGTTATTAAGGTAAGGCATCCAGTCAATGTAATCGGGATATGGCTTCCGATAGCCGATAACCTTCCCTTTGGGCTGTATACCGAATTGATCGCGTAATACAGCAGATATCTGATCGGCCCAATTTACTGTATTAGCCGATGCAGCGTTAGGGTTTTTCCAATTGCGCTTATAATTAGCATTCTACCCCCGCGAGCATAAGCTCGGGTTGATAGGTTGGTTGAGCCAATGCATACTGAGAAAGTTGCTCATATCCATTATTTTTCCTAGTAGTCGGCTTAGGTACTAGAACGAAGGGTTCCGAATACGTTACAACCTTGTATGGTGCCGTATTCCTCTGTGGAATCGGCTCGACATATTGCGAATGCTTAGGAGGTTCAATCGACTGTGGAACTGATTGGAAAAAAATAGAACGGGGCCGATGATGGTAAGTTGGTCGGCACGTCCAACTTAGCAGCATCGATATACGCCTGATAATGCACAACCCCACTTGCACTAGGATCTCGCGACAATATAACAGTAGGCTGGGTTGGCATCATAGTTAGGGATGAAGTTATAGCCGATGGTTTAAGATCGGCTATTGCACCTTGAGTGTTTTGTGCTACCGACTAAATAGGATAATTCAGTAAAGCTTGCATTTGGTCTAGCAGGCTTCCAGTCGATGCCATCTCTTGCGCTATAGTTTTTACACTATTAGCTATTATCGGCTTAAGAATTGTGACTAGAGCCGATGATTGGTTAATCAAAGCATGGTACACAGATTGATTAATCATAGTCGATAATTCAGCTTGTGTGGGCATGTATTGACTCACCGTAGTGTTAGTAATCTCTGCGTCGCCGAGGGTGTTAACCGTCGGCAATGCAGCCTTCTGAGTGCCACCTCGTCGGGTTTTTTGATAGCTGCTCAGCATCATCTCCTCGAGCACGGCTTTCTGATATTCAATCTCTTTGCATTGATCCCGTGTTAAATCGTCCATTGTAGGGACGATTATAGCATCAGAGTTGAGATCGGATGGCGGAATTGATTTTGTCGACGAAGACATCGTGTCCCACCGGGTGTGCCAAAAGTGTGTTGGCGCCGAAAATGTGATGAAAGATTAATCAACTCAAACACACGATAAACACTGGGTTCAAAGCATGCCTATCAATTTGACTCTTCAATCGGTAAGATAGATAGAAAAATATGCTCAAAGCCTATATAATGTAACAATCGGCAAAGATCTAAACGGCTAAGGAAAATCAATTAAATCTAGGGTAACAGTAAGTCTAATCAGTCGATTAGAGCTGATCAGATGGTAAAAGGTAGATCTTCCCAAAAAAAGGCAATGTGCAACAAGATCGGAGAAAATCAAACCTGATCGACGTAATAGATGGAGATCAACAATCGACAATGCGTAACTTTATTGATCAAAATTGGATTACAAGGAAAAATCTAAGTTACAAGGCTACTCCTATTTGATAGGAAAGTAAAAAGTAATTCGATTTGTTTGATTTGGTTGTGTTATTCTTCTCACTTGCCCTCGGCTATCTTTTATAGCACATTGGCTGGTCGTATCCTCTTCTGATACATTGTCCACCATGATCCGTATCTGCTTGTACTCGAACAGATCTCCAAGTTTAAATCAATATCGGTCATAATTCTATCTTTAACCTTTCTTTCCTTTATCCTATATTGGTTAAAATATCCCCTTATCCTTAGCCTGACAATCTGGACAAGTCTTGCCAAATTCTGGTGCAAACACTTACAGAAAGCATCGTTGAGCTGGTCGTATTAGGGTACCTTGTCTGAGTTGCTATAGAGCTTGGAGTCGCTGATGCCATTGGCGTCGACCATGAAACACATCCCGGTGAAGTCATCGCCGCTTTTGTTCTTCTCTTGAGGATCATCCTCACCCTCGTCGCTCCAGGTCTCCGTGCCAGAGAGGCTGATGTCGTTGAGTACAGTGAGGACGCGGTGGAAGAGCTTATTATTCTTTGAGAAGTTGCGGTACTTCTTATAACACATCGAGTCGTGAGCTGGAGGCTTCCTGTTGCGGTTCTTGTCGGTGTAGTCGTTCTTGCCCAAACCACCAGAGTCGTTCTTGCCTTTCTCTAGCTTGGGCCAGTTCACCCGAATATGATTGGGGCCACCACACTCAAAGCAGGTGATCATGCAACGTCTCTTCCTCTCTCTCACCCTCTTGTATGCATAAGAGAATTTGCGGGCTAAAAGTGCAAGCTCATTTGCTAAAAAATTTTCTAACTGTTCATCGCTTAGCTCACAAAAGACAGAAAGGGAGAAACCAACTGAAGTTTCAGTACAGGATCTAATGGGATCGGTGACCAAGGCCATCGACTGTAACTTCGTCTTATGAGAGACAATGTTGATCTCATGAGTCTTGTGTCGGGAATAAAGCCTGTTAAGAGTCAGAGTCGTTAAGTCCATTGTGTCCTTGATGGTGATCACCTTCATCTCCCAAACTTGAAGATCAAGTGCGATCAAGAAGTGTCGAGAGTTCTCCAAGTCAGAGTATGTGCAACCAACTGCACGGAGATTGCTCAAAATCTTTGTGAAACGATGAAAACACTCATCAAGGGTCTCACCAGCGTGCTATTCAAATTTGTTGTAGTCACGCTTTTATTGATCCTATCTCACCGTCTTAATCTGGGTGGTGCCCTCATGGTAAGCATCGAGGGTCACCCAAATCTGGTGAGAAGATCGTAGGTGAGAGATCCTGTAGTACTTACTGTGGCTAAGGCCCTATATGAGTATGTTCCTTGCCTTAGCATTCACCTCAACGTCAACCATTTTGCCGGCCGTGACATTTTTATCAGTAGGAACCTCATACGGGAGCTTCACCTTCTGCCGAATCAAGAAGCCCTAGACAGTGATGTACAACTTCATTCTAGATTTCTAAAAAGGAAAATCAACACCAGAAAAAATTGGAGGCACGGTGAAATACTTATCTATCACCATGGCTCTCAAGACCGGTCAAGATCTAAAGAGAGCAAAACCAGGCCCTGATATCAATTGTAGGACCAAAAATGCGACTAGAGGGGGGTGAATAGGAGCGAAATAAAATTTTCTCTCTAAAAATCAAACCATCAAGAGAACAAATCGAATGACTGTACAATCCAAATAGGTGATCGGATGAACAGTACCACCGCACAAAGAGGTTGAATGAATAGTGCTAAAACAAACAATGAAAATTGCACTGGTCGGATGAACAGTAAACAACAACTGGTCGAATGAACAATGTCCAGATGAATAGTAAAATCGCACTGTTCGGATGAGTAGTACTCCGAACTGGTCAACATCAGTAGTGGGATGAACAATGTTTGGGTGAATAGTAAATCAGCATGATCTAAAAACAAGAATCGATGTAACTTTTGATCAGTTGATCTAAACCTGTGAAATTTTATGTGCACCTTTTTATGGATGTCAGTAACCTATTCCAACCTTCAATCACAAGGATTGATGTCAAAGTTCTTAACTTTTTTCAGTTTAATGAATGTTGCACTAAAACAGGGTCAAAAAAACATAAACTTCACTCTCAGGTTGCTCATGGGGAATTGATGATTAAGATGATCTTAGATGACCTCCCACATATCACCGCAAATAAGAACACCAAGGAACAACCCTTCAAACAAACAAGAACGCAATCTACAAGGATCTTTCTTCTACCAAACACAAAGATCGGTTTCTTGCAAAATTGAAAAGAAGAGGTTGTAGATTGCCTAGATGATTGGGATATGATCTATAGAAGATTCATCCAGCAATCTTTCATTCTTGGCATAAGATCCAAAAGCACTTAGAAGGAGGGGAGGCAAAACCAAAGTGCAATGAACGAAAATGCAAGAAATAAAAGAAATTTCGGAATAGAGAAGAAATTTAATCTTGCATTGCTTTGAGAGGAAGGTTTAGAAAGCCACACTACTAGGTGGGCAGAGCTCACATGAGCAAAGGAAAACCAAAAATCCTCTCTAAAGACTCAGGGGTGAGGCATTCCTCCACCTCTTTATTTATAGCCTAACTTGAGCAATCTCCACCCTTGGATGACTTCCTTTCACCATAAGGAACCTTCTCAAGGGTTAGGATTAACTCACTCAACCATATATGGGCTAACCCAAAACCCAACAACATAACGGGTTTTGACACACACCTCTTAGGGCACCACTAACTTAACCACTACTCCACCTGCAAACATGCAATCCAATGATCCTCCTTCGCTTGAGTATAGCTTAAGTTAGCATCTGCATCATCCACTTATCTTCTTGGCTTGCAGCTACACCCTGGCCTCGGGCCTTGTTTGGGGGGCTTAAAGCTACCTTCAGGTTTTGAAAAGGCAGTAAGCCCCCCAAAAGTTCAGCTTTTAAGCGGCTTTTGACATAAGCAAAAAGTTATATATAACTAACAAAAGCCAAAAGCTGAAAGCTGGGCTGGACCTGCTTTTGCAGCTTATTGCTGAGAGATATTAGCTATTTATTAAACGGTCTCTTATAAAAAGCTACAGCCGCTTTTCAGCTAAAAAAGCCAAAAAGTAGCTTTTCGGAAAAGTTACAACTCCCCCAAACAGGCCCTCAGTCATCTTTGGCGACACTTTGACCGTCTGGACCTCAGCTCTCCTAGCCTAATCGTGATCTCCTCCACCTCACCATGATCTAACTCCGAAGTGCTGCAACCATCATAGATAAGGATAACACATCACATAGCAATGTCAAACAACATATGCAATAAATCAACACGTAGCCACAATGATACACAGTTTGTCCTGACTAGTTTACAATTTTTCTCAATCAGTTCACAAACTGTTCCGATCAGTTCACAACCAGTTTACAAGCTGTCCCAACTAATTCACAACCTATCTAAACCAGTTTACAATCTGTTCAAATCAAACTCAAACTTATACACCATAAGCTCAAATACAGTCAATTACTCATCACAAATACAGATAGAGCTCCACGCGATCTTTCGCAAGGATTAGATTTCTACTCCACTTTCCTTCATTAAAAAACCCATTGCTTTCTTGCTACATGACATTGGATGTACTAGGCTGCTGTGCTGCCTCCCCAGCCCCATTCTGCCATTCAATTCATCCCCTCTCGATCGGCCCCATGTCCAGCGACATAGATACATCCCCTCCACGACTTTATTTATAAACAATGTAAGGCCACACACGCACACGCACACACCCCACACTAGCTATCCGCATTCCACCATCTCATACATTCACAATGCAGCGCCGCTGGCAGTACGGCAGCACCGGCGAGCTCGATGTGTTCGGAGCGACGCGCTACTTCCACGGCCTCGCCGACCGTGCCACCGGCCCGGTCGCCGCTCGGGAGCCTGAAGACCTGACGATATTCCAAGCGAAGATGATGCATGACAAGAAGATGGAAGATCAAAGCTACCACGCTCAGCGGGTAGTCAGGAGCAAGCTAGCCGCTTTCCTCGGCTCCTTGGTGTCCTCGCCAGAGGCGAGCTTTCGTAAGAAGCCTCCGCCGGCGGCAAGTAAGCCGGCCGTCGATGAGCCGCCGAAGGTCTCCTCGTCGAGCAGTGACGCCACAACCGCCGCTAGCATGCAAGGCTGTGGCCATGATTTGGGTGTGGCGATGGGGGATAGGAGGTTGCAGGGTGTTAGGGTTGTGAGGGGCTGCGGTGACGAGGAGAGGTGGGTGGTGAGGTGCAGTGCTTGGGAGGAGGAGCACCATGAGAAGATGTTCGATGCAGCATCAAGTGATGAACATCAGGTAGCAGGAGGAGCAGAAGATGGTGATCGTGGTTGGGAGAGTGACTCGAGCTCTGATCTATTCGAACTGGAGTTGGACGAAATGTTCTTCTCAACCAACTACTAGGGTGTGTTTGGTTACTTGTACCAAATGGTACAGATATAAGATGGTTTAAGAAAAAAAAGTCATTATGTATTTAGTTGTTTTTTTAAAGGCAGTATTTAGTTGTTTGAAAGGAATTATCCTGTCCTGGATGGTAGGATACGAATTTGAAGAATATTCTCTATAGGTATTGAATCATTTCATTCAACAAAAACAATGGAACCAAATAGTACAAGATCATCTCATCCCATCCAACTTCATCCCACCAACCAAACACACTCTAAATGATTGAATAATATTGATAATGAGTGAATTATTATCATTTATGTGTATGATCAGCTAAATCACATATGTAAGCTTATTAGAGCATGTACAATGATACGACGTCACCATCTATAATTTTGCCACATAAGATTTTTGTTTACATGAGGGAGAGATAAAGAGAAGAGAGAGTGCAGTGTCTTTTCGTGAAGAGATGGCCATATAGACATTACAAAACATTAATATATGAATTATTGTCTATAATAAATACTTTTTTATACTATAATTGAAAAATTATGGGATTTTGTAGAGGCAATCTTCAAATGTTATCTATGGTAGAAATTAAGTTTAGTTTTATCTTTAGATGATATAAAGAAGTATATTTATCTTTAAATGATATAGAGAAATATATAGACATTAATAGCTATCTTTAATATTATACATCTTTAAATGATATAGAGAAATATATAGACATTAATAGCTATCTTTAATATTATACATGCTCTTATGGATGTCCATGTACGCCACCATGACTGCATGCAACCAAAGGACATGAGCTAAGGTTCCATGTTGGAAGACAAGAAAATTTAGCCCTTCGGCAAAACGGACGGATAAGTGGCGCATGTTATGCGTAGCACTGTAGCGTATTGTGGTCTCGTGCATTTTGCTGTGACTACAAACAGTCTTGGAGAATCTTATCGCTTGCGATCTGTCTATGACTCTATGTCCGTCCATCTACATGCAATTGCTGTGCAGTTGTTAAATTAGTGTCTCGTCATGTCGAGACACCCAGGTACGTATGTACCACCAGGGCTCCATCGATTCCATCTTGACTGAAGAGCAGCGATGAGTTAGTGCCGTCTTCGGACTTCTCTCTTACGTACCACTACTACAGAAAAAAAATATCACGAACGGTTTAAAACCGTTATCACAGACGGTTTTTCAAATTGTTTATAACCATGTATCAGTAATGTTACAACATATCACAGACGGAATTTAGAGTTAGTGGCTGGCCTCTTCTGTCTTCTCCTTTTTTGCACGTATCACTACTACAGAAAATGTCATCACAGACGGTTCGAAACCGTCATGTATCAATGATGTTACGGCATATCACAGACTGTTTTAGTTTGAAACCGTATGTGATATCATAACATCACAGATGATTTTCAACTGGTACCGTCTGTGATGTTACGATATCACAGACGGTTTTTAACTAGCACCGTCTATGATATACTAACATCACAGACGGTTTTTAACTGGTGTTGTATGTGAGGTTATCATATCACATACAGTTTTAGTTTGAAACCGTCTGTTACATCATTACATCACAGACGGTTTTTAATTAAAAATCGTCTATGATAAGTGTTCCCACAAAGAACCCTGGCCTTTTTCTATTTATTGGCTAGCCTCAAAAAATGCTAGCCATGCTCTCTGGAAAAAACAGATTACAGATTAACTAAACTCACATTAAAAGCATTACATCCATTTCAGATTACAAACATTACATTCATTTTAGCAATCAACTCAGATTACATCACAACGCAAAGCAGATTACATATAGATTAATATTGCACGGCACATCTATTTCAGAAATGAACTCAGATTTATTAACCAAATGGAACGTAATACATTAACCAATTAATTGAATGCACAACTACAATTCACAAATCCACAGCACAAGTTTGATAATTAACCCAAATGGTAATTAAAAAAAAATACAACTCCTGAAGTTATAAGGCAGCGTGGAACTCACCTTTTGGATTTAAGACTTGACTGAGCAAGAGGCACAAAGCTGTACTCGAATTCACTCCAGATCGGCCTCCAACGTAGTTGTTACCTGATTAGGCGTTTTCTTAGTGATGAGGAGTTCCATGTTGTGGCAAACATAAAATCCACAACAGTTATTTCCCTTTTCCTGCTAGTGGCACTGCAAATATAGAATTGGTTAGTTCTAGAGTCATTATTACATAATTTATATAGGATTATTGTGTATAGCGGATACTAGAAAGTTAAAATCGTGCTTCAGCTTCACCCTGTCCTTGCTAGAAGGCCCTCTATAATATTTGTACACTTTGAAAGAACTTCGTGATTGGAAAAGGTTAGCCTAAACCATTCTATTAACAACATACACCTTGAACAACCTACATGACTATGTTATTTATGTAGGAAATGTGATTAATTACCTGTTGAGTAATTTTGCGATAGGATTTAAGTCGTGGCTGCCACTCTGTAAGGAATCAAGGTAAATAATCTGATTCGTGGATGGATGAATTACAATGAGAACCCAGTAAAACCTACACAGGTATGTCGGCATGATCAATTAACAAACATAGTTGCGTGCACAGTACGAATCAAAATATAGCAAGTAGTGCGGCACTTACCTTGGGTTGTGGGGTAAAAGTATGAACTCTTTATCTTTTTGAGCCGCCAAGGCCTCTCCGACATATTTATCGACAAATTGTAAATCTCTGACCATTGTTTTCTCGGAGACTATGTGTGGGACAAGGAAACCCACCGGTTGTTTGTTCTGTCTCGCTTCACGAATCATGTATATATATATATATATGGAAGCATTGAGTTATATATATATGATATATATGATATTTATTGGTATTACACGAATGTAGACTGTGATTGCACACACTTACAATGTCCAGCATCTCAAGAACATGGCGTCGTGGGCGTCGAGGTTGAAGATATCAAATAGGTCCTTGAAGTCGGCTGTGAAGAAGCCCCCGAACACTCGTTAAACAGATGCTCAGGCTTGAATAATTCTACATACGTGCATGTGTCTTGCATAATTCTACATAAGTGCACGCTCGATTGCTTGTGCTTTCGATCGTCCATCTCGTAATGACATGTATAGTAGTTCAACGTCAGTTATCTATATACTTCAATTACTACATAAGATTTTTGCTGATGCGGAAGAGGGTGAAGAGAGAACGTATAGCTGTCTATTTGTGAAGAGGCGACTATATAGACAACGTAAAACACCATTATATGAGTTATTACCTACCATAACACTTTTTCATACCATAATTAAAAAATTGTTGGATCTTATAGACAATAGTCATCTCTACTGCTATACATGCTAAAAGGGACAATACAGTTCATTGACTTGCTTTACATACATGTGTGTTGTCATCAAAATTCGGTAATTTTAGGATAACAAAATAGGATCCTGGAAAAGGAAAATGAGAAGCCCATGCAAAGTGTGGAATATAAGAACCCGGGTACCCACATGACAGGTCCAAGAGGGAGGCCCAGAAGATACTCCCCGCGTCAGGCCCCGCTGCCGTGCACAAGGGGACATATCCTAAAGGAGATTGAACTTATATTTAGATATGATAGATACGGTTGTAATCCGAGTTGTTAATAGGGTAGATAAAGATGTAAACTCTATCCTGTAACCGACTAGAATCTTGTAACCGATCGAAATCTCTTAACTGATCAGGACTCTGTAAGCCGCCCCACCCCCGCTATATAAGGGAGAGGGCGAGCAACAACATAGGGGGCCGATCATCCAAGCATAGAGTAGTCAAGCCATAGAGCATAGCACACCTCATATCGCCCAGAGCATATTGCGCTTTGAGCAATCTTAGATCCAAGAGATCTGCATAGTCCCAGCACACAGGATTAGGGTATTATCTCCTCCGCGAGAGCCTGAACCTGTCTAAACCTTTTGTCTTGTGTGACCTTCGAGTTTGAGATCTAGCGTCTACCCCATAAATTTATTGCTGACTACAAAAGTTGACAGTTGGCGTGCCAGGTAGGGGGAGCGCTATAATCTTTTCCTACAGACTCGATGGCAGCGATCGGTGGAATCACCACCACCTTCATCTCTGGCCAGGCTTTCCGCTTCGGGAGCTTGGGCTTCGTCGCAGATGCGCGCGGAGAACTTGTCCGCCTAGACTTGAACCGGATCCAATCTGGTAAAGATTAGGCCGACTCATTTCAGGTATGTCACTTTGACTTGGCTAGCAAACCAGTCGGCGTTGCGAGGAATTGCTGCGATCTTCGTGGCGTCTTCGCGATAGAAGAGCAGAAGACCGATCTCCAGCGCCAACAAGAAGAACAAGAAGCTGCGGGGGAAGATCGTCTTCGTAAGGGTAAGGAGGTGCAGGTGCGATCGCTTCGATCTCGCGGCCGCAATGTCCGCGAGGACCTCCTGCAATCCAGGTTGGGAGATCAAGCCGTCTTCCACACGCCAATGCAGAACGTCGTCGCCTTCAAGACGCTTCTCGACAAACTGGACCCGATGATTGCATAGGATAGCCCGGCGGCCCCGATCGTGGCCCAGATCAAGGCCATGGTGACGGCGGCCGCAATTCAGCAAAATTAGGAAAAGCCGGTAGGTGAAGCGCACTCGCGCTCTCACGCAGCTTTCGGCACGGCCACGAGCCTACGTCCGCGCCCCGAGCGCCACCTTCGGCACAGCCATGAGCCACGCTTGCGCCTCGAGCGCCGCCTACAGCTCATCTACAAGCCTACGCCTGCGCCACGAGCAAAGATGGCATGATCGTCAGCAACATATGGAGCATAAAGCAGCTAAGTCGCTTTTTACTCAATTATGTCATTATAAATAAAATTGTTGACTTTCCTGACTTGCTACTTAGTTGACCCACAACTAAGCAGTAAGTCGGGGGTTACACCTAATAGTGTGCGCATGTGCACATCTTTTTCTGAGTTGTATTTTTCTTCTTTTGCTTAACGATTGCAAGTGAATCCGAGTGCGATAACTCTGAGTTGTGAAGCTTTGACCCCATGAACGGCGAACTTTAGTCACCCAAAACACGTGCCTGGGAAAAAGAGCCATGAGCCGACTCTCAACGCTCAGGGGCTAGACTAGTCAGGCAAAGTGCTCAAACAAAAAGAGTCAAACTACTCGGATGAATTCAAAATCAATAAGGAAAAAGAGTAAAAAACTCTAAAATTATATATACACCAGTCGAACATCACATCCGAGTGAATTGTTTTTACATTGCCTAAGTTCTGCATATACATGATTTTAGGGCTACTAAATTTGGATGCGACGTGTGTGAGCCAATGCTTCAACGACGACATCAGCAACTTCGGCGACGAATGAATTTAAAGGGAGCGGCGCTGAATTTTGCCTTGAGCGGGAAAAGCGTTTTGACTTCTGCATATCGTTTGGGATACAGTATGTCCCAAGATGAGCTGACTGCCAGAATTCCAATAATGGTGCTAGGAACCAGTCGGAAAGTTTAACGCGTGGCGCTCTATTGAGTCCTTCACGATCTCTTTGCCTACAACAGGGCACTCGGCTGTAAAGGAAAACTAGTCGGGAAGCTGCATCAAGATCTCGAAGCACTCGGCGTGAAGCATGGCTCAGTTGGGCTGCAACTGTGAAGGCGGCAACTCGATTGCAAAGGACTCGGGGCTCTTGTGGAATATAAGAACCCGGTACCCTCATGACAGCCCAAGAGGAGGCCTGAGAAGATACTCAGCGTCAGGCCCATTGCCGCGCAAGGGGACACATCCTAAAGGAGGTTGAACTTATATTTAGATATCATAGATACGGTTGTAATCCGAGTCGTTAATAGGGAGATAAAGATGTAAACTCTATCCTGTAACCGACTAGAATCTTGTAACCGATCGGAATCTCTTAACCGATCAGGACTCTGTAAGCCGCCCCACCCCTGCTATATAAGGGAGAGGGCGAGCAACAACATAGGGGGCCGATCATCTAAGCATAGAGCAGTCAAGCCATAGAGCATAGCACACCTCATATCGCCCAAAGCATATTGCGCTTTGAGCAATCTTAGATCCAAGAGATCTGCATAATCTCAGCACACAGGATTAGGGTATTATCTCCTCCGCGAGAGCCTGAACCTGTCTAAACACCTTCTCTTGTGTGACCTTCGAGTTTGAGATCTAGCGCCTACCCCATAAATTTATTACCGACTACAAAAGTCGACACGAAGGAAAAGAAGCTGTGCATAAATCTATGCATGATCCTGATACCATATTGATTAAGGGTGTGTTTGGTTGCCTAGATGAGGTTGGATGGGATATAGCCATCCAGCCTAGATGGGATGGAGCCATCCAGGTGGCTGTTTGGTTGGGTGGACAGGGATGAGTCAATTTTTTGTTTAGTTGGATGGATGAGACAGTACTACAGAAAGGCATATATTAGATGGCTCTTCACAGAATGTTCACAAAAACCGTCTGTGATAAGGGGTCATCACTGACGGTTTTCTTGCAAAAATAGTCAGTTATGAGTCCCATTCTCATTACAGACGATTTTTTTGGATAAAACCGTCTGTGTCCCACATCACAGACGATTTTAGCCAAAAATCGTCCGTGATGAGGGCGGGACCATCAGAGATGGTTGTTGGACAAAACCATCTGTGATGAGGAGAACATCACAGATAGTTTTATAAAAAAACCATCTGCGATGTTGGGGGACATCACAGACGGTTTTTGGCTAAAACAGTCTGTGATGACCATTTTAGGAAATAAGCTCAGAGAGCACCGACCTCCCGAGTTATTTTTGAGGTGGATGCAATTGAGGGGCGATCTGGGGGAAAGATACCTTGCATGTGGTGGTGTGATTGTAGATCCTTCAGTTCTTGGTCATCTAAAGTTAGTAATTGGTTCAAATCCTAGTAGTATTGAATAACCTACTTTTTAGTTTCTTGGATATAGATAATAGAGCATTGGTCTCATATTTCATTGACTTTATCTCTGATGGCACTAAGTTTATGATCCAAGTTTGTTCCTCTGATGTTCCAGCAAAGAATGTTAAAGTTCCTAGTGTGGTCCATCTAAACAGAAATACTAGAAAGGAAAGGCATTTGGGTAGCCAGGCCCAGATGCTTGAGAGAGAAACCCATGCGAGATAGGCACGATACAGCAGATACATGGCAATAAGAAGACGAAGTCTTGCAATTAAAAACATAAGAGTATCGAACCACCAACATATCATGGGACAGTTTGAGCACAAAACAGGACATGACAAAAAGCAAAAACAAAGGCCCCTCCAGTTATATCTCCGCTGAGGGCCCCTACGAGTCCGAGCTGTCGTGTGAGTCGTCATTGTCATCATTAAGTTCTTTAAGGAGCTTTTCCCTGGAAGCTTCAGGTGCAGGAACCACACAGAGATTCACTGCCCATTGTTGCATGACGGAGATTGGATTCTCTGGTAGAGCTAACGATTGGTCCTCTTGGTCGTCGGAGATGTCCTGGACCGACAGTATTGGATGAGCTCTTTCGGCAATCTTTCCCTGCACCCTCTGCCCAACAAAGTTCATCTTGACTCCTTTGTGAAGCTCCATGAGTCTAGGGCTTCGCCGAAGAGCAATGGATGATAAAGTTGTTTTAGCTTTGGATGGTCTGGGTGGGGGAAGAGGTGCTGCCCGAGAAACTGTTGGAATGCCGACTGAGGCGTCCAGAGATTCTTGATCAGTACCATTAGACTCCTGCAGCTCTATTATGATTACTGAACTCCTTCGTCTCTGCAGCTTGTCCCAAACCACTGAGAATTGACGGTTGAAAGCCATACCCCATGAGCGTTTTGGTTTGATGCTGTTTGGGTTCATGAGCACAAGAGCGGGAGGAATCGGGAAGCCCGAGCAAGCCATCGCGTCTAGAATTTTGCTGGCATTAAAAAGAGATAAGAAAAAACTCAGAATGCCGCGCTGATCATGCAGAACCTGACATTGCTTGGGGGTGCCTAGGCCAAATGAGAAAAATGATCATTGGAGCTCTGAGAATTGTCTTGTGAAGAATCACTATCGGAAGAGAAAACTACGGCATCCTTAGAAAGTGACTAGGAGGCTTGATCTTCCACAGCTTGCGAAGCCCCATTGTCTTGATGATTCTGAGGCGCTTGGATTCACAGGTCCCATTGTGGATCCCCTTCCAGGATGACCTGGTCCTCATGATGCTGGTTTTGGAAGGGTTCATCAGGAGCAATTAGCTGATGGACTTGGTTTGCATGAAAGTACAGAGGTGGGTCCTCATCTGCCAGCAGGACATCCGGGAACTGAGAATTGAAGATGATGATTGGGATCGTCCAAGATTCTCCTAGCCCCCCAAGATTGTTCCCTTTTTTTAGGACTGCACGGCGTGGGATGAAAGCAGTGTCCTGCACCAAAACCTTGCAAATAGCTCTTCTTCGGATATGATCGTTTTCATGCCAGTACAAGAGCTTTTCGAAAGAAGAGCAGACTTGAGATATGTAGTGAGGGTGCTTGAAATCCAAGTGGAACCCTAATATCATGATCCAGGCTATTCTGGTGAACACAGCTGAACGACAGTTGGGTCCCTCCAGCAACCACTACGTCACGGCGCAAACTCGAAGAGAACTGGTAGAGTCCAATACCAAAGGGATGAGGGCAGCAGGAAAGCACTCTTGCCCTGAGGACTTGCTCCAGATAATTTCTGATGTCGATAATCACTTGATGGAGCTCTCCCTTTGGGGGGTGTGGCAGGATGAAGGCCACCGCGAAGTCTTCATGTGTCTTGGTAGGAGCCATGAAAACCATGTCAGCCTTGTCCTGACAAAGATGTCCTCCATCCTCTACTTGCATTCCATCCGGGATGAAGCAATCGAGATCTTCGACAACAAAATCCGCCATGGCCTACAAGAGCGGTTTGACGGGAGTGGAGGATGGAGTAATCGGTGAAGAAGCACGACCGGGGTGAGTAGGAGATAAGACATTTGCAGGAACCGCCAGTGATGGGAGATGAACTAGCGCGAGCTCAAGGAAACATATGTTTTAGCGTCGTAAGTGTTTGTTTAGGAAATAATAAAGTCTTCACAGAAGGTTTTCGAAAACCGTTTGTGATAAGGTGTCATCACTGACGATTTTTTGCAAAAACAGTCAGTGAATTCTCATCACAGATGGTTTTTGGCTAAAACCGTCTATGATGTACATCATAGACGGTTTAAGCCAAACTGTCTGTGATGACTATTTTAGGAAATAAGTACGAGCCCTAACCTCCCAAGTTATTTTTGAGGTGGCTGCGATTGAGAGGTGATTTGGGGGAAAGATACCCTGGAATTGGTGGTGTGATTGTAGATCCTTCAGTTCTTGGTCATCTAAGGTTAGTAATTGGTTCAAATCCTAGCTTGGTAAAGAGGATGGTTTCTAGATCTAGCTTGGTCCATTTGTTCTCTGTGATGTAAAGTAGTAATTGCATTGTACTCAATATGTAGATAGTTACTTAAAGGAAGGTGACCTAGGCTAATAATTGGTTGTAATTGCATTATATTCAAGGTATATACATCTAGCTTGGTAAAGAGGGAATTGAAGATGGTTTCTAGATCTAGCTTGCTATAGATCCATTTGTTCTTTTTGATCTAAAGTAGTAATTGGTTGTAATTGCATTATACTCAAGATGTAGATAGCTATGTAAAGAGAGAATTGAGGAGGCTGAGTTTAAATTTAGCTTACATATGTATATATATATCCATTTGTTCTTTGTGATGTAAGGAGTTATATAAGTTAATCGGCAATTTAAATGTAGCTTATATGTAACATATGTGTGTATATGCACTCCTAGTGTATTTAATTCATTATTTAACACCTATATTTACATACGTAGCGTAGATAATTGAAGTTGGATGTACATTAAGAACCGTGCAAGTGCCGAGTACATTAATGGCGTCTCCGCTTTTAGAAGAGCTGCAGAGGAAGATATGTTGAACAAGGGGGTGGAAATTATGCCTTGTCCATGCATTGAGTATGAGAATCTGAGGATGTTTCGAAACCCAACGCAGATCAAAGCACACTTGATTGTACGGGGTTTCATAAGGGGGAATACATGTTGGACCAGTCACGACGAAGAGCAGATTATGCAGGAAGCAATTAGTACTAACATCGTCGACAAAGTCAACGATACTAACATCATCGACAGTGCTTTCGATAAGGATATGTTTCACGATGAAAATTTGGATCAGATGCTGCGGGATGCAGAAGTTAACCGTGATGAGTGAGTGTATTTAAAATTAGACTCGGAGAAACCTTTGTTCCCGAGCTGTAAGTCCAAATACACAAGGTTGTCATTCATGCTGGAACTGCTGAAATTAAAGGCAAGCAACGGTTGGTTCGACAAGAGTTTCACGACGCTGTTAGGTCTGTTACCGCACATGCTTCCAAAGGGAAACGAGTTGTCGACTACCACCTACAAAGCCAAGAAGGTTATTTGTCCCTTGGGAATGGAAGTAGAAAGAATACATGTCTTCCTGAACGACTGTATCCTCTATCGCAAAGATAAACAAACTTGCATATATGTCCGGTGTGCAACGCATCCCGGTACAAGCGTAAAGATAGATCAGATGATGATGACGAGGGCATCGAGGTGAAGAAAGGACCTCCTGCTAAGGTGGCATGGTATCTGCCTGTAATTTCCCATTTGAAGCATTTGTTTGCGAACCTAAAAGAGGCAAAACTACTTCGGTGGCACTCGGATGAGCGTAAGAATGACGGAATGATAAGACACCCTACTTATTCCACCTAGTGGAGAAACATCGATAGGAGGTTTAAAGAATTCGCAGCGAATCCGAGAAATATTAATGTGGTTTGTCAATGTATGCTTGTAAACAATTAAAAGTTTTTCAATTGTATCGTAACACACTTAAGCGTCAATGCGGGCTAGTAATACTAAGGTTTTTGCGTCATAAATGTTCTTAAGAGGAATAGTAAATGTTATTCATTTTGTTTGCTCAGAGATTTTTTATGGGTGACTGTCGCGTCCTGGCAGGTAGTAAATACTTGGAAAGCTTGGTAGTAAACATACTAGGGCAGGAAATGCGATTTCGATCATTTTACTATACTTTTCAGCATGCAATTACTATACTTTTACAGTAAATTTATTATCATATACTGTCTCCCGTGTGTCCACTCGAAGTGAATGCTCTCTGGTCGATTGGCTGTAAGGCCCATTTAGCTCGTACCGTTTGGTTACGGCCACCTTACCCTTTAACACCACGTTCACTTATCTGATGGTCTTTTTCTTTTTTATCTGGCCACTTCAATGAGCTGTATACCAGCTGGCACTGGCGCTGAAGTTACACAGGTAACCACAGGCTAGTAAACATATGTTTTTAGCGTCGTAAGTGTTCGTTTAGGAAATAGTAAAGTCGCTAGAGACGGTTTTTAGCTAAAACAGTCTGTGACGAAAAGATGACCATTTCTAGGAAATAATTACGGAGAGCCCCCAACCTCCCCTATATTTTTAGGGTTTTCCGAGTTATTTTTAGGGGTTTGACAAGGATGAAGTTAAACAACAGATATAGGTGTGAGAACATTGTGGTAAAAGTACTTTTATGTAACGACCCCCGTTTTCACATAAATGCAAAAATGGAAATCTAATGCGCATACAGTACTAGTCCCACGATCAGTGGCTAGTACGCACATTTTCAACAATTGGAATCACATCCATACATTATTTTATTCAAGCGGAAGCTATTTGTACAATATAGTCTCACAACTCAGAGTACATAAATAGGCCAGAATGCTCATCGTCGGACGATCCGAACCTGGACAGGACGTCGGCGGTGGAGTTTTCCTTCCTTGGCACATGCTGGATCTTCAGGTTTAGGAACCATCTTTCCATCTTGCGCACTTCGGCGAGGTACTTGGCCATTAGCGGGTCCGAACACTGATAGTCTTTGTTGTACTGATTCACGATGAGCTGGAAGTCCCCTTTAATAACCAGACGGCGGATGCCTAGGGACTTACAAGCTCACAGGCCAGCCAAGAGGGCCTCATATTCCGCTGCGTTGTTGGCTGCGGCGACCACACGGAGCTGGCCGCCTCCAGCGCCGCGGTCTTTCCCCCGCTTCTTGTCGCGTGGGGCCGGACCTCCTTTTTTGGTGCCAGAGGGCCCCTCCTCGCCAAAGGCGAGGCCGAGCTTGCCTCGGTCGTAGTCGTGCTTCCAGCGAACGGCATCGTCCGCGTCTGCGTAGCGCTCCGCCATGCGGAACAGCTTGTTGATGGTGAGCTTTGTAGCGATCTCGAGGTCCTCCATGAGACGTCTGTCCCGGACGCCGAACTTGAAGGCCTTGATGACAGTCTCATCGGAGACGTTGGGGATCGAGTTCTGTGCACGGGTAAACCGGCACACGAAGTCTCGGAGGGGCTCGCCCTTCCCCTGGATGACACAGTCCAGGTCCCTTTCTCGTCCAGGCCGCTCATAGCAGCTCTGAAAGTTGGAGTGGAGGGCGCTCCATAATTGGCGCCATGACCGGAAGGCGCCGGGCGCCTGGTTGAAGAGCCAGGTGCGGGCGGCTCCGTCTAGGACGGTGGGGAGATAGTTGGCCATCGTGGCCTTGTCCCCGTCGGCCACCAAAATGGCGGTGGAGTATATGGAGAGGAACTCCGCGGGGTTCTTGGTCCCGTCGAACCGCTCCATTATTGCTGGCTTAAACCGGGCCGGCCAGCACACTCGACGGAGGTTGTCTGAGTACGCCGGGCAACCGTAGTCCGGGAGACCGCTGCCACCGCTACTGGCATTGGAATCGTCGTCCGCCGGTAGGGGAAACTCGAGCCGGCGGCGCACCCCGCACTGGCCGCGTCGGTCAGCAAGAACTTCATTGGGACGATGGCGCGGGCGGTCGCGAACCTTTTGGTGCCTAGGAGGAATGTCCGGGGAAAGACCTCCGGAAGCGTTACTGCTCGAGCGAGCATCACTGTTGCTCTGCTGCCGGCGGGCGTGCCCGCGCGCCACGTCCTCCCCCTGGCGAGGCGGAAGGGACGGTGATGGGGAGCGCGTCCGCGGGTAAGGAGTCTGCTGGCGGAACGGCCGGCGATCGCGCGGTGAATCGCCACCGCTCGCAAAAAGGCGAGACTCGGAGTCCGGGCGCCGCACTGGCCGCAAAGGCGCAACGTCGTCGGTCGCCCTGTTGAGCTCTTCGGCGAGGGACCGTCGGAAGAGGGCCGAGTAGATCCAGGCGGGGTCAGCCATGACCCGGGCGATGGCCCGCAGGCGCTCCCGGCCAGGCTCGTTTGGGCAGGAGGGGCTGAGCTGTTCGGATGGAGAGCGGGCCATTGCGCGCTCCTCTCGCCAAATGGCGGTGATGGCTTGGTAGATGGCGACCTGGGAGAGGCGACACGCCTCCTGCGGAGTCTCCGGGCCGCCGTCATCCGCCCCCGGAGTCGCCTCGCGGCTGCCGGCCATCAAGACCCGGTGTTCGCGAGGCGACAACAAGGGTGAGAGCATGGAGGTGGAGCCTTGGTACTCAGGGGCCGCGCCCGAGCCCAGTCACGCTGATCGCGACATGCTGTCGGTGAAGCTGGCGGTGATGATGACGCTGAGACGATGAGCTTCAAACGAACGAAACTTTAGGCCCCACGGTGGGCACCAGCTGTCGACGATCGGGACCGCCAACCGCAAAGAGGGAGGAAGGATCGTGTAAAGGGGTGAGGCCCCAAGTCGTGCTCGTCCGGAAAGGAGGGAGTGTCGGCAGGCACATAGCTCGAGGAAGAAGGGCAAACGAACAGGGGAAACACGGGGTTTATACTGGTTCGAGCCCCCTAGGACGGGTAATAGCTCTACTCCAGTCTTGCCCGTAGGCGAAAGATGACTAATAGGCTCCTCGGGGGAGGATGAACAGGGAGCTCGACCTCGGGGCCACTCGGAAGTGGTGGCCGAGGGGGAGCTCGGTGAGGTGGTCTGGCGTATGAGTGTGTCTTGAGGTTCTTATTGTTGTTATGTCTTGGCGTTGTCTTTGTGCTCTCTTTTCGGTTTGTCCCTCTCTGATCGAGGTAGTCCTGGCGCTTTATAGACCCCTGGGCGTTGATCTCGAGTGCTAACGTCGAGCGATGTCTGTGAGTTGACAGGAGCAGTTAACTCTAGTTCCCACGCAGGGGACTTGACAGGGGTCGCTGGGCCGTAGCTCCCACGCAGGGGATCTGACAAGAGCGGTTGACCTTAGCTCCCACGCAGGGGATCTGATAGGAGTTGGTGGCCCCAATTCCCACGCAGGGGAGAGAGGTCACGCAAGGAAAGGGAATACTATGCTGGAGGCCGGGTTGAAGGTGCCGAGGTCGAGGGAGTTCGTAGGGGCCAGCACGAGCTCGAGGATACCCATGCCCGAGCTAGGGAACCGTTCCCCGAGCTCGGGGGTACCTCCGCCTGAACTTGGGAACAGTCCTCCGAGCTCGGGAAAAACATTCTAAAGCCCCAGGGGGTGGCCTGGACACGTGTCAGGATGATCGATCCCCGACAACAACAAAACTGGTTTGGTGATTATTTGAATTCATTTGATCCATATTTTAACTATTCAATTTTCAATGCAAGGGAAGCTTTCTATGCTTTTCTTTTTAATTAAAACTGATCTCAATTCTAAATGTTTTTTTGGCAGAAATGGGACATTGATATCATCAAAGACATGTGGGAACCATTTCATGATTTTTAAAGTTATAGTTTGCATAGTTACTATATGGTACATAAAAGGAACTTTACACAAACTTTGGACTTAATACTTTAATCTGCAGCAACCATATAAATTTTGTTGCAGAATCTGAATCTTCATGATCTAACACAAATTTAGAAACTTATTTCACCTTATTTGGACCTTCTTAGCAAAAGATATATGGACATGAATAAAATGAGTCAAAAAGGAAGATTGAAATGAAATTCCTGGGATTTTAAGATAGGACCTTAGGCTTCCAGAGACAGCACACAACCACTGAGCTACAAAGCTATTTGTGACAAAAGGGCCAGTGAATTAATTTGAGGTATCCTACACGAGTGATCCCATATGTTATGGCTTAGGTCAAGGTTAGTTGAATTTATTTCTTCTTAATGGTAGCAAGAAATCATGAGGTGCTCAATAAAATTTCTATTTTGCTTTAGGTCCTGACATTTGATTCAGATGTTAATCTTCTAATTTTAGTTGGAGATCAAGTGATAATAATCAAATATCTTTTCTACCTTTTAACTACCTGACTTAACTTAGCACATACTTAGTTGGCCTCACATGACATGGAATTAAGAGGCACTAGTGAGTCATTAGTGAAGGAAATGAATGCAGGAAAAGAAGAACACAAAGAAGAAGCTCACAGAACAAGAGATGGCGCCATGGAGGAAGCTCGGGCATGCATAGCCGGTGGCAACCAATCAGTAGGGGAACCAAGAAAGCAACTTCTGGTTTCTATTTGGTAATTTGTGGCTGCGAATGGGAGCTGGCTGGGTGAGGCATGCTCACTGGCTTTTATAGCCAAGCAAGGTTGAGGAAGCCTCAAGGAAGGTGGGAGGAGGAGGGAATTCATCTCCCCTTGTGCTGACGGCAGATTGAGATAGCTTTGGGGTTCAATGAATCTGTTAGAAATCTTGATGGTTATTTAATGAGGACTTTATGGCGTGTATTAAAGATAGGGTTGAAGGTCCTGACAAATTTTCAGAATTATCTCATGCTTGTAGAATTTATAAAAATTCTAACAGTGCACTGCACACCGTTTTCAATTTTCTGTATTCAATTTATCTGGGAGTTCATATATTATGGAATATCTATGAATGTTTTTTTGAAGGTTCCTTATAGTTTTATTAGTCTCTTGTAAAATTTTCAGCTTCAAATTATTTATATTTTATTTACTACAATTCTGACATTTTAATTACCAGATTTTTAGCTTTTCAGTTTTTAAATTTTTAAAATTATAAAATATAACTATTATTTCCTGATATTTTTACTGTTCATAGGCTAATCCAGAATGAAGATAATATAAAACATTCAGGTCGAATTAATGTAGAATTATTTTTATTTAAATCTGACAATTTCACTATTGCTAGTCAAGGATTCATTAATTGCACTCTTAATTGCTTTGATGTGACATGTAACTTCCTAAAATATCTTCATATGACCCTTAACTGCCAATATTAATTTATGAATAATTTTATATGTTTAAATAATTTTTTTTTATTTTTTGTTATAAACTTTTTACTCTTTTCTTTATCTATTATTATGATTATATGAAAAGATTTTTCCTTTGGATCAAAAATCAAGGAAATTCAAGAAAATTTGAAGAAATTCAGAAAAATCCACAAAAATCATAAATAAATATATTTTAATGTTGAACTTTATTCTCTTGTTGTACTTTAAGTTTTGTATTGTAAAGAAAATGAAATTAGTACAATTAAAGATTCTCTTAGGAACCAAAATTCAATAAAATTTCAGATTAGTTGGAATTTCAATGTAAATTTTTATTTCCAACTTATTTTCATATTTTTTTTATTTGAAGTTTTATTTTGCAACTCATCCTTTTATTATGGTTGGATTTCAAGATATTGAAATAGAAGATAATATTTTAATTCATTCTTGATATTCTAATTAAAAATTCTATTCAATTCCATTTTCTAATTTTTATATTTCTATTTTTATTATTTAGAATTTTTGGGATGTTACAGATCTACCCCCCTTACAGAAATCTCGTCCTCGAGATTTGCAAGGACTAGATGGGTTTAAGGAATTATTTCTTGGAGGTGATCTTGTCGTTCTCATCACTTCATCTTCTGTGTAGCTGCTTCACTGGATCTTCTTCTTGCAATTCCGAAGTGATGTGTCATGAATAGAAAAACTTCTATTTGGGTTTCGCATATGTAGATGAGAGGTATTAGCACTTCTTATATATATCTTTTGATTGAATAACCAATTTTAGATTATTAGCAAGGTTAAGCTATTTTTAAGGAGAGATATGGAATATGATAGAAATGAAAAGATGAATAGCAACTAGAATTATTTGAGAAGAACTCAGTGTTGACACCAAGGAGAGTATTTATATGTAAAGGCTAATTTGGATAACTCAACAAGGGTTGATGATTTTAGTTGCGAATAAATTTGGTTTGGGCTGACTTTCACAAGCATAAGTAGAAGTTAGCTAAAGTCAAGGTGTTTGATTTTTCATTGATTAGGGAATAGATGGAGGATTCATCTGGTAATGGTTAAAGGTGAAAATTGAAAGTTTAAAACTTGTACTTTTACCAGCCTTTTGGAAGGATTAAGATAAGATATATTTTGATGAGAGTTCAGTTATAAGGCAACATTCCGCTTATCAAAACATTACTTTTAAGAATAGTTTCTAAATGAATTTTCGGTTAACTTCAAGTAGGTCTAAAGAGATAAGATGATTTCAAATTAATCTTATTTCAGCTAGAAACTGTATTCATAAGGGATGTACCTGGCATTGCGTCAGGTATGCTATGATTGAAGTCTTGAGATGGAGTAGATGCAGAGTTAGGGGCTTGTTGGCCTTCGAAATCTTGAGGTTGACTTTGCGGCTGTTGAATAGCTTCATGGGGTTGAGCATAAGGTTGATTTTGCTTCTTCTTTAGGCACTTGTTGGCATAATGCCCACGTTCACAACATCAAAAGCAAGTAACGCTGGCTTTTCGATTTTGAGCATCAGATAGTTGATTATTGGTGTTGTTGGAGGTATGAACAGATGGTGATTGGGACTGGGAGTGGAATTGAGTAGAATTCTCGTTAGGGCAAGTGTCTTTGTTCAATCGCCTCTTCTTTAACTAATTCTTCGGGCGACTTGCTGCAAATCTTATTCCTCCTACTCTTGGAGTTATAATCTTAACTGATGTAACTTCTGGTATGACTAAAGCTGCAGGAGATATTTGTTCTCTTTGTGGGCACTGATTAGCATAATGGCCTTGCTTGTGACAGATGAAGCTCTTCTGTTTCTTTCGTGACGCTTTGTTGGGAACAATTGAATGTTCTATGATGTTCTCCTTCTGAATCTTAACTTGTTGATGATTAGGGCATTCCCTTGCCCAATGACCTTCTTCACCACACAAGAAGCATGCTGTTGGCGATAGCCAATTACTGCTTTCTTGATGATGATTGACAAGGTTGAAATGCTGCTTCTCCAATTCTTCTAATGATATTTCTTGTGCAGCTTCTTTTCTATTTGCCAATTCTTGAGCAACTAAGGCTCGGAGTTTTTCTTGTTGATGCTGAACTGCGGCGGTGACTAGTGGATCAGGGGGGCATTGGGATGGGCAATGATCTTGACTTTCACAAAGGTAACAAGTGATATTATTCAGGGGACATTCTCAAGGAGGATTATTTCCTTCATAGCTGGAGCAATTGATTGCATGCTCATCAGCAGAATGACCTATTTCTCCACAGCGAATGCAAGCACGATCATCAGATTGGTTGGCTAACAACATTTCAAGGAACAACGTTTAGGTGTCGAATAAGTTGTGGGAGCAGGTTTCTGATTTGAACCATTTTCTCTTCTGGTCGGAATTGTGCCAAGGGTGGAATTGATTTGTGCTAGATGCTGGAGAAGGAGAGTGTGTGACTGGCGATTTTGTCTCATTAGGGCGAGCATTTGCGTGACAATTGGCGATTTCAGCAATTGCTCTTCTAAGCTAGATTCTTGCGAACCTTGGGGAGGTAGGGAGCTATGATTATTGCTATGCTGAAAGGGGAGTGCTTTAGCTGAATGTTGAGGATTTGATTGAACTGGGGTAGGATTATCATCTCTTGTTGGTTGAGGGTCTTGCGTGATTTTACTTTTCATGATTTTGCTGAGAGATCTTGTCACAGGCATCCTGCAACAACGATTGACAAGATGCTGGAATCAGAGAGAGATGGTCAGATAGGGGTTAACCCGGCCACAAGGCAACATTTCGTTCATTAAAATTTTCTTAATTAAAATTTCTTATTAAGGAAGGGTTGGCACATCGTAAATTTCAACCTCATGGTTTAACATTTACGAGAGTAACCCAAAAAGCAATACAAAAGATTTTCAACAAAAATTCAATAGAACATTAAATCTATATATTCAATATAGTACTTGGGAGGGATGTCTATGGTTTTTCCTAACTAGCCTAGCCATAAGTATTTTTGTGCAAGAGTTTGTTATACAACTAGAGTAAGGTATAATTTGGATAGTACTATTTTTCAAAATAAGCTTATTTAGCGACGAGTTTCTTTTAAACTTTACATCTCTTACTGAGATTAGCATTCTAAGGTTTCTAGTTAACGTAGTTCATCTATCATCTTTTAAAGGGAAAGATGTTAGAATGATAATTTAGATAAGAAAGAGATTTAAAGCGAGAGGAAAAGAGTTATCATAATCATATTTGTGCAACATATAATGTATTTTGAAGGTTCATGTTTCTAAAATAATATTGTATGTTTAATGGTTTCATAACTATGGGTTTTATATTATTTTGAGTTTTCTCTTCGTAACTCTTCAACCTATTGGTTAAGTGTTACGAGAATATCCTGAAATAACAATACATGCAAAAACTTTCAAATGGGTCAAAGTAACATACTTTTATTTTGTTATATAGGAGTTATACATCTCCTTATATTACAAAAGTTTCCTTACTACTACCATATGGTCATATCTTTTATTCTAGTAATAAAGGACTAACTGAAGGTTCTATGGTAAAAGTACTTCTCAAAGCAGGGCAAAGGTAGTTTTGCGGTGTTAGATTACTAAAGAATCTTGAAAGCAAAAGGCGCTGGTACTTTTTGGACTAGTTCTTTGAATATAGATGAAACGAGGATAGTTGGAAATGTGATGAAACAGGGATAGACAACAATGTTTGTTATACGGACTTGGGGAGATTTGGTTGGTGTCGCAATTTGTTGATCATGGCAACTTGTGGCGGCATTTCTTTGGCAATTCTCTGTTAAGACAGAGAAAGAGTGAAAGGAAGGGGGAGTGGTTTTGGGGTGGTTGAGCAAAGGAAATAGAATGAGCTGGCCATTTCCATAATTTTCAGGTGTAAAGATGAGTTCACTGGAAAGAAGCTTGGACAATGATGTTTACTAACTGAGTTGGCATGGTTTTTGTTTTGCCGAGGCATTGTTTGCAGTGGTGGTGGCAGCAATGGGTAACAATGCATGGCTAGAGCAAGGTGCACTTGCATTTTTGGTTTTATGACCGCAGTCGAAGATGCACAGACGAGCTCTGTCATGGCAGCAAAGGGTTATTTTTATTGCTGACGACAAGAGGTGGGGTCGTGCGGCTAACTTGTGGTGACCGAGCCCAACTGGTAGAGAGTAAAGAGATGACTGGAAAAGAGAGCTGAGTTATTGATCCTGATGAGACAGAATTTTGCAAGGAGGGCTAGAAATTTTAAAATGATATGTTGATAAGAATTTCTACAGAAGAAAGGATAAGCTTGATAGAAAAATAAGAGAAACTCTTTATGAAAATTTTTCCTTCTACCCTACATGTTAGGATTTATAGATTCATATATTTAGGAGCAATTTATCATAAAACTTTAACCTAAAGGTTAAGTTTATACGTAAATTATCCAAACAAGGAATACAAAATTCAATTGCAAATAGCAAGACATAAACACTACATGAGAATGCTTTATATAGCTAAGGTAGAATAATACTTGCCTCGAGTAAGGATTTCTATCTTAAGGGGAATCTAATTTATTCTTTTGCATTTAACTATTGGGTGACGTCGACTCTTCATGAAGTAGGATCTTCATACTTTACTTCCACCTTGCCAGATGTAGCGAGGCGTTATGTCCATCTTGATGTCGGCGTAGATGCTATAGTCTTCTTTGGCTCGGCATGAATGATGGTAGCGACATATCTTCAATGTCATCGTAAGCAAATGACGAAGATGAATTGTAGGCGAGGACTACTTTTAAGGAAAGAGGAGTTTGATATAAAATAAAATGAGAGTGAGGTACGGACAAGATCTTAAGAAAGAGGAAAGAATAGCAAAAACTACATTTTGCAAATATAGTAACTTTTTGCAAAATAAAATTTTGAGATTGGCCTAATCTTATTTCTAACGACCATTCTATCTAGAGTTTATCCTATGGTCAGTATGGCTCTGATACCAACTGTAACGACCCCCGTTTTCACATAAATGCAAAAATGGAAATCTAATTCACATACAATACTAGTCCCACGATCAGTGGCTAGTACGCACATTTTCAACAATTGGAATCACATCCATACATCATTTTATTCAAGCGGAAGCTATTTGTACAATATATTCTTACAACTCAGAGTACATAAATATAGCAACAGAAGAAGCAAAGTCTCGTAGTGTGCCCATCCGATCCCTCAGGCAACTGACAAGGCATAATCCCCAGAAAGGTCGCTCTATTGGAAATCCCGCATCCTGCGATGAAAAGAGATCTTTCGAAGCTTCGCTATCTTTTTCCACCTAAAACAAAATATAAGCAAGGGTGAGTACTTTACGTACTCCGCAAGACTTTAGCAAAACCTATAATATATTCAGGCTATTTCAAAATAAAGGCTTCTACGGTTAATTTGCATAAAGCGAAACTGAAATTGTAAATCATGTTGTCATTTGTAAACGGAATTTAATAAAGCAAGTTTGACTGATATGAAATAAGTAACAATAGAGCATAAGTAATAACTCACAGTCCTCCATGACGTGAGCGTCGAGATGTCCAATTTCCTGCCAACTCGTGGCACAACCATAATCTTTGCCAAAACAAGGTACATCAGGTGAAAATCATCCTATTTTGAAAATAGTAAAACATTTAGCTATGTGATGACGTTACCAAGTGCCTTTGACTGTAGGCATGGCTAATTAATTAGATTTACACTCTACAGAGGCGTACAGCTTTACCCACAAGAAATGATCATCTCTTTGTGCAGTGCAATTGACACACTTCCTTTGGTGTGCCGCAGAAAGATCATAGCATAACCGTTATATTACCTAGACCTAGCTTTGCACCAGCCCGGTGACGTGAAACCCTTGTTATGGAAGAAGAAACATAAATAAGTATAACATGGCAGTCCATCCCTACAATAAGATCAAGAACATAGGCAGTCCATCCCTGCAACAAGGGTTTCTTCCCATAACAAGGCGTACACCGTTATACCGATATGCATTTACCCACAACGAAGTGTGGAAGCCCCTCATAAGCAAACCTAGAAAAGAGTGTTCATACTATCTCCCGCCTACCAATGTGCAAAGCCAGACCTAAGCAACTTAATAGATTAAGACTGTCCCATACCATCACTCGTGGTTGTACGATTTCCTTTGCTTGAAAACAACCCATATCTTGGTCCTTAATCCGACACGGGCAATAATCTCCCCCTACACTACGTACAAGTCCATCTCTTGCACAACCGACTATTGCCAATAATTGCCAGCATCTAAACCATAGTTTTATTTTGGGGTTTTTAGTCAAAATACCAACAATTGACATCATGTCATAACCAACCTTTTTCAATTCTCAAGAATAAATTTTGATCTGATCATATTCAACGTTGGTTCTAAAGCATGGCTAAGCATGGTTAATATTTGCATATACCCAAGTTGACATTATGTATTGTCTAACCCATTTATATTGTTATCAAGGTTCACATGTCCATACTTATCAAGGAAGTTTCATGAGACAATATGTATATCTACTAGTACCACAAAATAGCGCATTTACAGAAAATAAACGCATGCATGAAACATTTTGATAAACACAATGAAAATTAAATACTGGGATCAATATGATCAAAGGGGGTGCTTGCCTAGCTTAATCGTTGTTTACGACGAAGTCGCGGTCGAAGCCTATATTGTCGACGACGGAATTAATGATGTCGGGTTCTACACGTCGTTCAATGGAAATATAGCGAAACAACAATTTCAATAAAGGCAAAAAGAAGACAGACAGTAAATCAAATAAAACATGCTATAAGAAACAGACGCATATTCTTTTATAGATTATTTATTCTTGTTTTACTAATTCAAGAGGCTAAAATTATGTATTCTTGTATTTATAACTTCGAATTATAGATGCTAAAATTATTTTGATTAATAGGATTAAAACATTAGTCATCATGTTATATATATGAGTAGTACTGACTTTGCATAAGTATTCATTTTGAATATATATATATATACATACCAGACTTGTTAGGTTGGGCTATTGGTTACATATTCTAGTTTTCAACAAGGTTTTGGTTAAAACAAATATCTTAACCATTGATTTCTTATTTATTATTAAAGCTCGTTTATTCATATTACGGATACGGAGATCATAATACTTAGGGTTATTTGGATGACAAGATTTATATGCAGAACATAATGAAACAAGATTATTTCTTCATAATAAGGTAGTCTATACTTTGGGGAGCAATCCTATGCTAATTTCATAAATTTTAGGATTTAGACGAGATGTTTTATTCATTGCTAAAATAGCTTAAATGGCATTAAGGTTTTTGATGACCATAACACTTAAGGGTTTTGATCTAACAGGATTCAGATGCAAAGCAAGTTGTAAAAAGAATATTTTTGCAGATTATGGTAGTCCATATCTCAAAGATTATTTTTGGGCTGTTCTTCATAAAATTCGCATTTAAACAAGTTGTTTTATGTGTTGCCGAAAAGGCTTAAATGTTACTAAAGTCTAGAAATCATAATACTTAAGGTTATGTCACAAGCAAGATTTATATGCAAACCATGATGAAGTGAAATTATTTCTTTAGAATATGGTGCTATGTACTTTGGAGAGTATTTCTATACTGATTTTATAAATTTTAGAGTTTAGAAAAGATATTTTATTTGCTGTTGAAACAACATATGTGATCATAAAGTTGACAATATAATGAGTCGGATTTCGCTTTTTGTTTGCGGCTACACTATACATGATTTTTCATTCATTTTTCTGGTATTAACAAGGTATGATCTTAAAAGTGTTTTCGAACTGGTTTGGCATTATTTTGGTTTTGCCGAGGTGTTTTGTATGCATATGAAGTATGAAATCTATTATGAAAGATACGACTATTTGGATAATACAAGTATTGATACATTGACTACTAAACATTTACTATTTTTCTATGGCAAACCTTAAATATTTTTATACATCTGGGATCCTTGTGATGTCGAGAGTCCAACAAAACTGGTTTGGTGATTATTTGAATTCATTTGATCCATATTTTAACTACTCAATTTTCAATGCAAGGGAAGCTTTCTATGCTTTTGTTTTTAATTCAAACTGAGCTCAATTCTAAATGTTTTTTTGCGGAAATGAGACATTGATATCCTCAGAGACATGTGGGAACCATTTCATGATTTTTGAAGTTATAGTTTGCATAGTTACTATATGGTACATAAAAGGAACTTTACACAAGCTTTGGACTTAATACTTTAATCTGCAGCAACCATATAAATTTTGTTGCAGAATCTGAATCTTTATGATCTAACACAAATTTAGAAACTTATTTCACCTTATTTGGACCTTCTTAGCAAAAGATATAGGGACATGAATAAAATGAGTCAAAAAGGAAGATTGAAATGAAATTCCTGGGATTTGAAGATAGGACCTTAGGCTTCCAGACACAGCACACAACCACTGAGCTACAAAGCTATTTGTGACAAAAGGGCCAGTGAATTAATTTGAGGTATCCTACACGAGTGATCCCATATGTTATGGCTTAGGTCAAGGTTAGTTGAACTTATTTCTTCTTAATGTCTTGATCAGAGGTTAATCAAACTAATTGAGCTTCTGATTAAAGATGCTAATGAACTTTTTAGAGATACTAATGTACTTTCCTATGCCTGGTTAGAATCAGATAACCAATCTCAAATGTGATCCTATCTGACATTTGGGATCATGGATGCTTATCATGGCAGCAAGAAAACATGAGGTGCTCAATAAAATTTCTATTTTGCTTTAGGTCCTGACATTTGATTCAGATGTTAATCTTGTAATTTGAGTTGGAGATCAAGTGATAATAATCAAATATCTTTTCTACCTTTTAACTACCTGACTTAACTTAGCACATACTTAGTTGGCCTCATACTTAGTTGGCCTCACATGACATGGAATTAAGAGGCACTAGTGAGTCATTAGTGAAGGAAATGAATGCAGGAAAAGAAGAACACAAAGAGGAAGCTCACAGAACAAGAGATGGCGCCATGGAGGAAGCTTGGGCATGCATAGCCGGTGGCAACCATTCAGTAGGGGGAACCAAGAAAGCAACTTCAGGTTTCTATTTGGTAATTTGTGGCTGCAAATGGGAGTTGGCTGGGTGAGGCATGCTCACTGGCTTTTATAGCCAAGCAAGGTTGAGGAAGCTTCAAGGAAGGTGGGAGGAGGGAATTCATCTCCCCTTGTGCTGACAGCAGATTGAGGTAGCTTTGGGTTTCTTTGAATCAGTTAGAAATCTTGATGGTTATTTAATGAGGAATTTATGGTGTGTACAAAAGATAGGGTTGAAGGTCCTGACAAATTTTCAGAATTATCACATGCTTGTATAATTTATAAAAATTCTAACAGTGCACTGCACTCCATTTTTAGTTTTCCGTATTTAATTTATCTGGGAGTTCATATCTTATGTAATATCTGTGAAATTTTTTTAAAAGTTCCTTATATCTGTATTAGTCTCCTGTAAAATTTTAACCTTCATGTTATATATATTTTAGTTACTAAAATTCTGGCATTGGAATTACCAGATTTTCATCTTTTCAGTTTAGATTTTTTAAAGTTACAAAAATAATTATTATTTCCTGATATTTTTACTGTTCATAGACTGATAGAGAATGAAGATAATATAAAAAATTGAGGTCAAATTAATCCAGAATTAGTTTTATTTAAATCTGACAAATTCACTATTGCTAGTCAAGGATTCATTAATTGCACTCTTAATTGCTTTGATGTGACATGTAACTTCCTAAAATATCTTCATATGACCCTTAACTACCAAAATTAATTTATGAATAATTTTATTTGTTTAAATAAATTTTTGTTTATTTTTTGTTATAAACTTTTTACTCTTTTCTTTATATATTATTATGATTATATGAAAAGATTTTTCCTTTGGAACAAAAATCAAGGAAATTCAAAAAAAATAGAAGAAAATCATAAAAATCCATAAAATCATCAATAAATAGATTTTAATGTCGAACTTTAATCTCTTGTTGTACTTTAAGTTTTGTATTGTAGAGAAAATGAAATTAGTACAATTAAAGATTCTCTTAAGAACCAAAATTCAATAAAATTTAGATTAGTTGGAATTTCAATGTAAATTTTTATTTCCAACTTATTTTCATATTTTGTTTGATTTGAAGTTTTATTTTACAACTCATCCTTTTATTATGGTTGGATTTCAAGATATTGAAATAGAAGATAATGTTTTAATTCATTCTTGATATTCTAATTAAAAATTCTATTCAATTCCATTTTCTAATTTTTATATTTCTATTTTTATTATTTAGAATTTTTGGGATGTTACATTTTACATGTGTTACACGATTTTTAAAAATATTTCCAAACTAGATTTATAACAGCAGTAATATTTTGGTAAAAGTACTTTTACATGCGTTACACGTTTATTGAAGGTTAGAAATCGACAATAAATTTATACTTTCGGGTACCTTCAGGTTATCAGAGTCAAGCCCAAAATCGGAGGCACACGATGTAGACAAGTTCGGACCCCTTGGCGGAGTAACACCTTACTTCCTGTGTGGATGATATGTATATGGTGGATGGAATACAGAGCAACGTGTCTAGCCCTAGTTACAAGGAAGATCGAACTTAAGCTAAGGTTAAGTTAGGATTGGAGCTTGACGAAGCGCAGGTCGTCGACTCCTAGTTGCTCTGCGTAAAAGCTCTAAAAGTCTTCTCTTTGTCTGGTCTAGAAGGCTCTCTCCTCCTTTTCTCCCCTTTCCTTGACGGCCCCTACCCCCAGCCTTATATAGTTAGGGTAGCCCGGCCTCAAGTCGAGTTGTAGTCGGTTTGGAGTACCAGATCATAGCCGATGTGGAGTCCATCGTCGCATGATCTTCACAACATATCCAAACCTTCCTGAATATCAGGCGTACTCGAGTTGGTTTCCTCGTAACGGGAACATGGTCGAGTCCTTCCAAATATGGAATTATCCTTTCCGCGCATATCTTAACCCACATAATACGGCCCGAGATATCCAGAGTCTCTTTACGTTGTTAGGAAATATCCTTCGCCTATCCTGAACGTGCTCATACTCCATATTTAGATATTCGACAGTAGCCCCCGAACTCTGTTCAGTGGAGGGTCCGCTTCAGCGCATGGTCGATTACTACTAAAGCCTTGCTTGGTCGAGTAATGCCTCGTCTGCTGTAACATCCCAAAAATTTGGCTTAAATATTATTTTATTGCTTAAAAGTGCAATTATGATTTTTTGGAATTTATTTGGATTTTTCTGGATTTATTTGAATTAATTCTTATTTCAAGTTTATTGCCTTTTATTCAAATCTATTTAAATCTGTGCAAAGTCCAAATAAAGTTTTGCCAAAAATATTTTATTTGAGTCCAGAATGTCTCAAAGTATTTTTGAGATTTTTCTTGGATTTTTCCTAATAGTTTTATCCTTTAAAATAAATAAAATGAATTTCTGGAATTATTTTAAATAAGAAATCTTTAAAAAAGTCTGGTGAACAGTGTTGGGCCGAGCCCAAAGATCAGGCGCTTGAGGCTCTGCTTCGCGCGCCCCACCGCCCGTGAACCTCTGCGGGGGAAAACCCTAGATCAGTAGCCGTTCGTGCGTGATCCAACGATCCAGGGAAGGCCGCGTGTGCGCCCTTGTCTTGGCCGTCGGGTCAGGGACACGCGTCGCATCGTCGTTCTTCGTCTCCGATGCAAACTCGGAGTCCGCCGCCGTAACGACTCCGGACTTCCCCGCCGTGTAGGGCTCGAACGTCGAGGCTATAAATAGGGGGGTTGCACCCCGAGGTTCGCAGTCGAGCGCCGCGTCTTTTGGTCGGAGCGTTTCTGCGGAAGCAGCCCTAGAACGCATCTACGAGCTCGTCGGAGTTAGCCGAAGTCCTCGCCGCGTTTTTCCGCTTGAAGCTCGCCGTCCGGGAAGTCTTCGCCGTCGCCAAGGTCGCCAGCGTGTTAGCCGTGACGAGGCGCGTCCGTGAGAAGCAGAAGCATCGCCGGAGACCCTTCCTTCTGTCGTCGCGGTGGTCTTCGTCTCCAAGTCCGGCGAAGAAGCGCTGCCGTGCCGCCATCGCTAGGCTCAAAAGGTAACGACCATCGGATCTTCAGCGAAGGGCCAGGATCGTGCCACGTAGGGTTGTGATCGGTAGCCGTTAGATGCGATCTGTGCGGTGGGATTCCGCCGCGCGTGTGGACCAATCGGGAGCTGACATGTGTCGGGCGTGGGTGCCGAGGCGCCGTGGACCGAGTTCACCATGGTCTCGCGCTGCGCCGTGGACTCAGTTCATACGTCGAGACACGTGTCGACTTGTGGTTGGCCCGAGGTCTCGGTGACGTCATGCTTGCGTCATAAAGGGATTTTCAATTAGAAAAATAATCCGATTGGAAATTCTGTGATGATGACGTCATCATGAGGTCACGCTGACGTCATAAATCATTTTTTTAGAATAAAAATAAATCTGTTAATTCTGATTTTCTGATTTTTGCAATTTCAGTATTTATTTCAAACTTCAAAAGGCTATATCTTTTGCATCGTAACTCGGATTTGAGTGATTCCAGTTTCTAAAAATTTGTAAAATTAAGATCTATTTAATGGTGAATTTTAATTGATTTTTGGAGTTCATTTTCTCTCTGTTTTGGTATTTATTTGCTTTTCTCCTTCGGTACGCGTAGACGTTGAATTGTGCGACGCTTCGGAGGAAGATCCAGCAACTCAAGAGCAAGTTCCAGAACCAGATCAGGACCTATTCCAAGGCAAGTTGTGCTTTGATCATGTTGAACCCATGTTTATAAAATTGCTATATTTGTTTTACCCTATTGCATATGTTTCAAATATACAATTGTTTCAAATTAGCTTGGGCTTAGCTAATATACCAGATTGATCTATACCCTACCTTGTCATTGTATGCCATGATCCATTGTCACCCTAGATTGGTTAAATATAGTTGGTTAATAATTATAATTAACATTGGAGGATTAGATCGTATTAGTTGCTTAGCCTTGCCACGTCATCACATGTGTCAGAATCATTGATAATTAATCTTGATTAATGGAATATGGAACAATGTTATGAACTTGTGTGTCATGTGGGATCACACGATGAGATTGAGTTGTTGTGGCGAGTCATGTCACGCAACGATGTTGAATTGTTGATGGCACGTGGTGCTTGGTAATCAACGGGGTGATAATAACTTAGATTGGGGCAAGTGGCAAGGGGCGAGGAGGCCAAGGTGGGCCCGATGGGCAGAGGGTATGTGGATGTCTTGCCTTGATCACACTAAGGACTTAACCTTGCAAGCCTTCGACCTGAGTCAATCATGCAACCACATGTCTGGTATGGGCCAGCCTAGCTAAGTAATTTGCAATGTCTTAATTTTGGTACTATCGTGGTCGGTGTGAGTTCCCGAGTTATGGTGTAATTCACATGGCGCAAGAGGGGAGCCCTGGATGTGGTAACCAGTCCCACCAATGTTGAAACCTTCGCGGGTAGTATCGGGTTAAGCCAGAGCATTGTAAAGGCTTTGTTATAATCACTCGCCTTGGTGGTGTTTGGTTGTATCACGTGGGTAAAGTGCATAACCTCTGCAGAGTATGAAACTATTCGGATAGCCGTGCTCGCGGTATTGAGCAATGCTCGGGAATTACAGTTAAGGGTTAGCTTAATTAATTGGACAACATGGTTGGGATGGCGGAATGCCATATGGAAGATTAAATTTGACTTAGGATTGGAAACTTGGTTTACTTGGGAAATACCGAAGTTATTTACTATTGCTATTTGTTTTACATTCTTTACAATTTATTTACTGTATTTGTTCCTAAATGCTGCTTATTGCAAAATAGCCATGATAGCCTATCCATTGGAATAAGCCTTACATATAGATATATAGAATTGCATTCTGTGCACAACTTGTTGAGTGCTTTAAGTACTCACCCTTGCCAAACAACAATAATCAACAGTTGAGGAATCTACACTGTGTTGGAAGATGAAGTCCGTGAAGACACGAGTCATTAGGGTCCGAGCCTTGTCGGTTGCTCGTGGTGAATTGATGAGCTATCTACGCTTTCTATTTTCCGCCGCTTAATCATTAGTTATATTTTCGCCTTGCCCTGCGTGGCTTAATAATGTAAGTTGGTCATAAGATCATACATTTAGCTATATCAATAAATGAACTATTATTCTATTATCGTTGTGTATGATGTGATATGTACCAATGTCAAGCTGTGTGCACTAGCGTTGATCCTGGGACTAGTGCAGTAAACACAGTGGGTTCGAATCAGTGGATTCGGGTCCTTACATCTGCTTGTGGTCGAATGATTCGAGTAGATTGGGAGTCACTGAGTATCGAGTAGGGATGTTCTGGGTCGAGAGCTCTGCCATCAGCCCGTATCGAGTCCTTAGGGTAACCGCAAGTTACTCGATGTCGACTTATTGACTCAACTCTAAGCAGAGTTAGAAAAAATTCAAAAAATCTAAACATTGGGCAGTTGAGCATTTATTGCTCTCTTCTGCAACGCCAAGATTGGTTCAGCGTCATCATTCCGCCTTTCTCGCTAATCGAGATGCCATGCCATGTGGCATGAAACGTTCGCCTAGAGAGAGGATTTTGGCCTATAAATTCACAGACCTGGAACTGTAGCCATTCCCCTCCTTTTCACCTCCATCCTTACTCTCCTCATGGCATCCAACCCTTCCACCAGTGTTGGGGTTGCTGCGCCGCCGGAGAAGAAACCTGAGATGACTGAGGCGGCCTTCGAGGACGTGGCCCACGAGAAGGTGTGGTAGAAGTCGATCATGACGGAGAAGCGTTTGGCCGATTTGGAGAAAGATGGCTTCGTTCCTCCTTGGGAGTTCTTCTATTGGAGGCCGTCACAAGGTGAACTCTATCCCACCCTTGAGAATGAGGATGAGACCATTGTGTTCGAGGCTTTTTTCCGCTGCGGACTCATTTTTCCCCCTTCTCTGTTTTTGCTCTCGGTTCTTGAGCTTTACCAGATCCAGCTTTTTCACTTGAGCCCCAATTCGATCACGATGCTCAGCATGTTCGTCCACCTTTGTGAGGCTTTTTTGGGCATCCAGCCCAGCCTCGACTTATTCCGCCACTTTTACAATTTAAAGCGGGCGACGAAGAACGTAGCTGTTGGGGTGCAGGTTTTCACCTCCGCAACGGCGTGTCAAATTCTTATATTTCTGTCCCCATTACTTCCTCCTGGCAGTCAGACTGGAAAAATGGTGGTTTTACATCACCTCTCCAAACACCATGAACGTCCCCATAGATCATCGACCACTCTTCATTCATCCGATTGACCTCTGGACAAAAGTCCCTCCTTCGACCGCCCGCATCGCTTATTATGTCTAGAAGATCGAGGAGCTAAGGAAAACTGGGCTGACTGGGTGGCACATCGCTAGGGACATCCTCACGCGTCGGTTGAGTTTGCTGAAGTGCCGGGACCACTTGGCCTGGGACTACTTTGGAGTCGATGATGCCACCAGAGACAATCCTGGAAATAAGTACTTATAATATCTTGATTTCTTCGCTTTAGTTGATGAATGGTGAACTGACTTGCTTTTGCCAGATCTATCAGATTTGGACATCTCCTCTAGGTTGAGCAAGATGTTCCAGGGCTCGGAACCTGGAACTTGCCGCATCAAGGTGTATTCACTTGCCAACCCTCGGGCAGAGGTGAGTGCTTTGTCACAGCATTCAATGCATCGTTCATGCATCTGTTACCTACTTTGACCCAGCATCTCCTCAAGAGGCCAAGTTTGATGATGATAGTGGGCCGATCGAGGGAGTCATCGGCCTGGATGACGATGAGCCGATTCGAGATGATGATCAAACATCGGGCTCTATCTCCACCAGTGCTGGCTCTCCTCTGAATGATCTGGCACCCACAACCACTCTAAATGAGGGTGAAGCGGTCATGGAACAAGCAACTAAAGGACCATGTGGAGGTCTACCCAGATTTGTGATGAGTATTTGACTTATATTTGAGTTTGGGTTGCTCTTGTTTGAGTTGGATTTGAAATGGATTTTCAAATGGAAGCAATTTGATGTCTTCTCTATTTTCCCAGTGCTACCGGCCATGGTAGCGCGGTGATACCGGGCGAGTGGTACCATTGGACCCGAGTGCGGTGTGGAAAAACCAGAGAGGGTATTTTTCGGGATTTTTGGCCGGGCGGTGCTACCGGCCATGCTAGCCCGGTGCTACTGGGCGAGCGGTACCACCGGCCTGAGGAGCAGTGTGAAAATTCCAGAGAGGGGTGTTTTCTGGTTTTGCACTGTGCGGTGCTACCAGCCTGAGAGCGGTAGCACCGGTCCACCATGGGCGGTACTAACGGCCTGAGGGCAGTAGCACCGGCCAGAACGAGTAAAAATAAATTTTAATGAGTGGACCTTGATGAATTTATTGCACATCTTTGTGGGCATTGTAATGTGAGGAGTTTCCTTGTTTTTGATGGTTGCATGTCGACGATGCTAGATCATGGTGAGGCGAAGGATGACCGGGACTAGGCGAGGAGCGTCAGAGGTCCAGACGGTCGGTGATCGCCGGAAGATGATCGGAGACGGAGTTGTGGCAAGCCATGAAGACAAGGAACAGTTGAGATGCTAGCTAGGCGCTGCATGGATCAATGAGGGCCATTGGATGTTGGTCTAGTTGATAGGTTAGCGGGTCTAGTTAGTGTGCTTTGAGATCCGTGCAAGAAAACCCGTTATGTGTGTGGGTTTTGGGTTAGCCCTTGCATGGCTGGTTGAGTGGGTTAATCCTAGCCCTTGATGGATGCTCTAGGGTTTAGAGGCTCATCCAAGGGTGGTAGGTGGCCCAAGAGTGGGTAGCATTCCCCCCTTGAAGGTTTTGAGGTTTTTGATGCTCCTTTGAGTTTTGCCCACATGAATGTGAGGCTTTGTAACCTCTCCTTCCAGAAATAAAATGTTCTTCAGTTATGTTCATGTTTCATTTCCTTTACGCATTTACATTACACATTTAAATTACGCAATTTAAATTCCGCATTTACTTTCTTGCAATTTACATTTACGCAATTTGGATTTGCCTCTCCTCCTTCTAAATGCTTACGAATCTTTTGCTGAGGTTTATGATTGATTTTTTTTTGAAATCATGTTTCAATCATCTAGGCTATCCTTGCGTTCTTGTTGCAAGAAGTTGATATTTTGCGTTCTTGAATGCTTGATCTTGTAGATTGCGTATCCTTGAGTTCCTTTGTGTTCCCTTGCTTGCTGGGACGTGCGGGAAGTAATTCAAGATCACTTTGATCATCAAAACCCCACGAGCAAGCCTTGATCGAAGTTCTTTCGATTTTTGTCGAAACTTAGTGCGTTCTTCCTTCCCGGGCAAAAAGGTCAAAACTTTGATGTCAATCCCTTGGATTGAAGGTTGGAATAAGTTCCTGACATCCCGAGGACCTTATCTACCAAGTTTCATTGAGTTTGGATCAATGGATCAAAAGTATCATCAATTTTCCTTTTGAAACCGTGCTGAAAACGCTGTTCATATGCCTGATTTTACTGTAGCTACAGTCATCCGGTAGTACCAGTCCCAGAGTGCGGTAGCACCGGCCTTAGGCTGATTTTTGTGAAAATTGACTCTTTCGCTTCCTTTGATATCTAAGGGATTTGGCTTGGTTTCATTGGGTGAAAATCTGCATTTGTGATCTTCCTTAGAGAACATATTTTAATTTGGGATGATTCACCTCCCCCCCATCTGATCACCATCTCGGTCTTTCAATTGGTATCAGAGCCGGTTTTGCTCTTTCATAGATCTTGCCCGGTCTCAAGAGCCATGGCGATGGACAAGTATTCCACTAAGCCTCCTATTTTTTCTGGAGTTGATTTTCCGTTTTGAAAATCGCGGATGGAGTCATACATCACTGCCCAGGGCTTCTTGATATGGTAGAAGGTGAAACTCCCGTATGAGGTTCCTGCTGATGAAAACGTCATGGCCGGCAATATGGCTGACGTTGAGGCGAACGCTAAGGCAAGGAACATTCTCATATAGGGTCTAAGCCGTAGTGAGTATGATAGGATTTCTCACCTCCGTTCCGCTCACGAGATTTGGGAGACTCTCAATGCTTACCATGAGGGCACTACTCAAATCAAGACCGTGAGGCAGGATCAGTACAAGCGTGAGTACAACAAGTTTGAACAACACACTCGTGAGAGTTTTGATGAGTGTTTCGGTCATTTTACCAAGATTTTGAGTGATCTTTGAGCAGTTCGTTGCATATACCCTGACTCGGATAATGCTCGATATTTCTTGACCGCACTCGATTTGCGTGTTTGGGAGATGAAGGTGACCACCATCAAGGACACCACTGACTTGTCGACCCTGACTCTTGACGGGCTTTATTCCCGCCTCAAGACTGATGAGATCGATGTCGTCTCACGGAAGACGGAATCTCAGTTGATGGCCTTGGTCACCGATCACATTGGATCTTTCTCTTCCGATTCTTCTGTTGGTTTCCCTCTTTCCACCCTTTGTGAGCTAAGCGATGACCAACTGGAAAATTTTCCAGAAAATGAGCTTGCTCTTCTTGCTCGCAAGTTGTCTCATGCATACAAGAGGGTGAGAGAGAGAAAGAGAGGTGGATGATCACAGGCTTTGAGTGTGGTGGTCCCAACCACATTCGGGCTAATTGCCCCAAACTGGAGAAGGCAAAGAACGACGCTGGCGGTTCGGCAAAGAACGACTACATCGACAAGAACCGCAACTAGAAGCCTCCAGTTCGCGAGCCGACGCGTGAGAAGAAGTACCGCAACTTCTCCAAGAACAAGAAGCTCTTCCACCGCGTCCTCGCCACGCTTGACGACATCAACCTCTCCAACACAGAGACATGGAGCGACGAGGACGAGGATGAACCGCAAGAGAAGAAAGGCGGCGATGACTTCTTCGGCATGTGCTTCATGGCTGACTCCAACAGCATCAGCGACTCCGAGCTCTACATCGACTCAGACGAGGTACCCTCCTATGACTAGCTCAATGAAGCTTTCTGCAAACTAGAAAAATTTCATGCTAGAGCTAGAGCTAGGTGTATGGAGTTAGAGAAGGAAGTAGGTACCTTGACTCGAGAGTTAGCTTCTCTTAGATCTTCTCCCTCTCGAGTCACTGATGACTGTTCTTTGTGTGATGCTCTTCTTATGGAGTTGGAGAACCTAAGGACTATGCATGATAGTGTGTTGTCTGAATTAGATAGTCTTAGGTTGAAGAATGCTAGAGATGATTCTATTGATGCTACTCCACTAGATGCTAGTTTTCTTCATGCTCACTCTACTCCATCATGCTCTAATTGCCCTAAATTGCTTGCTGAAATTGATGCCATGAGCAATCACCTTAGGAAGCTTTCTTCTAGAAATGATGAACTTGAAATACATGCTACTAAGGACCCAATCAGCTTATGTGAGGGCTGTAGGCAACTAAAACTTGACAATGAATCTCTAAATGTCAAGTGTGCTAATCTTGCTTAGGACTTACTAGCTAAGTCACAAGAAAGTTGCTTACGATTTAATGTGATTGAGGGGGACTTGGATAAAATCTAAGTCCAACTTAGGAAGAAGTTAGAAGACCAAGCCCATAGGATTAGAAATGCGTTTTGCATTTCTTGTGAGGCCGTCAAGATTGAGGCAGCCGTGCTGAGGGAGAAAAATGCACATGCTGAGAGAGCTCATCTTTCTAGTTCTTCTTCCTCTTCTTCCCCCTATTCTTCTTGTGTCTCTTTCTTCCGAGATTGATAGTATCTCATGAGCACTCTCGAGAAGTTTGTTGGAGGCAAGAAGAAGCTCAATCTTATTCTAAACCAATCCAAGATCAGTAGATTTAATCAGGGTCTAGGATTTGATCCCTTGGAGCACGCTCGGGCGCATCCTCCCACCATTGTGCGCAGCTCCAAGAGTGGTGAGATTGTGGTAGCTCCAGAGTGAGTACCACCGTATTTAGGTCTGCTGGGGTTGTCCATAGGACTTCTGACCAGAAGGGTGTTACTCCTGTTGCTTCTGCCTCTAGCAAGGTGAAGTACACATGCACCTTCTGTAAGAAGGATGGTCACCTAGTAGATTTTTGCTTCAGGCACGCCAATAACACTCAGTGTGAGCGTGTTGCTGCTCTTAGGGGTATTCATTGTCATCCCCAGACTCTAAGTGCTCCTAAGGCACACACTGCTTCTAGACAGGTTAGAGAGTCGCCTGTTTTTGGGCAGCGTTCAGGACTCAGTTTTTATGCTGTTTTTCGAGTTTTAGTCCTGGAGCTGTTCGTAGTCAGGCTTTCTGCCGTCATCTTGATATTCCTTGAGGTAGATATCAGCGGCGTGAGGCATTTTCTGGTAGAAGATTTAGGCAGCATCACTGGAATGGTCCAGCTTCTGCATCACGGCGGGCCAACCCAGTTCCAGCTCCTAGATCATCTACTAGAGTTGCTACAGATCTTGTCAGTGTTAAACATCAGAGAGACACTCAATTTCAGTCTTCTTCTGTGGCTGGTACTCTGAGGCGTCGAGTGGTTTAGTATTGGGTCCCCAAGTCTTCACTCTATCCCAGTACTGAGTCATCTTTCTCTCTTGTGTCTTGATCAGGTTTGTCGGATGGGGAAGGGAGATGTTTGGATTGTCGACTCTGGTTGTTCTCGTCATATGATCAGAGATTCTCGATGGTTCTCTTCCCTAATCCGAGCCCCCGGTGATGAGTTGATCACTTTCGGGGATGCTTCTTCAGGTAGAGTCATTGCTAAAGGTACCATCTGCATTAATGACAATTTCATTCTTAAAGATGTTGCCTTAGTGAGTAAGTTGCAATACAATTTGCTTTCTGTTTCTCAGCTTATTGATGACTCTTTCAAGGTGAGTTTCAAGAGTAGCGTCTGTGGAATCCTCGATTCTTCAGGAAGGTTAGTTTGCGGGATTTCTAGATATGGGAGAGTCTTTCGTACTGATTTTTCTGCTTCTTCTGGAGACTCTCTTTGTTGTTTGATTGCTTCAGAGTCCCGTGATCTCTCCTTTTGGCATAGGAGACTTGGTTACATTGGTTTTGATCATTTGACCCAAGTCAGCAGCCATGATCTCATCCGTGGTTTACCCAAACTCAAATTGGTCAAAGACTTAGTTTACTCTCCTTACCGACATGGCAAGATGGTTGCTACTTCTCATCCCCCAGTCACTGTTGTGATGACTGATGCATCAGGACAGCTTTTACATATGGACACTGTTGGTCCAGCTAGAGTGCAGTCAGTGGGTGGGAAGTGGTATGTTCTTGTCATTGTTGATGATTTTTCGAGGACTCTTGGGTGTTTTTCATGTCCTCGAAGGATGAGACTTTTACCCATTTTAGGGGTTTGGTTCATAGGTTGTTTTTTGAGCTCCCTGGTGCCCTACGAGCTATACGCAATGACAATAGCACGGAGTTCAAGAACTCGTATTTGGAGAGTTTCTGTGTGGAGTCTGGTTTAGAGCATCAGTTCTCCTCTCCCTACGTCCCTCAGCAAAATGGCGTAGTGGAAAGGAAGAACAGGAACCTGGTAGAGATGGCCAGGACGATGCTAAACGAGTACAGTACTTCTAGGAAGTTTTGGGCTGAGGCTATAGCTACTGCTTGCCATGTTTCTAATCGTGTATTCTTGAGAGCACATTTGTACCGCACTTCTTACGAGTTGAGGTATGGGCGAAAGCCTAGTGTTTCTCATTTTCGTGTGTTTGGTTGCAAGTGTTTTATTTTGAAGTCTGCTAACCTGGATAAGTTTGAGTCTCGTTCTTCTGATGGTATCTTTCTGGGTTATTCGACTTCTTCTCGTAGCTATTGATATGCACTAAGGTTGTCCCGATCTTCTGATGAGAATGATACGATGATTTGGTGTGGTACAGAGTAGATGGATCGGCTAATAACCACAAGATCAGCAACCAAACAATCGCAACGTCACCACACGAGGCGATCAACAGAATCAAAGACCCGATCGATCCTTGTACCTGTTACAACCAAGAATATGCAAGAACAAGGTGATAGCAATTTCAATCCAATAATCTCAAAGAAAATAAGGGTGAGGTTCTGTTTCTCAACTCGGGTGGTCTAGTCGACACACACAAGATTGAGGAGGGACACACACGGGGTCTACCAAAACACAACAAAACCTAAACCCCAAAGTATGACGTCAGGGGCATTATATAGGGTGGAGACCAGACTTGGGGCGTCCAAAATAGGGTCGGCCACCACACAACCCTTACCATACATAGGCCATGGACCCAAGAATATGGTGACGCAGCACCTGACAGATTTGGCCCATGATATTGTTCTGCGTGTTCCTGTCTATCTGGAGCGAATTGTAAGGTGAGGTTGGATCTATTGGAAAGCTTATCTCTTAAGCTTTCAAACGGGTGGTCACACGCCAAAAACGGAGTCCGGGAGCCCGAGTTACGCCCATTTGAAGTTGGTGTGTTGCTGGATGGCCGAACCGGTTTTTTTGGCATCTTGGGTTTCCATACGAGTCTTCCTTGGCGCTTGGGCTGTCCTTGGCATGTGTGCTTGAGGCGCTGGTTCTTTGTTGTGGGCTTGAAAGGCTGAGCTTCTGGATTAAGGCCCTTTTGCGATGAAGATGTCGCAGCGTCGAGTGTAGACGATGAAGACGGCGCAGTCAAAGAGGAAGTAGTGGCAGCGGTCATATCCTTCGGGTTGATGTCCTCATCAGCTATAGGGTCTTGAGTTACGATGCGCATAGGATCATAAAGACCTGTGAAGTAACCTTTGATGAGGCTAGCCCAGGAGTTAGACCTGACATTTCAGGCTCTTCTTCTTCCTCTGAGACCATTTTTGTAGAGAATGAGGATGATGGAGATTATGGTGTTCCACCTGATCTAGTCCCCTCTACACCTAAGGTGCCTCCTGTGTCCATTTTGTCAAGGCCCCGAATTCGAGTTCGACTCATGCGGCTAGCAAATTAACTCTAACCAATCTTTAGCCACATTTGAAATCGATTAATAACTCCCGAGCATATCCTAAGCCGCCGCTTAGCAATATCCAAGCTTAACCAAAGTTTTTTGAGCTAGAAACTTCACCCTGAAAAATGTGGTTTCCATCAAAGTTTGGAGCCTCGTAATAGGAGATCCATAATGAATTAGGATGTGTATGTTAGTTGGTTACAAACTAGGAACTTTCCTCTTCAGTATGGTTGAGTTTTGGGCCCAATCCAAAAGCAAACACAAATTTTAAATATGGCTCAAAGATTGAATCCTGCGCTGAAATTTTGGGACTTAGCAAATGCGCCAACACAACACCATATAGCAGCACATAAAGAACTCCTCAGCCCCAACCACTTCCCCATTCCTCATTTCCTCCCCATTTTTTTGCTTCTAACCCAAAGCAAGCAGGAGGCAAGCAAGAGGCCAACTCCTCCCTCCTCCTCCACGGCAGCTGCGCCTCCCTCCCTCCTGCAGCTCCTCTTCCTCCCAAGGTGGCGCCTCCTCCCTCCTCTTCCTCCCCATGGCTGCAAGCCCTAACTCCTCCCTCCTCTCCCCAAGCTCCCTCTACTCCTCCATTCCTAGGGTTCCAACATTTGGGTTTGAGGTAAGTGTGGGTAAGACTCCCATGAGCTTGATGATCCATTTGGGAGCTTAGGAAAGTAGGGATTTGGGTTTTGGTTGGGGAAAAAATCAGTTTAGGGTTTGTGCATTGTTCTGAATTTTCGAGCAGAAAACTGTAGCTGCTGTGTTTCGTATTTTAGAGAAAGTTCCGAGCATCTCCTGCTAGTTTGGATGAAGAAGAAAACGTAGATAAATGAGTTACCTTTCATTTCCAACTGGAATCACTTGATTCCATTCATCCAACAGAAAGTTATGATGATTTTGGTACATGCTGCACTGAAATGCTGAAACTGTGAAAGTTGGAACTTGAGCTGTGGATTAAAATTAGTTAGAGGCCGAATTGGACTTAAGTTTTGCCTGAGAAGTTGTAGGAAGTTTCGTGTAGATTGCCAAAACTGTCATCAATTGCTCAATTCCATTAAGTATAGCATTTGTTATGAGGAACTTAGTGCATGCTGTTCAGAAGTTCTGAAATTTTTAGACTTTGCAATTGCTCTCGGTTTGCGGGAAAACTGGGAATTTCTCGAGTAGTGAATGAGAAATCGGCTAAAACCAAGTTGTAGATATGTCTCTTAAGTTTTATTAGGGCTTGGAATCACTCAATTTGGTTAAGTGGTTAGGGAGTTGTGAGCAAATTAGTGCAGCTCTGTCCGGGAATGTTGCAAATATTGAGAGTGTTGTTTTTGTGAGTTTTTGGGCAAGTTAATGAATTGGGAAATCAGTGGGGGTAGATGTATGTTTAGGTTTTGTTCTTATGTTCGTTTATAAATTGGAATCACTCAATTTCATGAAACCATGTGGAAGTTGTGCCTAAAATGGTGAAGTCTCATTGGAAGGGCTGAAATCTGTCCAAAATGTATTAGTGAAAGTTAGAGCTAGATTGGAATGGTGTAAAGTATATCAAAGTATTGTTTAGCTATTAATGCGTATTGTTAGCATTTTTCTTTCCGCTTTGTTGTAGAATGCTTGCATTTTGGAATTATGATGAATCTTTAATTTTATGTTTTCATTCCATATGCATGGCATGCATCTCACTCATTTGCATTCATTATAAACGTAGAGAACTAAACCGCGGCGGTTGACGTGGCCGTGGTCGGGAAGGCGTTGAGGGCAGTTTGTGGTTGAAACTCCACAGAAGCACAAGGCAAGCACCTAAGCATATTTCCTCCTTATGTAATTGTATTTTTGAGAATAAATTACTTATGGGATGATTTAAGTTATGCATTAGGAGTTGAATTGCGGGATTGGTATTAGAACCTAATTGTTGCACATACACTCATTGATACTTGTTGAACACCTCCTTTGGAGCTAGTCTATGGGTAATTATATTGTGTCCATGCTTAGCTTGCTTAGATGTCGGGTATGGGCCAAGTGGTGGATGGTTCCATCGCTTGAGAGTTGTTTACTTCACTATTGGGCTATAACGGTTGTGGTTAGAAAATGAAATGTGAAAATGAGACCGGCGAGAAGGTTGGAATATTTGGGTGTGGAGACTCAAATGTGTAGTCTCGCCTGTGGTCGGTTGAGGACCGATCCGCTGTTTGCCCTTTGATCGAGCACACTTTGTTGATCGCATGCCTGATCATGGTAAGGTAAGCCACCCTTTCATGGCATACTACTCGATGGGTCATGCCCTCATGCGGTTGGACGTGGTTGAGGGCGAGGCTTAGGCTCCTCGAGGGCCAAGTGAGGCTTGAGCCGCCGAGGGTTGCTAGGTGCTCGGACCGCATGAAGATGGTTCGACGAGTAGGTATGGATGGGAGGAGGGTTGACATGAGTTCCTTTGTGGGATTCCTGTCGTGTGATTGATGATCCCCTGCAGGGTGAGTAAACGATTCGAATTGCCGCGCTCTCGGATATGAGCACGCTTGTATCATCGCACATTCAGCGTAGTAATAACTTAAACTTGGAACTTGTGGGTACAATGATGGTTATGCTTGGTTCATAAGTATACTTGCTTTACTTTAAGTGTTTAAACTTCAAAATTCAATCTAGTAGTAGGTGCTGTTCATAATCGCTATAAAATTTGTAAGTTGAGTAGTTGAATGTGAATATGAATCAAAGTTAAGTTTTAGGCACTTGTTACCTTAAGCTTTTTCCTTGCTACATCCAAATGCATATGTCTTCAAGTCGGTCATATATGGACCACGGGTAAGTCTTGCAGTACCTTCAGACTCATGCTTCGCTTGTGGTTTTCAGTGAGGGCGATGCAGGTTGCGTAGTTCTGTCCTTATTGCCTCTCGGTGGTGGCGGGGCCCGAATAGAGGCTATGCTCAGCGATTCAAACGCCGGAAGTGTTCAAAGGTGACACTTCCGGAGATAGCATACTTTTGGTTTTATTTTGTGGTTGTGTATTCGTTTTGTTGTATAGTTATCCTTAAGCCATGTTATGTGTAGTCTTCAAAATTTGGCTACTTCTATTGTTGAACCTTATTGTATTATGGTGCTCATCCCATGCTTAGTATGTTGCTTCCTTTTGGTTATATTGTGGTTGTGTCATGATGGTTATGATATGTTCATGCTTTTGTCTTATATTGTTAATTGTTTCTCCTGTCTGTGTGTGGATGTCCTCTCTTTAGAGGCATCATGCCGATTTTTTGTGTGTAGATTTCCGAATCTAGGTAGTATCTCTTGTTTTGCCGGGTTTTGTCTTTGTGCCTTGGTTTTTAGTTGTTTTGTTGTGCTTCCGCCATGTGTCCGGATGTGGGGTTTGAGTTCGTTGCCCCTTTGTGCAAATTGAATTGATATGGCATTGGAAACCAGTATCGGGGATCTGGCGAGTTTCGGTCGACATCTTGGGGAATACCGGATTGTTGTCGATTATTTGAGTGGCCTCACTGTTGTCTCACTTGGGCTTGGGTGCTAGCATTGCGAGAGCCATCGGCGATCCGTTGCTAGCCTCCAAATCCAATGAGGACGACAGAGCATTCAAATAGCCGAGGACGGTCTGGGCGGCTCCTCTCAAGGCTGGTATCAGAGCAAGGTGCATAAAGACGAACCCTAAACTTGACAACCACTTAGGTGTTTGGGTGTGGTATACTTAACCTCCTAGTAGTAATTAGTGCTATGTTACCCGCCCTATATCTATAGTTTGGGTTGTGTAGGCTGAATGGTGAGTGTGGGAGAAACGATCACGTTGGAATCGTGCATTTCATGCCATGCATGTAAGATCTCTGTCATACCATGCACGATATGTCTTGCCATGTCATATTGCATCATGATCTATGCTTTTATGTATGTAGGATTTGTAGAAATTCCTTTGTTTTGTGTTGTTGTCTAGATCATGTTTTGGTTTGGATTTTTTTGCCAAGTTTAAGAACCTATCCCTTCTTTGTGGAGTCCAATTCTTGTCGCTTGACCTTGGTTGGCAACAGGATGAGGACCCGTGGAGGTGCGGGAGGTGATGATGGTGTGGGAGATCGCAACCCCACGATGGCGACCGCCTCCTCCACCCAACCTCTTGGATGTGTGCCGAGGTCCGAGCAGAATCGGTTGGCAACCAACCGGATCCTTGAGATGCTTGTTCGTCGGGCTCCTCGAGGTGGCCGAAGGGCTAGACCGACCCAACGGTTATCTGGATTTCTTGCATACACACCACCTACCTTCTCGCGCCAATGAGCCACTAGAGGCCGACGATTGGTTGCGGACTATTGAGCGAAGTTTGCTCTCATTCGCTACGAAGACCATGAGAAGGCACTCTTCACGCTCAACAACTTCGTGGTCCGCCGGTGCTTGGTGGGCCAACTTTTCGTCATGCACCGCCGGTCACCGTGTGTCATGGGCGGAGTTTCGTGAGGCCTTCGGGCCTATCATATCCCGAAGGGCTCATGGACATCAAGAGGCGGAGTTCCTTTCCCTTAGCGATTGAACAAGCGCTGATGGACTACTCTCGAAGTTCAACTACTTGGCTCAAGATGCACGGAAGAGGTAAACATCGACTGTAAGAAGCAAGATCGCTTCATGAATGGGCCGACACCAAGATGCAAGATAAGCTATCCGTGTGCGACTTCCGATTTTAATACCTTGGTGAGTCGGGCAATCACAAAGTGGAGCACAAGATGAAGAACCACCGGGAAGAAAAGAAGCGAGCGGGGGGTGATTTTGGCGGTGGCAGTTCACGGCGTGCTCGAGCCATCCTCCTTCCTCCACATAGGGCACTGCTCTGCACCTCCCCTACCGGCTGGGATGGCCCGGCCTCCATCGTTGCTCCCGGCCTCCACGGCCACCACGGGAGTGAGAGTAGAGGCGAACTCGGTCCAGCCGTGCTACAATTGTGGGCGCGGGACACTTCATCGTGGATTGCCCTTTTCCAAAACGGGCAACAACTTTAACGCCCAAGGCCTCAAGGCGCTACGCACCGCCTCCACGCCCCATCGGAATGCGCCTCAGTGTCGGCATGGTCGAGTCAACTACACCAACGCCGAGGAGATTCCGGAGGGTGACCAGGTGTTGACGGGTATGTTATGCATTGATGGGCATGCTGCTAGGGTTTTATTTGACTCAGGGGCTTCACATTCTTTTATCCGCAATGATTTTGCTATGCATCATAAAATGAGAGTGAGTTGCAGCAACACCTCTTTCCTCATTGAAGCACCGGGTTCAAAAATTGTCGCTAATCAAGTAGTTCGAGAAGCATCTATGTTAATCCAAGGGATTCCATTCTTTGTCAACTTACTGCTCCTCGATCTTCGTGGGATGGATGTTATCTTGGGCATGAATTGGCTAACAAGGCAGAAGGCCATTCTAAATTGTTCTCATCGCTCCATCTCGCCAAGGAACCGAAGGGCTACGGTTAACTCTACTTCTCGATGATGGCAAGGCCACTCTTTGCTCCTTGAATGGTGCTGAAATTGCAGAGTTAGAGTCCATTCCCGTGGTTTCTGAATACCCGGATGTGTTCCCAGCGGAATTGCCGGGGATGCCGCCCGATCGGGATATTGAGTTCGTAGTTGAGCTTCAGCCCGGGACTGCTCCAGTTTCCAAGCAACCCTATCGAATGCCGCCAAATGAGTTGGCGTAATTGAAGAAGCAATTAAAGGAACCGATGGACAAGGGATTCATTCGCCGAGCTCCTCACCTTGGGGCTGCTCGGCTCTCTTCGTGACCAAGAAGGACGGTTCTCTTCGCTTGTGTGTTGATTATCGTCCCTTGAACGCAGTCACCATAAAGAACAAGTACCCCTTCCTGATAGACATCCTCTTTGATCAACTTGTTGGTGCATGGGTATTCTCCAAGATTGATTTGAGGCTCGGGTATCATCGATCAAGATTCGAGCGTAAGATATCCCAAGACAGATTCTCCACTCGTTATGGCTTGTATGAGTATACCGTCATGTCGCTCGGATTGACGAATGCACCGCATACTTCACGCACCTTATGAATTCCATCTTCATGGAGGAACTTGACTCTTTCGTGATCATCTTCATTGACGACATCCTCATCTACTCAAAAATGAAGAAGAGCATGCAAAGCATCTTCACATCATTCTCGGGAGGCTTCGAACATCGCCTTTATGCCAAATTCAAGAAGTGCGAAGTTTTGGTGAAGGAGGTATCATTCTTAGGACATGTCCTCTCCAAGCAAGGTGTTGTTGTCGACCCAAGTAAAGTGCAAGATGTCCTCCGTTGGGAGCAGCCCAAATCATCACAGAGATCCGCAGATTTTCTTGGGCTTGCGTGCTATTATCGCCGATTCATTAAAGACTTCTCAAAGATTGCCAAACCCATGACCGAGCATCAAGAAGGGTGCTGAATTCAAATGGTCGCGGGCTGTGAGCAAGCATTTCAGCCTTGAAACAACGCCTTACTACCGCTCCCGTCCTCACGCAACCCGATATTCACAAGACATTCGATGTCTATTGCGATGCATCGTATCGGCCTTGGCTGTGTGCTTATGCAAGAAAGCCGGGTTGTCGCCTATGCATCTCGGCAATTGAAACGCCATGAAGAGCACTACCCAACTCATGATTTAGAGCTTGTGCGGTGGTCCATGCTTTAAAAATTTGGCGCCACTATCTTCTTGGGAACAAGTGCAACATTTATACCGATCACAAGAGTCTCAAGTACATCTTCACTCAGTGATTTGAATATGAGGCAAAGAAGGTGGCTTGAACTAATCAAAGATTACAATTTGAAGTGCACTATCACCCGAAAAGCCAATGTGGTGGTGATGCATTGAGTCGCAAGGCCCAATGCAATTGTCTTACTCTTCAACCCAAGTGCCACTCGTGCGTAATTACGTAAGCTCAAAGATAGAGATGGTTGAAGAAGGTTTCTTGGCTAATCTAGAGTTGAATTCCCACGCTCTTTGGATCAGATTAGAGAGGTACAAAAGAGGGACAAGGGGCGTTCGAATTTGCGGCAACTCAATGCCGACCCACTACTAGTTTCCATCTTGATGACCGTGGAACTTTATGGTTTAGCGAGCGCCTAGTCGTCCCAAAGGACCAAGAATTGAGAAGAAAGATTCTCGATGAAGCCCACAACTCCTTACTCACAATCCATCCCGGCAAGAACAAAATGTATCAAGACTTGAAGCAACGGTTTTGGTGGACTCGCATGAAGCGTGAGATTGCTCGCTATGTGTCCGAATGTGATGTTTGCAAAAGGTGAAGGTCGAACACCTTAGGCCGGTGGCACTCTTCACCGCTACCCATTCCAAGTTGGAAGTGGGAAGACATTGGCATGGATTTCATCACCGGATCGCCAACGACTTCTTCGGTCATGACTCGATATGGGTTATAGTCGATCGGTTGACAAAGTCGCGACATTTCCTAGCTGTTCGCACCACCTATCGAGCCATGAGGTATGCGGAGTTGTACATATCTCGAATTGTATGTCTTCATGGAGTGCCAAAGCGGATAGTTTCAGATCGAGGCTCTCGCTTGTCTCTCGATTCGGAAAAGTTTGCATGAGGCATTGGGCACTAAACTACTTCACACCAAAGATATCATCCGCAAACGGACGGCCAAACCGAGAGGGTCAATCGATCCTTGAGGATATGTTGAGGGCTTGTGTTCTATCTTATGGAAAGAAATGGGATGAATGTCTTCCATATGCCGAGTTTGCTTACAACAACAGCTACCAAACCAAAGATCAAAATGTCTCCTTTCGAAGCACTCTATGGTCGTAGCTGTCGAACACCCCTGAACTGGTCCGAAAGTGGGGAACGATCATTCTTTGGGCCCGATTTGGTCACAAAAGCAGAAGAGAAGGTGAAGACCATTCAAGAAAATCATGCGGGTAGCACAATCACGACAAAAGAGCTATGCCGATCGTCGAGAAGACCTCTCTCTTTCAATGTTGGTGATTATGTCTATCGAAGGTATCTCCTTCGGGCACCCGTCGTTCGGGTTAAGGGAAAGTTGGCACCTCGATACATAGGACCTTTTCGGATCCTTGCAAGACGTGGTCAAGTGGCATATCAATTGAGCTTCCTCCTCTCTAGCGATGGTCCACAACGCCTTCCATATATCACAATTGAAGAAGTGCCTCCGTATTCCCTTTGAACAACTCGATGCGGATGAACTCGAAGTTCTGGCGGATCTGTCTTACCAAGAGTATCCTATTCGAGTTTTGGATGAAGCTGAACGTAAGACCCGAAGTAAAACTCTAAAATTCTATAAAGTTCAGTGGAGCAATCACACTGAAGATGAAGCCACATGGGAGCGGGAAGACCGTTTGAAAACCGAGTATCCCGAATTCTTCCATAACATGTAAGTGCTACCATCCAATCTCTTCGCAATTAAAGCCGTGTCAATTGTATGTGGCTGTGTTGTTCGTGATGGACTCTATCCATCCATGCTTCATTTTCAATCTCGGCGAGATTCTTTTATGGGGAGGATTTGTCAAGGCCCAATTCGAGTTCGACTCATGAGGCTAGCAAATTAACTCTAACCAATCTTTAGCCACATTTGAAATCGATTAATAACTCCCGAGCATATCCTAAGCTGCCGCTAGCAATATCCAAGCTTAACCAAAGTTTTTGAGCTAGAAACTTCACCTGAAAATGTGGTTTCCATCAAAGTTTGGAGCCTCGTAATAGGAGATCCATAATGAATTAGGATGTGTATGTTAGTTGGTTACAAACTAGGAACTTTCCTCTTCAAGATGGTTGAGTTTTGGGCCCAATCCAAAAGCAAACACAAATTTTAAATATGGCTCAAAGATTGAATCCTGCGCTGAAATTTTGGGACTTAGCAAATGCGCCAACACAACACCATATAGCAGCACATAAAGAACTCCTCAGCCCCAACCACTTCCCCATTCCTCATTTCCTCCCCATTTTTTTGCTTCTAACCCAAAGCAAGCAGGAGGCAAGCAAGAGGCCAGCTCCTCCCTCCTCCTCCACGGCAGCTGCGCCTCCTCCCTCCTGCAGCTCCTCTTCCTCCCAAGGTGGCGCCTCCTCCTCCTCTTCCTCCCCATGGCTGCAAGCCCTAACTCCTCCCTCCTCTCCCCAAGCTCCCTCTACTCCTCCATTCCTAGGGTTCCAACATTTGGGTTTGAGGTAAGTGTGGGTAAGACTCCCATGAGCTTGATGATCCATTTGGGGCTTAGGAAAGTAGGGGTTTGGGTTTTGGTTGGGGAAAAAATCAGTTTAGGGTTTGTGCATTGTTCTGAATTTTCGAGCAGAAAACTGTAGCTGCTGTGTTTCGTATTTTAGAGAAAGTTCCGAGCATCTCCTGCTAGTTTGGATGAAGAAGAAAACGTAGATAAATGAGTTACCTTTCATTTCCAACTGGAATCACTTGATTCCATTCATCCAACAGAAAGTTATGATGATTTTGGTACATGCTGCACTGAAATGCTGAAACTGTGAAAGTTGGAACTTGAGCTGTGGATTAAAATTAGTTAGAGGCCGAATTGGACTTAAGTTTTGCCTGAGAAGTTGTAGGAAGTTTCGTGTAGATTGCCAAAACTGTCATCAATTGCTCAATTCCATTAAGTATAGCATTTGTTATGAGGAACTTAGTGCATGTTGTTCAGAAGTTCTGAAATTTTGGACTTTGCAATTGCTCTCGGTTTGCGGGAAAACTGGGAATTCCTCGAGTAGTGAATGAGAAATCGGCCAAAACCAAGTTGTAGATATGTCTCTTAAGTTTTATTAGGGCTTGGAATCACTCAATTTGGTTAAGTGGTTAGGAGTTGTGAGCAAATTAGTGCAGCTCTGTCCGGGAATGTTGCAAATATTCAGAGTGTTGTTTTTGTGAGTTTTTGGGCAAGTTAATGAATTGGGAAATCAGTGGGGTAGATGTATGTTTAGGTTTTGTTCTTATGTTCGTTTATAAATTGGAATCACTCAATTTCATGAAACCATGTGGAAGTTGTGCCTAAAATGGTGAAGTCTCGTTGGAAGGGCTGAAATCTGTCCAAAAATGTATTAGTGAAAGTTAGGAGCTAGATTGGAATGGTGTAAAGCATATCAAAGTATTGTTTAGCTATTAATGCGTATTGTTAGCATTTTTCTTTCCGCTTTGTTGTAGAATGCTTGCATTTTGGAATTGTGATGAATCTTTAATTTTATTTCATTCCATATGCATGGCATGCATCTCACTCATTTGCATTCATTATAAACGTGTAGAGAACGAAACCGCGGCGGTTGACGTGGCCGTGGTCGGGGAAGGCGTTGAGGGGCAATTTGTGGTTGAAACTCCGGCAGAAGCACAAGGCAAGCACCTAAGCATATTTCCTCCTTATGTAATTGTATTTTTGAGAATAAATTACTTATGGGATGATTTAAGTTATGCATTAGGAGTTGAATTATGGATTGGTATTAGAACCTAATTGTTGCACATACACTCATTGATACTTGTTGAACACCTCCTTTGGAGCTAGTCTATGGGTAATTATATTGTGTCCATGCTTAGCTTGCTTAGATGTCGGGTATGGGCCAAGTGGTGGATGGTTCCATCGCTTGAGAGTTGTTTACTTCACTATTGGGCTATAACGGTTGTGGTTAGAAAATGAAATGTGAAAATGAGACCGGGCGAGAAGGTTGGAATATTTGGGTGTGGAGACTCAAATGTGTAGTCTCACCTGTGTCGGTTGAGGACCGATCCGCTGTTTGCCCTTTGATCGAGCACACTTTGTTGATCGCATGCCTGATCATGGTAAGGTAAGCCACCCTTTCATGGCATACTACTCGATGGGTCATGCCCTCATGCGGTTGGACGTGGTTGAGGGCGAGGCTTAGGCTCCTCGAGGGCCAAGTGAGGCTTGAGCCGCTCGAGGGGTTGCTAGGTGCTCGGACCGCATGAAGATGGTTCGACGAGTAGGTATGGATGGGAGGAGGGTTGACATGAGTTCCTTTGTGGGATTCCTGTCGTGTGATTGATGATCCCCTGCAGGGTGAGTAAACGATTCGAATTGCCGCGCTCTCGGATATGAGCACGCTTGTATCATCGCACATTCAGCGTAGTAATAACTTAAACTTGGAACTTGTGGGTACAATGATGGTTATGCTTGGTTCATATGTATACTTGCTTTACTTTAAGTGTTTAAACTTCAAAATTCAATCTAGTAGTAGGTGCTGTTCATAACTGCTATAAAATTTGTAAGTTGAGTAGTTGAATGTGAATATGAATCAAAGTTAAGCTTTTAGGCACTTGTTACCTTAAGCTTTTTCCTTGCTACATCCAAATGCATATGTCTTCAAGTCGGTCATATATGGACCACGGGTAAGTCTTGCGAGTACCTTCTGTACTCATGCTTCTGCTTTGTGGTTTTCTGGTGAGGGCGATGCAGGTTGCGAGTTCTGTCCTTATTGCCTCTCGGTGGTCGGGCGGGGCCCGAATAGAGGCTATGCTCACGATTCAAACGCCGGAAGTGTTCAAAGGCAGGACACTTCGGAGATAGCATACTTTTGGTTTTATTTTGTGGTTGTGTATTCGTTTTGTTGTATAGTTATCCTTAAGCCATGTTATGTGTAGTCTTCAAAATTTGGCTACTTCTATTGTTGAACCTTATTGTATTATGGTGCTCATCCCATGCTTAGTATGTTGCTTCCTTTTGGTTATATTGTGGTTGTGTCATGATGGTTATGATATGTTCATGCTTTTGTCTTATATTGTTAATTGTTTCTCCTGTCTGTTTGTGTGGATGTCCTCTCTTTAGAGGCATCATGCCGATTTTTTGTGTGTAGATTTCACGAGTCTAGGTAGTATCTCTTGTTTTGCCGGTTTTGTCTTTGTGCCTTGGTTTTTAGTTGTTTTGTTGTGCTTCCGCCATGTGTCCGGATGTGGGGTTTGAGTTCGTTGCCCCCTTTGTGCAAATTGAATTGATATGGCATTGGAAACCAGTATGCGGGGATCCTAGGCGAGTTTCGGGTCGCATACTGGGGGAATACCGGGATTGTTGTCGATTATTTGAGTGGCCTCACTGTTGTCTCACTTGGGCTTGGGTGCTAGCATTGCGAGAGCCATCGGCGATCCGTTGCTAGCCTCCAAATCCAATGAGGACGATAGAGTATTCAAATAGCCGAGGACGGTCTGGGCGGCTCCTCTCACATTTCTGCACCTCAGGAAGGCCAGCCCTTGCCTTCTAACTCTCCTGCAGCTAGTGGCTCTACTTCTACCTCTTCTGTGCATTAGGTAGAGGCCACTTCTGCTTCTGGACCTCCCCGTCATATTCAGCGTTCTCATCTACCTGATCAGATCATCGGTGATCTGTTTGAGCGGGTCACTCGCTCAAAATCAGGTTTGTCCAGTTTCTGCCTTCGCTCTGCCTTTGTTGCCTCGTTTGAGCCGAAAGATGTGACTCATGCATTATCTGACGAGTCTTGGACTAATGCTATGCATGAGGAACTTGAAAACTTCGAGAGAAACAAAGTCTAGCAGCTTGTAGAACGTCCATCTGGTCATAATGTCATTGGGACCAAATGGGCGTTCAAAACCAAGCAGAGTGAGGATGGGGTTGTCATTCGCAACAAGGCTAGGCTAGTTGCACAGGGCTTTTCTTAGGTTGAGGTTCTTGACTTTGAGGAGACCTTTGCCCCTGTAGCTAGACTAGAGGCTATTAGGATCCTGCTTGCATTCTCTGCATCCCGGGGCTTCAAGCTCTATCAAATGGATGTCAAGAGTGCATTCCTCAATGGCTATATTGGGGAAGAGGTTTATGTCAAACAACCTCCAGGATTTTAGAACCCCATATTTTCGAGTCATGTATACAAGCTTTCCAAAGTTCTGTATGGACTCAAGCAGGCCCCCAGAGCAAGATGGGTGTAGTAGACAAAACTCTGTTCATCAGCCATAACTTCAAGATGGGTGTAGTAGACAAAACTCTGTTCATCAGACACCATGAGTGGCATTTTCTTCTCGTCTAGATTTATGTGGATGATATCATTTTTGGTGGCTCATCTCATTCGCTTGTGTCTCAGCTTTCTGAGGTAATGAGCACAGAGTTTGAGATGAGTATGATGGGTGAGTTGAGCTACTTTCTTGGCTTCCAAATCAAGCAGACTCAGGAAGGTAATTTCTTGCATCTAGGCAAGTATACCCGTGACCTCCTGAGGCGTTTCGATATGTCTGATGGGAAGCCGGTGATGACTCCTATGGCCACCACTGTTGTCCTCGAGCCTGATGAGGATGGTGAGCCTGCTGATCAAAAGGAGTTTCGGAGCATGATCGGTTCCCTCTTGTACCTCACTGCTTCGAGGTCGGACATATATTTCGCTGTGTGTCTGTGCACTCGATTTCAGGCCTCTCCTCGCGCCTCTCACCGCCAGGCGGTCAAGCGCATCTTTAGGTACCTTCGTGCTACCACTAATTATGGTATTTGGTACTCTTCTTATTCTTGTCTGTCCCTTCAAGCATTTTCCGATGCCGACTTTGCTCGCTGTAGGATAGATTGGAAGAGCACTTCTAGCACTTGCCAATTCATTGGTACTTCTCTTGTTTCTTGGTCGTCTAGGAAGCAGTCCGGAGTTCATAGTCCACCGCTGAGGTCGAGTATGTTGCTGCAGCCAGTTACTGTAGCCAGGTGCTCTGGATGAGATCGACCTTGCGGGACTTTGGGTTAGAGATAGAGAGTGTGCCACTTTTCTGTGACAACACTTCTGCTATTTGCATTGCTAAAAACCAAAGTCTGTGATCCGGACCAAGCACATTGATATTAGATATCACTTCCTTAGAGACCATGTGGAGAATGGGGATATCGCGCTTCAGTTTGTAGAGAGTGACCTCCAGTTAGCCGATATCTTCACCAATCCTTTGGATAGCTCCAGATTTGTTGCCTTGAGGAGCTTGGAGTTGTGAGCCCTTACGGCCTATCGTGAGGGGGAGCTGGTTTCTATATTATGTATAATATGTTATCTTCCAGCTTTGCTTTGCTTTGCTTTTCTTTGTGTTTCTTCTGGGTGACTTTGAGCTTGTTTTCCTGAGTTGAGTTCACTCACTTAGACTTCTGGCATGTTTTGCATGGACCTCTTATCTTGTGCTTTAGGTTGCTATCATGCGTGATTAGTGTTCTCTCTTCTCTCTAGGTTGAGTTCCCTCACAGTCTAATAAGTCTAGTAGGTGTTGAGCCTCCTAGGTAGACAGGGTCTGTGTGCACTCAGCTTCCCTATGTTAGTCTCTGGGGAAGATAAGAGCGAGTCTGAACCATAGTGAGTCTCTTCTATCTTTTCTATGCTCTATAGCCATCCAGTTTTGCAGTTTCTCGACTTCTTCTCCTCATTCTGTTTTTCTGGTTGTTATTGAGTTCATTTGGGTTTTCTTTATGTCTAATCTTGATAATAACTCAACTTTAACCAGATTTGAGCTTAAAATTGAATCATTTATTGAGGGAGAGTTTGGGAATCTATTCATGCATTGCATTTAGACTGCATTTTCTGTTTTATGAGCTTTGTCTATTATGCAATTGACTCAATCTTCATGAAATACATCATGCTATATCTTTTGAAGAAAATCACTAGCTTAGATATGTCCAAGTCTATTTATCATGCTAAGCTTATTAAAATCTGAAAATTTTGAAAGCCTTAAATGAAAACTTGATGAAACATGTTGCTTTTACTTACTAAGTTTCTTCTCTAGGGGTTTTTACAATGAATTGTGAAATTTTGGATTTCTCTAGAGTCCCTATAGTAACTTGGGTGAAATTTGTTTGATCCATATTTGAGTCCTTCATAATTGCTCATATGTGCTAAATTGAAAATTAAAAAAAATATTTGACTCTTTTGTGCAAAATTGATCTCAACACTTTATATTCATGAGACTGCTTCCCATTGCACTTGGGATGAACTTGGAATATATTGTGTATGACCAAGATCATTCTCTTAAGAGTTACTCTTGAGATGATCGAAAATTTCTTGAGTCAATCAATACAATAAAAAAATGTAAATATCAAACACATAAGTGGGTAAAGAATGCAAATAATGTCAAACATTTGCACCCCGCTATGTTTTTCAAAATCTCAAAGAAAATTTGCATAAATTGAAAAATGAGCTTGGAGGACCTTATATGCACTTCAAAATTCACCTAGGTGTTGAGTAGGTTGAACTCTAGGTTTTCCATTTGATCCTTGAGTGGTTTTGCTTCTAGCTTTGAAACTTTGCTAAGTTTAGCACTTGTCAAATCATGCTAAAATGAAATATTGTAAACTAAGCTTTTTCATAAAATGTATTGGTCTTGGACATGTCTTAGTTTATTCATATTCTGAAATTGACAAGCTTGGTGTAATATCTTTCTATTTTGATCAATTGGTTAATCTTCAAAGCTCTTTAGATTGCATTTCATGCATACATACAAAAAAATTGATGCCTATATTGCCAAAAGGGGGAGAAACGTAGGAAAGGCATCACTAAAAAGATTAAAATGTGAATGCTTATTTGGTTATTACGATCTTTGTAAAACTATGCTACTATTTGTTTTGGACCATATTTTCATAATCACATTTGACATGTATTGTTAGATTTTATAGTTTTCTTTTTGTTGAAAACTTGCTCTTTCTTAAATTAAACTTAAGAAGATTTAATTTTAGCTCCAAAATCCCTTGTGTCAACTTGGTCATGATCTCAATTCTTATCTTTGGACCAAGTTTGACTTTGCAACTAAAAATTGCTTTCTTCTTGATCTTTTTCAAACTCAAAACATATGCCTTTTGTTGTGTTTGTCAATATACTCATCAAGGGGGAGATTGAAGGACTATGTGGAGGTCTACCCAGATTTGTGATGAGTATTTGACTTATATTTGAGTTTGGGTTTCTCTCGTTTGAGTTGGATTTGTAATGGATTTTCAAATGGAAGCAATTTGAGGTCTTCTCTGTTTTCCCGGTGCTACCGGCCATGGTAGCGCGGTGCTACCAGGCGAGCGGTAGCACCGGCCCGAGGAGTGGAGTGAAAATTTTAGAGAGGGGTGTTTTCTGGTTTTGCGTTGTGCGGTGCTACCGGCCTGAGAGCGGTAGCACCGGTCCACCACGGGCGGTGCTACCGGCCTGAGGGCGGCAGCACCGGCCAGAACGAGGAAAAAGGAATTTTAATGAGTGGACCTTGATGAATTATTGCACATCTTTGTGGGCATTGCTATGTGAGGAGTTTCCTTATTTTTTATGTTTCAGGTCGACGATGCAAGATCATGGTGAGGCGAAGGATGACCGGGACTAGACGAGGAGCATCAGAGGTCCAGACGGTCGGTGATCACCGGAAGATGATTGGAGACGGAGTCGTGTAAAGCCATGAAGACACGAAACGGTTGAGGTGCTAGCTAGGTGCTCCATGGATCAATGAGGGCCATTGGATGTTGGTCTAGTTGATAGGTTAGCGGGTCTAGTTAGTGTGCTTTGAGATCCGTGCAAGAAAACCCGTTATGTGTGTGGGTTTTGGGTTAGCCCTTGCATGGCTAGTTGAGTGGGTTAATCCTAGCCCTTGATGGATGCTCTAGGGTTTAGAGGCTCATCCAATGGTGGTAGGTGGCCCAAGAATTGTATAAATAGGGGTGGAGGGGTAGCCTTCCCCCTTGAAGGTTTTGAGATTTTTGATGCTCCTTTGAGCTTTGCCCACATGAATGTGAGGCTTTGTAACCTCTCCTTCCGGAAATGAAATGTTCTTCATTTATGTTCATGTTTCATTTCCTTTACGCATTTACATTACGTATTTAAATTACGCAATTTAAATTCCGCATTTACTTTCTTGCAATTTAAATTTACACAATTTGGATTTGCCTCCCCTCCTTATAATTGCTTACGAATTTTTTGATGAGGTTTATGATTGATTCTTTCTTGAAATCATGTTTCAATCATCTAGGCTATCCATGCGTTCTTGTTGCTAGAAGTTGATCTTTTGTATTCTTGAATGCTTGATCTTGTAGATTGTGTATCCTTGAGTTTCTTTGTGTTCCCTTGTTTGCTGGGACATGTAGAAAGTCATTCAAGATCACTTTGATCAACAAAACCCCACGAGCAAGCCTTGATCGAAGTTCTTTCGATTTTTGTCGAAACTTGGTGTGTTCTTCCTTCCAGGGCAAAATGGTCAGAACTTTGACATCAATGACTTGGGTTGAAGATTGGAATAAGTTCCTGACATCCTGAGGACCTTATCTACCAAGTTTCATTGAGTTTGGATGAATGGATCAAAAGATTCATCAATTTTCCTTTTGAACCCATGCTGAAAACGCTGTTCATACGCCTGATTGTACTGTAGCTACAGTAATCCAGTAGTACCGGCCCCACAGTGTGGTAGCACCGGCCTCAGGCTGATTGTTGTGAAAATTGACTCTTTCTCTTCCATTTGATATCTAATGGTTTTGGCTTTGTTTCATTGGGTGAAAATCTTCATTTGTGATCCTCCTTAGATAACATATTTTAATTTGGGATCATTCACCCCCCTCTGATCTCCATCTTGGTGTTCCAGCAGTGATCGTGTCTCCCCAAGCGAGGAGGTCGATGTCTCCAACGCACCATCGACCAGCCAAACGGTCTCGGACCTCATCGTCAAAGCCATCTCACCAAGTGATCTTCAATCGCTCCCTTAAATGTTATGAAATCTCTTCTGACATAATCCAACAAATACTGGATGATCAGCGGGCCACCTTGGGGACCGATACGGAGAAGTTGGTAGCCCCTACACAAACGTCTCCTTGAACGGGATCTCCATCGACCCAAGTGGTCGAGCAGGTAATACCTCCATCGAGTAGCACTTGTAGTTATTATTTGACAAACTTCTGCTCGTAGTAACTTCTTATTCACAGGTTCCACTGTTGGTCGCTGATTCACCGATGCCATCTCCTATACCAGCAGCACCGATCGAGAAGCCAACTGATGGGACCAGACCGGTCCTGGCAAAAATAGCTAAGCAAAATAAGAATGTGAAAGCGAAGCTTCAGCTGGTGAAGTGAATTACATTTCCTTCTTCACAATTCTTTCTTCCTCTTTTGGAGATGTCAAACAGAGAATCCCTTGTAGGAAAGCTGCGCCTAGCGGCAACGTTGATGACGTCACCATCAAGGCCTTATCGACCCATAGTCCGGTCGCCGTCGTCGCCACTCCTTCTCCAGCGGCTCTAGCCCCGCCTCCTCAGACTTCTCAAGTTGCTTCGATATTTTTGTCTATCTTGAAGCCCCAATTTCAGGTACATGTCCCCGAATAATTCTGCCATGTGCTTCACTCTATTCTTTGCTTCGTTTTTTTTACGCCATTTGATTTCTTTTCATAGCATGCAACAGAAACCTTGCGCGAAGCTGAAGCCTTTTGTGAGCAAGCTCATCAAAAAATGTGTGGCTCATTGCTTCCAATCAGCAAGTGATCGAGATGAAAAACGCCGAGCTGAAGGCACTCAGGGCCGACTTGGAAACTGCCAAGGCTGAGGCTGAGAAGCAAAAGGGAGAGACAGAGAAGCTAAAGATTGAGAAAGCTACTGCGTGGATCAAGGACAAGGCCAGTCGAGACAAGGTGGAGGTGAGCAGGAAGGCGATCGAGGTCAAGAAGGCTGCAGTAGATGCGGCACTTGCCACTCTACAGCGGGACACCCTCGAGCACATGACCTCATCTGCACATCTTGCGACTTCCTACATGCTTGGACTGGTAAAGAGCCACCATCCTGACCTAGACCTCTCGATATTGGACGAAGGGTTTGCGTGTGAGGTGAGTGAAGCTGCCAATCACATCGAGTCCTTCGGAGACCTTGCGGAGAGGTTCGTGGCCCAGCAGGAGCTATCTCTTGATGGTGATGACGACGATGCCAACCATGACCCTTAGGCCAAGTTATGCTGATGTAAAAACCAAATGCTTGCTGTTACTGTAGTCTTTTATGATAATACCAATTAATTTGCTTATCCATTGTGCTTTGCCTACTATTTCCTTATCGATGAAACAGAGTAGCACGAGAAGATGCAAATCTGACTTAGTATTTATAGACCCTCAATAAAGCGCATACCTAATTGTTCCTGCACATAGGGCTAGAAAAAACATCCATTAAATGCCTTAGCCCCCAAGCGAGTACTCAGAGAGGCCACATATAACATAAATGCTATAATAGTTACAGTAAAACTACATGGTTTTTGCAAGTCTTCATCGACAATATAACTTAGACTCTGTAGTAAACATGAACTTGCTGAGCAACGCATGTAGAATCGACTAGAGGTCTCATCTCCCGCCGTTCGCTGAGCATTAGATGTCTGACAATCTAGTGCTCGTATGCGCGTAGGATAGAATTGCTCATCGTCGGGTTCAGGCATGGCCACGCATTGGTTTTGTTTGCTGACATGCTAAGTACGCGATCAAGTAAATGCGTGCAAAACATCACATGTAAAAGAAAGTAGAGAAATTGTGCCTACAGCGCTCCGCTCGATAAAAGTATCGACTAGAAAAAAGAACAAAGGTACAGAGTTACCTATAGCCCCTGACTCCTTACTCGATGATGCGTCATCGGGTAGGGAGTAGATTGATGTAAGCACATCGTTGTGATGTAACCCCCGATTCTTTACCCGATAGCTGGATCGAGCAAGAAAGAGTGAAGCATTAACCTCACGGATACCTGTTGTGACTCCGAACCCCTTATTTGATAGGTGTATCGACCCGAGAGTAGAGCTAGGTAGAGAAAAGATCGATCGATGTAGCCCTCGACCCTCTATTCAATGGGTGCATCGATTAGATGGTAGAGCATAAGCGTCAAAAAATGCATGATGTAGCCCCCGACTTTCCACTCGATTGCTGCATCGAGAAGAGAGCAGAGCGTAAGCATTAGTAATAATAGCCCTCGACCATACACTCGGGCGCATGAGCCCCTGAGCATTTTTGTGAGGCCCTGAAAAATCCAAACAATTGGAGTAGATAAACAATATAACTCCATTGCAGTGATTGAATTCTGTTACAGTTTTCGCGCCCCTTCAGCCTCCAAGCGGCACATCATAAAGTAGCGTCTCTTCGGTTTTCGCACTTATGTGGAAGTACGACAAACGCTTCGTGGATTGGGACCGACGCGAATCTAAACGGGTTTGTTGCTGCAGTATGACTTGTTCCCAGAGCTATAAATAGATGGGACTCGTAGTCGTATGCAACAACCCATCTTCTTTCATGCCCCCTACTCGCAACACTTTAGCTCTTCCTTCAACCTCTTCCATGGCCTCAACTCCACCATTGTCCCCATCCGTGATCATCCTTGGAGAGTCCCCTACCCCTACGCCGCTAGCTGTAGTTTCTCTGGGGAGGATCATCATCTCCTCCGATGAGGAGGAGGAGATCGACTAGGAGGGCATCGAGAGAGAAGTTTGGTCGGAGGAGGAAGAAGAGGTGACCAGCAAGCTGAAGGTTGCTGTCGAAGAAAACCACCCCTACTCCCTTCGCGAGAGCAAATGCCACCGCCGACACACGAGGAGAAGAAGGTGAAGTCGCCGATGCTGGAGAAGGTGGTGAAGCTTAAAACAGCTTCATCAGGCCGACGCTTGCTTGCCCTCCAAGCCATCGCGGTGCTCGGAGGCTGGAGAGGTCGCCTTTTCCATCAACTAGCGGCCGAGTCTTCTCATCCTCCTCTGGTCCATACAGAGGGTGCAAGCCCATCCTGGGGACCATCCTTTTCCAGTCCCCATGGATGCAAGGGAGGTGGCTCGATGCCTCCGAGGACAAGTAGTAGTAGAGTACCTACTTTAAGATGTAATAGGATAAACTTTTATTAGTAAAATTTTTAATGAAATTGTACTTACCTGAATTTTGGCTGCAATGTACTTTGTCTTATTCATGTATGAAATATCATCAGTTGATCGATGTTCCATGAGTTGTCAAGTATCGCTCCTTCCGATGTCGATAGTCGTACCGATTTGGGTCGAGTCACTTTGATCACCACATAGAGACCTTCCCACTTAGGCGATAGCTTATTACGGTTATCGTGTTTCTGCACCTTTCATAGTACTAAGTCCCTGGCTGGCGAACCCTGTCCTCATCAAGAAACCCAACGGCAAGTGGAAGATGTGCGTCAACTACACCGACCTCAACAAGGCTTGTCCTAAAGATCCTTTCCCTCTCCCCTGCATCGACCAGATAGTGGATTCTATTGCGGGCTGTCAGTTGCTAAGTTTTCTAGATGCCTACTCGGTGTATCACCAAATTAGCTTGTCAGCAGAGGATGAAGAAAAAAACTGCTTTCACTATTCCCTTTGGTGTATTCTGTTATGTTAAAATGCCGTTCGGTTTAAAGTGTGCTAGAGCTACGTATCAATGCTGTATTCAAAACTGCTTGAAGTCCAAAATCGGGCGCAATGTGGAAGCGTACGTCGATGATATCGTAGTCAAGTCGAAAACCAAGAACACCTTAATCAGCGACCTCGAGGAAACATTTGAAACCTCACGAAGTATCGGATGATGCTTAACCCCAAGAAGTGCATGTTCAGCATTTCGTCCGGTAAGCTTCTCGGTTTCCTGGTGTCCAGTCGAGGCATCGAGGCAAACCCGTGCAAAATCGAGGCCACTGACTAGATGCACTATCTACGGATGTTGAGGGAACTGCAGAAGCTCACGGGCTGCATCGCTACCCTTAGTAGATTTGTCTCTCGGATGAGTGAGTGAGGATTACCGTTCTTCAAGTTGCTCAAGAAGCAGGACTCCTTCGAGTGGAACAAGGAGGCATAAGAAAATTTTCAAGATCTGAAAAGGTACTTATCATCTCCGTTAATTTTAACCTCACCTAACGAAAAAGATGAGCTCTTTTTGTACATTACAGCTACCCCTCAAGTAGTAAACACAGTCCTGGTGGTCGAGCGAGATTGTCCTCAGAAAAAGACCAATATCCTGAAGTCGGTGTACTACGTGAGCAAGGTCTTGCATGATGCCAAGCTATGGTACCCTCAGGTGCATAAGATGTTGTACACCGTTTTTATGACTTCTCGAAAGCTGCGACACTATTTTCAGACGCACAAGATTACAGTCATGACAACGTACTTGCTCAAGGAGGTAATACGCAACCGAGAGGCGACGAGGCGAATCGCGCAGTGGGCGGTTGAACTCAATGAGTTCAAGATTGACTTTGTGCCACGATCCAGCATCAAGTCGGGAGTCTTGGTGGACTTCATTGCGGAATGGACGCACGTCGAGGAAAAGGAGCGCAAGGCGATCGATGACCACTGGACAATGTTCTTCGATGGGTTTCTCATGCTTCAGAGCTCGAGGGTTGGCATCGTGCTCAAATCTCCGACAGGTGAGGAGCTAAAATATGTTATCCAACTTGATTTTCAAGCTTCAAATAATATTGCAGAATACGAGGGACTAGTCAACGGTCTCCGCATGGCTGCGTCACTTGGCATCAGATGATTACTCGTGAAAGGGGACTCGCAGCTAGTCGTGAACCAAATGCAAAATGAGTACTAGTGCTCGGATGACAACATGGTGGCATATCTGAGCGAAGTTCGCAAGCTAGAGTACAAGTTCGAAGGGCTCAAGGTAAGGCATATCAGGCGATGTGACAATTCTGTCGTCGACGAACTTGCCAGGCTCTCTTTGTCCCATTTGCCCATGCCCGCAGGAGTCTTCATCAAGAAACTCCTCAAACAATCCATCTCCCCTAGACGGGAGGCAGATGCTGCCCAACTCAACTAGCAGCTTGGTCGAGTTAGCGAGGCAGAACCTGCAGACACAGAAGCTGCACTACTCGAACACGAGCCGACTTGGATGACTCCATTCCAAGCCTATCTCGAAGCTCGTCAGGAACATCACCTTAGAAGCGGCTAAGGAATTCATGAGGAGCATTGTTACTCGATTTGGCATCCCTAATCGAGTAATCACAGACAATGGTAGCTAGTTCAAAAGCAATGCTTTCATAGTCTTTTTGCGAAGAATTGGGTATCAAACACTGCTTTGCCTCCGTGGCTCATCCTCAAAGTAACGGTCAGGTCGAACAAGCCAATGGCTTAATCTTGCAGGGGATCAAGACCTGCATGTTCGATAGGCTCAAGGCTTACTCGACTCAGTGGGCGAAAGAACTCCCCTCGGTGCTATGGGCTGTTCATACTTCGACTAGTCGAGCCACTGGTGAAAAGCTGTTTTTCTTGGTCTACCGAGCAGAAGCTATGCTTTCGACTGTGTTAACGTTCAGGTCACCTCGAGTGGATAACTACTTCGAAGAAGAACAAGAGCAAGCGAGAGCAAATGACGTAAACCTACTCGAAGAGTACAGAGATCAAGCAGCCAACTATCAGCAATCCTTACGCAGATATCATGGCCAAAAAATCCAGGATAGAGCGCTCGCTGTCGGAGACATAGGACTATGAAAGGTGCAGAAGCAAGATAATCGCAATAAACTATCACCTAAGTGGGAAGGTCCCTATGTGGTGGTCAAAGTGACTCGACTAGGATTTGTACGACTATCGACATCGGAAGGGGTGATACTTGTAAACTCATGGAATATCGACTAGTTGAGAAAGTTTCATACATGAATAAAGAAGACATCGCATTGCAACTAAGATCCAGGTAAGTATGATTTCATTAAAATTTTACGAAAAAAAGTCTATCCTATTACATCTTAAGATAGGTACACCACTACTACTTGTCCTCAGAGGCATCACACCGCTGCCCCTCCATCCACGGGGACCGGAAAAGGATGGTCCCCGAGATGGGCTTGCGCCCACTGTACGGGCAAGAAGAGGAAGCATAGACTTGGCGCTCACCGCGCAGACCAGTTGATGGGAAAGAAGAGTCCTCCGCCGTCGGAGGCCTCGCAATGCCAATATGGCTTGGAGGGCAAGCAAGCGCCATACTGATGAAGCTGTCTTGAGCTTCACCTCTTCCTCCGACGCCGGTGGCCTCACTTCCTTCTCCTCATGTGTCGGTGGTGGCTCATGCTCTTGAGAAGGGAGTAGAGGTGGCATTGTCTTCTTCGGCGACAACCCTCAGCTTGCTGGTGACTTCGTCCTCCTTCAGCCAAACCTTCTTCTCAATAGTCTCCCAATCGATCTCGTCCTCATCGAAGAAATGACGATCTTCCCCGGAGAAACTATTGCTAGTGGAATAGGGGGAGGGGATTCGCCAAAGATGATCACAGAGGGAGGCGACGGTGGAGGAGAAGCCAAGGATGCGGTGGAAGAACTAAGGCGATGCGAGCAGAGGACAAGAGAAAAGATGAGATGTAACAGGCAACTACAGGTCTCGTCTATTTATAGCTCAGGCAACAAGTCACACTGTAATCGCAGTCCGTCCAGATTTGCATTGGTCCCAATCCACAAGACGTCGGTCGCGCTTCCCCACAAATGTGCAAATTTAAGAGACGCCACTTTATGGTACGTCGCATGGACGCTAAGAGACTCGAATAATAGTAACAAAGTTCAATCGCTGCAACAAAGTTATGTTACTCATCTACTTCGTCTGCTTGGATTTACTTCGACCAATATTCTCGGGGGCTCATGCTTCTGTGTGTAAGGGTTGTCAGTGATGCTTATGCTCTACCTTCTCCTCGATATAGCCATCGAGTGGAGGGACGGGGGCTACATCATGCATTTCATCGACGCATATGCTCTACCATCTACTCGATTCATTCATCGAGTAGAAGGTCGAGGGCTTCATCACTCGATCATTTCTTTACCTGGCTCCACTCTCGGGTCGATCTATCTATCGAATAAGAGGTTCGAAGTTGCAACAAGTATCGATGATACTAACGCCTTACTCTTTTGGCTTGATCCAACTGTAGAGTAAAGAGTCGGGGGCTACATCAAGATGTTGTGCTTACATCACTCCCAACTCGATGAAATTTCATCGAGAAAGGAGTCGGGGGCTACAGGTAACTCGGTACCTCTCTTTTTTTCCTGGTCAATACAGTTATTGAGCAAGGCGTAGTAGGCACAGTCTTCTCTTTTTCTCTTTGGGACATGCGATTTTTTGCACGCATTTACTCGATTGCGCACTTAGCATGTAAGTAAACAAAACTACAGTGTGTCCATGCCTGAATTCAGCAATGAGTAATTCTATCCTGCGTGCATACGAGCATCAGATTGTCAGACATCTAAAGCTTAGCGGACGTTGGGAGACGAGACCTCTAGTCGTTTCTACATACGCTGCTCAGCAAATTCTTGTTCGCTACAGAGTCTAAGTCACATGATCGATAAAGGCTTGTAAAAGTCTTGTAGTGTTCTTTTCAACATATATAGCATTTATGTTATGTATGGCCTCTCCAAGTGCACGCTCAGGGGTAAGTCATTTAACAGAAGTTTTTCTAGCATTGTGTGCAGATACCATCAGGCATGCGTTCGTCTATGACGCCGCTTACTGAGGATCTATGAGTGCTAAATCGAATTTGCATCTACTTTTGCTACTCTATTTCATCGATAAGGAAATAGTAGACAAGGCATGATGGACAAGCAGATTAGTTAGTGTTGTCATTAAAGATCACAGTAACAAGGAAAGTGTCGATCTTTACATCGTATGGTTAGGCCAAATGATCTTGGTTGGCTCATCATCACCAAGTGATAGCTCCAATCCGCCCACGAACCTCTCGGCAAGGCCTGCAAAGGACTCGATGTGGTCGGTAGCTTCACTCGCCCCACACGCGAATCCTTCGTCCAGTCCTGAGAAGTCCAGGTCCAGATGATGGCTCTTCACCATGCCAAGCATGTACGAGGTCGCAAGATGAGCCAAGGTGGTCATGTGCTCGAGTGTCTTTGACTGCAGAGTGGCGAGTGCCGCATCTTCTGTAGCCTTTTCAAACTCAACTACTTTCTTGCCCGCCTCTGCCTCTCTCGACTGGCCATGGCCTCGACCAATGCAGCTTCTGCAGTAGCCTTTTCAGCGGTTAGCTTCTTCTCTCATTCTTCAGCCTCAGCCTGGGTGGTTTTCAATTTGGCCCTGAGTGCCTCCAGCTCTGTATTCTTCATCTTGAGTATTTGATCTTGGGAAGCCATGAGCCGCTCGGTCTCCTAGTGGGCTTGATCGCAGAAGGCTTTGCCCTTAAGTAGGGTTTTGGTCGCGTGCTGCGATACGAAGCCAGAAGTGTCAAACACAGAGTGAGGGGAAAGTGGAAGGCAGAACAGGGGGTTTCGTGTTCACATACCTTGATTTGGGGTTTCAGAACGGACCAGAACACCCGAGGCGCTGAAGAAGCTGGAGGATCTTGAACGGTCACTATTGCAGATTTACAGGTATGCTCAGCGGGATCCTCCAAGAGGGGATCTAGAGTTGTATCGGTCATGCCGAAGGATGACGTTGCCACGATGGCTATCGTTTCAGCAACACTGCTGGGCGCACCCTTCCTGCAGAAAGGCAATTTGTCTAAGCACCTCTAATGAACAAAAAGAAGTTCATGAGGGGAAAGGGAGAATAACTCACCTCGCCAGTCGAATTTTCGCATGCACATTCATCAGGACCGGCTTGACTCCGGTGGTTGTTTTCTCAATCGGTGCAGCCAATGGAGGACATGGCGCCGGTGGGTCATTGGCCGACGGGATAATCTGCATAGCAAGCAGCTGCTGTGAGCGAAAGTTCGCTAATAAAGGAGACATTGCTCGATAGCAATGATGCCTGTTCGACTAGTCAGGTCGATGGAGATCCCTCTCGAGGAGACGCCTGCGGAGGAGTCATCGACCTGTGCGCTTTGACCCCCCAGGCGACTCGCTGATCATCCAGCATTTTTTGAATTACATCAGGAGCGATCTCATAACATCCAAGCGAACGATTGAAGGATACCTAGTCGGACAGATGCGCTGATGAGGTTCGGAGCCGTTTGGCAGGTCGGCGGAGTGCTAGAGACACCAACCTCTTCGATCGAGGAGATTCGGCCGCATCTTGCTCCAGAGCCATTTCGCCCCTGCTTGGGTCAATTACAGGCGCTGGATCATCCAGAGAAGGTTCAAAGTTGGCGAGGACATCGTCATCTATGTCGATGACTCCCTCGATCAGCTCACTGACATCGTCGAACTTGGCCTCCTGAGGAGATGTTAAATCAAAGCACACAACAGATACACGGGCGATGCGAAGATGTCTCTAACAGAACACTCAGCTCTGGCCGGGGATTGGAAAGCGAGTAAGCTTCGACACCGCAAGTGCCAGGCTCCGAGCCTTGAAACATCTTGCTCAACCTAGAGGAGAAGTCCAAGTCCAGCAGGTCTGGCGAAAGGCAAGTCAGTTTGCTACTCATCGACTAAAGTGAGGAAAACAAAAATATTGCAAATGCTTACTTTCAGGATTGTCCCTGTTAGCATCATTGACTTCGGAGTAGTCCCAAGCGAGGTGATCTCTGCATTTCAGCAGACTCGACCGATGCGTGAGGAAGTCCCTAGCGACGTGCCACCCGGTCAACCCAATTTTCCTTAGCTCCTCGATCTTCCGAACATGATAAGAAGTTCGAGCAGTCACAAGAGGGACCTTAGTCCAGAAGTCAATCGGATGAAGCAAGAGTGGCCGATAAGCTATGGGGTAATTCACGGTATCTAGAGAGGTGATGTAAAACCACCATTTCTTCAAGTCCGACTACCAGGAGGAGGTAACAGGGATAGAAATATAAGAATTTGCCACGCCGCTGCGGAGGTGAAAACCGACACCCCCAACAACTGCATTCTTCATCGCCCTCTTCATATTATAGAAGTGGCGAAACAGGTTGAGACTCGGACTGATGCCCAGAAAAGCCTCACAAAGGTGGACGAACACGCTAAGCATTGTGATAGAATTGGGGCTCAAGTGGAAAAGCTGAATCTGGTAGAGGTCAAGAACCGAGAGTAAAAACAGAGAAGGGGGAAAGCTTAACTCGCAGCGGAAAAAGGCTTCAAAAATGATGGTCTCATCCTCATTCTTGAGGGTGGGGTACGATTCACCTTGTGACGGCCTCCAACGGAAGAACTCCCGTGGAGGAACGAAGCCATCCTTCTCCAAGTCGGCAAGACGCTTCTCCGTCATGATTGACTTCTACCACACCTTTTCAAGGGCTTCGTCCTCAAAGGCCACCTCAGCCATTTCAGGTTTCTTCTCCGGTGGCACAGCAACTCCGACGCTAGTTGAGGGGTTGGATGCCATTGAGGAGAATGCGGGATAATTTCTTTGGAGGTGGCGGCACTAGGGCTTCAGGAGTGCGACGGAGGCTTCGAGATTAAGCTTGGTGGCGAAAAGGAGGGGAATGGCTACAGTTCCAGGTATGGGAATTTATAGATCAAAATTCTCTCTTCAGGCAAACAGTTCATTCCCCATGGCACGGCAATTCGATCGGCGCGAAAGGTGGAATGATGACGCTGCTGCAGACGAGAGCAATAAATGCTCAACTGTCCAATGTTTTGATTTTTTGAATTTCTAACTCTGATCAGAATCGAGTCGATAAATCGACATTGAGTAACTTGCGGTTACCCTGAGGACTCGATACGAGCTGATGGCAGGGCGCTCGACCCAGCACATCCCTACTCGATAGTCAGCGATTCCCAATCTAATCGAATCGTTCGACTACAGGTAGGCAAGGCATTACTCTACCAAACAAGGCTTTGGCAGTAATCGACCAAGCGCTTAAGCAGACGCTCCGCTAAAAAGAGTTCGGGGGCTACTGTCGAATATCTAAACATGGGGTATGTGTCCATAGAGGATACATAGAGGATATGTCCTAACGACATGCAGAGATTCTGGATATCATGGGCCCGATTATGAGGGATATGATATACGTAGGAAAAATAACTCCATATCAGGAAGGACTCGATCGCTTTCCACTTGCGAGGAAACCAACTCGAGTACGCCTGGTATAGATAGTAGTTTGGATATGCCATGCAGGTTATGCGGCGATAGACTCCTCATCGACTACGATCTGGTACCCCAGACCGACTACGACTCGACCGGAAGCAGGATCATCGTGACTATATAAAGCCTGAGGTAGAGACCCTCAAGGAAGGTAAAGCGATTCTTAGCAGACAAGCCGTCCAGAGCTTTCAAGCGAGAAGACCTTTTGCGCATAGAGCTCTGGAGCCGACGAAGCATGTTTCGTCATCCTCTTGCTAGAGGATAGCCTTAGCTTAGGTGCAATCTTCCTTGTAACAAGGGCTAGACACATTGTTCTGTACTTTGTTCATCGACTCCATACATCATCCATACAGGAGTAGGGTATTACTCCGCCAGGGGGCCTAAACCTGTCTAAATCGTGTCCCTCCGATTTTGTGATTGACTCTGCTAACCCGAAGGTATAAATTTATTGTCGATTTTCTAAGCTTTGACAAATTAGAACATGCAAGGCTTAGACTCAGGTATTTTTCCATGAATGCACCACTCCAATGTGACGTAAGATGATGTGTTTATTTTCTATTCTCTTTTCTGTTCACTTTCTTCACTAATCCAGTATTTACCTCATGCATGCATGAGAACGACCACAGTATGATGTATGGCCGTGGGCAAGTATGTCAGTATATCTTTTCTTCTTCTTCTTTTTTTGTTTTGGTCCGTGTTACTACTTATGACATGGTATTCATGAATACGGAACCCATGTGCGAGCATAACCGCGGCAAGGTTTGATTTGATTGACGATTTTTCTAGTACTTTCTTTTGCAGCATATATCCACTCATGATTCGTATCAGTTTTAAGGGACTGAATCTAAGAAACGAAGTCTTGCGTCTTCTCACCCTTGGTTCGTTTCCATGCGTAGGGACCGATACTAAGAAACTGTTTGCACCAAAATTTGGCAGATAGGGTCAAAATCAGTAGTCCAAGATCAACAAGATACGATTGGGATAACGTATCAACATATTTGGAAACGAAACAGGTTGTTAAGGAAAGTACCATCCAAATAGAGGCCGTCTGATTCTATTCCTAACGTGTTGTACGAGGACTCTATCGGCCAATAGGTATAAAAGAGGTCGAGGTGATCGGAAAAGTCGCGCAGAGCCAACCAACCAATTCGCGTCTACTTTTCATCTACTTTTCCGTCGACTAGGAGTAGTTCTTGTAATTTAGTCTTTGTAATTCGATCTTGATCAATAAAGTTGCGCATCGCCGATTGTTGATCTTCTTCAAATTACACCCCAGGTTTGATTTATTCTGATTTTGTTGCGCATCGCCTTCTTCAGAATCGATCTTCCTTTATCCTCTGATTAGCCTTAATCGACTAATTAGATTTATCCCATTACCTTGATCTTGATCAGCTTCAAGCTGATTGAGTTTAAGCTGATTGATCGTTACGATCGGCTTTGAGAGAATTTTATCCTCTTATTAGCCTTAATCGGCTAATTAGATCTATTCTGATACTTTGATCTTGATCGGCTTCAAGCTAATTGAGTCTAAGCCGATTGATCCCAACGATCGGCTTCGAGTGAATTTTATATTTTTGTCGATTCTGAGTCAAATCGACCGCACACTCTTGAACGGTGTTAAATGCGGTGTCTTCTTGTGAGAAACCCTACTTCAAGTTTTTGACGCCAACACACTCTTGGCACGCCCGGTGGGACTAGATGGCAGCGTCAAGGAAATCAATTCCACCATCCGATCTCAACGTCGAAGCTATAATCGTCCCAACGATGGACGATTTAACGACAGAACAACGTAGAGAAATCGAAGATCGAAAAGCTGCTCTAGAAGAGATGATGCTGAATTGCTATGAGAAGACTAGATGTGGCGTCACTCAAAGGACTGCTTTGCCGATAGTCAATGCCCTTTGCAATGCAGGCATCACAGATGGTCCGGTAAGTTCATACCTACCCGCTCAATCTGAATTATCGGCTATGATTAATCAATCTATACATCACGTATTTGGTAAACCAATCATCGGCTCTTGTTACAGCGGCAAGCCGATGATTGCGAATAGTGTGAAGACAATCGCTCAAGAATTGGCATCATCCGGGAGTCCGCTTGACCCGATGCAAGCTCGCCAAGCTATCTCGCTTTTCAATAGCGCAAAATACGCATCGTCGCCACCGATCCTAAACTATCGGCTATAGCTTCACCCCTAACCATGATGCCGACTCAACCTACCGTCATATTACCGCGAGACTCACGCCCTAGCAGGGTCACACATTATCAGGCATACACTGATGCTGCTAAACTGAACGTGTTGACCATCTTGCCGCCGTCAGCCCCGTTTAATGTTTTCCCGCGATCGGTTCCATAGCCAGTTGAGGTTAACAGATATCCTCTACATCAACAGCCGATTCTGCTTCAGAATCCGGCTCCTCATAAGGTTGTCACCTACACGGAACCTTTCGTCCCATTGCTGGAGCCACCCATTAGGAGATACAATGGGTACGACCAGGCCGCACAATATCCATCGGCCAAAACAAATCGGCAACCCGAGTTTGCGCTCGGGGGGCAGGGTGCTAATTATGATGGTAATTGGCAGAACCCAAACACTTGGTCGGCTGGTGATGTTAACTGGGCTGACCAAATTTCCATCGTACTGCGTGATCAGTTTGGATTACAACCTAAGGGTAAAGTCATCGGCTATAGAAAGCCGTATTCGGATTATATAGATCACATGCAATATCCACATGATTTTAAAGTTCCTGATTTTGCCAAATTTTTTGGGAATAATTCAGTCACGACCTTAGAGCACGTCGGACGCTTTATCGCTCAGTGTGGCGAGGCAGCTCAGTCCGACGGGCTGAAAATTAGATTATTCCCCTTGTCTTTATCGGGAGCTGCTTTCACTTGGTTTACTAATTTACCTCCAAATTCGGTTCATTTTTGGAACGATTTGGAAAGCCGATTCCATGAGTATTTTTCTCGTGATGCGGAACTCGAGGATTTCGGATCTAAGTTACATCCAATGTAAGTCCGGGAATCGGTAAATGATTATGTTAAGAGATTTAGGAGGTCGAAATCGGTGCTTTAATGTCACATTGCACGACAATCAAGCGCCAATTTAGCTTTCGAGGTTAATTCCTCCTTTAAGAGAAAAATTGAGGCGGATTTCACCAATTTAAGTCGTCTCCTACAACGAGTATCAGCTCAAGAAAGCCGTTTCTCCGATGATAACTGCTTCAAAGATGAATTCAAAATTACAAAGACAAGATACAATCGGCTATAGAGGATGACCAATTAAAATTTTCAGAAGAGCCGACGATGCGGTGGATCTTGATCCTTTTCCATAAACATGGTGGGATATACGGGTAAAGAAAAAGAGCCGATGAATAATGAAGGATTGGCCCAACATGTTATTACACAGCCAGCTTTCGGAAACAAGCAGACGATGAAAATCACGATCAGCTCGTTGCAGATAGAAGCCGATCGCGAGGGCAAAAACTCCAGGACTGTCAAGATCAAAGGGGAACCACAGGCTGGCAAGTGGTATCAAGACAGAAATCTCGGCCGAAGGCCACGGTTAAGCCAAGTCGACATTTTCTCGATTCTTTGGAGAAATGCGAAAGGATGAACAGCCGACCGCGATATCCTCAGCGTCGGTCGGATAATTTATATCGGACTGACAACATCGAGAGAGCTCACGAGAGATGCCCTTTTTGGCAGTTTTGTTGGGAGAGGGGAGTAGCATTGCCATCGCCGTACACTTGTCCGATGGAGCATTACCCCCGACATGATTGGCCGAAAAGATCGGTAAAGGATCGACTAATTAGGCCAGTGCTTGATAGGTCTAGTCAATCGAATCGAAGGCCGGTCAAGGAAAGAATTTCTATGCCAATCCAAGTCGACGATCGGGCAGAGAGCAGCCACGCGAATGCAAAAGACTTGGCTGGCAAGATACGAGAGCCAATTGAGCCTAAGCCGAGATGGTGCCCGCCGCCTCGATCGATCACTGGCGAGGCGATTCAGAGGCTCAAGACACAGAAACCGAGGAAGCAGAGGCTGAGAAGCAGAGGGACCAAGCTTTCAATGAGCTTCGGCCGATAAAAATAGGTAAAAAGGAATGGAAGAAGAAAAAACCGGATCCGGCCGATAATTTTAGTTCGACAAAGCCGATCTAGTCTGAAAATCATACCACCCGTCAGCTTGAGAGATAGCCGATTTGGTAAGAGATAGCCGATTTGGTAAGGGATCATCGTTGGATCGTGTAGTGTGCATCGGTTTGTTCAAAGTACTGGTTAGATCCTGAATGGCTAGAACTCAAATATGAACATACGAGTTGGCCGATTACCGACCTGAAAGCCAAATTAACTCGCTGCAGTTAAAATTTTGGCTATGATAAGAAAATATGTTCAAGCCGATGATGAAAATTTTTGGAAGATAATATGTTATCTCCCAAAAATGGGGGGCATATGTTTGCACCAAAATTTGGCAGATAGGGTCAAAATCAGCAGTCCAAGATCAACAAGATACGATTGGGATAACGTATCAACATATTTGGAAACGAAATAGGTTGTTAAGGAAAGTACCATCCAAATAGAGGCCGATACGGATTCTATTCCTAACGTGTTGTACCAGCACTCTATCGGCCAATAGGTATAAAAGAGGTCGAGAGGTGATCAGAAAAGCCACCCAGAGCCAACCAACCAATTCGCGTCTACTTTTCATCTACTTTTCCATCGACTAGGAGTAGTTCTTGTAATTTAGTCTTTGTAATTCGATCTTGATCAATAAAGTTGCGCATCGCCGATTGTTGATCTTCTTCAAATTCGCCTGTGTTTGATTTATTCTGATTTTGTTGCGCATCGCCTTCTTCAGAATCGATCTGCCTTTATCCTCTGATTAGCCTTAATCGGCTAATTAGATTTATCCCGTTCCCTTGATCTTGATCGGCTTCAAGCTGATTGAGTTTAAGCTGATTGATCGTTACGATCGGCTTTGAGAGAATTTTATCCTCTGATTAGCCTTAATCGGCTAATTAGATCTATTCTGATACTTTGATGTTGATCGGCTTCAAGCTGATTGAGTCTAAGCCGATTGATCCCAACGATCGGCTTCGAGTGAATTTTATATTTTTTACCTTGTCGATTCTGAGTCAAATCGACCGCACGCTCTTGAACGGTGTTAAATGCGGTGTCTTCTTTGTCGAAACCCTACTTCAAGTTTTTGGCGTAGCGAAGCGAAGATATTGTATCTTCGCTGTTGAATCCGTATCCACTACGGGACCGAACTAGGAAGTGAGGTCTTGAATCTTCTTACCCTTGATTCGTTTTCATGCGTAGTGACTGATACTAAGAAACGAAGATATTGTATCTTCGCTCTTGAATCTGTATCCACTACGGGACCGAACTAGGAAGTGAGGCCTTGAGTCTTCTCACCATTGATTCGTTTCCATGCGTAGGGACCGATACAAAGAAACGAGAATATTGTAGCCTCGCTTTTGCATCCGTATCCATTACGGGACCGAACTAGGAAATGAGGCCTTGAGGAGAATACGTACACCTTGACTTGGGCGGAGGAGGATGGGAGGAAGAAGAGCACCTCGACTTGTGTCATTTGACCAAGCCTAAGGGCTATGGAAGAACATGATTCTCACCTTCTTTTTTCTTCTTGTGCTTGAAGCTCTTCCTCTCAAATGTTTGTGGGCTGCCTTCTCCTCAAGAGTTTTGCCCAGAAGTGTTTCCTCTCTTCTCCGGTGTTTGCTCCAAAATTCCTTCCTTTCTTTACCTTCACCCCCTATTTATAGAGCAAGGATGAAGGGGTGGCTGCTTTGAAGGAGGTTACGGCAACCTTTCTTCAATTTTCCTTTTCTTTTGCGGATGGACAGTTCAATCATTTTAATTTGTATTTGCGGCAGTTGTGCAAGACGTGCTAAGCTTGAAAACTGCTCGCATGCATGGCTGAAACGTGGGCCTACTGCCTACTCTCTCTTTGTTAATTAGTGGACAAAGTAATTAGTGCTTGCAAGCCTTGTTGCAGCCTATACAGGTCGTGCAGGACATGGCATGCACGGCAGTTGATTTGCCAATTCGCATGGACGTTTTGGTTACTGTTGGGAAACCCTCGTGGCCCATGGAAAGCCCACGTTGGTCCCTTAGCCGAAACCCTAGGTGAGCGCTATAAAAGGAGGAGGGGTCCCCCCTATGTACAAGTAGTCTGAAAGCAATAAAGAATTCAGTCACTCCCCATATATATGTGTCTCTCTCTTTCTGTTCTCCAGTTTTAGATCTGTTCGGGAACCCTAGACTATTCGATAGCGAGGTTCCTTAACACGTTATCAGCACGAAGCTCTACAGGAGATCGGAATTGAAAAGGTGAGAAGAGGTGAGAATCGGCGATTGAATCTAATCGCTGTTGATCATATGCATAGATCTACCCTACGCATCTGTTTTGTGTTTCGTCGCATGGCAAGAAGCTACAACGACATGCATCCGCAGTTTTGCTGTTCATACAAAAGAAGAAGAAAAATCACAGATGCCTCGGTATCCGCGCTTGAAACGCTGTTCATCATCGGCCGTCACATAGACGCCGCCACGACCGCTGTGTCTGTCGCAGCCCGTCGCCCGGCCCGGCCTCGGAAGTCTTCTTTGCCGCCGCCTCGGTCGCGCCGCGTCGCCTCGGCTCGGCCCGAAGCGCAGCCCCGCCTCAAAGACGGTCGTACCTCCCGGCCAGCGCGTGTCGAAGCCACCCACCGCGCCGGCTTCCGCGCGCGTCGCCTGGCGCCGGCCGCCGCCGGCTCGCGCACATGACGTGCCGCCGCCGCCTCGGTATCGCGCCCGGCCGCCACACGGCGCCCGGCCTAGGCCTCCGGCCGCCGCGACGGCGCAGCCTAGGCCTCCCTCGCGCCGCGCGAGCGTCGGCCTCGGCCGCCGACGTCGCGCCGCCGCTCGCTCGGTGCGCAATCGAATCGATCGGCTCGGCAAGCGCACGGCGCCGGCTCGATCTCGCGCCCGCCGCCCGCCGGCGCCGGCTCGGCCTCGGGCCCGCCGCTGCGCACGAAGAACCGCCTCGGTCTTGCTGCGCGCCGCCCGCCGGCTCGGCCGCCGTGCCGAAGCGCCGCTCCGTCGCCGACGCCGCCTCCGCAAGAAGCGCCCTGCCGTCGGCTAGCTAGCGCCCAGAAGCGTCGCTCCGTCGCCGATGCCGGCTCTGCGCAAGAAGCCCCCGTCGGCCGGCCAGCGCCCGAAGCGCCGCTCTCGTCGCCGACGCGGCTCTGCGAAGAAGCAGCCCGTCGCGCACTGGCCTACTGTGCCCGCGACCTCCTCGGTCGCCCGCCCGCCGCCAAGGCGCTCGCCGCCGCTCGGCCGCCGCCTCCCGCAGCCCGCCTCTATGCGTGGATAGAATGGCGGCTAGGGTTTCCAACCCTAGCCGCCGCGTTTTATGGCCTGCGTTGTGGGCTAAGGCCCAAGAGGCCGGGAAGAAGAAAGTGGCCCAAAGGCCACTCGGCTGAAAAAAAAGGGAAAAGAAAAGAAAAAGAAGAAAAGAAAAGGGAAAGAAAAAGAGAAAAATTGCAGAAAATTTTGAAAAATTGCCAGAAAATCAAGAAGATTTATTTGGCTCTGTTTCTAATTTTTCTAGCTTTATTTCTCTGTTTTATGAATATTCTTTATGAATTTTGAATCCGTTGCTTTATTTTGTATACCGCAATGCATAGCAATTTATTTTGTGCACTTTATGCTTTTTGCAACCATTTTCTATTAGATTACACGCAGTAATCTAATGTCGGAATTTTGAAATCTTGCATCGTGAATCGTGAGTTTGAAGAACTGGCCCCGCACGGTCAGAACTATCTCACTTGGGCATCAGACGTGAAGATCGTTCTTGAGGGCAAGAAGCTCCGCGCCGCGATTGGTCTAGGGTCCTCACAGGATGCAAAACCTACCGCTGAGCGGAACGATCAAGCCTTGCACTTCCTCAGGCACCACCTCTCAGCCACTTTGAAGAACGAATACATGGCTGAGGAGAGTGCACATGAGCTTTGGACTGCAGTTCAGAAGCGGTTCGAGAAGCTCAAGTACACCATCTTGCCCCAAGCACAGTAAGATTGGGTCCGCACGAGGTTTGCGGATCATGTAGCGTTGGCGAGTACACCGCTTGCACGTAATTTGTACTATCTCTCCCTATGTGACAACAAGATCACTGATGAGGAGAAGATTGAGAAAACTCTCTCTACCTTCCACCCAAATGCTATCCAGAGTGCACGCAGCTATTGTGAGGACGCATACAAGGAGTATAGCGAACTGATTGATGTAATGCAAGTTGCGGAATCGCAAGACGATGTTCTATGAAAGAACTATGTCTCACAGCCACCTGAAAGGGGCACTGGCACAGAAGTCAATGCCAATAGCTATAAGGTGAAAAAGCCCACTCATAGAAAGGAGCGCACACATGGTGGAAAAGAGAAGTTTCAGGCCAAGGGAAAAGTCCGAAGCTCGTTAATGCATGAATCGCTTTTTTTAGATTATGGTTGTTAGCATTTTCTTTTAATAATGATTTGTAAGCTCTAGAAGAGCATACTTCTCTCATGAATAAATATGCAATTTATTCTTTATTCCAGTATCCTTCAAATTTGCAAACAATATTTGAATTATTTTGCCTCTGTTTGATTGGAATTATATTTCTTGTATCTAGAAATCATGTAGCGCCCAAATGGAAGAGATATGCATTGTTGATAGTGGCACAACAAATACCATCTTAAGAGAGTCTAAGTATTTCCAGTCGATCACGAAGAACGCTGGAAAGATTACTACGATCGCAGGAAGCAACTCATATGTAATCGGCTCAGGAAGAGCCACTATTATATTGCCTATGGGTACAACTTTGGTAATCGAAGAAGCCCTTTTGTACCCTGAATCAACACGCACTCTCTTAAGTTTCAAAGACATCCGCGCCAATGGTTTTCACGTAGAAACCAATGAAGAAAATGGCAAAGAATACTTGTGCATTGTGAAGCACGCGGTATGTGGAAAAATGGTATTAGAAAAATGTCCCTCATATGAAGCTGGGTTGTACTACACGAATATTCATGCACCCGAAGTGTATACTTCCTTGAAGACTGTTTTTAGAAGCTCTGAGTTATTTTCTTTATGGCATGGTAGATTAGGCCATCCTGGTCTTAGAATGATGAGAAATATAGTGAACAACTCACAAGGTCATGGTATTAATGTTAAAAATTTCCCGAATCATGAAGATTTTGTGTGCCCTGCATGTGCCACCGGGAAATTAATAACTAGACCCTCTGTCATGAAAGTGCAAAGTAAAATCCTTGCATTCCTGGAACGCATCCAGGGGGATATTTGCGGTCCGATTTAGCCCCTGTCAGGGCCGTTTCGATACTTTATGGTGCTCATTGATGCTTCCTCGAAATGGTCGCATGTATGCTTATTATCAACAAGAAACCATGCTTTTGCAAAGCTGATCTCGCAGATCATAACAATTAAGAATGCTTTCCCTGATCATCGCGTGAAGTCCATTAGAATGGACAATGCTGGAGAATTTACTTCAAAGGCATTTGATGATTATTGCACTACAACAGGGATAGCAGTTGAGCACTCCGTACCACACGTCCATACGCAGAATGGACTAGCAGAAGCACTAATAAAGAGGATTAAGTTCATTGCCAGACCGCTTTTGTAGAGTTGTAACTTGCCCAACACTTGTTGGGGACACGCAGTCCTGCACGCAACAGCTCTTATCAATTTTAGACTGTCGGCCTACAACATCCATTCTCCTATGCAGCTTGTGCGCGGGATCATCCCGAAGATCTCCCATCTTAGAAAATTTGGGTGTATAGTATATGTACCTATACCACCCCTCATTGGATCGCAATGGGCCCTCTCGCAAGTCCGGGATATACGTTGGTTATGAGAGTGCATCCATAATCAGGTATTTGGAACCCATGACTGGAGACTTGCATACAGCCCGATTCACTGATTGCATTTTTGACGAGGATTGTTTCCCGTCATTAGGGGGAGGAAATCAACCTTTGGATGAAAAATGCCGGGAAATCATATGGCATTCCACTGGGATCCCCGCACATGACCCCTGCACTAATGAAGCAAATCAAGAAGTCCAGAAGATAATTTATTTGCAGAATTTAGCAAATGAACTGCCTAATCATTTTTGTGATCTGAAGGGCGTGGTTAAGTCGCATGTACCCGCAAGGAATGCACCAGAGGGTGGAAATACCAAAGAAAATAGAAGGTATCCCTCAACCTGTTCAGAGGCCTCAAAGAAAAAGAGCAGGAAATCTGGCTCCTCAAACCCAAAGTACCCGGAGACGTTTGGAGAAAACTGGGCGAGAGGACTTACCACAACCAATCACGAAAATGCCCCAAGGAAAGAAGGGGAGCCAGTTGAGACCTGGCACTGGAAAGAAGCCAACGAAAAAGGCAATTCCAGACTTGAACCTTCCACTGCAGAAGCCGACGGAAATAATATGTGCGCACACATAGGCGATGAAAAGCTAAAGGAACTTGCTCCTGCGATAGGAAAAGCGTGAAGAGCAAGTAGAAGTGCATGAAGCACCCCATGAAAAATGGCCATAAACTTTGTAATAACAGAGAATCCTGAATAGAGCAACGACCAATGTTGATGCATACTGCAAAGAAGATTGCCTCGATCATTGATCATGATCCCGAGCCTGCATCTCTAGCAGAGTGCAAGAAAAGGCTAGATTGGGAAGAATGGAAAAGGCAATCATCTGCAGAGTTAGTCTCTCCGAACAAGAGAGAGTGTTTGAGCCCGTATGCCGCACACCTCCCCATATAAACCCGTAGGTCACAAATGGGTCTTTGTTCGGAAGAGAAGTGAAAACAACGGTTGTAAGGTACAATGCAAGGTGGTAGCTCAAGATTTCACTCAACGTCCCGGAGTTGATTATGAAGAAACTTATTCTCGGTCATGGGAGGAATTACCTTTAGATATTTGATCTCAATGGCATCAACTTGAAGTTGAGAATGAAGCTAATGGATGTTGTCACAAACATATTTGTATGGAAACTTGGATTCGGAGATATACATGAAAGTACGGAAGGAATTCGATCCGAACCAAGGCGGAGCAAATAGAAACATGTACAGTGTGAAATTGGAGAAATCATCGTGTATGGGTAAGCGATCGGGAAGAATGTGGTACAATCGCTGAGTGACTTTTCTACAAGAAAGGCTACATAAACAATAAGATTGTCAATGTGTGTTTATCTGGCGATCCCGAATGGATTCTCAGATAATCTCCGTCTATGTAGATGACTTGAACATCATTGGGACGGATGAAGAAATTGAAGAGGCATGCTCATACTTGAAGTCTGCGTTTGAAATGAAGGATTTGGGTAAAACCAAGTTTTGTTTAGGCTTGCAGCTTGAACATGTCCAAGGAGGAATCTTTGTACACCAATCAACCTACACGCAAAAAGTGTTGGAAAGGTTTGGTTTTGAAAAGGCATATCATGCGAAGACTCCAATGGTCGAAAGGTCACTCCAAGCAGACCTAGACCCATACAAACCTAGAGAAGAGGGGGAGGAAGTCCTGGGAGCAGAATTCCCATATCTGAGTGCAGTTGGAGCGCTCATGTACCTTGCGAATAGCACCAGGCCGGATATTGCATTCGCTGTGAATTTGCTAGCCCGGTACAGTGCAGAACCCACCAAAAGGCATTGGAAAGGGATCAAGGACATCTTCCGTTACCTCCAAGGAAGCAAAGACCTTGGTCTGTTTTTCAGAAGAAACAATGAATTGAATTTAGTTGGCTATGCCGATGCTGGGTACTTATCAGACCCGCATACTGGCAAGTCCCAAACCGGCTATGTTTTCCTATGTGGAGGAACAGCAATTTCTTGGAAATCGTCTAAGCAGACTCTTGTCTCGACGTCGACAAACCACTCGGAAATCATTGCTTTGTATGAAGCATCTCGTGAATGTGCATGGCTCCGAAGAATGGTTCACCACATCCAGAAGTCGTGTGGCTTGAACATTGAGCAAACTCCCATAATCATTTATGAAGATAATGCAGCTTGTGTTGCCAAGCACAGATGGGTTATGTAAAGAGCAATCTCACAAAGCATATCAACCCCAAATTCTTCTATGCTCATGAATTGCATAAGATGAACGAGATCAAGATATTGCATACTTAGTCATGTGAAAATCTTGCAGATTTGTTCACTAAATCACTCCCAGCATCTACCTTTGAAAGGTGCGTGAAAGGAATTGGGATGATGAGACTTAGAGAAGTGCAAATTTTAGGGGGAGATATTTCACATACTCCCACATAAATCTCGAAGATGAATTATGAATACCCAACATGAATCTCGAAGATTAGCAATTGAAGTTGGGAAAATTGTACTCTTTTTCCTTAGCAAGTTTTTCATGAAGTTTTCTTGCATAAGGTTTTTAACGAGGCAATTCGTGCAACATAGTAAGCATATGCTATGTACTCTTTCTCCAAGTATTTTTCCCACTGGGTTTTCTGGAGTTTTAATGAGGCATATGCATCTCGCGGCAAAGGGCCCAAGGGGGAGTGTTGGGAAACCCTCGTGGCCCATGGAAAGCCCACGTTGGCCCCTTAGCCGAAACCCTAGGTGAGCGCTATAAAAGGAGGAGGGGGGTCCCCCCCTATGTACAAGTAGTCTGAAAGCAATAAAGAATTCAGTCGCTCCCCATATATCAGTGTCTCTCTCTTTCTGTTCTCCAGTTTTAGATCTGTTCGGGAACCCCGGACTATTCGATAGCGAGGTTCCTTAACAGTTACCACCTCCCCATTTCGTTGCATGCATGCAGTAGTTGGTGTGGGCAGCAGGTCTTTTTGTTTGATTAGCTTGGTATGAAAATTCAGGAGCTAAATCAGGACGTGGTCGATCGACGTGTATTATATGGACTGAATCCTGTGTGCATGCTATTGGACTATTGGAGAAGGTAGTTATTCATTGATTCTATTCATTGCTGCAACCCGCTTATTTGCCACGTAGCCATGAGTGTGAGCTTTGTCCAAGAACTTAATTAATCCATGCATACATGCGTATGTTTATTCAACTCACGTATGACTGAGATATCATCACATTAGCGCAACGCATGTAGGACTTTAAATTTTGTCAGTGGAATATTGATCCTCAGACTATTTTCTATTCATGTAGTTCATGTATATCAATATAATTCACACCCTTTTGCCATTTTTTCAATATAATTCACACCCTTTTGCTATTTTTTATGTTCTAACGGATTTTAGCCATCAGTGTATTTTATTTATTTGATTTTATAATTTTTTTACATTTTATTTATATTTTAATCTCAAGACAAAATCATTGTCAACAGTGGCCATGCCGTGCAATCTCCAAATGAGGCTTGCCAACAGCTCTGTTCCCCTACAGGATGCTTGGGGGCACGCGTATCCATCTGGTATAGGATCGGTGGTGCACAGTCGCATGGTAGATCTGGGCTACGCGAAGGTCGACGTCAACGGTGTACATGAAATTTGCAAGGCCGTGATGCTGGAGATGCCCCCAAACGATGAGATGGTCACACTAGGGGATGCCATCGGCACATTCATCCAGTGGCCCAAGAAGGATATCTCTTTTGACACCCACCGGACAGCACTGAAGCTACAAGTACTACCGGAGCAACGTGATGCACCGGAGTCATGTGCTCCACTAAAGGAGCCCACCAAATCGGTTACTGTGTCCTATCAGGCACATGCCATTACTGTAGTTCGGGCCCAATCGTCTCCCAGAAAGACGATATTTGGTAAACGGCGAGGCGGAGACAAGGGCAAATCAAAACGGACCACGTTAGCCTGTGACTTTCCGTTTGCCCTGTTGGTGCGGTAATTCGAGCTGGGATAGCGGTTCGTACCGAAAGAGCGCCAGGAGACACTTACATTAGCCTACATTAGATTGCACGATTGGTACATGGAACAAGCCAACAAGCCAGTGGCACAACAGGCATCGAGTATCTCGGTCAGCTTCTAGAAGGAGCATTTCTTACACTGGTTTTTAGATGGCTTCTTCGTGGTCGGCTTTGCCAAGTTGATCGATCTGTACAACCTCAAAGCGCTCGACGCCTCACTCATCAGATGTTGGACAATGTGTGTGCAATCACAGTCTATATTCGTGCCGTACCGATAAATGTCACATATATATGATCCTTGATTTTGTATATGTACATACATGATCATAGAACAAAAGCAAGGGAACAATTGGTGGGTTTCGTCGACCCACACATGGTGTCCAAGCAAACCATGTACGAAAATATACAAGTCGTCCACAAGTACGTGGAGAAAGTAATACTGGCTCATTCGGATAAAAAATTCATACTCTTACCCCACAACCCGAGGTAAGTGCTTCATCGAATTGCTATACTTTTTTATTTGTACTATATAACGCTCCTCGAAGTAAGGTTCAATGACCATGGAGACATACCTATGAAGGTTTCACTGGGTTCTACTCATAATTATACCAAGAAAAAACCGGGTTATTTACCTTGATTCCAAAAAGGCCAGCACCCACAACTTGAAGCCTATCAAAGATTTACTCGACGCGTTGTTCGCTGTCTACAAAGCTTGTGGAAGGCCACACAGGAAGGGTCCAGCGACTCCGAAGCATACTTTTAACTTTCTGGTATCCGATAGTATACAATAATCCTTCACACTCCATAATAATACATTCAGAACTAATTAACCTATTATATTTTGGCAGTGCCACCAGCAGCCAAAGGGCACTGACCTATGTAGATTCTACGTTTGCCACAACATGGCACTCCTTGTTGGTTCATAGAAGACCAATGTCATAGAAGTTTGTTAATCTTGCAATATTTGTCTCCATTTACCAATTTATATATACGCAAGACTTTACTCTTCCCATCGATAGGCTTAGCAATGCGATAAATCTGCATTAGAACAGACTGACCTGCTAAGTATTCGACGACATCTCTGTGCCTTCTTGATGAGTGAGGTCTTAAATCCAAAGGGCGAGTGCCACTCAGGCCTCAACTGATGAGTTATGAAGTTGTTACTTACTATTTGGATTAATTTGTGAACCTTGTGCTACGAATTTATCATTTGTAGCTCTGAATTCAATTGGTTTTTGTATATGTGAGTTGATTTCTGAAATGGATGCATTTTACATTGTAATTTGCGATCAGAGTTGATTTCTAAAATGGATGTGTTGTATGTTCATATGTGATCTGACTCATTTCTGAAATGTATGTCATAATAATGCTGGTGATGCTCTGTATTGTCTTTTTTTCAGAGGGCATGACTAGCATTAACTGAGACTAGCCAATAAATAAAAATTTAGTAAAAATAGAAAATCAACATCCGAGATGATTCTAAAGAAGCACCGTCTGTAAAGAGCCCCACATCATAGACGATTCCAAATTGAAACCATCTGTGATGATGGCCTCATCACAAATGGTTCCAAATTAGAAACTTCTTTGATGATGACATAGATGATGCCATCATCCCAGATGGTTCCAATTTATAACTGTCTGTGATGAATTTTTTACTGACGGTTGAAAAAACGTCTGTGATAACTATTGTCATCACTGACACTTCGATACAAACGGTTCACAAAACCGTCTGGGATGTGGTCTGTGAACTGTCTATGATGTGGGTACATGCAGTAGTAAGAATGGATTGGATGAGTCAATTTTTTGTTTGGTTAGATGGATGGGCTAGTTGTAATCAAGATTTTAAATTTCGGTTTAAAATTTTTGGATAAAATTTGATCGAAATTTGAATTTTCGGACAAAATTCGATCGAAATTTGAATTTTCAGACAAAAATTGACCAAATTTTTAATTTTCAGACATAATTTGAATTTTGGACAAATTTGACCAAAATTTGAATTTTCGAACAGAATTTGACCGAGTACACCTCGACGAAATTTGAATTTGACCGAGTATACCTCTTCATACAACAAACTGGACGAGCCTGTCCGACCTTTTTTTTGGGATAGCTCTATCCAGTATCTTAAGACAATATTCCAAAACACTGGATGATCATATCACATCCATCCACTCATCCAAACAAATAGATGATTTCAAATCCATAAATGACCATATCTCATCCACCCGACCAAACGCCACCTAAGGCTACGTCATGTGGGCCTAGGGCCATGCTAAGTATTAGGATTCTACCTCATGCACGTAACAAAATTTCAGGCCAATCACTTCTACAAGGAAACCCAATTGATTATGAGATCAAGATCGGTTCATCCCGAGACGCTTCCAGGTGGGCCTCATCTAGCAAATTATAAGGCTGAAGCAGGAGATTGACATTAATTCTAGAGTAAATTTCATAAAACTACAGAATTTTTTACAAACTATCATAGCACTACAAATTTTTTTACAAACTATCGTAAAACTATAGATTTTTTTACAAACTATCATAAAACTACAGATTTTAAATTTTATTTCACAAAACTACTATAGATTTTATGAGAACTTGTGTCACAAAACTACAGGTTTTAGAATTGACCGTTTCTTATAACAGATTTGATATCTGACCCACATGACAGTCTCACGCACCCTCTTTTTCTGTTTCACTCGTACGTGAGGCTGTCATGTGGACCTAGACAGTCAAGCCCGTTACATAAAACGGTTAATTCTAAAACTTATAGTTTTGTGATATAAGTTCTTCTAAAACTCGTAGTTTTGTGAAATTGAAATTAAAATACGTAGTTGTCCGGTAAAATTTACTCTTAATTCTACCTACGTGCGTAAGAAGAAAGGTAGTTCCTGTGTATGGACGAGCCGAAAAGATCGGAGAGATTCGAATCTCACTGTACGCGACGGCGGTTATAAATAAGACATAGAGACTACTAGAAATTTATGCGCGGTATGCCACGCCGCGGGTGCCGCTCTCCAAGCGAAAAAATCGACAAAACGCGTGATTGACGCTCCATACACGAGTAAATCGAGAAAACGCGCGAAAAGAATCTAAAAATAAGCTTATGTTTTTCGTAAAAGGGCTTAAACGTAATGCTAGAAAAGCGAAAAAAGGACATAAATGCAGTGCATATTTTTTTCAAAAAAAAAAGAACGTGAACTTTTTTTTTATAAAAAGGACATAAACGTAATTTTGATTTTCCTAAAATGACCCGAACGCTACTCCTAAAAACGCTAAAAGGGCATGGACGTAATATATAATTTTTTTTCCAAAAAAGGACCCGATCGTAATTTTTTTCGCGAAAAAGACCTATTCATAATTTTTTTTTAGAAAAGGACCTGGATGTAAAAAAAATTTAACCGGCTCGGCTCGAGCCGCGAGCCGAGCCGGCGCTCCAACAGTTCAAACGTGTCTCCATCCAGGAGCTCTGCCAAGTATAGGTGAGGTATGATCTGCACTACTCAGCTTCGGCTGACCAACTTTATTTTTATCTAACTCGCTCTATTTTTTTTATGTATCTTAGGAGTAGTTTTTAGTAAGTAGATAATTCGTTGTTTGCTTAGCGACAACGTTGACCTTCATCGATTTACGTATTATTTCTTAGAGTTGTTTATATTTAATATTGCTTCGACGTGTATTTATGATCGACTTTCATTGAAATCATCTTGAAATCAGGCAATTAATGTTGTTTCATACTTTCTTATCAATTTGGATTAAATCGGCTAACACACCAACACCACGATATGCTTGATTTTTGCACCTTTCGTAGGACCCCCGGTGCTGCTGTGTCAAGAATTTCCTGGCGGCATTCATCGCCTAGGCCAAACACATCGCGGGTGACGAGCAAATGACTACCATAACTAAGTTTCTGTGAAGTGTGGTGATCAAAATGACTTTCATGAGTGAGGTAAGTCAGTAAAAAAATATCATGAATGATCTTTTGCTGGAGTGAAGTTGTGACACCAAGATTCAAATCGTAGTGACGCACACGTAAGTACATCTCATAGGAACTTTGTGGGGAGTCACGGATTTATTCCTAGCCTTCGTCATTATAAGCGTGTGATATAGGGGCGTATTTGCGTATGTGAGTGATGATGCAAGTGTACGTTTTTCTTATAACAGAAAAAATAGCCTACGACATGTGGCTCATGACCAATACCTTGTATGGATATACTATCTGCTAATCTTGATTCTTAACAAAGTTGCTTTTTCTTCAACAAGTACGGTTTAAATGAAACTAGCGTAAGCGCGTCATTGGAGTATAGTGGTGAGTGTTCCGCCTGCCGCGCGGGCGACCGGGTTTGATCCCCGGCAACAGCGTTCTTATTGTTTTTACTGGTTTGTTTCTTTTTCGTTCACCGTCCTCTTCTGCTTTCTGATTCAAAACTCAGCGACGGCATTTGTCTTTGCGTTACTCCCGTTTATTTCACCATTTTGATCTCTCCAAATAAAATTTGGAGAAATTTGGTTCTAGCACAAAGTTTTCATAGGGAAGAGAACGAGAGATTGCCTGAACAGTAGATCGAAACTTCAATTTTACTATGGTTTTCCTGCAGAGTTTATTAATCAATTAATTTCTGCTTTATGATGCTCTTAAGTTGTTTACATTAGCCCAAGAGAAATGATTTCCGGTCATTAAAAATTGTCACCTTGTCAAAAGCCATCTACGCTATCACATCCTACGTCGACCCAGATTTCTATTCAAACCCTGTTATAACATTATGAGGTGAAGCCTTCAACACATTAGGTCTCTCCGCATTTCAACATACAAAACATATTTATTAAAAGAAAAGATAACACTAGTAAGAAATAGTATTGATTTGCAGGTATGTCTCCAGAATATAACCACATGATACATATTTATTCCAGTTCAGTGGTGGTCCAACATACTCGGACGCATGTAAAAGAACTAATCCGAGAAGATTGTCCAGGAATTGACAAATCAAGTTACGACAACAAAAGCAGCACCAACAAATCAAGTTAAAAGCTCGGATGCATGTAAGCTCAGTTCAGCAGCAGTAGGATGTTGGGCAATTGCGAGAGCTATTCACCCTCAGAATTTTTTTTTCTTTAATATTTATTTTTATTCTTTTTTTTAGAACTATGCGTCCGGATGAAAAAAATGCAGAATTGCCCTCCGGTCGCCCGTGTATGGGGCGATCGCCCCATACACGGGCGATAGCTCCCCTCCAAACGGCCGTTGGCGGCCAAGAACGGCGTGTGGTGGGCCCCTGCCGCCGAGACAGGCGATCGCCGGCGAGGCGACGAGGGGCTATAAAGCCACTCGCCCGGGCGAGCGGGGAAGCCAGCCGAGGCAGAAGAAAAAGAAAGAAGAAGAAGAGAAGAGGAGAAGGAAGAAGAAGAGAAAGAAGAGAAGAAAAAAAGAAGAGAAGAAGAAGAAAAAAAGAAGAGAAAAAGAAGAAAAAGGGGGGAAGTAAATCGTCGTTTCTGCGAAGGTATTTTTACAAAAAAAATTATGATTGTTTAATTACGTAGAAGTTAAATGTATCATTTATTATTTAAAATTTTAGGATTTTGTAGTTTTTAGAAAATTTAGGAGTGTGTTATTAGAATTTTTAATGCAGCATTTAATATTTAGAAAATTTAGGATAGTGTTGTCTAGAAATTTCTCGGATAGCGTTTAGAACTTTAATGTAGTATTTAGTTTTTAGAAATTTAAGGATTGTATAGTATTTAGTACGTTACAAATTTATTTAGTATTAGAAATTTATTTTAGTGTTTAGAAAATTTAGGATTATGCAGCGTTTAGAATTTATCGCATAGTGTTGTTTAAAAATTTCTCGGATAGCGTTTAGAACTTTAATGTAGTATTTAGTTTTTAGAAATTTTAGGATTGTATAGTATTTAGTACGTTACAAATTTATTGTAGTATTAGAAATTTATTTTAGTGTTTAGAAAATTTAGGATTGTGCAGCATTTAGAATTTCTCGCATAGTGTTGTTTAGAAATTTCTCGGATAGCGTTTAGAACGTTAATGTAGTATTTAGTTTTTAGAAATTTCAGGATTGTATAGTACTCAGTATATAGAAAGTGAATATAGTGAAAATAGTAGGCAATATTTACAAATTTAATTTGGTAGGGTTAATGTAATGTGGCACAAATATAATGTTAGGCCATATGGTAGGCAAGTCAAATTACTTATTTGTAGTCAAAATCACTTATTTATAGTCGTATTTTGTAGTACGATCAATGTACGTTTTGTAGATTGTATTTTAGAGTAATATTTTTCCGTCGGATGTTGCAGCATGTCGGAGAAATTGTATTTCCAAATATTTTACGGAGATGGGGAGATAGCACAGGGGGCAGATGGGGTGGATCTATCATCATTTTCAAGAGTCGTACGGGGCATATGTGGACCGAGCGATAGGATATACAGGGGTTTGTTGGAGTGGATGTCTCGGATGTTCAGTTTGGATGTCGGTCGTTGGTTCTTGGTCGAGCAGAGTGAGCCGCGCGCAAGACCGTTTTACGGAGAGTTGATTCCTATTAACTCGACGTCAACATGGAGGAGTTATGTTGGTTTTGCCGTAGAGCGGGGTTGGCCGCTCATGTTGTTGGTACAGTGCTACCCGGTAGCTCCCTCGGTGTCGCAAGTTCGTGATGTCGGGGTTGACATTACGGGGGAGGGGACGTTAAATGTAGAAGGATGCGAAGAGGAAGGCGCCGAGGAGCCCGGAGACGAGGAGCATGAGACTGGTGGTGGCGAAGGGACCGGGGGGCAGAGGAGACAGCGGTGGAGGCGCGAGGGGTGGCCGACGAGGGAGAGGAGGTGGAGGACATTATTGACCTGATGGAAGAGGAGGACCGTGCGGATTAGGAAGTCCCTGATGGTGAGCACTCCGACGAGGAGGACAGCGCTCCTGAGGTGCCTATCCCTGGTGCGTGGACCAATTACAGTTTCGAAGACCTAACAATGAATGAAGGGAACATTGATGCATGGGAGTATCGTGAGAACGAGGTGACGGAGGGGGCCATTTATAAAGACAAGGAGGCTATGATGGATGCGGTAAAGTACTGGGCAATGTCTCTCCGGCGGCAATTCAGGGTAGTGAAGTCCAGCAAGAAGGACTACGACGTGAAGTGCGTAGTTGATTCGTGCCCATGGCGGGTGCATGCATACCAGGGGAAGTAGAAGGACTACTGGAAATGCTCTATAGTGATTGAGCATAACTGCGAGCTGGAAGAAGCGGAGCAGGGACACCGCAATCTGTCGTCCACTTGGGTGACGAATGGGAAGTGGCCTCGAAGCACTCAGTAGACGTCTGGTGTTAACTTTGGTTTTCCTTGTTCGTGGTACTCCTTTCAGTTTTAAGTCGTAATAAAGAGTGCGGCCTACCCTTCAAGTATATGCTCACTGTCCGGAGGGCTCGTATATGTCCTACTGCTCCAGTTGTCCCAAATGATGTTATTTTTGTCCATCAAGATAGGTTATAGCATTTTAAGTTCATCAGATTTGATTTCATCGAGTTTGACCCTCGTTTGCGAAAGATACGGTCATTTTGATGTTTTACCGATTGCACGTTCGGACATCAATAAAATAGTGCAGCCTAAAGTGACATCTAAATATTTTTACATAATTGTAACCTATGCAAGCCCAAGAATGCAACAAAATTGGTTCTGTCAAGTTTTGAGGTCCTTTAGACATTATTCTAACTACTTGAACAATGAATGCTATAAATGGTTTAAACTAGCCATCTTTGATTCAAAATTATTTTTCTGCAAACAACACATAGATTTTTATTTTACAATCTAATTCCTCATTCTAAAATTTAAATTTAGAAACAAGTTTCATTTCATTTGGACACTCCTAGCAAAAATTATGGGGTTCATATTAAAAAGTGATATAGTAATTACAAAAAATACTAAAAAAAAATTCGGTTGCAACCCCCTGTCGCCCCTGCCTCGGGCGATCGCCCCTGTCTCGGGCGACAGGGGGCCCACCGCGCGCTGCCGTTAATATTTGTCGCCAACGGCCGTTTGGAGGGGAGCTATCGCCCGTGTATGGGGCGATCGCCCCATACACGGGCGACCGGAGGGCAAATCTGCAATTTTTTCATCTGGACGCATAGTTCTGAAAAAAAAAATATTAAAAAAAAAAATTCTTCACCCTCATTTGCTCTTGGCTGGGCTATTTGCTGCAGCAGACGAGCCTTTCGATGGGCTCATGAACTCATCCCAGCCTTCGATCCATGTTACCATGGCATCAGCTAGCTTGTCGAAGCAGGCATCCACCTTCCCAAGCTTCGTGCGCACTTGCTTGGCCAGTTCAAGGTATAGCACTTCTGGACAGTTTCAGCCTCCTTTGGAAGGGCTGCAAACTGGACGAAAGGGATCAGCTCTTCCTGCAAGAAGATGCCATTGTATTCCTCCTTGAGGTTGACGAACGACCAGGTTGCTCGCCTTGCTGTGGCAGATGTAGAGTAGACCAGACTTGACTCCTAATCCCAAATGATCTGTAACCACCTGCATGGTACAGTAGACAAGATATTGGCAAGGTTGAGCAATCAAGTGTACATGGATCTAGAAGTAACTGTCTATCTGCATCAAGTAGATCAATGATCTCTGTAGAAGTAGCAACTAGTTACTATGCAAGAAATATAATAACACTAGATGAATACGCGTGGCGGCACGCCGCGCTAGGGTGAGTTTCTAAGTAATCAGTGAAATTTAAATGCATCAGTAGCACTGTTAGAATTCTTAAAAATTTTACAAGTTTGATCATGCTTTGAAATTTTTATGGTAGCCTAGGCATGCTCTCAGGGCCCTCCTCAAAAAGTTTCAAAAATTTCCAATATGCTTTAACAGCTCAATTAAATCAGCGAAGTTACTCTAAATGCATTAGCACCATTTGACAAGTTTCAAAAATTCCCAACATGCTTTAACAGCTCAATTAGCACCGCTGTCAAATTTTATAAAAATTGCACAAGTTTTATCATAATCTGAAATTGTTATGGTAGTTTAGGCATGCTCCCAGGACCCTTCTCAAAAAGTTTGAGAAATCAAATTCATTTGATTGCTCTGGAAAACCAAAAATAGCAAAATTTAAATGCATTTAGAATTTCTAAAAATCGCCCAAGATTTTTAATCATGGTCCAATTTTTTTTATGGTAGCTTATGCATGCTCTGAGGACCCTTATAAAAAAGTTTCAAAAATTTCCAACACAATTTATTATCTCAATTAAGTTAGTGGATTCACTATGAATGCATTAGTAGCATTGTCGGAATTTTCGAAAATTGTATAAGTTTGATCATGATCCGAATTTTTTTATGGTAGCTTAAGCATGCTCTGAGGACCCTTATCAGAAAGTTTCGAAATTTTCTAACATCATTTGATAGCTCAACTAAATCAGCAACAAAATTACCTCAACCAGTGAAAGGACCTAAACGTAATTACGCATTTTTTGTTGGGCTCTCATGGAGGGAGGATGTAACATCCCAAAAATTTGCCCAAATAGTATATTATTGCTTAAATGTGCATTTATGATTTTCTGGAATTTATTTGAATTTTTCTGGATTTATTTGAATTAATTTTAAATTATGAATATTGACCTTTTGTTCAAATCTATTTAAATTTATGCAAAGTTAAAATCAAGTTTTTCCAAAAATATTTTATTTGAGTCCAGAATGTCTCAAGGTATTTTTGAGATTTTTCTTGGATTTTTCATGATATTATTTCTGCTTAAAACTGATTAATTGAATTACCAGAATTATTTTATTAGTTAAAATCCGGAGAAACATGGGAATAGTATCGGGCCGTAGCCCATCTCTGTGGCAGGCCGGCCCACTCGCGCAGCCCGCTAGGCCCAGCTTCTAGAAGATTTGTCGTCAGCTGTTGGATCATCATCCGACGGCAGTAGGCGCGTAGGAAACCCTAGCCTCGCAGGCCGTTGGATCTTTGGATCGGCGACGATGGTGCCACGTTGCAGCGAGGTGTGACCGTTGATCCGAAATCGGAGGGTTCTCATCTGTCGTCTCCGTTTCGGACTCTTCCGCCACGCCGCCGTGTCTCCGGTGGACTCAGAGTCCGTGTCCTCCGCTCGCACGCCCCTCCGTGCGCCTATTTAAGGAGCCGTCGAGTGCGTTGAGTTCCTCGTTCCGCGCCGCATCAGAACAGCAAGGCTTCGTCATCTAGAGCTCGCCGGAACGCCTCGTGGAGTGTCGTCGTCTTCATCATCGGTGGGATTCGTTTCGGCGACGCCATTAGCAGCGGGAGAAGCTTCGGACCGTCGGATCATCGCTCGACGTCCCAGATTCAGCCGCGTAGTCTCGGTGAGCAGTAAACCCTCCGTTAAACGTTGACCTTTAGATCTAAAACCCTCGCTTGAGATCTTGCCACGTGTGCTTCGGTCGGCAACCGTCCGATGGGATCTGGGTGCACCAGATTGCGCCGTCGTCGCAACCAATCGCATGCAGCCGCGTGTGGGAGCAGGCGCCGAGGCGTCGTGGACCGGGTCCGCCGTGGTCCAGAGCCACACTGTGGACTCAGTCCATACGCCCGAGACACGCGTCGATCTCCGATTGGTTCGGTTCACGGCTGACGCCAGCATGACATCATGATGACGCAATAAACCTGTTTTCAGTTTAAAAATAAATCTGTTAATTTTGATTTTCTAATTTTTGCAATTTCAGTATTTATTTCAAACTTCAAAAGGCTATATCTTTTGCATCGTAACTCGGATTTGAGTGATTCAAATTTCTAAAAATTTGTAAAATTGAGATCTATTTAATGGTGAATTTTATTTGATTTTTAAAGTTCATTTGCTCTCTATTTTGGTATTTATTTGCTTTTATCCTTCGGTACGCGTAGACGTTGAAATTGTGCGAAGTTTCAGAGGAAGATCCAGCAACTCAAGAGCAAACTTCAGATCAAGATCAGGACCTATTCCAAGGCAAGTTGTGCTTTGATCATGTTGAACCCATGTTTATAAAATTGCTATAATTGTTTTACCCTATTGCATATTATTTCAAGTATACAATTGTTTCAAATTAAATTGGGCTTAGCTAATATACCAGATTGATTTATACCCTACCTTGTCATTGTATGCCATGATCTATTGTCACCCTAGATTGGTTCAATATAGTTGGTTAGTAATTATAATCAACATGGGATGGTTAGTCCGTATTAGTTGCTTAGCCATGCCACGTCATCACATGTGTTGGAATCATTGATAATTAATCTTGATTAATGGAATATGGAACAATGTTATGAACTTGTGTGTCATGTGGGATCACACGATGAGATTGAGTTGTTGTGGCGAGTCATGTCACGCAACGATGTTGAATTGTTGATAGCACGTGGTGCTTGGTAATCAACTGGGTGATAATCATTTAGATTGGGACAAGTGACAAGGGGCGAGGATGCCAAGGTGGGCCCGATGGGCAGAGGGTATGTGGATATCTTGCCTTGATCACGTCTGGTATGGGCCAGCCTAGCTGAATAATTTGCAATGTCTTAACTTTGATACTATCGTGGTCGGTGTGAGTTCCCGAGTTATGGAGTAATTCACATGGCGCAAGAGGGGGGCCCTGGATGTGGTAACCAGTCCCACCAGTGTTGAAACCTTAGCGGATAGTATCGGGTTAAGTTAGTGCATTGTAAAGCCTTTGTTATAATCACTCGCCTTGGTGGTGTTTGGTTGTATCACGTGGGTAAAGTGCATAATCTCTGCAGAGTGTAAAACTATTCGGATAGCTGTGCTCGCGGTATTGAGCAATGCTCGGGAATTACAGTTAAGGGTTAGCTTAATTAAATGGACAATTTGGTTGGGATGGTGGAATGCCATGTGGAAGATGGAATTTGACTTAGAATTGGAAACTTGGTTTACTTGAGAAATACTGAATTTATTTACTATTGTTATTTGTTTTACAGTCTTTATGATCTACTTATTATATTTGTTCATAAATACTGCTTATTGCAAAATAGCCATGATATCCTTTCCATTGGAATAAGACTTGCATATAGTTACATAGAATTGCATTATGTGCACAACTTGTTGAGTGCTTTAAGTACTCACCCTTGCTAAACAACAATAATCAACAGTCGAGGAATCTACACCTGTGTTGGAAGAGGAAGTCCAGGAAGACATGAGTCATTAGGGTCCGAGCCTTGTCGGTTGCCTGTGGTGAACTGATGAGCTATCTACGTTTTCTTCTGTCCGCTGCTTAATTCTTAGCTTATATTTACAGTCTTGCCCTGCGTGGCTTAATAATGTAAGTTGGTCATAAGATCATACATTTAGCTATATCAATAAATGAACTATTATTTCTATTATCGTTGAGTATGATGTGATATGTACCAATGTTAAGCTGTGTGCACTAGCGTTGATCCTGGGACTAGTGCGGTAAACAAGTGGGTTCGAATCAGTGGATTCGGGTCCGTACAAAGGTGGTATCAGTGCATACTGACTGTAGGTCTTGGCCCTAGATAGTATGGAGGTGTCCTGTGTGTGTTCAAAACTATTTTCTAAAGAAAATTTAAACTTGACTAATAAAACACTCTTGACTCATCTCATTCTCTACTTCTCGCCTTTGCTGAATTTACCGTTTTACTTGCCGTTTCGGGTGGAGAACTTATTCAAAGTTCTTGTGGAGCAGATGCCGATCGTTCCAACCTTTGAGGAGTCAGCTGGCGGCTACGCCATGGAGCTGTGGAGAGTTCTTTAGACGCTTGGAGGCTTCTATCGTCCGCTTTACCGAGGAGGCAGCTGGTCAGTTAATGGTGTACACCGAGGATTTATTTGCAAGCTGATTATCTACGCTCGGGAGAACGAGGAAGCTAGCAGGCCAATCAACATCTCCGCCAGAAGATTCTCGTACGGGGTTGCAATTCAGGAGGTTGCCCGACTTGCTCTTCGCCGTGTCTGCTGTGACTACGCCGACGAGCTTCACGACTCAGTGTTTCGACTTCACCCAGACGTTCAAGCGTGCCGAAGCCGACGGATCGTGGAGGACGAGTGTGCTACGGCAACACACCTTGCGGAGTTCGCCCTAGCCCAAGAGGAGCATATGAGAGAGACTACTCAGGAGCTGGAGACTATGTACGAGGCACTCAGAGTGGAAGAGCAGGAGCTTGAGGTGACCCGTGCTTCAGCCATCGGGATGATCACTGAGCTGGGAGAGGCCCTAGAGGCGGTCGAGGACGAGTTGGAGCGCGTGACTCGAGGAGTTCAGGAGCCAGCTGGGGAGTTTGAGGAGGATCCAGAGGAGCAAGAGTGGGAGCCAGAGGAGAGTGTAGACCCTGTTGTTGCGGAGGAGCCAGCAGTAGGTCATCAGGATGGGTTCGCTCCTATGCCAGCTCACCCGCCGGTGTATGCGCCGGATCAGTCTCAGCCAGGGTGGTTGGATGAGTGAGAGTCAGCCTTGGAGCTGTGTTGAGACTCGAGTGTTGAGTCGCGTCTTTAAGTTAGTCTTTACCTCTTTAGTTGACGTTAAGGTTTCGTGTTTAGTTTGCTTCTTTGTGTCTTTGAGTGTGCGTTATGTGTTGCAAAGCTTGTAGGCTTAAATAAGCAGCCATACCAAGAATAAATAAAGAATTATTTCAGTTTGGGTATAACCTATCTCCCCGCTTTAGAAATTCTTGCTTCTTATCTATGCTACATCTACCTTTCCTAACCCAAGAGGCGATCATCAGATGGTGAATACTCGAGGGAACATCGGTGCTTCAGGAAGTGGACTACGCCAGAATGACAACCCCAATGACGGAGGCAGCCCTCAACCACCGCCAGTCGACATGCAGAATCTGGGAGCATTTCTTGCCGCGTAGACTCAACTGATGCAGACTATGATGCAGCAGATGACCAACGCAGCGACAACCAACAACAACCATGCAGCTCAGAACAACAATTGTGGACCTCGACCTTACTCCAAACTGTCAGATTTCATGAGGACTCGGCCACAAACTTTTTCAGGAAATGTGAACCCTTTGGAAGACGACGACTGGCTTAGGACTATTGAGAAGAAGCTGCACATCACGCAATGTGAAGGCAATGAGAAGGTGCTCCACGATCCGTCGGCTTCGGCACGATGTATTACTTATTGATGGGTTAGATAGCGTACGAGAATATGGAATGGCCAGGATGGGGCAGGGTTTATCGAATTTGATCTCTGTGATTAAGGTTCAAAATCTCGCCCAGATTTCGAATTTCGACGGGGCCAAGATTCTAAATGTCAGCGAAATAAAATAATATATAAATTTTCAAATTGCTACAGTGATTTCACGATTTTTTGGCCTTTTGGACCAAAATTACTATAAATTTGACCGGTTTGGATATTTGTAGGACCGGATTTCGCTCGAATTTTTTTGTGGAGAATTATAATACCTTTTATATGGAATACATGTGAAAATTTTCCAAAAAAATACATATACAAATTAAAATACTTTAAGAAATTGATTTTTCATGACATGTAAAAACTAGACCTTCGTTTTGGATTTAAGCTTGTTGGACTAGGCCTTGGTTTCTTCTATTTTGGAAAACATGGTCAATGTCACTTGCCAATGTGTTAGTTGTATTTATGTTAAGCTTATGTTGGCCTGGGAAGAGTGGGGATTGGAGAGGAGGTGGTAGATGGCACCGAAATTTGTAGTCGATGAGTGATTTCATGGTCGGCATTGTCAATCCCTCAGGGGATTTGCTACGATCATGTCTATCATTGTCATCATTACGAGGTGACGTTCTCGACCGGATAGAATAAATGCAGGGTTTTTTTTTTGCGTGGCTTCTGATTCAAAACAAAATTTTTGATGCCAGACCAAGGTTACAAAAACCGCCGAAATTCGGCGAAATCTCGTCGAAATCTCGGATTTCGGACCCCAGCGAGTTTGCATAGACCGGCCGGATGTAAAAATCCGAAAAAAATTTGAAATTGCTACAGTATATTTCGGATTTTTTATTTTTTCGGCGAGATTTCGGCAAAAACCGCCGAGATTTCGGAATTTTAAACCGGAATTTGAATTTTTGGCGGATCTCGACCGAATTATATCAATAAGTTCTCGTGAAGTGATCTTCAATGATAATGTTTCGAAAAAGTTTATTTTTTAGACTTTTTGGCATTTCGGCAGAAACACTCTCTGAATTTTAAAAAATTGAGAATGCATTTTCATGCTATGAAAAATTTATGGGAGTATCATAAGATATGTAGGATAATACATAAAATTTATGAAAATATTTTAACATCATTTGTTATGTTTTAAAAATAAAAATCAGAAATAGGATAAACATCAGTTCACGCGGACCACTTGGAAGTGGTCCTAAGTAAAGTTCGTTCACGCCGGACCACTTGTAAGTAGTCCGGCGTGAACTGACTAGTATCGCTAACTAGTCCGGCGTGAACTGACTAGTATCGCTAACTAGTCCGGCGTAGAAGTAAAAACTTCTGGACAAAGAATTCAAGTGGTCCAGCGAGAATTATGAGAAATTTAATTCTAACGGTTATAAGACATTTTTATGAACCTTTTCAAGAAAACATATAGAAGAAACAGGACGAAATTTGCACATGTAGCAAACTTGACTCCCCTAAATGTGATATTTTGATAAAACCTTTTCAAAACACAAGTAGGATCAATGTAGGTCATATGAATAAGATTTCAATATACAATAGGATTTCCATATACAATAAGATTAGTAGGTCACGGAGTCATAAACTTCTTCATTTAAAGATTCCTATTACAACATATATAACATATAAGTTAGTACATAATTAAAACACTGCTGAATTACACCCCTCCATAACTTTGCCATAAAGGAATTTCAGATATGTGGATGTAGGGATCCGATTTAGGAACGCTCTTTGGAGATGGCCTAACGAGCTGCCAAATCTTACAACATTGTCACATTTCCTTAAATGTAAGATTATCTTGGTTTTTCTGCGGGGTTTATGAGATGTGGCGCAGATGAGGGAGCTGTGGGATGCGTTGAAGGACCGGCTGTCGGATGCTTTAATACATCGTCAATCATTGAAGTTCCTTCACACTTCACTGGTTTTAATACATCGTCAATCATTGAAGTTCCTTCACACTTCACTGGTTTTAATACATCGTCAATCATTGAAGTTCCTTCACACTTCATCCCACCGAGAGAGTCTGCTATTTTACTTTCCCCTGCGCAGCTCCTTCTCGACCTCCTCCTCTCTCGTCCGGCCAAGCTCCGCCAAATCCGCCAGCTCAAGGCTCAGAGGCAAATCTCGGCCTCCTGGCGAGATTTGATTCTTGAAGGAGAAATCTCGGTAGTTGAAGGCGAAATTTCGGGCTTCCAAAAAAATTGGTATGAACAAATTGATTTGTTGGATTTTAAGTGCAGCTGTAATTTTTTTGCTTATTTAGACATGTATTCATGTGGGATATAGTCTAGTAAGAACTAACAATGCATGTACTCATGTGGGAATTGGGATTCATATGTCAGTATGTATTCAAAACTCAAAATTCCATGCCAATATACATTAATTGTTTCGAATTGTGACTCTCAATCTTCGATTTTCAGGTCAAAATGTCACAAATTTCATACTTCACGACGATACCCGAATTCCCCAATTTTTAAAAATTCCTCGAGCTTGAGAACTCTTGAAAATTTTATGGCAACATTATTCACATGTCGAATCATGCTATTAAGATTTCAAATATTTATAACATGCTTTGTCCCATTTTTCATTCGGTTCAAAATTGCGTGAGCGTTTCATTACGACAGTACCAATGTTTCAATTTTAAAAACATTTACATGATTCAAAAAAATCTGAAATTTTTATGACAACATTAATATACGTCAGAACTCTCCAAAAAAATTCGAAATTTTTCTCCATCTTTTGGACCAATTTTCGGCTTGTCAATGTGGCGAAATTTCGCCATTTCTCGCGAGATCTCGCCAATTCTCGCCAAATTCGGCATTTCCGTAAAAAAACGGATTCAAAATTTGAATTTGAATTTCCGGACGAGATTTGTCCGAAATTACCGAATTTCGCCGAAATTTCGTTTTCCGGGCATGAACGGTATTTTATCCGAAACCGAAATCCAAAACACTGTGCCAGACAACCTAGCCAATCATGGATGGCCTAATGAACATGTATGCAAATTCTGTGAGCAACAAGATGAGATTTCCCATGATGTTTCCATCTCAACGCTAGGTCTTATCCTTTTGGGTGCATTTACCGTGGCTCACTGTAGGTTTCTCATAGCTTTCTTTCTTTTTATGAGTGTTCGACTGTATTGCACATCTACACATTCTTCTTTAGTGATGTACATGGAAAAGAAATTGTATGGCATCTTTTGCTCTACCACATCTACAATATCATAGAAGTCTAGTATGACCATTAGACATGTCACTAATACTATAGCCAATATAAAGGGACACTGGTTTAGGCTCCAACGGGACCTCACTGCCTCACTCATTCACTTGTTCCTCATGGGCTCTCACTTTATCCTCTCATGCTCACTGTACATCTCTTGATCCGGTCTAGATTCGACTAGGGTAGCCTAGCTCCGGTGGGGAAGAAGTCGATTCTCGGCGAGATTTGATGAAATCTCGACTTCCTCAAGCGAAATTTCGGGAGAGATGAGGTGAGGAAAAAGTAACAGAAAACTCTCAAATGGTTCGAAATTTCGTCAATTTTTTCTGAGATTTCGGAGATTTGCCCCGGCTTGAAGCTTGTATGTGCCGGATTTGCCCCGGCTTGCTCTATTCTCTTGTTGTTCCACATTGTCCATCTTGCTCACAGCTCAACCTGCCCAGTGTAACATCCCGAAAATTTCAAAAATAAGAAAAATAAAATTCTAAATTCTAAAATGAAATTGAGTAAAAAAATTAATGTAATCAAGATTTTAATTTAAAATATCCTCTTTTTCTTGAATTTCCTAGAATTCAGTCTTAAGGAAAGTCAAGTTGCCATATAAAAAATTTTCTTCTAAACTGAGTTTGAAATATAATATTATTTTTAAATTTCCATCTTTTCTGAATTTTTTTTGAATTTTGGTTCTTAAGAAAATCTTCTATATAAATTGGTTTCTTTTCCTCTACAATGCAAAACTTAAATCCTATAAGAAATAAATTCTGGAAAAATTTATATAAATCCCAAATCATTTTCAAGGTCACCTCCAAAAAGTTTCAAAGTCATGTGAACTAATTACGGATGACAATAAATCAAGAACATAATTAAATTAGAAACAATCCTACTAGTGTTAGAATTTTTATAAATTAAATATAAAAGGTATCATAGCTATATGTAACCTCTAAAAAAAGTTTCGAAAATAGTAAGGTTGAATTAGCCATTTTATAAACTCAAAAACAGAAAGGATTTATTTGAACAGCACACAATGTCAGAATTGTATGAATTTTTCTACAGTGAATTTTAAAATGAAATTTTTACTGGACAACAAAACTTTTCTTGCAGGCATGTACAAAAAATTTCACAAATTTTGACATGATTTAATAGCCTTATTAATGACCTTATCTACTGACTGTCCTAGAACACTGAATCGAGATTACTCTTTTGCTTTACTGCCAATTGGGCCCACACGTCAGGGTATCTTCTCCAGAGTTGTTCTTTTTCACGACATTAAGCCACAGCACAGCTGCCCCTGACCTTTTTACAGTTCTAGCCCGGCGCGATTTTGTTTTTTCGCGATTAACCGTCGATCCGAAGAAATAACAAAAAAATGGTTTCTGTACAGTATAATCAAGCGGTCCCCATCTGCGGTTTTATTCTTTATTAATTTTCCAGCGAACCGGATCCGTGGGAATTTTTTTTACTCCGGATTCCAGCGGACTCGGTCCACGGTTTTTTTAAACTGGTACGCGGTACGATAGCAGTTCCAGCGAACTGGAACCGCTGGATTCAGCGAGTTCCAACAGTTCCAGTCCGCTGGAACTCGGCGGGGGCGGGGGGCACCTCCCATTTTTTTCCTGGGCGATTTTTTCTAGCTTACAAATCTGAAAAAAAAATATTTTGTGTTACACTGTGAATTTTATAGTGTATTAACCCTCTGCGTATAATTTTTTTTGAAAATAGCTATGGTCGCGATAAAATTCCGATAATTCAGTGGACTTAGGTTGGGGTCGGCGGGATTGTTGTTTTGCGCAGTCGCGATGCACTGGCTTTTTTCTGCGTGGTGAAAAATTTGCTTTGGTTATCTGTTTGTCCCGAAAATAGTTGTTGTCACGACTCGCTGCAAATTTGTATTGTATTACAATGTGTAGTGAATTTTTGCCTCTAGTAATGGAAAATTGCACCTCGCAAAATAAAATCCAGCGAGTCACAAGCGCGCAAAGCAAGTATCCCACCGGTCCCAACCGCTGGCAATAATATTGTGTGCCGCTTCAAAATGATTGGAAAAAAATTCTCAACTGAACAAAACAACATTGCCTTATTATTTTGCTATTCATATAATTTTATCGCGAGATCGGCTATTTTACAAAAAAAATTGCGACGGCAAAACTAAAAAAGGGCAAAAATAAAAGTCGATTTTCAAACTCCCTGCATAATTTCCAAAGCAAAAAATGAAGGCAGAAATTATCAAGCGCTGGAAATGGCATAAAAAAATTCTGCCGAAGCAGCGTGGGCAAGTTAAAAACAATTTCTCCGGCAACGACAAGATTAAATTTTGGGGTGCAGGGCTAAGTCACAAACTGAGATACAATATAGGTACATACCTTAAGAATTCATAAAACTGGGATACAACATAGGTACATAAATGCCTTAGAGAATTCATAAAACTAGGATACAACATAAGTCACAAAACCATACATTCTATGGTCATGGTTGTCGGGATAGTCGGGATAGGGAAGGGTAAAAAAAAGTAAAGTTATATATTGGTGGCTAACGGGGTATTACGCTTTGATCGCTGATAGGGCTTAATGTAATATCATCATCGGAATTGGGAGGACTCTAAGGACGCAAGTTTCCTGGCCTAGGTGGCATGAAATCGTCATCATCATCCTCATTTGTATGGTTAGGAGCTAGCCCGCCTCTAATGCTGGTTGAACGTCCTCTTGCATTGTTTCTTGAACAGCCTGCGGTAGTAGTGCTTGAACGGCCTGCTGTGGTAGTGCTTGAACGTCGAGGTCTAGGTTATACGAAATTGTCATCGTCATCATCATTTGCATAGTTAGGAGCAAGCCCCTCCGGTGGGGGTTGAACGTCCTCTTGAACTTGCTGCTGCAACAGTACTGTGTCGACCTCTACCCCTTCAGTTAGATCCTCTTTTGTGTCTTCTGCGCGAACTAGGCATTACACCCCCACTGAAGAGTGTATACATTGCTAAGAATTCTGGGATATCTTTGTTCAGCAACTCTTCATCCTTTGGGAATGACTAACACACAAGACGAGCATACGAAGTATTGAACTTATGTATATATAATGCTAAAAAGATTAGTAGGGTGAACAAATATAAAATAACTAACCTTAATATGCTCTGCATACTGATCGGGCAGCATCAGTACCCTGTAAGATCTTACAGAGAAACATACAGCAGAAGGGTGGTCGACTAGTTCGCACACCCTGAAATACCTTTGACGTCACCATTGCAAGTGCGCCTTGAGGTCATCGGAGGTCACAAGGTTCAGGCCCGAGGTTGTCACGTTATGCTTCCATAATGTCGAACGCCACTCTTGAAATTTGGACACCACTTTACTTAGGTTCTCCTCCTTGAATGGATCATCCTTCCCACCACGTGTCGACTTTTGTAGTCGACAATAAATTTATGGGGTAGGCGCTGGATCTCAAACCCAATGGTCACACAAGACAAGGGATTATACATGTTCGGGCTCTCGCGGAGGAGATAATACCCTAATCCTGTGTGCTGGAATTATGCTGACCTCTGGGATCTGGGGTTGCTCAAAGTGCAATATGCTCTAGGCGATATGTGGTGTTCTAGGCTCTAGGGCTTGATTGCTCTATGCTTGGATGATCTGATCCCTATGTTGGTGCCCGCCCTCTCCCTTATATAGCGGGGGTGGGGCGGCTTACAGAGTCCTGATCGGTTTGGAGATTCCGATCAGTTACAAGATTCTAGTCAGTTAATAGGATAGAGTTTACATCTTTATCTACCCTATTAACGACTCGGATTACAACCGTATCTATCATATCTAAATATAAGTTCAACCTCCTTTAGGATATGTCCCCTTGCGCACTGCAGCGGGGCCTGACGCGGGGAGTATCTTCTGGGCCTCCTTCTTGGGCCTGTCATGAGGGTACCCGGGTTCTTATATTCCACACCACGTGTAATCTTCAACGTGTAATGAAGGGCTACGGTGCTCATATCTGGTGTCTAGGAAAATGCTCTGCTAGAGGATGCAGCCATGGTCAAGTGTGAGTGGGAGCTGTGGATGTGTGCCTACAGTTTGGCCTTTTATAGACTCGAAGGGGTGGTGTATGGACTAAGTGTTGGAAAGTAAGATTAAAACATACAGACGGATAGCAAAACACCGGTGTGTGTAGACAAGTTGGGCTGAAAAGGCAGTCATGCATGCAAGGTGTCAGTATTGACAAAATATAGTGTACAATAAGTGGTCAGTTCGGAGTTCAAAGTAGGCAGTGAGTGGTCATTTCGTACTATGCAGTGTGTAGTTGGTGTGTACTGAGTGTGTGGTGTGAGTGAAATGTTAACTGTTGACCATTAAAAGAAGATAATATCCATTAATGACAGCGTGATCGTCAAACTATTGATGTCTTTGAAGTGCTTGTTGGTTTGATGTTCAAGGACGGTTTTCTGTATAAAAGGGTTGCTTCTCAAGTTCTCTTCTAGTCCAAGCAATAGAAGTTCTGTCGATGACATGGACTTGGATCAGCCTGACAAAGTTGATGGTAGAGTGTTGTCAAATCGGCCTGATGGTAGAGTGTTGCCAAACCGGGGTTCAATAAATTCAGAAAAAGTGATGGATGCTTTATTTTTTGACAACCCGGACTGACAAAGCTTCTACCTGTGACTAGTCTAATCAACCTGACAAAGCTACACGCGAGAATCGCTTTTAGACAGTTTCACCGTTTGTTTAGTTTGTGAAAACCCAACTTCGAGTTCTTCATTGGTAATTAGCTATATTTAGATTGCATCTACCTATTCTTGCTTTTGTTCTCAATTCGCATGCAGGGATTAGCCTTCTTGGCGAGGTTAACCGTGTTTGTGCGTGGTTGATAACCAAAGGAGCCGTGGTGTAGCAATTGCAGGGTTCGAATCAGTTCTGATTAAAAACCGGATCGTCAACGTCGAGTTCTCCACCAATCGACTTACTACTACATGTCGAAAGATCGGGCCACCGTTCCCATCAATTGCGGCGATGTGGCGAAATCCAAAGCATCCGCCGAGGATCAGACGGCTAAGATTCCACGGCAAAGATCCGACGAGAGGCGGCGGCGATGTAAACTCGCCGGTGATGAAGAAGAAGGAGCGGAATACGACGAAGATGGATCGGATCGGGTGTGAGTTGGTGTAGATATGGAAGAGGAGGTCGCGAGCAACACAAAGAAGCAAGCGGCGTTGGCGGAGACACACCGGCGGCAGAGATCCACACGGAGGAAAGCCTCGACTGCGGCGGCGGAACTTCGGCGAGCTCGCGAGAGAAGACGGCGGTGTCTCGGGCAGCGAGGACTAGGGCAAAAGAGGCGGCGCGGAGCAGGGAACCTCGGATGGGGCGCCTTGGACAGTGCTAGGGTTTTGGGCGGTAGGAGGAGCGGAGCTACGTGGAGCGATCTGGACCGCACATGTGCCACGGATCCAACGGCGATGGGGCGCGGGCTGGCAGGGTCGGGGCGCGTGCGGAGCGGGCCGAGAAGGGTTGGCTGCAAAGCAGGCCACGAAGGAAAAACAGGAGCGGGCCGGATGATGCGGGCTGAGGAGATTCGGCTCAAACAAATTTTGGAAAACAAAAGCATTTCTGAATTAAGAAAATTCTAGAAATTCAAATAAATAGAAAAAAAATTCAAAAAAAATCTTTTGTTTAATGTATAGTTTAGTCAAATTAAATCTTCCACATAAAGAAAAATTCAGTTCAAGATTTGATTAACCAAGGAAAAATGCAAATGGTTCATTTTCAAATTCAAACATTCCAAAACTCAAAATTTTGGGGTGTCTCATGATCAATCATCATAGACAGTTTTTGTAAACCGTTAGTGGTGAGGGGTCTTGTAACACTCCAATTTTTGCTTTTCTTGAAGTTGATTTGCATTTTATGCTTTTATGAATTTATTGGATTTTTCCTTATTATATTTGCATTTACTAAATAATTTATATTTGGTATATTGGTCCTTTGAGAAAAGAATTTATTTATTAAGAAAGTCAAAACAAAATTCTATCAAAAATATTTTATTTATATTCCTAAAGTCTCAAAATATTTTTGGGATTTTTCCTGGGATTTATTTGAATGTATTTAATATTACGTCTATTGGCCTTTTGTGAAAACTAATTGAATATGATAAAACAAATATAAAGTTTGGATAAAAATATTTTATTTGAGATCTAAATGTCTTAAAGTATTTTCTGGATTTTTTTGGATTTTTATTGATATTTTTGCAATTTAATTGGGTCATATTTATTTTCTGAATTGTTTTATTTGAAAATGATGTTTTAAATCGCTGCATAGTGCTTGGGCCGAAACTCCGCTCGGCCTAGCCCATCTGCTCGTGTCATCGGTCGCACCGCCCACTTAGCCGAAACCCTAGCTCATGAGCCGTCGAATCAGATCCAATGCTTGTCGATTCTCCACATCGCCCACGTGCCCGAACCGTCGATCCGTAGCCACGTGTGCACCTGCGATTGCACCACATCGACTCCATCAAATCTCTCTGAATCCGCCGTGCTGCCTAATGCCGCGATCCTAGGGATCGATTTCCATCCCGTGTGCACTCGTCGAGGCCGCTATTTAAAGCGCCGCCTTGCGTGTCGTGTAGCCCGAGGCAAGCCGCACCCGTAGCCCTAGCTTTTGTCGCCCGTGCTGCCGCCGTTCGCCCGTGCAAGCTCGTCGGATTAAGCTAAAGCCTCCGTCATTGTTTTTCACTAATTGCTCGCCATCTGTTGAGTCCCCACCATCGCCGAGGCTGCCAGCTTGTTTGTCGTGTCGAGTCACGTTCGTGGCGGGTGAAAACGTCGCCGGAGATCCTCTCGAGCGCCGTTGTGCTCGTTGTCTCCCTCAACTCTGATGAAGAACGCCGCTGTGCCATCATCGCCGCCCGAGAAGCGCCATCAACCGTCGGATCTCAAGGTAGCCGCTAGATCGTGTCCACGCGTCGCCCTCTTGCATCACGCAATTGTTAACCGTCCGATCAGATCTGTGCGCACCAGATCGCACCGACGATGTGACTAGTCACGTGTCGCCGCATGGCTTGCGCGTCGTTCGAAGTGTCGTGGACCGAGTCCACCATGCGCTTGCTCTGTTCCATGGACCGGGTTTATAGTAGGGTTAACAATATCGCGATTATCGGCTCGAATATCGCGATAATCGACCATATCGAGCTAGCTCGGCATTTGAAATCAGTGGGTAAACCGATCCAATTAAAAAAATTCAAAAAATTCAGAAATATTTATGATTCGTAAACCGGTCAAAAATTGGTGGAAACTGTCGAAAATCGCCCAAAAAATCGGCTCCCAAAAGAGTTCAATTGATCGGTCGATTATCAATGAAAATCGACTAATTATCGGTGAATATCGACTGATTATCAGTGAAAATCCATTTTTTTTCAAAAAGTTTGATTTCGAAACCCTTCGATTTTTGACGATTTTCAACCTATTATCGACGAAAATTGATACCGACCAGAGAGCAATTTTCAAGGTCAAGTCGATAATGTAAAACCTAATCCAGAGGGTTAATCAGGCCATCAAACCCTCACATTATTTGGTGAAGTGTCCTCGAGATTGAAGACCGGCATCTCTACTGTTCGGGGTTCCAATACACTGCCAAGGTGAGGCATTACAAGGTTTCATGCAGATGTTAAATATTGGAAAATTCTAAGTTGCGCTTTCAATTTCAAGTACCTCGGAGTTCCCCTTTCAGTTTGATAGAGTGATTCTAGGAACTTTGTTCACTTTTGGAGTTCTAGAAAATCTCACCATGATCCTTAAATAAAGAAAGCAAAATTCATAGAAACTATCTCATTAATCAAAAGAAAAATAGAAGATCTACAGTACACTACTTATTTCGATGAGCCAGATTATAAGAGTGCAGAATGCATACTAATCATGTATATATATTACACTATTACAACTGTGGAACACTTACTACTATATTTTCGAAAGTCGATAGAGTTCTATAACAAATACAATATGTTGCAATCTAGCCGTGCAATTATGCAGAAAATTCCGCTAGTTAATAAAACATTACCAGATGATATCATGGCTTGTTGCCCCTCAGAACCCAGCTATTGTCTCTCAATTGGAGCTTCACTGAGTAGTAATAATATGCATGGACTCAATACACCCAATATACTGTACAAAACCTCATCATAGAAACAAAAAAAAAAGCAAAACAAAGAGAAAACAACCATAATGAGAAATTGTGAGCAACATTTGATGTTAATGATGGGCCCTACAGTCCTAAAGGCAATTATAGAGATGATTGTATCGTGTTTATGTTCATAAACTTTTGAATAATATGTTATTTTGTCCGACTTGTTCGTGAGACTCTTTCTTCATATTATGATGTTATTCTAAATATCTCTAATCTTATATCATTATATGGGACACTAATAATTTATAGATCACCGCATGTACATGTAATGATTGATGGTTAAGGATTATGCATACGAGATATCAAATCAATAATATGGATATGTTGGGAACATGATATTGGATTGACTTATCTTGAGACACCATGAGAATAGTTATATTTTTAAGTGTAATCAGTTGATCTCATACATAGCATATGTGAGAGTTTTAGATCTGAGATCGCCATAGTTTCCTAATTGTATAATAGTTTACTTAAGGGTTGTCAAATGCTACTCTATAATTGTGTAATTATAAAGGTAGCTTTCAGGTTTACTATGAAATTTATGGAGGAATATGAGTGATCAAGATGGAATTTGCCATGTCTATCTAATGAGAGACATATCACTGGTCCCCTTGATGTGGTTGGATTAGGGAAATGCATGGACATGCCGAATGTAATTGAGTAGTCAACTGCAACTAAGTAGTCGACTACAAAATCAAGTGAATGATTTAGCTATCATGGGATGACACACATTTCGCCTTGAGTTCGATCTGGTATTGTATAGCAAAGTGATCAGCACATGATCACTATATACAAAGGGATCAATATATGATCACTATATAGATTCACCTGCTATGATCTTTATGTGTATTCGAGGGTCACTGTGTTCTACTAGGAACCATTACCGACTTGTAGATTTTCCATGTCAAGGCCCAATATACATGAATTCTATAGGATCGCATACTTAATGGCTAGAACACGCCGATTCAAATGCACTCCGTTTATGCGAACTTTGTACCTTAATGGCCCCTAGTGTATGGCTTCACTAAAGGGGCTCTTTATAAGGAGCAGTGTAGGGCTTTTGGGTGGATGACTTAACACCAACAACGTGTGAGCGTTCAAGCTGGTGCATGGACGGTGGACGACTTAAATACTCTTCAACATGTGGATACCGTAGAGGCGCTGTTGCAGTTGCTACAGCACAGATGAAGGATGATCCGTGACACGTGAGGAACACAAGGGGCTACTGAGGAGACAATCGGTGGCCAAGAACGTTGGGTGATTGAGTACTTCCGCTATATCAATGTGCGCGATATTATATAGACAGTGCTAGCTGCTCCAACTCTTTCGCTGCACTGCGCGTCTAGTGATAATGATTTATGATCTATTATTTGTATGGCTTCCTGGTTTACATGTGTTGGCGTCAAAAAACTTGAAGAAGGATTTCTGACAGCAGCACACCAGATGAACACCTGGTTCAAGAGCGTGCCAGTCGATTTGACCTATAACCGACAAGGTAAAATATAAAATTTACTCAAAAGCCGATCGTAACAATCAATCGGCTTAGACCCAATCAACTTGAAGCCGATTAAGATCAAAGTAACAAGGTAAGTCTAATTAGCCGATTAAGGCTAATCAGAGGATAAAGGTAGATCGATTCTAAAGAAGGCGATGCGCAACAAAATCAGAATAAATCAAACCTGGGGTGTAATTGAAGAAGATCAACAATCGGCGATGCGCAACTTTATTGATCAAGATCGATTACAGAGATTAAATTACAAAAGCTACTCCTAGTCGACAGGAAGGAAGAAAGTAAAAGCTGGTTGATTGTATTGTGTTGTTGGATTCTGTTCGCAGCTTGCTTTGGTCCTTCTTTTATACCTTTGGCCGATAGTGTCCTGTTACAACACGATTTAAGCCCGTATCCGTATCGGCCTTATCTTGAACAGTTATTTCCTAAAAATCTTGCCGTTAGCATAAATATCTCCAAACTTTCTTAACTTGTCTGTTAATGTCCATATCTTTGATTTCATTGCCGATTATGGTTAGATTTGCCAAATTTTGGTGCAAACATATGCCCCCCATTTTTGAGAGATGACATCTTTCAAAAATATCAATAATCGGCTTTTCAATCGGCTAACGTTTGAACTTCACCCATTAACTGTCGCTTTTACTCGCGCCGCAATTTTTTGACATGCGGGTAGTGCGTTTTAACCGCTCGCGCCTTTTGAGATTCACTTCCCGCCTCTTCAAATTTTCACCGTGCTATAAAATGCGGCCCCCACCATGGTCATTCTTCATGCGCACAAGCTCTCGAATCACCTGCAATCGGTTGAAGCTTTCCGTTTGAAGTACTCCCGAAGCAAACCTTTAGTTCATCCAGCTTTCTTCATCGGCTACAATGGACCCTAGCCAGGTACTTATTCCGATTCCGCACAGCAATGACCAATATTTTCTGTGTCCTTTGGGGAATTTGGAGGCAGCTATAGTTATTGACCAAGAAGTGACCCGGCTTCCTTTGTCGGCTAGAGGATATAATATCGAGGGTTGGAGTAAAAGTTTTAGGGCTTGGCCGACTGCACCCAAAGGGTGGAAAAATTGGTATAATCGGATAGCAGCCCAAAAAAGGGAGTCTTGGGAGAGGATGGGCATAGCAGAGTGCATTCCCTTAAGTTTAGCCGATCCAGAGGTCAATGAGCCCTTAGTGGCCACGGCTTGTTATTTCTGGTCGGATACTTTCAATGCTTTCATGTTTCGCACTGGTATGGTCGGCCCAACTTTGCTGGATGTTGCTCAACTTTGCTGCCTAAAACCGGACGGGGAACAAGTGTCGGCCTTTAGTGCTAAACCCAAACATAAGCTTATCCGATCAAAAGGCGAAGGCTGGTCTAAGTATATTGCAAATAATAATAAAGTGAATGGATTAGTATCGGACGAAGAGCATGTCGCTTTCCTCAACCTTTGGTTGGACCGATTCTTATTCTGCGGTGCTTCATTAGGGCCAACCCAAGTATATCAAACTATTGCTGAAGGACTGGTGGAAGGCCGTCGGCTGGCACTTGGGAAAATGAAAGATCGAAAAAGGCGACTAGAGGGGGGTGAATAGGAGCCAAATAAAGTTTTTGAATAAACTCTCCCCCTAGAATTCAAACCACCAAAAGACCAGTAAAGAAAGCGACCGGTCGGGTATCTCGTCGATGAGCAAGACTTCGACCTCTGAGGTCGGATGAACAAGACTGAATGAATAGTATTCGTGAGCAGACCCCGACCAGATCGGTCGGATGAAGCAAGACTCCGACACAAGCGTTCGGATGAACAGTACTCCCGACCTGAAGTGGTTGGATGAACAATACTCTGGTGAATAGTACCCCCGACCAGATGAACAGTACGCCCGACCTGCGGAGGTCGGGTGAACAGTACTCGGGTGAACAGTATTCGGATGACCAGTAAAATCAACACGATCTCAAAAACAGAAATCGATGTAGCTTTTGATCGGCTGATCCAAAAACAGTGAAAATTGGTGTGCACCTCTCAAAGGATGTCAGGAACCTATTTCAATCAACAATCGAAGGAACTAATAACAAGGTTCCATCCTTTTCAGTTTAACAAATGCAACACCAAAAACAGAGTCACGAACACAGACTTCACCCCTAACTTGCTGGTGGGAGTTAATGGTCAGAAATCCTTGGATGACTCTCCACAAATCATAGCAAGTAAGAACACGAAGAAACAACCCTTCAAACAAATAGAAACACTATCTGAAAACTAGGCACAGAAATTGGTTTCTTGCAAAACTGAATAGAAGAGGTTGTAGATTGCCTAGATGATTGGGATATGATCTATAGAAGATTCATCCAGCAATCTTTCATCCTTGGCAACAAGAACCAGAAGCCAATCAAGACTAAAGAACTGCAAGTCACACGTTTACGCACTTTAAGAACACACAGATTTACTAACTTGCAACAAGAATGCAAGGATTGCCTAGATGATTGAAAGCACCAAGTCCAGAGAAGAGTTCATCAATCATGAATTTCAACAAAGACTCAATAGCATGTAGAAGGAGATGAGGCAAATCCAAATTACGTAAGGTAAATTGCAAGTAAGTAAATGCGGAATATAGATAACAGAATTTAAGTGCGTAATGTAAATACGTAAGAGAAATGAAACAAGAATATAAATGAAGAACATTTCATTTCTGGAAGGGAGGTTTAAAAAGCCTCACTACAAAGTGGGCAAAGCTCAAATGAGCAGCAAAAACCTCAGAACCTTCAAAACCTTCAAAGAGGGGAGGCTGCCCCTACCCCTCTATTTATAGTGACATGGCATCAATTCCCACCTTTGGATGTCCTGCTTCAATCCTAAGCCACCATCCAAGAGCCAGGATTTGATCCTTACACTGTCACTCTCAACAACTCTCAACTACTCACGTAGACTTTCCTCACCTGCTCACCCCAAGGAGACACCCCTCTCCCTGTCTATTCATAGCAGGCTTGGAACACCTACCACCCTTGGATGAGCCTCTAAACCCTAGAGCACTCCATCAAGGGCTGAGATTTTACCCACTCACAAAGCTATGCATGGGCTCACCCGAAACCCAACAACACAACGGGTTTTGCACGCTTTTCAACTCACACTAACTTGACCCGCTACTCTATCTTCCTGACCGCGATCCAACGGTCTTCCTAGATTAGAGCAGCTCCAAGTTAGCATCTCATCCATTCCTTTGTCTTCTCGGCTTGCAGCTACTCCCTAGCCTCAGTCATCTTTGGCGACACCTTGATCATCTGGACCTCAGCTCTCCCAGCCTAGTCCTGATCCCCTTCGCCTCACCATGACCTAGCTCCAAAGTCCTGCAACCATCATAGACAAGGAAACCACATCACATAGCAATGTCCAACAACACATATCCATCTCAATGCAGATATACACTACGCCGACCAAAGATAACCCCGACTACACGTGGTCCGACCATCGGTCTCCATCCCGACCAACCATGGTCCGACCATCGGTCTCCATCCCGACCAACCATGGTGCGACCATCGGTCTCCATCCCGACCACTCGAGGTCGACCACTAGTCTCAACCACTGAGTCGGACGACCCAACCACTCGGGGTCGGACGACCGTCCTAACTGACCAAAGCCCCGACCACTCGGGTCGGACGACCCGACCACTCGGGGTCGGACGGTGTCCGCAACACAGCCAAAGCCCGACCACTCGGGTCGGACGACCCACCACTCGGGGTCGGACGACCGTCCGCAACACACCAAAGCCCGACCACTCGGGTCGGACGACCGACCACTCGGGTCGGACGACCGGGTCTGCAACATGACCAAAGCCCGACCACTCGGGTCGGACGACCGACCACTCGGGGTCGGATGACTGGTCTCCAACCAGTAACTCAAATTGCTCTAGCTCGAAAAACAATCCAAATCAAACTCAAACTTGAGCACACCTTGCTCAAATAAAGTCAAATACTCATCACAAACAAGGATGGACCTCCACATGGTCCTTCAATCTCCCCCTTGATGAGTATATTGACAAACCACACAAAAGGCATAAATTTGAGTTTGAATGAGAGAAGAAGAAAGAAATTTGATTGCAAAGCCAAACTTGGTCCAGAGAGAAAGATATAAAATTATGACCAAGTTGGCAGAAAGAATTTAGAGCAAGACCATGAAAAGAGCAAGTTTTCAACAAAAGCTCTAAAAACCAATCATAAGTGTCAAATGTGATTATGATTCATAAGAGATAGCAAAGATTTACAAAAATCATAAGAACCAATAAGCTTTCACAATTCTATCTCCTCCTTTTCTACATTTTAAATGATGCCTTTTCTACATTTTCTCCCCTTTGGCAATATAGGCATCAAAATAGAATTTTCTCCTATTTTATGTATGCATGAAATGCAACCTAAAGGAGCTTTGAAGATTATCCAAATGATCATAATGACAAGATATGACACCAAGCTTATTAATCTCAGATTATGACCAAACTAAGACATGTCCAAGTGCAAATAACAAATTTTGCTCATAAGCTAAGTTTTGAAAAAGTATCATTTTTAGCAAGATTTGACAAGTGCACAACTTAGCAAAGTTTCAAAACTAGAAGCAAAACCACTCAGGGATCAAATGGAAAACCTATAGTTCAACCTACTCAACACTTTGGGGAATTTTGAAGTGCATATTAGGTCCTTCGAGCCCATTTTTCAATTTATGCAAAATTTCTTTAAGACTTCGAAAAACATAGCGGGGTGCAAATGTTTGACATAATTTGCATTCTTTACCCACTTATGTGTTTGATATTTGCAATTTTTTTTATTGACTCAAGCCATTTTCGATCATCTCAAGAGTAACTCTTAAGAGAATGATCTTGGTTATACACAATATATATTCCAAGTTCATCCCAAATGCAATGGGAGGCAGTCTCGAGAATATAAAGTGCTGAGATCAATTTTGCACAAAAGAGTCAATTTTTTTAATTTTCAGTTTAGCACATATAAGCAATTCTGAAGGACTCAAATATGGATCAAGCAAATTTCACCCAAGTTGCTATAGGGACTCTAGAGAATTCCAAAATTTCACAATTCATGGTAAAAGCTCTTAGAGAAGAAACTTAGTAAGTAAAAGCAACATGTTTCATCAAGTTTTCATTTAAAGCTTTTAAGTTTTTCAGATTTCAATGAACATTAGCTTGATAAATGAACTTGGACATATCTAAGCTAGTGATTTTCTTCGAAAGATATAGCATGATGTATTTCACAAAGATTGAGTCAAATGCATAATAGACAAAGCTCATAAAACGAAAAATGCAGTCTAAATGCAATGCATGAACAGATTCCCAAACTCCCCTCAACAATTGAATCAATTTTAAGCTCAAACTGGTTAAAAATGGGTTATTATCAAGATTAGGCAAAAAGAAAACCGAATGAACTCAATAATAACGAGAAAAAGCAGAATGAGGAGAAGAGATCGAGAAACGCAAAACTGGATGGCTATAGAGCATAGAAAAGATATAAGAAACTCACTACTGACTTAGACTCGCTCTTCCCAAATGGTGACATAGGGAAGTCGACTCTAGATCCCAACTAAGGAGTGCACATGCACCTGTCTACCTGTGAGGTCCAAAACCCGCTAGACTTAAAAGACTATGAGGGAACTCAACCTAGAGAGAAGAGAGAACAACTAATCACGCATGATAGCAACCTAAAGCACAAGATAAGAGGTCCATGCGAGGCATGCCGAAGTCTAAGTGAGTGAACTCAACTTAAGAAAACAAGCCCAAAGTCACCCGTAAGAAGAAAGGAAATGGAAGAAAATATATAGTACATAATATACAAACCAGCTCCCCTCACGAAAAGCCGTAAGGGCTCACGACTCCAAGCTCACTCCTCAAGGCAACAAACGGAGCTATCCAAAGGCTTGGTAAAGATATCGCTAATCAAGGTCACTCTATGAATCAAGCGCGATATCTCCCTTCTCCACATGGTCTCTAAGGAAGTGATATCTAATATCAATGTGCTTGGTCCGGAATGTTGCATTGGGTTTTTAGTGATGCAAATAGCTGAAGTGTTGTCACAGAAAAGTGGCACACTCTCTATTTCTAACCCATAGTCCCGCAAGGTCGATCTCATCCAGAGCACTGCTACAAAGAATCGGTCTGCAAAGAACATACTCGGCCTCGCAGATGGTGAGCAACCCTGCATCGCTTCCTAGATGACCAAGAAACAAGAGAAGTGCCAATGAATTGGCAAGTGCCAGAAGTGCTCTTCCTATCTATCCTCTGACCAAAGAAAGTCGGCATCGGAAAAGGCTCTAAGAGATAGACAAGAAGAAGAAGAGTACCATATACCATAATCAGTGGTAGCACGAAGGTACCTGAAGATGCGCTTGACCGCCTGGCGGTGAGAGGCGCGAGGAGAAGCTTGAAATCGAGCGCATGGACACACAAACAAAATGTACGTCGGCCTCAAGCGGTGAGGTACAAGAGGAGCCGATCATGCTCAAACTCCTTTTGATCAAGCAGGCTCACTATCCTCATCGGGCTCGAGAATGTATGGTGGCCATAGGAGTCATCACCGGCTTCCCATCGACATGTCGACGCCTCAGAGGTCACGGGTATATTTGCCTTGATGCAAGAAAGTACCCTCCCGAGTCTGCTTGATTTGGAAGCCAAGAAAGTAGCTCAACTCGCCCATCATACTCATCTCAAACTCTGTACTCATCACATCAGAAAACTGAGAGACAAGAGAATGAGACGAGCCACCAAAAATGATATCGCCCACATAACCGACAAGAAGAAAATGAGACTCATGGTGTCCGATGAATGAGTTTTGTCTACTATGCCCGCTTTTAAAATCATGGTGAGAGATATGACTTGAGCCTCTCATACCATGCTCGGGGGCTGCTTGAGTCCATACAAAGCTTTGGAAAGCTTGTATACATGACTCGAAACTTGGGGTTCTCGAACTCGGAGGTTGCTTGACATAAACCTCTTCCTCAATATAGCCATTGAGGAATGCACTCTTAACATCCATTTGATAAAGCTTGAAGCCTTTGGATGCGAGAAAATGCAAGCGAGATTCGGATAGCCTCTAGCCTAGCTACAGGAGCAAAGGTCTCCTCAAAGTCAAGACCTCAACCCGAGAAAAGCCCCTGCAACTAGTCTAGCCTTGTTTCTAATTACAACCCCATCCTCACTCTGCTTGTTTTTGAACACCCACTTGGTCCCAATGACATTATGACCAGATGGGGCTTGACAAGTCGCCATACCTTGTTCCTCTCAAAGTTCTCAAGTTCTCATGCATAGCATTAATCCACGACTCATCGGATAATGCATGAGAAACATCCTTCGGCTCAAAGGAGGCAACGAAGGCGAGTGAAGGCGAGAAGAGGACAGACCCGTTCTTGAGCGGGTGACACGCTCGAACAAATCGCCAACCATCCGATCAGAGGATGACGCGTCTCGAATATGACGGGAGGTCCAAGAATGTAGTAGCCTCTACCTCTTGAGCAGAAGAGGTAGGAACAGAGCCACTCATTGAAGGAGAGTCGGAAGGCAGGGCCGATCTCCCGAGGTGCGAGAAATGGAAACAGGAGGCACCTCGGTGGAGAGGGACTGGATCCGGTGGAACACCATCATTTCCATCATCCTCATCTTCTTCAAAGATGGTCTCGGAGGGATAAAAAGAGCTCAAACATCGTGTCTAGCTCCGGCTAGCCTCATCAAAGGTCACATCACGTGTCTCTATGATCCTATGTGCATCAACACCTGCACCTATAACTACGAGAAGAAGACGAGTAACCTAGAAAGATACCATCAAGAGCGAGACTCAAACTTATCTAGGTTACAGGACTTCAAGATAAAACACTTGCAACCAAAACGCGAAAATGAGACACACTGGGCTTTCGCCATACCTCAACTCATAAGAAGTGCGATGCAAATGTGCTCTCAAAAACACGCGATTAGAAATATGGCAAGCAAGAGCTATAGCCTCATTAAAACTTCCTAGGAGTCTCAGACTCATCTAGCATCGCCCTAGCCATCTCAACCAGGTCCTGTTCTTCCTTTCCACTATGCCATTCTCACGAGGGGCGAGGGAGAAGAGAACGATGCTCTAAACCGACTCCACACAAAAACTCTCAAAGTAGGAATTCTTGAACTCCGTGCCATTATCACTGCAGATAGCTCAGAATGCACCGGGAGCTCAATAGACAACCCATCGACCAAACCCTCAAGTGAGAAAAGTCTCATCCTTCGAGGCCATGAAGAATACCCAAGAGAATCTAGAAAATCATCAACGATGACAAGAACATACCACTTCCCTCCCGCCGATCGCACTCTAGCCGACCAACAAAGGTCCATATGTAAAAGCCGTCCGGTGCATCACCATCACTACGGTCACAGGAGGATGAGAAGCAAGAACCATCTTGCCATGTCGGCAAGGAGAGCAAACTAAGTCTTTAACCATCTTGAGTTTGGGCAAACCCGAATGAGATCGTGGTCGCTAACTCGGGTCAAATGATCAAAACCAATGTGACCAAGTCTCCTATGCCGGAAGGAGAGATCACGGACTCGAAGCAATCAAACATCAAGAGAGTCTCCGAAGAAGCGAAAAATCAGCACGAAAGACTCTCCCAAATCTAGAAATCCCAAGAACTAACCCTCCCGATGAATCAAGGATTCTACAGCATTACTCTTGAAGCTTACCTCAAAGAGTCATCAATAAGTCGAGAAACAGAGAGCAGATTGTATTGCAACTTACTTACTAAGGCAACATCTTTAAGAATGAAATTTTGGTTAATGCAGATGGTACCTTTAGCTATGACTCTACTCAAGAAGCATCCCGAAAGTGATCAACTCATCATCGGGGCTCGGACTAGGAAGAGAACCATCGAGAATCTCCGGTCATATGACGAGAACAACCGAGTCGACAATCCAAACATCTCCTTCCCATCCGATTTAACCCGATCAAGACACAAGAGAGAGATGACTCGAAGATGGGATAGAGTGAAGACTTGGGAACCTAATATGAACCACACGACGCTCTCAGTACCGACCACGAAGAAGACGGACTCGAGTGTCTCTCGACGCAACTCTCACATGATTAGGAGCAACTCGTAGATAATCTAGGAGTCAAATCGGGTTGGCACGCCGTGGTGCAAAAGCCGAGCCACCCGGTGAGGCTTCTTAAATCTCCTACCAGAAAACACCTCACGCCACGATATCTACCTCGATGGGAAAACGAGGAATATCAAAAGGACGGCGGAAAGACCGACTACGAACAGCTCCAAGACTAAAACTCAAGAACCAAAGATGAAAACCGAGTCACGACGCCCAAAAACAGCGACTCTCTAACTGTCTAGAAGCAATGTGTGCCTTAGTAGCACTCAAAGTCCGGGATGACCCCGAATACCCCTAAGAGCAAGAACACGCCACGCCGAGTGATCTTGGCGTGCTCAAGCGTAAATCTACTAGTGACCATCCTTCTTACGGAAGGTGCATGTGTACTTCGCCTTGCTAGAGATGTAGCAACAGGAGTAACATCCTTACAGTCAAGTCCTATGGACAACCCCAAAGAGACCTAAACTTGGTGGTGCTCACTCTGGGAGCTACCACAATCTCACCACTCTTGGAGCCGCGCACAATGGTGGGAGGATGCGCCCGAGCGTGCTCCAAGGGATCAAATCCTAGACCTTGATTGAATCTACTAATCTTGGATTGGTCTAGAATAAGATTGAGCTTCTTCTTGCCTCCAACAAACTTCTCGAGAGTGCTCATAAGATACTGGCAATCTCGAAAGAAAGAAGCACAAGAAGAACAGGGAGAAGAAGAAGAAGAAGAAGAACCAGAAAGATGAGCTCTCTCAGCACGTGCATTTTTCTCCCTCAGCACGGCTGCCTCAATCTTGAGGGCCTCACAAGAAACGCAAGACGCATTTCTAATTCTATTGGCTTGGTCTTCTAATTTCTTCCTAAGCTCGACATGGATTTTATCCAAGTCCCCCTCAATAACAGAACATCGCAAGCAACTTTCTTGTGACTTATCTAGTAAGTCCTTAGCAAGTTTAGCACACTTGACATTTAAGGATTCATTGTCAAGTTTTAGTTGCCTCTGACCCTCACATGAGCCGACCGTTCCTTAGAAGCATGCATTTCAAGTTTATCGTTTAGAAGAAAGCTTCCTAAAGTGATCGCTCATGGCATCAATTTTAGCAAGCAATTTAGGGCAGTTAGAGCATGATGGAGTGGAGTGAGCATGAAGAAAACTAGCCTCAACAGGAATAGCATCAATAGAACTAGTGCTAGCATTCTTCAACCTAAGACCATCAAGTTCGACAAGCACACTATCATGTATGGTCCTTAGGTTCTCCAACTCCACAAGAACAAAGATCACAGAGAACACATCATCGGTGACTCGGGAGGAGAAGATCTAAGTGAAGCTAACTCCCGAGTCAAGGTACCTACTTCCTTTTCTAACTCGAACACCTCGACCTAGCCTTAGCATGAAACTTGCCTAATTTACGTATGCAAAGATTTAATTCGTCGTAGGTGGGTACCTCGTCCGAGTCGCTGTACAGCTCGGAGTTGCTTGCTTCAATGGCGCCTGCCATGAAGCACATGCCGGAGAAGTCGTCGCCGCCCTTCTTGTCGGTGTGGTCGTTCTTGCCCGAACCGCCTTGTTCGTTTTTGCCCTTCTCCAGCTTGGGACAGTTTGCTCCAATGTGGTTGGGGCCACCACACTCGAAACAGGTGATCATCCCACCTCTCTTCCTCTCTCTCACTCTCTTGTATGCATATGAAAATTTGCGAGCAAGAAGAGCAAGCTTATTTTTTGGAAATTTTTCCAGTTGGTCATCGCTTAGCTCGCAAAGGGAGGAGAGAGAGAAACCAACAGAAGAATCAGAAAGAGAGGATCCAATGGGATCGGTGACCAAAGCCATCGACTGAGACTTCGTCTTCCGCGAGACGACATCGATCTCATGAGTCTTGAGGCAGGAATAAAGCCCATCAAGAGTCAAGGTCGATAGGTCGGTGGTGTCCTTGATGGTGGTCACTTTCATTTCCCAAACACGAAGATCAAGTGCGGTCAAGAAATGTCGAGCATTATCCGAGTCAGGGTATATGCAACCGACTGCTCGGAGGTCGCTCAAAATCTTCGTAAACCGACCAAAGCACTCGTCAAGACTCTCACCAGCGTGCTTTTCAAACTTGTTGAACTCACGCTTGAATTGGTCCTTTCGAACCGTCTTGATTTGGGTAGTGCCCTCATGGTAAGCATCGAGGGTCACCCAAATCTCATGAGCAGAACGAAGGTGAGAAATCCTATCATACTCACTGCGGCTAAGACCCTGTATGAGGATGTTCCTTGCTTTAGCGTTCGCCTCAACGTCAGCCATATTTCCGGCCGTGACGTTTTCATCAGCAGGAACCTCATACGGGAGTTTCACCTTCTGCCATATCAGGAATCCCTGGGCAGTGATGTATGACTCCATCCGCGATTTCCAAAACGGAAAATCAACTCCAGCAAAAATGGGAGGTTTGGTGGAATACTTGTCCATCGCCATGGCTCTTGAGACCGGTCAAGATCTAGAAAGAGCGAACCGGCTCGATACCAATTGAAAGATCGAAAAAGGCGACTAGAGAGGGGTGAATAGGAGCCAAATAAAATTTTGAATAAACTCTCCCCTAGAATTCAAACCACCAAAAGACCGTAAAGAAATCGCGACCGGTCGAGTATCTCTGGTCGGATGAAGCAAGACTTCGACATACTGAGGTCGGATGAACGAAGATCGGAATGAATAGTGTTCGTGAGCAGTACTTCGACCAGACTAGTCGGATGAAGCAAGACTCCGACACAGGCGGTCGGGTGAATAGTACCCCGACTGGATGAGCGAAGACGCCCGACTGCGGAGGTCGGATGAAACGAGACTCGGGTGAACAAAGATTCGGATGAACAATAAAATCAAGACGATCTCAAAAGCAGAATCGATGTAGCTTTTGATCTACCGATCCAAAACAATGAAAATTGGTGTGCACCTCCCAAAGGATGTCGGGAACCTATTTCAATCAACAATCGAATGAATTAATACCAAGGTTCCATCCTTTTGGTTTAACAAATGCAACACCAAAAACAGAGTCACGAACACAGATTTCACCCCTAACTTGTCTGGTGGGAGTTAATGGTCGAAATCCTTGGATGACTCTCCACAAATCATAGCAAGTAAGAACACGAAGAAACAACCCTTCAAACAAATAGAAACACTATCCAAAACTAGGCACGTAAATTGGTTTCTTGCAAAACCGAATAGAAGAGGTTGTAGATTGCCTAGATGATTGGGATATGATCTATAGAAGATTCATCCAAAGAATCTTTCATCCTTGGCAACAAGAACCGTAAGCCAATCAAGACTAAAGAACTGCAAGTCACACGTTTACGCACTTTAAGAACACATGATTTACTAACTTGCAACAAGAATGCAAGGATTGCCTAGATGATTGAAAGCACCAAGTCCAGAGAAGAGTTCATCAATCATGAATTTCAACAAAGACTCAATAGCATGTAGAAGGAGATGAGGCAAATCCAAATTACGTAAGGTAAATTGCAAGTAAGTAAATGCGGAATATAGATAACAGAATTTAAGTGCGTAATGTAAATACGTAAGAGAAATGAAACAAGAATATAAATGAAGAACATTTCATTTCTGGAAGGGAGGTTTAAAAAGCCTCACTACAAAGTGGGCAAAGCTCAAATGAGCAGCAAAAACCTCAGAACCTTCAAAACCTTCAAAGAGGGGAGGCTGCCCCTACCCCTCTATTTATAGTGACATGGCATCAATTCCCACCTTTGGATGTCCTGCTTCAATCCTAAGCCACCATCCAAGAGCCAGGATTTGATCCTTACGCTGTCACTCTCAACAACTCTCAACTACTCACGTAGACTTTCCTCACCGCCACCCCCAAGGAGACACCCCTCCCCTGTCTATTCATAGCGTGCTTAGAACACCTACCACCCTTGGATGAGCCTCTAAACCCTAGAGCACTCCATCAAAGGTCGAGATTTTACCCACTCACAAAGCTATGCATGGGCTCACCCAAACCCAACAACACAACGGGTTTTGCACGCTTTTCAACTCACACTAACTTGACCCGCTTCTCTATCTTCCCGACCGCGATCCAACGGTCCTCCTAGATCGAGCAGCTCTAAGTTAGCATCTCATCCATTCCTTTGTCTTCTCGGCTTGCAGCTACTCCCTGGCCTCAGTCATCTTTGGCGACACCTTGATCATCTGGACCTCAGCTCTCCCAGCCTAGTCCTGATCCCCTTCGCCTCACCATGACCTAGCTCCAAAGTCCTGCAACCATCATAGACAAGGAAACCACATCACATAGCAATGTCCAACAACACATATCCATCTCAATGACAGATATACACTACGACGACAAAGATAACCCCGACTACACGTGGTCCGACCATCGGTCTCCATCCCGACCAACCATGGTGCGACCATCGGTCTCCATCCCGACCAACCATGGTCTGACCACTGGTCTCCATCCCGACCACTCGAGGTCTGACCACTAGTCTCAACCACTCGGAGTCGGACGACCCAACCACTCGGGGTCGGACGACTGGTCTGCAACACAGCCAAAGCCCCGACCACTCAGGTCGGACGACCCGACCACTCGGGGTCGGACGACCGATGCCAACTTTCTGACCAAAGCCCGACCACTCGGGTCGGACGACCCGACCACTCGGGGTCGGACGACTGGTCTCCAACCAGTAACTCAAATTGCTCTAGCTCGAAAAACAATCCAAATCAAACTCAAACTTGAGCACACCTTGCTCAAATAAAGTCAAATACTCATCACAAACAAGGATGGACCTCCACATGGTCCTTCAGAAAACATTTCTAGGAGCAGTGTATCAGATGATGCATATCATTAGAGTCGGTCAGATATCTGTGTTTTCTTGATTTCCTTTGTGGGTAATGTAGGTGGGCCTTTGTGGTTTATCCAAGTCTGGCTGTATTGCTTTTTTAACCGATCGTTTGATCTGGAACCAACTGAAGACACAGCCTTCCCAAGAGAAGACAACATTGAGAATGCTGTCCCGCAATATCAAGCAAGCCGATCGTTTGGCGAATGATTTATCATGTGTTCGGGCAATGAAACGACAATCACAGAAGCTGATTCAAGAAAGTATATGTCCTTTTTCCTTAATCTGAGCGATACGGATTTGAGGCAGAGAGACTTTTTCAGTTATAGCAGTGTGGCCGATTTCTCACGGCCTTAATTTCTCAAACTTGAAGCCGATAGCTCTGCAATGCCTCCGGAGACTCTCGACTTGTATAAAATTTTCATTTCCCCCTGCATCCTTCATGCTGGACTTCATATAAGGAATCGGACTTTCCAGCCATCATACGAGTTTTATCACCCATCGATTTATGCGAGGCAGCTCGGTTTTGGCCAAATAATTCCAAGCTTCCAACTCCTTGACCGGCTTGAGCCAAGAGCCAGAGTCCGCAGTACTACATCTGCTGAAATCATCCTTGAAGTGGCCGATGACTTACAGATTCAATCCTTGCCACACTTCTTTCTGAATACCAGACGGGCGAAAGGTTATACAAAGTGGTGGTCAGTTATTGCGGAGGCTTTGTATCGGTCAAAGTCTCCGTCAAACATCATTACTGAGTTTTTTCCAAATCTTCCGGAGCCGACGCTAGTATCTAATGCTGACTCTAGCAGCGATACTTCATCGTCAGGATATACTAACACGGATGTAGGCGTTCCTAGCGAGGTATCGGCTTAGAGTCTAAACCTTTCATAACATCACTTCTGAAGTTTGTCTGAAGTTTATTTTGTATCTGACTTGGTCTTAACCTTTTGCAGAAGGCAACAGCTCCGGCTCCATCGGGTGATAAGCAGCTCAAAAAACAATCGCAAGCAGCCGCTGTCACCGGCTATGCATCGGGATCCTTGGGCATACAGAGCCCATCTCTGTCGGACTTAGAGAAGCAAAACAACCCGAGAAGTTTTATTGTCGGCTTTCTTATATAAAACTAATCTCAGCTAACAGGATCGTTTGCACGACAAATATTCGAGAGAAGAAGCGAAAATATACTAAGGTCGCGCCAAAAGGGTCTCCAAACCTCTCGAGCAGAGTGGTGAGAATTCTCAGACAATATCGCACTCACGGGAGGTAGGTGATCGCTTCATGTAATGAAATAAATTTTGACGCACTAGCTTACTCTATACTTATCTCCTTTAGCCAACGCAGTCTACTCAAGTCGCGAAGATCTTAGCCGATCTTCAGAACATATTTACTACGCCAATCCCCACGCCGCTGCTAACTTCAACAGCTCCAACCACCAACCCGCGGAACCATCGAATCCGTCGACTGCTGGGATTCTCCTTGGCCGATCTCGGACGACCGCAGATTATGGCCGCGATGATTATGATGCGTAGATCGGAAAGATCCTTGAAGTGTCGAAGGTGGCATCGGTGCTGTTATTTCGCGGGCATGAAAGAGCGTCTTGACAAGCTCTTTAATCTAGTCATCGCGCCCCAATCGGAGATCCTATCTGACAATCAGCCAATCAGAGATGCCATGGCCGCTGTCGAAGCCGACTTTCCTCCAGAAGCAATGCAAGCCTTGCTCAACATATGCCATCCGGATGATAAGAAGTCTGCGGTGGAGGCGGCTCAAGACCAAATTCGGCGAGAAGCCCAAGAAGGCGACGAAGCTCTTGGATGAATTGGTCGATGCCAAGGCTAAAAGCGGAAATTTGATGCCGATTCACTTGGTGAAGTCGATCAAGGGGTCCCTCTCAAGCTCGAAAATGCAAAGAAATTTCTTTTGGAAGAATTGGCCAAATCGCGAAACAAATCGGAGAAGGCCAACGAGTCTGGAAAGAAGCTGCGTTGGAGTTGAAAGAGCAAAAGATTGGTATTGCGCAATTGTTGCAAGTGTGACGGATCAGTCGGCCAAGGTGAAGCCAGTGCCTGGGGACGCAAAGGATGATGAACGTCTTCTCAACGAAATTCAAGACGTCATCGCAAAAGCTGCAGGCGCTTTATCGGCCCTGGGCGCTACTCTCCACGGGTCGGGCATTCAGTTTTATACTATGAATTGTCAAACTTGGTACATGGAGATTTTTTGAATGCCTGTAACTTTTGTTTAATCGGCTGTTTAACCGATTTACTTATGCTTTCTGGTAAATGCGTCTTTCAAATCTTCGATCCCTTTAGCCGATTAACAGCATCGCGTTAACTTGGCTTTCTGAACGCAATGTTCGGTCGACTAGGCTCCGATCCAGATGCTAGGGTAGTATTTCTTCAAGTATTTCCCGTTAATAGCTTTTGGCAATACATACCCCTCAAGTGTTTCCAGTAAGTACGAGTTTCCGCCGACTAGCCGATTAATTTTGTATGGCCCTTCCCACGTAGGTGACCATTTTCCAAATCGGTTATCCTTAGAACCAACAGGCAATATTGTTTTCCATACTAAATCGGCTTGATCGAAAGTTTTAGGCATGACCCTTTTATTGTATGCCCTTGCAACTCTGATCTTGTTCTTCTTAAGCCGATCAAGCGTAGACAAACGTAACTCCGCTAACTCATCCAAGCTGTCGATCATTAAGTCATTGTAATCTTGAGCCGACAAACCATTACAATCGGCTATTCAGTATCGACTCAATGTTGATTTCTACAGGTAAAATAGCTTCTTGTCCATACACCAATTGGTAAGGTGAAAGTTTTGTCGCTCCGTGATAAGATAACCGATAGGCCCAAAGTGACTCCGATAGAGTCGAATGCCAATTCCTTGGCTTCTCATCAATTTTTCTTTTGATCAACTTGATTAGTGTTTTATTAGACGACTCGGCCTGTCCATTAGCCTGAGCGTAATATGGCGAAGAGTTTAACAATTTGATCCCTAGACTTGTGGCGTAACCTTGAAACTCGTTAGACATGAATACCGTACCTTGATCGGTCGTGATTGTTTGTGGTATTCCAAATCGATGGACGATATGTTCATTCATAAAACTAATCGCCTCAACACTAGTCACCTTCTTAAGTGGGATAGCTTCAACCCACTTTGAAAAGTAATCGGTTGTGGCCAAAATAAATTTGTGGACTTTACTCGAAGCAGAAAATATTTGGCCGATTATATCTATTCCCCAACCCCTAAACGGCCAAGGTTTAATAATTGGATGTAAAGCCGATGCTGGTGCGGTTATGCGCTGTTAGAACTTTTGACATGTCGACATCCTTTATAGTACTTGAAACAATCCTCTAGCATCGTCGGCCAAAAATAACTCGTCTGTCGTCGAGCATCTATTTCATCTTATGTGCCGATTGATGAGAACCACAAATCCCGTGTACTTCACCCATTGCCACCCGCGCTTCTTCAGCTTCAAGACATCTCAACAACAAACCTTCCATAGTCCGATAATATAGTATACCGTCCAAAACAACGTATTTCAACGCTTGTTGTCTTATCTTTCGTACTGTCGGCTTGGATGGATCGACTAGATAATCTTTTATTTGCGTTCTCCAATCAGCAATATTTGCGCACATGACTGCTTTACTCACCAGTTCAGTCTCCTGACTTTGGTCAAAATCCTTATATCCTGATGCTTGCTGAGCTAAAGCATTAGCTCTATCGTTCAATTCACGAGGAATATGACCGATAGAAAATGAAGTAAAAGAGCTGATAATCTCTAAACATTGTTCTAAATATTTGGTAGTATTTCATCCCGACATTGGTATTCTCCTTTATTTGTCAGACTACCAATAGTGAATCACCATATGCCTCAATGCTCTTACTCCAATATTTTCTAACAACAAGAAGCCTTTGAGTAACGCCGTACTCGGCACGGTTGTTGGAGCATCGCTATTTAGCCGAATGCAAATTCAAAGCTATGCCCTTTGGGTGAAGTGAGTACAATACCGATACCATCACCTTCCCACATACCGATCCGTCAAAGAACATTGCCATGGTGCTACCAAGACTAGGTTTCTTTCTTTGTGTCATGTCTTGTTATAAAATCGGCTAGGACTTGTCCTTTGACCGCTGGCCGATTCGTATGATAAGTCGAACTCGACCAAGGCGTAAGCCCATTTGCCAAGTCGACCTCGCAGAATTGGGCCGACAATATATATTTTATAACATCGGTTTTGCGGATGACCTTACAAGCCGATGCTAATATGTAGTGCCTTAGCTTTGTGCACGAGAAGTACAAGGATAAACATAGTTTTTCGATAAAAGGGTACTGACCTGCGTCAAAGAATCGTCGGCTTAAATAAAAGATAACCCTCTCTTTACCATGCACTTCTTGTGCCAAAACAGCTCAATAGTATCTTCTTGGTACGAGACATATAATCTGAAAGGAATCCCTTTTGAGGTGCTGCCAAAATTGGAGGGTTGGACAAATACCTTTGACTTCGTTGAAAGCTTTCACGATCGGCTCCCCATATAAATTCTTCATTGTCCTTCAACTTGAGAATGGAGTAAAGGCACGAATTCTACCAGAGAGGTTCGAGATGAACCGACGGAGATAGTTAATTTTGCCGATCAACTTTTGTAATTCGTTTTGCATGTCGGTGGTTCAAGATTGGCTATGGCCTTGACCCTCGTTTGGTGACTTGATTCCTCTTTCATGTACCATAAAGCCTAAAAGCCCACCGACACGCTGAACGCACACTTGTAAGGATTCATCTTCAAACCGTGCGACCTTATGTTTTAAACACCTCTCTAAATCGGCGGATGTTGGAAATCGTCTGCAGATTTTACCACTACATCGTCAATATATATTTCGACAATGTGGCCGATTAAATCATGAAAAATCGATTCATTGCCCACGATACGTTGCTCGAGCGTTTTCAAGCCGAAAGTCATTCGCCCACTCGAACAATCCTATTGCACCAGACATCGAAAGCCGTTTTGGTATATCGACTTACGCCATGAGTATCTGGTTATACCGGCATTACCATCTAAAAACTTATGATCTTGTTCCACGATGCAACATCGATAAGCATATCGGCTATCGGCATCGGTATTCATCTTTCGCGCCGCTTTGTTCAAATCTCTAAAGTCGACGATACCAAGCTTTCCATTTTCTTCATAACAGAACAATGTTGAAACCTACTCGCGATCGGCAAGGCCCGATAAATTTTCTTCCAACAACCGTTCTATTTCTTCCTTTATGACTTGGTACAAAGCTGGATTAAAACGCCTGGGATATTGTTTAAACGGCCGATAGCCTTATTTTATAGGTAGCCGATGTTCCACCAGTTGACGGCTTAATCCGCATCTCATGATACTCCCTGCTTAAACAATCGTTATAATCTCTAAGTATTTTTATTAGTTTCTCCTTGTACTTTACATCTAAATTCGCACTAACAAAAGTTGGTCTTTTTCTATCACCGCTACCTATATCGACTTCTTCAAGTAAATCGGTGGATGTGAAGCCTTGACCTAACTTCTCAATTTCTTCAACATCTTCGATGGCTTCGTAGCTATCCGTTGTTTGCCGATAGCTTTGCATTTTATCCTGCAGCGCTTTCAATGTTTTTCTTGTCCCCATCGGCGTAATACTTCATTTGCCCGATCAAAAGTGCCCGGTTTGACACTGATCGGCATGAGACCTGACTTGCTCACACAAATGAAATCGCGATCGCCCGGCGCCTTGCCCGATATGCAGCCAGCTTCTTCGTGTTGCCAATTCGCATCGGAGCTAGCCATGGCAATGTGAGCCGATGTATCGGCTGTAATGACCTTAACTTCTTCTCCGTTCCATTGAACAAGCGCTTGATGCATGGTCGATGGGATACAGCAGTTTGCATGAATCCAATCCCGCCCGAGCAGCACATTACAAAGAATGCTGTTGGCAAGGTCTTGCTGCCGACAGTCAGCTCAGTGACCATGACACCCTTTGCTTCTGTAGGGTCATCTGTGAAGTCATTCAGAACCATGTTAGTTTTGATTAAGTCTTCGTCAGACTTACCCAGTTTTTTGCATGTCGTGTACGGCATCAGATTCACCGTGGCGCCCCCGTCCACTAGCATCCTTGATATCGGCTTGCCATTTATGTACCCTTTCAGATACAATGGTTTCAGATGCCGATGATCATCTTTGGGTTTCTCGAAGATGGCGTTCTGCACGCCGAAGCACAGCTGAGCAGCTGCCTCTTTGGCCGATTCAGTTCTGACTTTAAACTCAGCAGGCAATGTGAACACCATGTTAATATCCATTGGAGGCGTGTCATCCCGAATCATAGGAGAATCCAAATCATCAGCCGATTCGAAATCTTCTTCGCTTGTTCTTTTCTTCTCCACTCTTTTTGACGCATTTAATCGGACGGTTCGTTAAACACTTCGTCTCTCTCTCTCTCTGCGTCGGCTTCACGAATCTCTTGCGTCCTTAGCCTCAAGCCGTCGTCGTTGCGATTGGCTCAGCGGATGGACACCACCGGTTTGGGTTCCACCGCTTCGTATTTGACCACCAAGTCTTCTTGATTAGAAGCGGGCTCGTGCGCCTTGTCTTGGCTCGGTTCTTGATTCGGTTTAGATATTCTCTCATGGACCGCCTTCGTGACTTCGCCTCGCTCTCGATCGCCCGGATAGCCTATCTCCGCCGATTGCCTTGGCCAATTGTCTTGGGGATAATGTTCCATCAGGCGGTGTACGGTGATGGTAACGCTACTCTTCTTTCCCAGCAAAACTGCCAAAAGGGATACCTTCTATGTGCCTTCTCCACATTCTCAGTACGGTACAAATTATCCGACCGACGGGTATTACTCCGTGGTCGGCTATTCATCCTTTCGTATTTCTCCATTAATTGTGAGAACGTTGGACCTGACCTTTTCGCTGGATGCCTTGATGGAGATTTCTTTGCTTTGTACCATTTACCCACCTGGGGATTCCCCTTGGGTTTAATGGTTCTTGAATTTTTTCCTTCTTGATCGGCTTCTATTTGTAAGGAACCGATGGTAATCTTCAGTGTTTGACCGCCGTCCGAGCTTGATTGTATGTCAACTTGTCGACCCTTTTTCTGCACGTCTTGCATCGGCTCTTTTCCTTTAGCGAACAACGCACCATGTTGATGGGAGCGGATCAACATCAACTTGCATGGTCGGCTCATCGGCAAACTTCAACCGACCATCCTCAATAGCGATTGAATCATTGACGAAAGATATTGCGTCATTAGTGTTATGCGAATAAGAATGATGCCACTTGCAATACTGCGTTTTTGATCTCATCGGCGACGGTATCACATGTCCCTCCGCAATCGTATTATCTTCTCTTGCGAGTAAGTCAAAAATACGATCGCACTTGGAAACATCAAAAGAGTACTTAACTTCCGACTTATTCCTAGTCGGTTTGAGCGAGAAATGGACTAAGGATTTCTTGGATCCTTTTACCCATTCGGCTATATTTATTTCTACTTCCTCGTCCGAGCGAATCACTAGGGCAATATTCAACCATATTGACCTTAGCTTTATCCTTTTCTTTGTTATTGTTGTTTTTGAATCGTCCTTGAATACCTTATTATCGGTGAATCGGCTTTCTTGAGCCGACGCGATGTAATAAGTGGCCAAGGTCGGTGAATTCTTGCCCTCAAATTTCTCCTAAGCGGCGGGATCAAACCTCGAAATGCTAAATCGGCGAGTTGGTTATCGAACAACGTGGCGCTAAAACACCGATTCCTAATTTCTCGAACCTCTTGATATAATCCGTTCCGATTCCCCAAACTTTTGGCGTCTGAACTCAAATCAAATTCGAGCTCCAAACCGCTCGAAAAGAAATATTCATGGAATCGGCTTTCCAAATCGTTCCATAAATGGACCGAATTCGAAGGTAAGCAGTGAACCACGTAAATCGCCTCGATAAAGACAAAGGAATAGTCTAATTTTTAGCCCGTCGGATCGGGCGCTTCACCGCTTCGCGCGATAAAGCGCCCAACATGCTCCGTGGTGGTAATAGAATCATCCCGGAGAATTTGGCAAAGTCAGGGACTCAAATTATGAGGGTAAGGCATGCGATCTATGTAATCGAGTGCGGCTTTACAGAGCCGATAACCTTCCCTTTTGGTTGTATGCCGAATTGGTCTCTCAAAACGGCAGAGATCTGATCGGCCCAGTTAACGTTATCGGCCGTTAGCATAGCAGGCCCTTGATAATGTCGGTCATAATTGGCGTCCTGCCCCCCGAGTGCAAGCTCGGGTTGCCAATTATGCTGTGCCATTGGCACACGACCATATTGATCGCGTCGATTATGCCTGGTTTGAGCTTCCGGCACTGGGGCAAATGGTTCAGAGTATGTTACTATCCTATGTGGACCTGGGTTCCTTAGCAGGGTAGGCTCTTGTGGGAATCTCTCGGAGCCAATCGGCTGTGAAACCGATTGGGAAAAGGCATAGAACGGAGCCAACGGAGGCAAATTGATTGATGCATCCATCCTAGCGGCATCGGTATAGGCGTGGTAATGGCTCACCCCGCTTGACCGAGGGTCCCTAGGCAATATGACCGTGGGTTGTGTGGGCATCATGGTGGGGGTGAGGTTACTGACCGATGGTTTAGGATCGACCATTGTGCTCTGCGTATTTTGTGATATTGAAAAACAGGATAATTTGGCGAGCTTGCGGTGGGTCGGCGAGCTTCCGACGAGGCTAACTCTGAGCTATAGATTTGACACTATTCGCTATCATCGGCTTGAGTGTTGTAACAAGAGCCGATGATCGGTTTATTAAGGCGTGGTGCCGGATCGATTAATCATAGCCGATAATTCGGCTTGAGTAAGCGATATCGGCTTACTTGTTCTCGTTACACCCGCGACGCCTGCGTTGACCGTCGGCAGGCGGATTTTTGAGTGACGCCACGTCTTGTTTTACGTATCGACTTAGCATCATCTCTTCTAGCGGCCTTCCGAGCTTCAATCTCTTGGCGTTGCTCCGCAGATAAATCGTCCATTGTTGGGACGATTATAGCTTCTGAGTTGAGATCTGATGGCGGAATCGACTTCCCTGATGAAGACATTGCGTGTCCCACCGGGCGTGCCAAGAGTGTGTTGGCGTCAAAAAACTTGAAGAAGGGTTTCTGACAGCAGCACACCAGACGAACACCTGGTTCAAGAGCGTGCCAGTCGATTTGACCTATAACCGACAAGGTAAAATATAAAATTTACTCAAAAGCCGATCGTAACGATCAATCGGTTTAGACCCAATCAGCTTGAAGCCGATTAAGATCAAAGTAACAAGGTAAGTCTAATTAGCCGATTAAGGCTAATCAGAGGATAAAGGTAGATCGATTCTGAAGAAGGCGATGCACAACAAAATCAGAATAAATCAAACCTGGGGTGTAATTGAAGAAGATCAACAATCGGCGATGCGCAACTTTATTGATCAAGATCGATTACAGAGACTAAATTACAAAAGCTACTCCTAGTCGACATGAAGGAAGAAAGTAAAAGCTGGTTGATTGTATTGTGTTGTTGGATTACATTCATGACTTGCTTTGGTCCTTCTTTTATACCTTTGGCCGATAGTGTCCTGTTACAACACGATTTAAGCCCGTATCCGTATCGGCCTTATCTTGAACAGTTATTTCCTAAAAATCTTGCCGTTAGCATAAATATCTCCAAACTTTCTTAACTTGTCTGTTAATGTCCATATCTTTGATTTCATTGCCGATTATGGTTAGATTTGCCAAATTTTGGTGCAAACAACATGGTAGAAATATTTTATTTTGCGCTTGCGTAACTATCTGTACGCTTTCATTTGAAACATTTTTTGTTTGTATCAACCAAAGCACAATTGTTTCCTAAAATGGTTAGCCTCACGATTTTTCACAAATTCGGACTACCCTTTCTTTGGTATTATGTATGATCACTTTCTGGTAATCTGAATCCTACATATATCTTGTCTTCAGACTAAAATCAGCGCACCACCACCGCTGCAACAATTCGTTGCGAGCAAATCAGGCAACCACAACAGGAGAAAGCTTCACAACCACAAGCTCAGGCATAAGAATCCTCATCATGATCATACCAAGTAAGCTGTTGCATGTATGTTCCTGTCAAGACCCCAACCGGATCCGACAAACAGACGGATTGATTTCAGCAAAAATAAGTACTATCCACAATCACAGAATCACCGGAAGATAAAGTAGCTAGGGTTCTACACTATTCTATCCAAGATTAACAAAATATGCGGAAGGATGTCCTCATTTCCATTCATCTCAGGGTTTTATACCCAGTCAAAATTACAGCATTAAAAGTAAAACATCAGAGTTCAGTAAACGGCTACACACGCAGTAAAAGAAGAAAACGACAACCCTTCGTCATTCACATTTTCCAATCATTACTATTCCTGTCATTTGGCCGTTGGATGATGGCTTCGCATCCGTTGATGACAACTTAAGTATAGTCGTAGAATCGTTCTCCTGCTTGCCGACTATCCGTAAACTCCTGCCAATGAGTTGATCTGAAACTTAATTGTGTTGCTCCTCATTTCCTGACAGTTCCCTTCCCATCAAAACCTAGTTCTTGATCAGAACTTATGCCGAGCATACTACACCAGACCCTTGCTGCAAATGGCCAACAAAAAAAGAGGTGAAACTCATGTCATAAAATTCATATGTCACACCATATCAAGAACTAAATGTGAAGAATCAAAGAAGAAGCTAGTATGTCTGTCTCACCAAGCAAGCCTTGACGTCCTGGCATCCGCACAGGAGCCTCCCGTTGAGCAAGTCTGTGGCTTGGAATGCACCTCCACCGTCACTTCTCTGGATTAATTCAGTTCAAAAACTCGCAAATTAATGTCACTGAATCTGTGCACCAAAACTGAAAATGTACTTCTATACTGTACTGTATCAAAACTGAAAATGTTGGGTAGTACTTCTATACTCCACCATATGGAAGGTCTCATGGATTTTAAAGAAAGTGAGATGTAGAGGTGCTTTAAGATTTACATAATAACCATTTGGTTGAGCTTTTGGATTTCTGTAATTACCATCTGGTTAAGTATAGAAGTGCTTGCAGTAAAGTTTTATGTGTCCTCCTATGTTCAGTACCCTGTAGTAATCGACTGCAAGGAAGTTGGCCCATCGATTCCCAGCTGCACCATAGCATGTATTCACCATGTCAGTGAGGCTCTTGGAGTGCTGTAAACATGCAGTTAACTTCACTGGGACCGACGGGAAGTAGTTCATCAGGACTAGCGACTTGGTCTTGTCGTTGAGAGGTGCCGATTCTGCACGGTTCGAGCACTGCCCGGCATCCATTCCATCATCACCGTCTGTGATAAAGTGAAATCAGTAGATTTCAATCATACACCACGTATGATGAACTTCACAAAGTTATATATGGAGGAATCGGTTCCTCACAATTGTTCTCAACCATGAAGTTCCACTGGTACGCGATTCCTTCAGTGGCTTGCTTTGATCTGATTGATGTGAACACCAAGAGGCGCTGATTGCTCGCGACCATGTTACTGACAAGAGGCCAGTCCTGACCGTTATGCGGCATTTTCGACAATGGGAACCAGTACTTCAACAGGCCAGAGGCCTTGAACACGTTTGTCAGTCCATTCGGCGTGTGAACGTAATCTTCCAGGATTATAGTGATGATTTCAGATGGATTGGCTGAAAGGAAGGTTTCAATTTCCTTGAATGTATCCAATGCCGGTTCCTACAATCACCGATAGTATTGTAATATATAAACTGTACTCTGAACCCCGCCAGTTCAGATAAGGGAGGTTGGCATCATATTCAGTATACTCACAAAAGCAGTGAAATCGTTGCATTTTCCTCGACTTGAATGGCATAACCATACATCTCCTTTGAAGTCGTACGTGTCGAGCATCAGCGCACGAACACCGCCCTGTAGAACATTACTACTGTGATGAGAATTACAGGTGGTAAAATGCTAGTATATGCAGAATGAGGAGGAAATCAGAAGTTGCAGAAGCTACATTTAACTGATCAGTGATTGTATCCTCCTGGTTGTCGAAGGTGATGCGTGGAATTCCTGTGTGAGACGGCTCCCCGACGATCGCGTATGAATTGTGCGTCGTGAGATAGGCATACTTGTTAAATGGCAGTGAGTTGTTCTGAAGACCAAATCAGAAGCAAAATCCATTAAGGACGTACAACTAGTAGTATATATGAACAGAATTGAAGTTGTTCTAAAATTCGAGACGTCGTTAGCTACTGAATCCAAATGAGCCTTAATCAAGCATTCTAAGAAACCTCAATATTATGGACAACGGAATTAAGGGTGCGTTTGGATGGGTGAACGAGGTTGAATGAGATGGGATCGTACGGGATGGATGGGATGATCCTAGATGAGATGGTACAGGGAGGGTGTTTGGTTGTCTGAATGGAATAATACATGAGTTTGTTTGGTTGCTTGGATGGAATGGTACATGATGGTACGAGATGATGTTTGATTGGATGGATAAGGTTAGTATGGTAAACTTTATCACTAGTGGTACGGGATGGTATAGGATGGTTCAACCAATTTGAAGGTACGGGATGGTACATCATATTTGAAGAATATTCCTAGAATCTGTACCACTCCGTCCCGTACGAAATGGTTCCATACACTAAACTAAACGCATGTATCAAAATCTATCATGAACCATCCCGTACAAGTTCCTCTTCATTCACCCAACCAAACGCACCCTAACTGGCCTAAGAATTTTGAGGAAAAAAAAAGTGTATTTTTCACTACTTTTAACGCCCAGAGCATCTGGCAACAGCAGGGGAACAAACCAATCATGAAACAGAATTCTACCATGTATTTTTTTTATCGTGCTTTCTGCATAACTTGAACAACCTCACAGAAGAACATCAGAATTTTTGCTGGTAGGTGGTAAGTGAAATACATTGCTCCTAACCGCTCAGTTATCAATCTATATGTCGTCAGAACAGATCTGGCCAGCCAAGAAATCATGGCAGGAACTCAAAAAATCCAAAACCAAACACATCAGCATGATTACTGCTCCTTGTCCCTTTCTTGACGCAACAAGATAGCATCAACAGCTAGAATTGAAGTCTTACAATGAGCTGGAAGGGATTGGTGGCCGTGGAGCGGACGCAGTGGGAGCCGGAGAGCTCCGGCTCGCAATCGAAGCACCACTGCCCGGCGCCGCAGTCCGCGGTGGTTAAGCACGTTCCGCCTACCTGATTTCACCATCATCATCAAACCCCAAGGACTCAAAACTTGCAGAAATCAAGAGGACGCTCATGAATTGAGTAAAGGAAGGGAGAGATTTGATCGGTTCTTGGTGGGCGCTTACACTGGCAGTCGCAGCCCCAACAAGGCCGACAAGCAAGAGGAGCGGTGCCACAACCCAAACTAGTGCTGGCGCTGCTGTAAAGGCGCCCCCCATCTTGAGCTGACTAATTGGTTGGCTGGCTCCTGAAAGGTAGAGAGAGAAGAACAGAAAAAAGGATGATGCTGTCCAGGATTCCTCAGAGGCAGCCTCCAACTAATCAATCAAACATCAACGAGAGAGAGATTGTCGGGGAAGAAGTGGGCGGTAGTTGCAGTGCAAGATGTTTGTAGAGGGCTTGCTGGTGTTGCTTCCAAGGTGGTTTGGTTGTTTGGTGGCCAAGACTTTGGTTTCGATAGTTTGCTGATTCCGAGCAGGTCAAGAAGACTTTGGTTTAGTATGGTTCCGACCAGGTCAACCCGTGCAGGCAGTAACTAATCCAGCGTTTATCCGAAGAGCAGCAGTAACAAATATGCACAAACTATCAAAGCAAATATAAAATAACAAATACGGGTTTTTTTTTACCAATTTCTACGGGAATTGAATGATGTTCTTGCCTTAATTCGTCTATTAGAGTCAGGCAGCAGGTTTACATACTCGGTCAGATGAGAATGAGATGCACAACCAGAGGAGCGTCTGTTGCTGTCAGGAACAAGCGATGAAAATTTCGTAGGTGACGAAGCTGACGTGTCACCTTCCTACTTGGAATGTCCATACAGGGGCACAAATACTACCGTATATAAGTGTGGGAGATTTCCCGGCCGCTCTACATCGTGCTTGGAGCGTCGTGGCCGCGCCGTGCCTCTCCGCGTGGCTCGCATGATCAGTGAACCGGGGCGTCGTTCGTACAGCGTGCAAACCGTTGAGCCACGTCCCCCACTGGATTAATCGGGATGCCAGGGTTAAGTAGTTAATCGCAGAGTTTAGATTCAAACGGCGTGGCAGCGCAGCGGTAGAGTGCGCGCGTTGTAAGTGAGAGGTCGCGTGTTCGAGTCCGCCCAAGCGCTCTCGCCTCCGAATTTTCCCAGCCGACGCGTGGCACCAGCGTTCGGCTGAGCTCGCGTCTGCCGCGCGTGTGCCCTTTTTTTTGGCAGAAAGCCCCTCCAATAATTTGAAAATTACATAAAAGTCCTTTCTTTTTGTACAAAGACCTAGAATTTGCGAGGAGGCCCTTGAAACTTCTGGATTTTCGCGAGATAGTCCCTGAACTTTTAAGAAATTAAGTATTAGTCTATTTTTATCAATTTTAAAAAAATTTTACGGAAAGCTCATTTTTTAGAGAGCCCGGGCGAGGGTTATGTGATTCACTCCAGAGATTTTCAAAAAATACATTTGCGTCGCTTTCTTCGCGGAGAAAAAAACGGATTTCGATTAGTCTATTTTTATCAATTTTATATCTTTTTTTTTACGGAAAGTTCATTTTTTAGAGAGTCGGATTTTGCGAAAAGACCCCTTTTTACGACATGTTGGTTTTTTTTTACAGGAGGCGAGGGGAGAAAAAAAACGGATTTCGATTAGTCTATTTTTATCAAATTTATGTCTTTTTTTTTACGGAAAGCTCATTTTTTTAGAGAGCCCGGATTTTGCGAAAAGACCCATTTTTACGACATGTTGGTTTTTTTACAGGAGGCGAGGGTTATGTGATTCGCTCCAGATATTTTCAAAAAATACATCTGCGTCGCTTTCTTCGCGGAGAAAAAAAAACGGATTTCGTGTTATGGCTGTCGCGTTGCACCGCGCCTTTATGACCACTTGTTTTTTTATGCCCTGCTTTCTACGGAGACGCGCTCAAATTTTACCGTGTTATGGCTATCGCGTTGCACAGCGACTTTATGACCACTTGTTTTTTATGCCCTGTTTTCTACAGAGACGCGCTCAAATTTTACCGTGTTTTTTTTGCACCCCATTAAAAAAACGGATTTCGTGTTATGGCTGTCGCGTTGCACCGCGCCTTTATGACCACTTGTTTTTTATGCCCTGATTTCTACGGAGACGCATCAAATTTTACCGTGTTATGGCTATCGCGTTGCGCAGCACCTTTATGACCACTTATTTTTTATGCCTTGTTTTCTACGGAGGCGCGCTCAAATTTTACCGTGTTTTTTTTCGCACCCCATTTTGTACAGAGACGCACTCAGATTTTTCCGCGGCCTGTTCGGAACTTACAAAATTTATTTTTAGTGCGTCATTTTTATACAAAAAAACGCTCAATATATTATATTTTACGTCTCGATAGTGCACTCCAAAATATCCTTATATTTTTTCTACGACTTTTTTCTTCGGCCAAAATCTACTCGGCGCGGCGTGCCACCGCGCAAACCTACCTAGTTAATTAATTAAAGAGAGAGATATATGTCGAAGATTTCAACTGATTTGCCAACCATACACAGATTCAATACACTTGGAATGCTTGAAGCCATCGATCAGTTCGACCTCAAACTTTCAAGTGCTAAGTAAGAATGATGTAGCCAAGATAATGAACCGGGATCAACTAACCATGTGTGTTTCTTGGAATGGGGATAAAGTACTCGAGCATGATGCAAATATGACAACTTGTGTTCTTCAGCGTAAATAAAAATAGATGATTAGTCACCAGATAATAATTAATTAAGCTCCTCCACAAAAGAATAAATGAAAGTCAGCGGTGAATACATGGAGAAACGAAAAAAAATGCCCTACGCAAAACATGTCGCTTTTATAGCCCCTTGGGACTCTTTTTATTCAAATCTAACACCTTTCGAATAAATTTACAAAAAAAGTTCTCTCCTCGACCACAAAAACATATCACCTACAACGTTTGTGGAGCTCAGTAGCTTTCTGGACAACTATAGAGCATAGGGGCTAGATTTTTGCAAAACATTTTCAAGAGGATGCCTAATTTTTTTAAAAAAATTTTGGGAGGGAGCTAGAAAAGTGAAGGACTCTAAGCTTGACGGAGAAATCAATTCTATGAAACTATATACTAGTCACGAATATTAGTCGTTTTGCATATAGGGGTAGTCAAATTTTGAAACTTTAACTACCAATATCTTTTTACATATTTAAATTGGATACATGAAAGTCATATGTGTAGATTTGTCTCGAAAAATACTTTTATAATATTATAATTTTATTGGATTTCATGAATATGTTATAACAAAAAATAGTGATTAAAGCTGTATTTTAAAAACTGTATCGATGTCAAAAATTCAACTATTAGTACCTAGAGGAAGTACACATCTGCCATGGCTAGGGGTGAAAACGGGTCGGATACGGGCGGATATTGCTCTTCCTGTATCCTAACCCATATTTTTGTCTCGGATTCGAAACCGGATACGGGCTAGCCGGATCCGGATACGAATCCGGATAATTCGGGATACGGATACGGGTCGGATATGTGACGGATTCGGATCGGGAACGGATAGGAATATACGGATAACACGCGCATACATTGAGTAATATATGGTGAATCAAATTACATAAATAAATGCCAATTATAACAAGCTATATATCAACAAAAGCAATCGCCAGTCGACACTTCATATTGGTAGCCCAAAGTAAATCTTGAATTCTTGATGAAGTAATAAAAGCCATAGTGTACCACAGTCCACAGATCAAGCAGTCAAGCACCAATTCAAAAAACAAAATACAGTCATTACAATGTAGTCATTACATAAGGATCAAAGTTCACTTGAAGTGGACAGTGAACAAAACTTGAAGATTCCTTAAGCAGAAGTAGATGTTGTGTTGTGTGCTCTGTCCTCCGTCAATGCACAGCGGACCGTCCATGTACAAGACCCAGGCGCCAAGCCGTTGCCTCACTGACCAAAAGATCACCAGTTTATATTATGAGTCGATTGCAGCTGATCTGACAAGCAAGAAGTAATCCTTGATTGAGAATAATTCATCATAAGAATGAAGCTATATTGTTATATTGAATGAAATGTGTGTATGTATGTGTACATGGAAAATTCCCATCTGAATGAAGTATTTCTTGGATGCACTTAACTTTGCGGTGCTGGGCATGAGATGTTCTTGTTTTCACCATTATATGTTCTAGCTAGTGCTAACTGATGCTAAGAAAATGATTTTCGTATTGCAGTTCCAGGCTTCCAGTAAACACCAAAAAGTAACAAGGTAAAGAAATGGAAACAATTTCTAATTTCTAACTTACCAATTCAGAGTATGGTAATCTAGGACCATTTACCTGGACTCCTCAATCCTCATCATCAGCTATTTCTTCTTCATCCTACAATTTTGTTATGTCAAACTATAAATAAACAATGCTTCCATTATGTTCGAAAAAGACTGAAGAGCATTATCTTGGAAAAAAGATAAAAGATAGAAATGTAGTGATCCTTTGCTCTTTCATAAAATATTTGCCTTCTCATCACCTTCAGAATACTCTTGTCATAAGCAATTTCTTTTCTGACTCTCGAGAAGCATACCCTAAATTTGGAATTTTTTAATCATGTTCTCAAATGTCAAATATATTTTTAGATCCACTATATATATCGCTCATATGCAAGTGATGTATGGATTGTGAAATTGATGTAGCAAAGACGAAGTTTTTAAGTCTCTCATGGCCTATGTCTAAAACAAATTGTTTCAACTATATGGTCCAAGAGATAGCCAAGTCAAGAATGTAAGCACAAAGACTATATTAATGGAGCATTGAAATTGTCAATTGTGATGCAACCTTGTTACCAGAATCTCAAGATCATTGACTATAGAATGAAAGGAATGTCATACCGCAGTCACCGTATTCGCAATAATGGTTTCCACAACCTCAAGATCATTGACTATAGATGCAACCTTGTTACCAGAATCTGAAAATTTTAAAGAAATATACATCAGTAAATAATAGACTTCCTTACACAATAATATTATGGACTGAGAAACAATATAATCTATCACCTTTTCTAGATGCTTTACCCAATCCTTAAATGCAGATCAATGCCTCTACAATCTCGGGATCTAAGCGATTGCGAAATGGATCAATGATACGCCACCAAGATCAACGCAGATTCAGAAGCAACAGTTGACACTTGCATGGCCAACACATCACGAGCAACTTGTGATAGAATAGGATATACATCTTGTTGATTTTTCCACCATGATAAAATATCAAATTTCTGATTGGATTTAGCAAGCCTTAGTGGTGGTTCTGCCATGTATTTATCCAAGTCATTTGCATCACCTTGATCGGTCCTATGTGTATCATATAAGAAGTTGTCAAGTTCATCATTTTCTTCTTCCATAGAGTCCTCTTTTGGTTCAGAAGTCACACTAGGTGCACTCATACTCTTTGAGTAAAAAGAAACATGTGTATCATACAACTGCTTGACAACCTTAGTAAATTCTTCAAGTTCAACTTCATATAACACCTGACCGTAAAACTTTTTCATGTAAAATTCTATACACTTCCTCTTTCTCGTAGGGTCAAGGAAGCAAGCCACAGCAAGAGCAATGTTTGACTTCTTCTAGTACTTTTCAAACTTAGCATGCATAGAAAATGCCATCTTGCTAATAGTGGTATCAGTGCTAGCACACCACTCAGAAATCAAAAGCTTAATGTCACAAAAACATGGGTAGAACAGATTTGCTGTTGGATATAAAGTACCAGAAAATAGCTCAGTGACCTCATGGAATTTCTTTAAGCACTTACAAAGTGTCAATGCCTTTTCCCATTCAGCAACTGATGGAGCTATATTCTCATACCTACGGCGTTCCATGCACACAAGCCGCTCAAAAGCTTTCCTATAATATAAAGCATCCCATAACATAAGATAAGTGGAATTCCACCTTGTTGCAACATCTAACGAGACACCCCTCTTTGTATCTAACTGACATTGAGATGCACATTTCTGGAACTCCTCCCACTGCAATGGAGAACCCTTTATAGCTACCACAAATGATCGAATACGATGAATTGCAGATGCAATTTCTTGCAGACCATCTCTAGCAACAAGATTTAATATGTGATTACCACATCTTGCAAGGAAGAACATCCCATCACATATTAGGGGACTTTGTGTTTTCAGTTCAGCAATTACATCTTTAACACACACTTCATTTGATGATGCATTGTCCAAAGTTAAGGAAAATAGTTTCTTCTCAATATACCATCTCATAATGCTAGCAGTAAATGATTCAGACAGCTTAGCACCCGTGTGCCGGCCTCCTACATGCATGAAATTGATAATTATTTTCTGAATGCACCAGTTGTCATCAATCCAATGAACAGTGACACACATATATCCTTTGTTCTGATTTGATGTCCGCATGTCCATAGTTGTGCTAAAGCGGCACTGAATAGATTTAAAACATTCAAGCAATTTATTCTTTTCTTCTACAAAGATATCCATTAGTTCCTTCCTAACAGTGACACGGCTCTTGATTGGAAAGTTGGGACGCAGAGATTTGATGAACTTAACAAAATATTCATGCTCAGCAATATTGAAAGGGTACTCATGCATGATTATTGCCATATAAAATTTTCTCAAGCTGGCTTCTTGGTCATACCTGTAAGGCTCAACCTCACTTGTACCATCCTCATGATTCTTTTCTACTTTGAGCTGTTGTTGGTCTGGTTTCAAGCTATGTTTGTTCCTCAAATGGTTCTAGAAGACCTTTGTGCCATTGGCACTCTCGCATCTAGCCGTGTAAACACAACGCTTGCATTTGGCCCATTGTTGAACAACCTTCTTGCCTTCCTCCATAGATGTCACTGAATACTTGGTGTAGTACTCCCAGACAGGTGATGTGGTCTTCTTTTGTTTCTTTACTTGAGGCTCATCATCTGGATCTTCAACATGCACAATGGCAGTAGGATTTGTATCTCCTGTGCTACTAGGCCCACTACCCACAGTTGGGACAGTTTGACTTGGCATTGTGGATGATACACTTGCACTTATACTTGCACTTGTGCTTGATGCAGATGCCATGTTCTTCCTAACACATGAATTAGCATGCCAAGTAACAAACCATTGGGAATATACATACAGACACATGAATTAGCATGCAGAGATTTAAGGGAAAACTAACTAGTAAAAGAGAACTATTATATCAGTGTGTGCTCTTCATGTCCTAATGTTATCCCTTATCCAAGGCCAACGCAAAGAAATGACTAGAGTTCCATCCCTTGCCAACAGATTATGCTAACCATCCTCTAGCATATGTTAAGTGACCATGGAGTGGATCAAAGAGAATGCTAACCATCTTCTGGCATATCAATATGATAGTACTATAGAAGTAAGTAGTAACATATGTGCTCAATTAGCAATTAGTTCAGAATGATGTGTTAGCACATATAGACAATGAAGCTTCTTGCTGTAGAATACATTTAGCACATCTGTTTATCACCTAGCAAGAGAAGATAACACAATGTCCACACATACCACACTGCCCTGCCAAGAATTCACCAGCCACCACCTTACTCCAAGCACCAACCCCGCTAATATAAACAACAACAAACCAAGTAATCAAGTTATTACAGATTCGAATTCCTTGCTTTTGCTACTTCCTCCATAGAATGGACTTTGATTCACTCAGCTTATAGTAATGGTTCGATTCATCGGTTGACTCGATCGTTATGCATGGATGGTGTATTCGAAATGAACTCATGGGGTATAATAGATAAAAAGCAAGATTGTAGACAAATTCATGCATGACTAGTCCACAACAACAACCAAATAAGCAATTTACTCACGGTCTCACAATTTTCTTCCAGGGAAATCACATATTTTTTATGAGATACTTTCATCTTCCTAGATCATCTTTCACTATGAGATTAATTTGTAATCAAAACATCCATGTATATACATGAGTGCTGATCATACTGTTTGAATAATGTAACTATATGATAAATGTAAATTTAAATATGAGAAATATCACATTCATACATCAAGGGATTGCTTCCTGCTGCTTCAAGTGGTAGGCTAGATTTTGCATACCATTTCAATCTTCTAGGTCAGGCCATCCAGCCATGGATGCTCGCTGGAAGGGGAGGGGGGCACTAGAGGGGGCAGCCATCGTCCGTCGACCAGGGACTCCGGGAGGGGCAGCCGTTGACCGGAGACTCCAGGCGGGGCACTGGAGGCTGGACCGGAGGATGAAGCCGACTATCTAAGGAGGGCGCTGGAGGAGGGGCGTTGCAGGCTGGACCGGAGGGAGGAGCTCTGGACGGGGGTGGGGTCAGCCGGGGCGATGGGGGAGCGACCGCCGGAGCCTGGAGGGAGCAGCCGTGAGGAGTGTGGACCGGATTGGGGGGAGTGGCCGACGGCTCCTGGAGGCAGCAGCCGGCCAGCCGCCGATCTGGACTCTGGAGGACAGCCGCCTCCTGCCGATTTGGAGGGACACGCCACCGCCGCCCGGCGATCTGGATGGAGATGCCGCCTGGACCAGAATGGGGGAGCCGCCGGCGCCACGCGATTTGGAGCCTTGGAGGCGCGACTGGGGTTGGGTCTCTGGAAGACTGACCGAAAGTTTGGAGTTAAGGTTTTAGGGAGTTAGGGTTACTGATTACGCCATTTGGGCTGGTCGCCTGGCCCAGTAGCATCCGGATATCCGGATAGGAAACTATCCGATATCCGGATCCCGTCCCAGTTTTTTCGGATATTAGGAGTTCCGAATCCAATCCCGGATCCGGATTTAAATATCCGGATCCCGTCTCGGATCCGACCGGATAGTTAAATCCGGTCCCAACCGGATCCGGTCCCGGATCGGGCGGGAAAAATCCGACCCGTTTTCACCCCTAGCCATGGCAGACCGGATGTGATACTACTAGTCTTCTACTCAAAATCTTACTCTTTTATATCAGCACTGTCAACTCAACCCTAACTTAAATTTTTGTTAGTTACATTTTTCTATAGTACCAGCTTCCCCTTATCTTCCTCCCCCCATCCTGCTCCATGGAAGCTGCTGTCCAATCCATCTCCGCGGCTCCGACCTCTCCAGGCCCCTTTGTTCTTTTCTCCTATGGGCATACTCCCGTGAAGCCAAACCCTCCCTCTCCTCCGCCGGCTCATGGGCAGACGCCTAAATCGGGCCGTGTCGCCACTCCTTCTTCGCCCAAGCCGGCGAAAGCGGTGCTCTTTTATTTGCTCTCCTATATTAAGTTGCATGTATCAGTTAGTTCACCTAAAAGGTTAAACTGATGAGAAAAGGTGAGCAATTCACTTATACTTCAACACTCCCCTTCTTGAACTCAAGATCTCTTGACTTTAATACCATATTGAATTGCATGCATCAGCCATTTTACCCAAAAGTTTAGCTGATGAGAAAAGATGAGCAATTCACTTATACTTCAACACCCTGTCTCCTCCCAATGGACCAAGCAGCAGCTCGCCATGGATTCCAGCGCCTACGTCGCTCCACATACCTCGACCATGAGCAGGACATCGGGGTAGATCTTGTCGTCACCGGTGAGGTGGTAGCCGACCTCGACAACGAAGAGGACGTCGGGGCGGATCTCGTGGCTGACGGGGAAGCGTGAGGCCCTTCGCCGGCCCCACCATTGTCGCCGGTGAGGGGTCAGAGAACACGAGGAAGGCGGACGCGGCGGGCTCCGATCCGTTTCCCGTGGCCGCAGTGGAGTACGGCAAATACAAGTGCTGGTCGAGGTCAATCCAGGATCCAGCACCATGGGCGGAACCAGGTGGAGTGCCGGGTATGTCCCGGCACCCCCAAAAATTTGTGAAAAGCCAAAATTTCACATTTTCAATAGGCTAAATTTGTTGATTGGATTGGTTTTAATTATGGTGATTTAGAATTTTTAAGACTTTAGAAGTATTTGTATTCTACTTTTAGCAAATTTGAAATATATATGTTGGATTTATGATGATATTAAATTATTGCACAAGAATGTAGAATTGTACGTGTGAAGTGTACACCTCATCAAAAATTTTCTAGGTCCGCCACTGTTCAGCACAGCACCTAGCTGAGCATCACGGGCCTCATGGCTGGCTCAAAGCCGTCCATACCGAGAGGGCCGATCCTGCTTGAAGACGAGGCAGGGGCAAAACCATACTTGCACGTCCGCTTGACTCAAGGAACTTGACCAACATCCACAAAACAAGAGAAATGTTTTAAAAAGAAGTGGCACGTGTGAGAGGAATTATTTTTTTAACCTAATACATTTTTAAAATAATTTTACAAAAATAAGATATCAATCAAAGTTTTACAAAAAAAACATTTCTGTCGTCAAATGAAATAGCGACCGAAGCTCTATTACCATTTGAAACAGCGACAGAAGTCTGTTTAGTCACCGTTTGTATTGGCCGACGGATTATTTTATAGTAGATTCATTTGGTTGACAAGGTTAACGCTTCTATCGCCATTTCAAATGGCGACAAAGGTGTATTTTTATAAAATTTTGATTCGGCATATTATTTTTAAAAAATTTCATAAGAGAGTGTGTGTTTTGCATCGGCAGATATAGGATCAGGAACTTTATACTGGCACGTAAATTTTTTTTTCTAATGCTAGCCGAATATCTGTGCTTTGCTATGTAAAAAAATAATATTACCTAACACCTTAAGTAGTTGTCACTAGACTTACCTTGTGCCATGCTCTCAGCTCCGTTACAATGTTTGGTTAAGCTTTGTGCCAGCTTACACCACGCCTCTACTGTCGAGCTTGGCTTATACTATCACTACTACAGAATCAGTTATCTTTGCCGCCATATCACTGCCGGTTCATCAAAAATCGACAGTAATAATATTATCAATGCCGGTTCGAATGGAAAACCGACAGTAATGGCTTTTCTCTGATGAACCAGCAGTGATAAATCCCTTATCACTGCCGGTTCGTGTCTGAACCGACAGTAATACTATCACTGTCGGTTTTTAGAAAAACCGACAGTGCTGATATTTTTCGAAAAATCATAAATTTTTCATACCGAGTCGGATGGACATAACATTTATATGAAAATTGTAGCTCTCGACGAGATCTACAACTTTGTAGTTGACAATTTTTTCATTTGAAGTAGTTTAAATATCCAAATAATAGTATCGCTGCCGGTTGGCGATTCGTATTCCCAACCGGCAGTAATAATGCTAGTGTGCTACCAACCATTTTTCGAAAAATCACAACTTTTTTATACTGAGTCGGATGGAGATAAAATTTATATGAAAACTGTATCTGTCGACGAGATCTACAACTTTGTAGTTGGCAACTTTCTCATTTGAAGTAGTTTAAATATCCAAATAATGGTATCACTGCCGGTTCGTGTCCGAACCGGCAGTAATACTATCGCTAACCGACAGTGCTGATATTTTTCAAAAAATCATAATTTTTTCATACGGAATCGGATCGAGATAAAATATATATGAAAATTGTATCTCGCGACGAGATCTACAACTTTGTAGTTGACAACTTTTTCATTTGAGTTAGTTTAAATATCCAAATAATGGTATCACTGCCGGTTCGTGTCCGAACCGGCAGTAATACTATCGCTAACATACAGTGCTGATATTTTTCAAAAAATCATAACTTTTTCATACAGAATCGGATAGAGATAAAATTTATATGAAAATTGTATCTCTCGACGAGATCTACAACTTTGTAGTTGACAACTTTTTCATTTGAAGTAGTTTAAATATCCAAATAATGGTATCACTGCCGGTTCGTGTCCGAACCGGCAGTAATACTATCGCTAACCGACAGTGCTGATATTTTTCAAAAAATTATAACTTTTTCATACTGAGTCGGATGGAGATAAAATTTATATGAAAATTGTAGCTCTCGACGAGATCTACAACTTTGTAGTTGATAACTTTTTTATTTGAAGTAGTTTAAATATCCAAATAATGGTATCACTACCGGTTGGCGATTCGTATTCCCAACCGGCAGTAATAATGCTACCAACTATTTTTCGAAAAATCATAACTTTTTTATACGGAGTCGGATGGAGATAAAATTTATATGAAAATTGTAGTTCTCGACGAGATCTACAACTTTGTAGTTGACAATCGTTCCATTTGAATTCATCTAGATATCCAAATAATCACCAAAATTTCGGAGATAAAGGAACAAAAGGAAAATATATCCTATATTGGTTGAGAATGAGTGATAGGTGAGATGGTAAGGTGGGCTCGTGTGAGGCAACAGGTCGTGAGTTCGAGTCCTAGCAACCGCACGCGCGCGTATTTCGCTCGCGTGACTTGTGACTTGTGACTTGCGACGTGCGGTCGTGCGTAGAATACGGGGTAGTCGGTCCGGATAGGTTTTTTTTTTATTTTACCGAGTGATTTACGGACCGGACTATCACTGCCGATTCGCATACAAACCGACAGGAACCGGCAGTGATATAGTGTTCTGTAGTAGTGTATGTCTTTAACTTCGTCACCATTGTTTGTATCGCACCTCTGCTGCATATCATAAAGAAAGAGAAAGGAGGTTATTAGGATAAGTATTGTATTTTCTATTAGTTAATATGTTTATTATGGGATAATTTTTTTTTTGTTAGAGATGTTGTAGGAGCGGAGGGATCTGAGGAAAGATATGTCTTGTGTATCCTCGTAATAAGTTACTAGATTCATGAATCATAATCATTAGAGGGCAGCTCCGTAAGATGAGAGAAAGGTCACAGAGAATATGTTGGTACAATTGGCGAGAGTTATTTCCGATCACAAAATAGAGAATATCTAAGAACAATCACAGTGAACATCGAATATAGGGATCTTAACTTTTCTTTTTTTATTGACTGATTTCTCTTGTATAATATGGGTTATATTTATAGCCAAAACCCTTCGAAAATAGTTTCGGAATTCACCCACCAAATCCTATAGTTCGGTTATATCTCAACACTCCTATTAGGAGAATACCGAATCATGCATATACCTCATCAAAAACTTCTCTAAAAATCCAGTGCGAAAAAAAGAGATGGAGAGAATAGTACATTGTATCCGCATATTGTGTCACACTTGTTGTTTCATTAAAAACTTTTATGTGAGAAAACTTCAGGAAAACTCACTATAGGAAAAAGAGTGTAATTTGTAATCTTCTGGAATAAAATAGTATCTTTAGGACCATACTAAGGGTTTTGGTTTAAGGATTTACTCCCTCTAAACTCTACATCTTTTTAAGTCGGCTCATTCTAATGCTACGAACACATATTTAGAAACTGGATGTTGACAAAGGCTTAGTGAATAAATCAGCTAGGCAAGCGAACAAGAATTAAGCGAACAAGAATTAATCTACAAGATTAATCTAATAGCACGAGGATTGACGGCATACCATTCTGATTTGGAGAGCTTCGTGCTAATAACGTATTTAATAATCAATGAGTCGCCAACGAATAGATGTAATGCCAATCACCAAATAGAGAATATATAAGAACAATCACAATAGATAAACACCAAACATATAGAGGAGGTCTCAACTCTTTTCTTTGTTTACTAATTGATTTCTCATGTACAATGAGGATTATATTTACATCCAAAACACCTCGGGAGTAGTTTTGAAATACGCCAACTAAACCTTATAGATCGGTTTATCTCAAACAGAGTAAGTTTAATTTTGATTTGTGCCTTGTCAGCTTCCAAGGAAGTTCGGGATATTCCTTTCATGAGCTCTGTATGAATTATTGTGCGACATCATAAGTGTAATGTTCAGAGCGACCAGCAATGAGCAATCAACTTGTCGATCTTACATTTGGGTCAAAACCATTCATTGTTTGATCAAATTGTATTGAAAATTGAAAGTAGGGCCTCGCAAAAATAAAAGGAAATTAAAAGTAGGGAATAAAGAGCTCATCTCCAGCCCACTCCTAAAGTAGGGAATAAAGAGCTCATCTCCAGCCCGCGCCTCCTCTCCAGCCTGCTCCTCCACCTCGTACCGCCCGTGGACTCCGTGCCTCCACCCTGTGCCTCTCCTCCACCCCGCGCGGCCTGTCGACCCCGTGCCTCCCCTCTCATTGCTTCTCATGTGGCAAGATAATTGTTTTTGAATTCATGTTTACAGCTGTATACTATATGCTCTGATATAAACGAAAATTCTTTTTTAATGATTTTTCAAGTTCTTGACAACACAATTCACTATTGGGGTTTAATTTCTACTCCATTGTCTTGATTCAGGATTAGGATTAGTACTGTTTATTTTCTTTCCATTCGGTAGCTTATTGTTGTTAAGGAATTCATTGGCAGTTGACAGTACTCTTCAGTTTTAAGAATAGCATTGCAGATGGCAGAACAAATTTGTTGAATCAGAAGTAAAATCTTCAACTGATACATCATACATGAAATATTTACTGATATCCCGTAAAAGAAAAGAAGTTACTGATAAGGCATTTAACTATTAGGAAATTATTTGGTGTTCAAATTTTCTCTTGCATATATGTGTTAATGACTGCTTTACTATATAGTAATGTGAATTCTTCAGATCTTGTTACCTCTGCAACCCTTAGAATCATGCAGATAATACTCAGTATACTCTGGTGGTTTAGATGCAATGCATGAACAATACTTTGTCTGAGTCTTCTCTATCTATATCAAATACTTGCTTTCTTTTCCTTTTTTTTCTTGTGTCTTTGTAACTAAAGAACCAATAAGAACTAAAGAGAGACAATTCACATAGTTAGTTAATCTTTTACCAAACACTCAACTACCTTCCCTCACACGGAGTAGTGATGTCGAGGTAAAATTGCACACTATGAAGTTTGAATTGTATATATATGTAACACTACTCATTGGAAGCTGATGGGGGCAGCCATCCTGATCTTTCGGTGAGATGATGATACGTCGATTTGGAGGTGTTGATGGCACCGAATTCAGGGCTACCTACCAAACAGGTTGAGAGCTTCACAATCACAATGCCAAATCCACACAGATACAAGATCCAATGATTAGTAGTTCCTGCAAGAAATCGAGAACCCGCAAGAACAAAGTATGAAGCAAACCGAAAAGGTAGTATTGAAATCAAACAAAGAAAACAAGTTGAGGTTCTGTTTCTCGACTCGGGCGGTCTAGTCGACACGCCCAAACACGAGGAGGGACGCACACGGGGTCTACCAAAACACAACAAAACCTAAAAAATGAAGAATAGGGTTGAGAACCCAATATAAAGGGGTACCTATACAAGGGGGCGCCCAAGAGGGGTGCGGCAGCCAGGAGAGGGGCGCCGGCCAAAGGAGGGGTGGAACCCTAAGAGTACATGGGCCTTAGGCCCAAAAGAAAGGTGGTGCAGCACCTGGAATTTCTGTCCCGTGAGATTATTTTGTGATTTCCCTTCGCTCCAGGAGAAATTTGGCCTCAGGGTCAGATTCATTGGAAAGGTTATCTCGATACCTTTCAAACGAGTTGTCGAACGTCGAAAACGGAGTTCGGATGTGGCAGTGGCATCCGTTTGAAGTACTGCTGCTCCTGGATGGCCGAACTTGACTCAGCGACGAATTGGGCTTTATCTTGGGCCTGCCTTGGCGCATGGACTGTCCTCGGTGGATGTTCTTGACGTGCTGGTCCAGCAAAGGTAGATGGAAAGGACTTGCTTCCGGATTAAGCCCTCCAGACGTCGTAGACGAAGTAGCGGGCGAAACAGCGACGGTCGGGGACGAAGTAGCGATCGTAGAGGAAGAAGGGGCAGCGGTTGTATCCTTGGTTGGGATGTCCTCATCAGAAGCTTTCTGTCTTACCTTAATTGCTACTGGTCAACAATCTAATATTTTCCTAAAAAAGATGAGTAGTTCCAGAAGTTGAGTGTCAGTCAGATGAACAAGGAACTGATTTTGGCATGTGTCTTGTGTGAAGTTTGAATTGCAAGGAAGAGGAGAAATCTAAACAGAGCACATTTTTCACTTGGTCTACTGCATATAGCCATATATTTCCATCCAATTTGCATCTACCCTTTCCCTAACATGTCCTGAATCTACTAATCAAACAACCAACTCTCATATATGTTGAGCTCAGTATTGTACTAGGCACCTGCTACAGCCTCACTTTAAATTATGAGAGGTTATCATATTTTCCTTTGAAATAGAGACTATTAAGCATAGTAGATTAGTGCTGGCTAAACTCTTGCCTTGTTAGCATTCCAGTATACTTAAATTCAGTTATGAAATTTTCTGCTTGGATAGATGTGCATGGTGTTTTTGGGAGGGTGTACAAATGAGAAATAGCACACCCCCTTATCACTATCGATTCTTTACAAGAAGCGATAGTGATGATAGACTCATCACAATCGCTTTTATCTTAGAATCGATTGTGATAAAAGCCTCATCACTATCGGTTTTTAGCAAGAACCGATTGTGATAATGTTTTTATCACAATCGTACGAAAACCGACTGTGATAGTGCCATCTCATCACTGTCTAATGACTTTGTATTACCACCAGAACTGATTGTGATGACGAAAAAGAATCGATTGTAATGTACATTCCTGTAGTAATGGAAGAAGGTGTTCTCACCATATCTTTCATGATCTAAACTTAAATTAGTAATTCCCGGTTCAATTTATTGTTACGGAATCTAACCGACGTTGCGACATGCCATCTGGTCGCGTGCCGGTGGATGTATGGCCTGGCCGCTTGTTCTTCTCATTCTGCATCGCTGCATGGCCTCTTCGTCCTGGGCCTTGAGGGAGGCCACTGATCAGCTCTATTACTACTACGGTGTGCTAGTGTACTGATGTTCTTGCAGGTCAGTGTAACGATGGAGCTCCTCAACTCGGTGCTGGTGGCTCTGATCCTTGCAGTCACCTGCTCATGCAGTTGCAGGTTAATACAATCTCCATCTTTCTTCAGTTTTCTGTCCTGTGATCGCTAGTTTCTTGTCTGGACTAGCCTTGGCACTCATCCGTCTGCGACTCTTCTTTCCTTTCAGTAGCGTATGATCCCCTGGACACAAAGGGCAACATTACCATCAAATGGGATGTCGTCTCGTGGACGCCAGACGGATACGTCGTGAGTACACAAACATTCCTTACCAAGTGATGATTGACCTATTGGATGGTCGGCAATGACGATGCAGGTGATGGTGACGACGAACAACTACCAGATGCACCGGCGTGGTCGTGGGCCAAGACCCAAGAAGGAGGTGATCTGGTCCATCGTGGGGGCGCAGGCGACGGAGCAGGGCGACTGCTCTAAGTTCAAGGGCGCAGGCATCCCGCAGTACTGCTGCAAGCGCACCCCCGCCATCGTCGCGCGACCTCCTCCCTGGCGTGCCCTACAACCAGCAGATCGCCAACTGCTGCAAGGCAGGCGTCGTCTCCGCGTACGGCCAGTACCCCGCCGGCGCGCTCTCCGCCTTCCAGGTCTCCGTCGGCCTCGCCGGCACCACCAACAAGACCGTCAAGCTGCCCAAGAACTTCACCTGTTGGAACTTCGCCGGAGAGACAACGCCCAGGTTGCCGGCGAGATCATGGCCAACAGGATACACAAGAAACTCACGCGAACAATGGTGTACACGGTCTTGTTTTGTGCTACTGAATTGACTGCTTTTCCAGTGTCTATTGTTTTGCTTATAAAAGGGATTACATGGAAATAAATCAAGGCCTCTCAATTAGCCTGACACAAACACACGCCTAAAACACATGCCTGATTTAAGCTACTTGATAAACTAAGAGCTGCTTGCCAAACAAAGACAAATACTAAACTTAGCACCCAAGAATTATATTCAACAATCTCCTCTAAGCCTTGTGGTGCGTGTTTATGTACACTAATCAGGTTGATCTTTGAACGCAGCTCAAGGAACTTAGTCTTACCGAGCGGCTTCGTTAAGATGTCACTCAGCTGTTCTTCGCTCCTGATGAACTTCACATTGATCAGGCCGTCATCAGCAGCCTCCCTGACAAAATGATACTTCACTTGGATGTGCTTACTTTGTCCATGAAGTACTGGGTTCTTGATCAAAGCAATGGCAGACTGATTGTCCACCCTCAACATTGGCGCTCTCGGTGCTGACCCCTGCACCTCTGCTAACACTCGAGCCAACCACAGAGCCTGACAAGTGGCATTTGCAGCTGCTATGTATTCTGCCTCGCAGCTTGATTGCGCCACAACCTTTTGCTTCATGGATTTCCAGGTTATTGGGCTGCTGTTGAGGAAAAACATCACTCCCGTTGTGCTCTTCCTTGCATCAACGTCGCCAGCGAAGTCGCTGTCACTGTACCCTATCAGATGGGCTTCAGTCTCCTCTTTCCTACCGAACCAGAGTCCCCAATTCTAGGTTCCAGCCACATAACGCAGAAGGTGCTTCACGGCGGCGAGATGGTCCTCGCGTGGGTCCTCCAGAAAACGGCTAACATACCCAACAGCAAAGGCTATATCAGGGCGAGAGTTAACCAAATACCTCAAGCTTCCGACGATGCTTCTATATGCCGTTGCGTCCACCGGCGGCTCCATGCTCAGTCTGCTCAATTTCAGGCGAGCCTCCATCGGCACCTGACAAGGATTACACCCCGCCATGCCGCTTCTCTCCAATATCTTGCCGGCGTAAGCACCTTGGCTGATCGAGACTCCCCTCGAGCTCTGCTTCACCTCAATGCCGAGGTAGTAGTGAAGTAGTCCGAGGTCGCTCATCTTGAACGCGGCCGCCATCTCCCCCTTGAACGCCTTATGTCGTGGATGCCTGAACCAGTGATCACGAGGTCGTCGACATAGACCCCGACCACCAGTTGGGTGCCGCCGTTTTGCCGCACATAGATGGCGTGCTCTGAAGGACATCTCCGGCCGAGCGGCGATGGTGTGTCGTCCACCAGATACCGGTAGCGCGGTGCTTGGTGTAGGCTGTACAGTGCCTTCCGCAATTTTAGCACCTTGTGCTCCTTACCGGTGACGACGAAACCGATCGGCTGTTCAACGTAGACCTCCTCTTGTAGATCGCCGTTTAGGAACGCCGATTTGACGTCCATGTGGTGCACCTCCCACCCCTCATGCGCCGCGAGAGCGATGAGCAGGCGCACTGAGTCCAGGCGAGCCACCGGCGCGAACACCTCGTCATAGTCGATGCCGTGCCGCTGTGCGTAGCCCTTCACCACAAGGCGTGCCTTGTGCTTGGACACCGCCCCGTGCGCGTCCCTCTTCACCTTGAACACCCATTTCACCCCGATCGCCTTGCGGCCGGGTGGGAGGTCGGCGTGGCACCACGTGCCGTTCTCCTCGATGGACTCCATCTCCTCCATCATCGCCTTCTTCCAGCAGGGACTGCGCTCTGCCTCGGCGAATGAGGCAGGCTCGTCAGCGCTCACCGTGTGCAGCTCCTCCATCGCCAGCACGCGCGGCACGCCGCACAAGTCGTTGACGCTGCGGAAACGAAGAGGCACCATATTGTCGTGGTCAGCGTCAAGGTTGTCATCCTGCGACCCGGCCTCCATTCGCCATCACGGCCTCATCGCCTCGCCGAGGCGCGAGTGTTCTCCCGGCGGACCTCCTCCGGATGCCTCGACATCGACATCAGCCGCTGGTGCGGGACCGATGGTGGCGTATTCCACCGTGAACCCGTCGTTGCCGCCATTCGGTTTGCTGTCGTTGTCGCCGGTGCCCCAGTCTCACTGGCCTTGCTTGTCGAACACCACGTCAAGTGATACTTGGACACGCCGCGATTGAGGTCGAGGCGCGATACGCCTTGGAGCCACGTTCGTAGCCGACGAAAATCATCTTGCGGCCGCGATCGTCGAGCTTCTTCAGGTGCGGTGCCGTGTTCCGGACGTAGACGATGCAACCAAATGTTCTAAAATGGTGCACCGCTGGCTTCTTCCCGTGCCACGCCTCGAACGGTGTCATCCCTTCCACGCTCTTTGTTGGGCACCTGTTTAGTACATACACGGCGGTACTCACCGCCTCGCCCCAAAAACAGCCGGGCAGGCCCTTGGCCTTGAGCATGCTCCTCGCCGTGGACACCACCGTGCCGTTCCGGCGTTCCACGACGCCATTCTGCTGCGGGCTGTAGGGCGCCGTGTGTTGACGATGCACGCCTTCAGCCGCGCAATACCGCGCGAACTCGGCTGCGGTGAACTCGCCACCGCGATCAGTGCGGAGCCCCTTCAGCTTGGCACCTGACTCCCCTTCCGCCTGCGCCTGGATTTCCTTGATGGCAGCCGCTGCACGATCCTTTGAAGGAATCGCGGCTACCCACATGTATCTGCTGAGATCATCCACCATCAGCAGGAAGTATTTGCTCCCTCTGGGCGTCGCCGGTGTGATGGGGCCGCACAGGTCAGCGTGCACCAACTCCAGGCGTTGCTGTGCGCTGTACTCTGCTTGCGCCGGGAAGGAAATCCGCCTCTGCTTGCCGACCTGGCACGCCTCGCACAGGTGATTGACCTGCCCGATCTCCGGCAGGCCGCGCACCAACTCATCCCGAGCCAGCTTCCTCAGCGCAGCCATGTTGACATGGTCGAAACGCTCATGCCAGCGTCACGCCAACTCGCCGCTGCGACTGCGCACCGCATGGCATGACGGCTGTACAAGCTTGACGTGGAGCAGGTACGGGCGGTTTGCCTCGCGCTTCACCGCTGCCAGTAGCAGTCCGCCAGGCTCCCGGATCCGCATCACTCCGGACTTGATCTCAACCTTGTACCCATCCTCGTCAAGCTGACCGACGCTCACGATGTTGGTCGTCAGCCGTGGGATGAAGTAAACGCCGACGAGTGACTTGAGCTCACCGTTCTTGCCCTTGAACTCAATGGTCCCGCGGCCCTCGATCCGCGCCACCGAGTTGTTGCCGAAACGCGCGGTTCCGAGCACCGCCGCGTCGAGCCTTGTGAACGCGACTCTAGATCCGGACATGTGATTCGTCGCCCCCGTGTCCAGGACCCATGTCCCGGCGTCGCGCTCCTTCTCGTCGTCGAGGTGGGCGAACACCTTCTCCTCCCGAATGGCGACCAGGGCGCTCGAGACCACCCTTGGTCCGCCGGGCCCATGCTCCTGTTCCTCTCCCCGCGGCACTGGTATAGCCTGTGGGAGCGGAACGTCCCACGCCAGGGAAGGAGTCGGCGATGCTGTCGGCGAAGCTTGTGGCGGCGGCGGCGGAGTGGACAGATTGGGCGAGATCTCCACGAAATGGAGCAGGGCCTCCTCTTCTTCTTCCGCGACATGGGCCTGCTCCCTTTTGGCTTGCTGCTGCTTGGCCTGCTCTTTCTTGGGCTTGGAGCGGCACTCGCGGGCCCAATGGCCCATCTTCCCGCAACGTCGGCATTCGTCGCCAGCACGCCCACGACCACGCCCTTGTTTTCCTCCTTTGCTCGAGCCACCACCACTTCTGGCACCTCTGCCGGCGCCGGAGTGGATCTCTTGCTCGCGCTTCTTCCGATGTGCGTCCCATTCCTCCTCTGTGAGGTACAGCTTTCCTTCTTGCTGTAGCGACGCCGGTGCTTCCTCGAACGCCTCTTCCGCCTCCTTGAGTCGCCCTGTCAGATCGGCGACCGACATGGTCGATACATCCAGCAGCGTCTTGATCGCAATCGCGATCTGCTTGAACCGAGGTGGCAGGCAACGGAGCATCTTGGCGACGATCTCGCCGTCCTTGACTTCCTCATCCAGGGTGGTTAGATGCGCCGCCATGTTGTTCAGCCGCAGAGCGATGTCCTCGACGGTCTCACCATCTTCGAACGTGGCAAGGGCGAATTTCCGGCGCAGCTATTGCGCCGTCGACTTCTTCACGCGATCATCCCCGACCCTCAGGGTCGCGATCGTGTCCCAGGCCTCCTTTGCCGTTTCCAGCTTGGCGATGGTCGGCACCATCTCCGGTGGCACCGCTCCGCATAGAGCGTCCAGCGCCAGCATCTCCTCCTGAGTGTCGGCGCCGCCGTCCTTGATGACGTTCCAGAGAGCCCTGGCCCTCAATTTCACCTTCATCAAGAGTGCTGCTTGCCAAACAAAGACAAATACTAAACTTAGCACCTAAGAATTATATTCAACATCACCCTCATGGGCCCCGGCCCGGGCTACACCTGCGGCCCCGCCACCATCGTCCCCTCCACCGTCTACTTCACCCCGGACCGCCGCCGCAAGACGCAGGCGCTCATGACTTGGACCGTCACCTGCACCTACTCGCAGCAGCTCGCGTCCCGGTACCCCACCTGCTGCGTCTCATTCTCCAACTTCTATAACAGCACCATCGTGCCGTGCGCCAAGTGCGCGTGCGGCTGCGGCCACGGCGGCGGCCACAGCGACGGCGGCAAGAGCAGCTGCATCATGGGCGATTCGAAGCGGGCGCTGTCGGCGGGGGTGAACACACCGAGGAAGGACGGCGCGGCGCTGCTGCAGTGCACGCCGCAAATGTGCCCCATCCGCGTGCACTGGCACGTCAAGCTCAACTACAAGGACTACTGGCGTGCCAAGATCGCCATCACCAACTTCAACTTCCGCACGAACTACACCCAGTGGACGCTCGTCGCGCAGCACCCCAACCTCAACAACGTCACGAAGGTCTTCAGCTTCGAGTACAAGCCCCTCCTGCCCTACGGCAACATCAGTAAGCACCTCCTACTGCGAGTCGCGCAGCGTGCGATCGAGTAGACAAGACAGATAGATTACATTGCGTCGCGGGTCGCCGAACTTGAATTTACGGTTTTTCAGATGACACGGGCATGTTCTACGGGCTCAAGTTCTACAACGATCTGCTCATGGAGACCGGACCGTTCGGCAACGTGCAGTCGGAGGTGCTGATGCGCAAGGACGCCGATACCTTCACCTTCAGCCAGGGGTGGGCGTTCCCGCGCAAGATCTTCTTCAACGGCGACGAGTGCAAGATGCCACCGCCGGACTCCTACCCGTACCTGCCCAAATCTGCTCCGCTCGTACCGCTGCGTTCTGCGATCGCCGCCGCTTCGGCTTCGGCGTTCTTGCTGATGCTGTTTCTGGTGGCATGATCAAGGGTCCTTTTCTCTCATCTTCTTGTTCATTTTGTCTGACAAAATTTGTCATACTGGGAGAGCAGAGCAGCGTACGTAGGGGCATTTTGGCCGATTGTCAAGGTTGGGTTTGGTGCTCCTGATTGTTCAGTCAGACGAAATCTGTTATGTGCAAGGTTTGAAAATTCGGTTTCGGAATAAATTTCGTCCCTGGCCGGATTGCGAAATTTCGGAAGTATTTCGGACGAAATTCAAATCCGATCCCTTCCGGAAAAAAAAATCCGAAATTCGGCGAAAAAACCCGAAACTTCAGGCGAAATATCCGAAATTTCGGGTTTTTTGCACCGGCTGAAAAGTGGTCTAAAATTTAACAAAAAATTTTGAAATGTTTTTTGGAGGTTCCTGACACATTGCTGATATTCTCACAAAAATTTCAGCTGATTATCACATCTGAGGAATTTTTAAAAATTCGGAGAGTGGTACTGTCCTGATAAAACACTGACCGACAAGTTTGATCCTAATGGAAAATGGTACAAATCATAAACTGTTGAAATTTTTTGTGCATGATTATGATCCATAACTAATGTTCTCACAAAAATTTCAGCTGATTATCACATGTGAGGAATTTTTAAAAATTCGGAGAGTGGTACTGTCCTGATAGAACACTAACCACAAGTTTGATCCGAATGGAAAATGGTACAAATCAAGTTAGAAACTGTTGAATGTTTTTTTTCATGGTTAATATGTATCTATAATGCTGTCACAAAATTTTCAGATGATAATAAAACTGTATGAATTTTAAAAAATTTGAACAGTACTACTGCCCTGTTAAAAGGATTACCGACAAACTTGAACAAAATGAAAAATTATGTAATATTAATGTTAAAAACTTTTGAAAATTTTTGTTGATGGTCCTGATGTAATATTAATGTTTCTTTAAATTTTTTAGATGATGATAATTCTTAAATAATATTTAAAAATTCAGATAGTGCTACATCCTGATAAAAGTCTGATGATCAATACATAGATTTGCTTTAGCAATAAAAAAAAGTTAATTTTTTCTGAAAATTTTACAGAATGGTGATAAGGAAGTTCTTAATATCCCATAAAAATTTTGATTTATTATCACACTCCAGTGAATTTATAAAATTCTTACAAGGCACAATACCATTTATGTTCTTTTCTTTTTTATTTTTGAAATATAATATAACAAACGAAGTTCAATGCTTACATAGATTTGATTGACCAAACAAAAAAAATTTAAATTTTTTGAAAAATTTATATAATGTTACTGAGTCAATTATTAATCTCTCACAAAAATTTTAGATCATAATCACACTCGAGAAAATTTATAAAATTCTGACAATATAACCGTCCCAATTATGTTCATTCTGTTTTTGATTTTTTAAAGATAACAAATAAGTTAAATTATTTTGAAATTTTTTATGTCTGATCCTGAGTACTAAGGATAGTACCATAAAATTTTCAGCTTATTATCAAGCTTGTACAATTTTATAAAAATCTGACAGTGTTTCTGCCAAAATTTTAAAATGTTTAAAAAATTCATTTTTTCAACAAATTTTCATAGGAGATGACTTTCCCAAGGGTTATTGGACCAAATCCGGCCCTAAAAGTTTTAAAACCGGTCAAAAAACACGAAATTTTGGGTTACTGTAGCATTTTCAAATTTCTTTAATTTTTTTTTCGGCCGGTGCTTTAGATTTCAGGGTGATCTGAAATCCAAAATTTATGTGTGTGCCTTTGCAATTGCACGATAGATCATGTACAACACAATCAGGCTGGAAGAGTTTTTGAGTCTCCAATTAGGCAAGCTCTGAAAAGTTATAGCACAATTTTTTTTCTGCGAAATTTATGTGTCTGCAAAATGCATGCAGCTAATGATCTTCTATTGAGAAAAATAAACTTACTAAACATCGAAAAGCATTTCCGACAACAAACATGTAAGTTCGCAAGGACAGATGGCAAACATTTCTCTGTAGAAAGTGGTGGTTGTCCCAATTAGTCTTCACTCTTCAGATCAAGAATACACATCATGGAAATGTACAACCTAAGCTTACAACCTAAATCACAACCGAATCAGCTTTTCAAGCAAGGTTACAACCTAGCAATAAACTCGGGATGCTCAATGTGGTCAGCACTTCCCACAATTATTGTCTAAAACTAGATGGTTGTGCAAGAACGCCAACGTTGCGCAAACGACAATGGACAGAATAAGGAACGCCGTCTTCAATCTAGGGGAAGAGCTAGGTAGCCACGGGTACGCATCTGGTGGAGGCATGACGCAGCTTTCACCATTGAAGTATATGCGCCTTGGAAAGGCCCAACCCTTGTCGAAAGAGAATGTTGATGGATCCTTCCGGAATAGAATCTCGGATTGCACATTTCCATCTGGTCCAGCCACCATGAGCAGGTCATTGTAGTACTTGATACCCCACATCATTCCAGTATCATCTGAAAAATACTAGTCAGTAGCTAGAACATTACACATTTAAATTGTCAAACATGCTCAGAGGATGAAACAAATACTCACTTATTACTCCGTAGGGGTTCAAAGATTTGTAGTTGAAGCTGAAAATTGTAGTGACTTTGTCAAAATTTGGGTGTTGAACTACTAAGTTCCACTGCGAGTAGTTCATCCGATAGTTCCAATTTGTAATGGTGATCTTCACCCTCCAGTATTCCCTGTAGTTGAGCTTAACATGCCAATGCACCCTTATTGGGCACATATGGGGTGTGCATTGTACTAGAGGAGTCAAGCTGCTCTTGCCAGGTCCATTCACCACAGAAGCCAAATAAGGTGAATTACCCCTACCAAAGTAGTAAATACATAAAAAAAAGGTTTTAAAAAGGGAAAAATGTGTCTGTTGTTCGAGACACTCTCTGAAGTGATAGCACTTACTCCACACAGCTCCCTGGTTTGCTTATGTTATTCTGGCAGCCACATGAACATTTCGGACAGTTAATTATCGTTTCGTTGTAAAACGATGAGAGTGAAACACAACAAGTTGGGGCTCTTTGAGCAACAAACTGTGAATACGTACATGTCACATTCCAAGTCACTGCAAAAGGAAAACAGGTGTTCACTGCTCAAAGACCTGATCATATGCTAGTTCACTTCTCAGCTCTGACACTGGTGATAAGCCAAAGACATTTTGTTCGTCATGATAACTACTACACCAAAAAGAAACATACTGAAACAACTTACCATGGGCTTGAGTTGTTCTCCTCCCATCCATCGAAATGAATTTTGTAGGAGGTTTCACTTCTTGGGGGACTCCGCAAGTATACCCTGGACCTGGGGCCTTGAGAGTGAAGTTCTTTGGCGCTTTCACTGTCCTATTGCTAGTCCCAGATCGGCCAACACTGATCTGAAATGATGCTACCGCATTGACAGGGTCTTGCACGAATGAGGTAAGTACTCCTCCTTTGCAACAATTTGCAACCTGCATGTTGTAAGGTGTCCCAGGAAGCAAGTCAACAACGGTTGGATCCCTCTTGCAGCAGTGTGGTATATTGCCTTTGAATTGAGAGCAGTCGCCTTGCTCTGTGGCCTGCCCACCGTTCATGGTCCAAATGATCTCCTTCTTTGCCCAGACCCACCCAAGACTCCACCCAGGCGCTTGGATATGACGATATTTCTGATAATTGTATATAGAGACAACAGCCTGCAAAATGTAGATTTTGCAGTATTAAGTTGCATGCACCAATCAGTTCACCCAAAAGCTTAAGCACTTATACTTCAAACACTCCCCTTCACGTATAGGCTCCCTTAGACCTAGGACGTGGAATAGAAGTGGACTGCAATTATTTTTTTAATTGCGTCAACCGGGTCTTGAACTCGGGACCTCTTAGCTCTGATATTATATTGAGTTGCATGCACCAACCAGTTCACCCAAAAACTTAAGCTGATGAGGAAAGGTGAACAATTCACTTATACTTCAACATGCAGGACATAAACAGAAAAAATATATTGTGGAGGCAGTAACTTCCCTAGGTATGTAAGGGATGTATATGAAAAGATAAAAAAGTTATAGCAAAGTGATTTGCATGGTGCTTGGCTAGTGTCAAATGCAACTAGAAGAGAAAACTTGCATTTGGTTAGATTTGGAGTTGTATGCAAAAAATATGTTGTTTGCTACTGAGTGAATGTCAGAGAGAACTCTACAGCATTAAAAATTAAAGTAACTTTCAAAGCTGTTATCTTGCACAAACAATTCGCCATCTAATTTACGTCAATTGACGATTACTGCACAAGAGTGAATTAAAAAGGCATTACATATGATATGCAAATAATGACAAAAGGCATTACAGGGCTGAATCAAGCACATCAAATAATTACATAGTATGATAATAACAGAGCACTAACCTGAATATGGGAAGATGAGAACATGAGGTAACGTAAAAAAGCAATCTAGTTTGTAAAAAGATCTACACCGATCATTTGGTGGGTCTACATTTTTAGTCAAAGGTATAAGAATAGTATAAATTATACAACTCTAAATATAGAAGATAGCATTGTAAAAATACAACCACACAATGGCATGGGTAAATATGCTAGTTTCACTTATGTTCATTGATCACGGATTTTTATAAGAGCAGTGACATGTACAGAATGTCTTAATGGTATAGGTAGTTACAGACACATAATCTAGAAATGGTGTACTTACAACATAGCCATCTGAAGTCCACTGAATGATATCCCATTTGATTGTGATGTTCCCAGTTGGATCAAGAGGATCATATGCTTCTGCAGAAAGAAAGGAAAAATTCAAAAAGAAATAACATAGTACCTCAAATTGAACATGCGTTGGTAACATGCAATTCAAACATAAGTGGTGCACCTTAAAAGAATTCAAGAAAATACACACCCATGTTCATTGAAATAAATAGAAATGTGGCCATTCTGCAATTTATACACATTAAGTTCTAATTCAAATGACGGTAGAAACTAGACCAGTTTTACAGTAGAAAAACTAACACAATAAGGATCAAAATTTACTTGTTATAGAACAAACTACATGTATCCGACCTTCACAGAGAAAATTGGGGAAGAACTCTGAAATTGTCCGGTATCCAAACTCCACATTGGCCTGTGCATGAGATCCATCCTTTTCTTGTGCAAAATTTACTTACGACAATCACGAAAGCTCTATTTTTTTCCTTGACTAAACAAAACAGGGCAAATGCCTCTTCGAGGGCAACAAATTGCTAACTTCATGAAATCTTTCTTCTAATGCTTTCGTCTAACATTGGTCAGAATTCATATCATATAAGAAATGGTCTCCCTTGGCATCAAACTAGCCATCTGACGTCGTAGTGGTCAGATCAGTATTCCACTGACAAAAGGCTACACTGTTTCCACAACTAACTTATACCTACTCCCTGACAGGTCAAAGATTTAGCATGTTTCTAGAGAGTGACTGCTATTGATGGGCTCGATCTGGGATTGGTTCACAATGGAACAGTATACACGCCCCTTTTCCGTAAAACTTTTCTTGTCCCGCCATTAAACAAAACTCTGCTGCGGCCCTATTCTTTACATAATTGCAAAAAATATAATAAAAAAAACAAAAACTGGTGATAATAGCTTGATACTATTTTTCATCGGTCGTAAAACCTTTCCTCTTGTGAATCTAAACTATACGGAGATTTACATATCCCATCCACAGATACCCACCAAACCAAGAAAACTTACCAAAATCAAGAACTTATCTATTACCAGAGTGAAATGTGAGGTAAAATAAAAGGCACTAGCCCAAATAATGTCTTTTAGAAGGAAACTCTGAATGGAAAATTTCAAGAAATCGCACATTTTCTCCATGAACTACGAACCATGGTACCGCGAACCCCCTTCTTACCAAGAATCAGTAGAAAACACGAAATCTATTTTAAAAAAAATCAAAATTTGAAGAACAAAACAGAAGTAAACAAGACACACCAAGTCCCAACCCCAGAAAGATCAAAATTTTATTTTACCAACTTTTATTTTGTAAGAACTGAAGAGCTGGCCAGGTGAAGCGCACTCACCTGCCAAAGGCACCACTAGAGACAGCAGACCGACGAGCAGCGCAAAGGTGGCACCCAGGTGCAGGAACTGCAGGAGCAACCTCGCCATGGCTCACTCACACAAAACTAGAGAACCCTTGCACTACTGCCACTCCCTCCTCATCTCCTCTGCCTCATTTATTTTCCTCTGCCTTTTTCTCGGTGATTAATACCGATGCGTTCTTTCTTGTTTTGTATTTGTCCGAGAAAGAGAAACCCGAGTGCCTTGGAGAGCGTGTCAGAGTCTGGAGTGGGGGGAGAGAGACTGGCAAAGGTGCAACACTGCGAGCTGCTTTCTCCAGTTTTAGGGGGAGGGGAGCGTTTCTCTAGCTTGAGCAGTTTGCCTTGGGTCTCTGGTTGTGGGGACCAAAATGCAGATGCCAATGCATTGCATACAGAGGTTTAAGCCATTCTTGTGATAACCAGAGCTTGCTTTTCTTCGGGGTCATGTAAATACTAGACACGTGGGCGCGGCGCACGCCGTGCCGCAACGCGCCATCGTAACGTGAAATTCGGGTCGGTACACGAAGAAAGGTATCTAGATGTTTACTGTTTCCAGGAGATTTATAGAAAAAATGGACTAATATGTAAGTTTAGGAATTTTCGAAAAAAAACGGACTATCCTGTAATCTTAGAAATTTTTTGGAGTCCTTTCTGCAAAACAAAACGGATTTCCCACGTAAAACAGGACTTACATGTAATTTTTGAAACTTACGAGCGCGGAACGCGTCGCCCGCGTCTCGTCCGCGCGCCCGTGCCACTCTTCGCGCAGAAAGTCGCTACCGAGCCACGCGTCGCTGGGAAAAACGCCGCGGCTCGCGCGAAGGGAGTCGAACCCGCGACCGACGGCGCGAGTGCGAGGCGTCTTACCGCCGCGCCGCGCGAACGCTTTTGCGAAATAACGGCGTTCAAATATATAAGCCGGATTAATGGCTGAGTCACGTGGGCGACGTGGGCGCACGCGGTGCGCGTCGTACGCACGGCCGGCCGCTTCACTGTGCATCCGAGCGACGCGGAGCTCCACCGCACGGCCACGTGGCGCAGGCTTCGACGTGGAGGCGCCGAGCGTGCGGAAAAACTGCAGCGCTTAGTATACGGAGTATGTGAAGTAAGAATACAGTATTGCAGTGCACTGACCAGCAATATCCGGAAGCATGTCTAAGGAGTCCTTATTTTTAATTCTCTCGGGTTTTTTTTATTCTCCCCAGTTTTGTTGGACTGACCTGAGCGAAGCCCAAAATCTTAATCCCTGTTGGATCAAAGGGAAACAGAAGTACACACTAGTGCTACTAAGAGCTTTGAATTATATTTGCTAGTATTAGCATTAAAGGACTAGGGCAAATGCTATAACAAAGGAAGCAAATCAACAAACCAGACCACGTATGACAAGATTAAGGAATTTTTGGAATACAGTACAAAATAAGGTCCGTAATTACGCGTATTTACCAAAAGCCCAACCATACTTGAAACTTGAAAATATGTTTAGCCTTTCCCGAAACCTCAAAATCCGGCAAATGCTTAAACGAAATCTGAAATTTCGGGTATAGGGGCCCACCCCATACCCGAAATTTCAGATTTCGGGTATGGGGTGGGGCCCCCATACCCGAAATATGAGGTTTCGGCAATAACCAAAATCGCGTTATTAATTGACGATACTAATTGATTAGCAAAATGGCGTTATTGGATGTGAACAATTTCAATCCAAATTTGTAAAGATATTTAAAACACTTTTTTTTGGAGGAAGTGGTTGGGCAACTGTCATTAAACTTAGGTACTGATAAATGTGTCCAATAAAAGTCCGGGCAATCAATAATTTGAAATTATTTAAAGAATTGATTTTTTTTAGAAATTGCAAAACGATGGTGGGAGAGAGAGATCAGAGAGAGTGCGATTCTGAGATCAGGGAGTGTGATTTTTTTAGCCTTTTTGACAGACCGTAAAATGTCATGTTTAAATGTAATTTTTAGGAAGAATGGACCAGATTTGCTTGCCCTTTGATACATGCACTACCATATTCTGGAAAAATATGTAATTTACACCTTGCTTTGCATCTAATTTCCACTAGTGCAATAACCCTAAGTATTATAGTCGACAACAACTCATGTCATGTTTTTTAGCCTTTTCGGCGGCCCGTAAAATATCATGTCTAAATGAAATTTTTATGAACAATGGACCACATTTGATCTTTCATATATGCACTACCATATTCTGGAAAAATATTTAATTTACACCTTGCTTTGCATCTAATTTATACTAGTGCAATAACCCTAAGTATTATAGTCGATAATAACTCATGTTATGAATAGTTCCCATGAAGCACTTAAATTATTTGTTGAATATATATAAGGGCACATACACCAAAAGTTCAGATGATAAAATAAGCAATAGATTAGATTATATTACAAGGGCATTACAATAGTAACGGAATTGCTTGACGAACTAACTAACGAAAGCACTGTTTGGTGGAACAAGTGATCGTTCTGTCTATCTGGGTAGAGTGGGAATGATGTCTGAAATTTTCTGCATATTACATCACCCGTGTATATTTTGCGATTTGTTCTCGGATACCACTCAATCCCTACTATGAAAGAACTCCATGGGGATCCGAAGTGCTCCCAGCGGTCGCCAATTGGGTGGCCTATACCGTACGTCTCGGGTGTATAAGACAGAATTTTTTTGGTCTTTTTTATGTGGATTTCTGACCTCCCATATGGGCATGTCATCCCGATTCCCGGCGTCCCCTATGTTAATACCACCCGGGTTCCTGATGGTCTGCGTAATATGTTAAGGATTTGTTGCGTGGTGCGGATCTCGGCCGGCTGCTTCCCCTTGTCCCTTCCTCTTCTAGAGGAGGTACCCTCTTGCACTTTTGGTGCGTTGGCCGTTGGCGGAGACTTGCCGAGACGCCTGCTCTGTTTCGACGCGCACCCCACTATATGGTGCAGGAGGTGGCATCCTCTAGAAGACGTCTGCTCTGTTTTGACAGCTTAAGAGAAGCTGGCATCACTGTATTACGAAGATGACAACACATGAGTTATTGCATCACTGTGTTACGAAGATGGCATCACTGTGTGGTTCTGTACCGATGTTGAGTTATTGCTGGTATGTGTCACAATAATCAACGGGGTGGGAAATGATTTAGATTGGGGCAAGTGGCAAGAGGCTTTGTGCCAGGTGGGCCTGTGTGGCAATGGGTTGATGAGTGATGTGAGTCTGTGTGCCACTGTTGAGTGTTGGAAGTCTTGCCTTGGTCAGTTAAGGACTTCACCTTGCAAGCCTTTGATCTAAGTCACCCGTACAACCACATGTCTGATATGGGACATGCCTAGTTGATTAGGGTTATGATATCTTTCCTCTGATACCTCGGGGTGACAGTACACGGGGGTATATCTGTGTGGGGGAGCGTACCTGTGCTGCGGCTTGGTGCCCATCCAACGGTGTTGTCCTGTCCTATACTTCGGCTCTGTGTGAGGGAAGTGACAGTGAAGGCAATACCGGAGAGGTTCATTGGTTAAGGTAGACGTTCCTGAAAGGCTTTGTTACGGGCAATCACCTGTGTGGTGAGCGGATGTATCTTGTGGGTAAAGTGTACGACCTCTGCAGAGTGTCAAATCTATTCGAATAGCCGTGCTTGCGGTATTGAGCATTGCTCGGGGATTACAGTCAAGGGGTAGATCTTCAAAAATAAAATGTGGGAAGAGTGGCTGTGTGCCGGTGCTAAGAATGAACTGTTTAAGGCTGTGTGCCGAGTATCTTTGAAGAAAAACCATTTGAAGAACTTAGCATTATATATAACTGTTTTCACTGCTTTTAATCTAAATAAGATACTAGTTTAAAAATGTTGTTTGATGCAAAAGAACCAAGTAAGCCAATTCTTTGGAATAAGCCTTGCATGTAGTAATAGCACTGCATTCTGTGCATTACTTGTTGAGTGCCTTGAGTACTCACCCCTCCTTGCCTATCAATCCCAACATCAGTGGAGGAGTCTACGCCTACCGGGAGGAGGAGTATATTGAAGATCCGGACAGTTAGGGGCAAGCCGATCGATTGTTCGTGGCAAGATGAAGGCTTCCACGAAGTTTATATGTTTTCCGCTGTTTCCTATTTACTCTGATAATGTAAGCCCTGTGTGGCTGATTTATGTAAGGAGACCATAAGGTCGTACAATTCAGTTTATGCAAATGTTTGCACTATTTATTATCGTATCGTTGTGAATGTCTGTGATGTTCAACCCTGTAAAGCCTGTGTGTGCTAGCGTGATCCTGGACTAGCACAGAATACATAGAGGGTCTAGATTCTAAGAATCGGGTCTCGACAGAGGTGGTATCAGAGCAGGCTAACTGTAGGACTTGACCCTAACTAGGTTAGTTGTGTCTGGAGGATAAAACTATTTTCTAAAATTTAACAACTTGAGCAAGAATGTCAATGAAATCTCGACTTATCTTTTCTCTCTTGTTCGTACCTATGCTGCATTTTCTGTTGTTATGTTTGGTTTTTAAACGAGGTCTGTTTTGGCAGATGAGGAGGATCCACACATATGGAGAGCGCACTGGAGGATTCGCAGCTGAGCTATGGCGTATGATGCAACTTCTTGGAGGTTTCGACAGGCCGCTTTACCAGGTGACGACTGTAGTGCGGGCATGACTTGATATCGCCTTGGATATCAAGATCACTGTTTATGCTCAAGAGCGGATGAGGGCAAGCCGTCCTATCTACATCACCGCCAGGAGGACTTCATTCGAGGCCGAAATCCAGGAGAAAACACGTCTTGCGATGCGGCAGATCACCCGCACCTACTCCGCAGAGTTGGATGGCACTGTCTTTCGTCACCATCCGCGCCGAGATAATCGCCATGACAGGATGGAGTTCTTGGAGGAGGACGCTACGATCACTCACCTGGCGAGGTATGTCATCGCCTAGGAGGAGGCCATGGATGAGACAATCCAGGAGCTGCAGAGAGACCGCGACGAGGTCACGGAGGTGAGAACTCAACTGCGGGAGAACTTATCTCACGCTATGCAGAGGATTCATGAGCTGGAGATGGCTCAGATGGACCGAGCCTAAGCCGCTTTGAGCCGCATGACCCAGATCCGAGGAGCCGGAGCAGGCAGCCTTGGGACCACCGAGTCAATGGGGTCGCTTGTACCGGCCGCAGAGGGTCATCAGACCGGCCGCTTCGATGCCGAGCACCACGTGTATGCTCCGGGGGAGCCGCAGCCGGGTTGGCTCGATGAGTGATCAAGTCTAGTCGGGTGTAGTGTCGAGACTCGAGTGTTTGAGTCGCGTCTTTTATTTCAGAGTCACCATTAGGTGTGAGTCGTTGTGAGTCTTAATGTTTGTTTACTTGCTTTGGTGTGTAAGTGTCTAGTATGCGTTGCATTGCCCTTAGGCACTTGTGAGCAACCATACTACTTTACTAAAATTAATAAAGTGGCTAAATAATTTAAGTTACACCTGTTTCCCCCACATAAGTTCTTTTACTTGTCTATGCTTTCTTCTTTTCTTAACCTTGGAAGCTTTCAACAGATGGTGAGGACTCGTGGCAACGTGGGAGCCAATGGAAGTGGTGCCAACCAGGCAGGAAACCAGAATGAGGAGCCAATCCCTTGACCACCGCAAGTTGATTTGCATAATCTGGGAGCTTTCTTAGCTGCCCAAACTCAGTTGATGAGCACCATGATGCAAACTATCCAGCAGATTTCCAATCAAGCTGCAGCGAATGTTCAGCAAGGGGGTAACCATGGACCACACCCCTACTCAAGACTGTCAGAGTTTATGAGGACTCGCCCACCTACATTCTCGGGCAATGCTAATCCGTTGGAGGCGGATGACTGGCTGAGGACAATAGAAAGGAAGATGCACATAACCCAATGTGTAGGAAATGAGAGGGTACTCTATGCCTCTCATCAATTAGAGGGAACCGCCGCAGAATGGTGGGAAAATTTCTGTGCATCGCACGAGGATCCTCAGGGTATCTCATGGGAGGAGTTCACAACAGCCTTCCGCCAATACCATGTGCCAGAGGGTATCATGGATCTGAAGAAAGAGGAATTCAGGAATCTCAAGCAGGTGGCCAATCGCTGGTCGACTACCGAATAAGTTTACTCAGTTGGCACGCTACGCACCAGAGGACGTAGCTACGGACAAAGCAAGACAATCCCGCTTTATGAAGGGATTGAATGCAGGGCTGCAAGTGGGACTGATCATCCACACATTTCCAGACTTCCACGAGCTGGTTAACAAGGCTCTTATTTTGGAAGACAAGCGCCGAGAGTTGGATGACAATCGGAAGCGCATATTGGCGCAACAAGGAGGTCGTCAGGGCCAGCAAAGGCAGAGGACGGCACCTCAATAGTTCGTTCGATTCCAACCCTGAAGCAGTGATAGAGCACCACTGCCGACAAACCGTCCAATGGGCCAGAATACTCAAACTCCGGCCAGAACGGTGGTACAGTCCGGAGGAAACTCGCAGGCAGTGGGAAGACATTGCTATCACTGCAACGAGATAGGGCATTTCGCCAACAACTGCCCTAAGAAAGGAGGTGTCACCCCGGTTCATTTTAACCTGGGAAACACACCCGCAAGGACTCCAGCGTCGAATGTGAGTCGCGGAGAATCGTCATCAGCAACTCCGTCTCAATCAACTGCGAGAGGCTGAGTTAATCACATCACCGCGGATAAGGTTCAAAATGCAACGGACGTTGCACTGGGTAAGTTGTAACACCCTGAAATTTACTCTAATTTAAATTTTTGAGTATTTTTTATTTTTGAGAATTTATGAGAATTTATAAGAATTTAATTGGATTTATTCATTTGAGACCTTTCTTGAATTTAATTAAATTCATGTAAAAGTTTATACAAAGTTTTATTGGAAATATTTTATTTGAGTTCAGAATGTTCCAAAATATTTTCCAGAATTTTTCCGGATTTTTCCAGGTATTTTTGCTATTTATTTTGGCTTTGTTTATTTATCTAATTTATTTTAATTAGAAAAGCTTTGAAAATCAGATGAACAGTGATGGGCTGGCCCAGCACTGTGCTTAGCCCGGCCCAACACCCCGAAAACCCTAGCCGCAAGGCCGTCCGATTCGATCGAACGCCGATGCGCGCCGCTCAAGCGTTGGCGGTAGCCCAATCGAGTCCGCGTGGATGCTCAGGATTGCGCCACGTCGCCTCGTCTACGTGAGATCACCGGTGAGTCGTGGGCATTGATGGCCGCCGGTTTCGCCGCCTGTAGCGCGCACGTCGAGTCTCTTTTTAGGGCTTCGGTTAGCGCGTCGTGCAGAGGACTTCACGCCGCTCAGTTTGACTCCTCGCACGCTCGTCGAGACGCTCCAGAGACTCTGTTCTAGCTCGCCGTATTTGCTCGAGTGTGCCGCCGTAGTCTTTCGTCTTTTGCTCAGCCCGTTGCATCTCCACCGTCGCCGAGGTCACCAGAGTACCGATCTCGCCAAGACGCGTCGAATGCGCCAGTTCTTCACGCCGGAGAGCCACCGTAGCGTCGTCGTCTGGCCGTCTTCCTCAGCTCCGGTAGCCTATCCTTCCTCGCCGCCGCCGACCTTCGCGAGCTCCGTCGACCGTTCGATCGCCATCCAACCGGTGCGGTACGTCCGCGTAGCCCTTCCCTGTTTACGTTTGGATTAGATCATAGTCGTTAGATCTGTGATGTGCGGCATAGATTAGATCTGGATATTAGGTCTTTTAGTAGATCTCAGCCGTTGGATCGTTGGTGTAAGCGTGAGATTGTGCCGCGTAGTTAAGATGAACAGTAAACCGCTCCGGTAACCTGCGCCGTTGGATCGGATCTGAACGGTTTAGTTCAGATCTGGTTTTGCCTTAAGGATCCGCGCTGTTCAAATTTGAACGTGCGGCGGTGATGGCGCCGTACCCTCGCCGAATCGCATGCTGACGCGTGGGCGTTTTGACCGTGACGGAGACCAGATCCAGCCATCGATTTCGGGTGCGCCGTCGCGATTGCGCCGCGTGTCGCTACGTAGCCGAGGCGTCGCCAGGCGTGCGTGGGATCTGACCGTTGGATTCAGGCGCACCGTCAGATGCGTGCTGCGTGGTAGCGCGGAAATCGAGGCGCCACTGAGCTGAACGTGCGTGTGAGATCTGGCCGTTGAATCCTTTGACGGCCACGATTTTGCCACGTGGCTAAGATCTGGCCGTAGGTTGAGCGATGACCGAGATAGTGACACGTGTTCATGCACGAATCTCGAGGCAGTCGCCTGACGTCATCAGGTGGGGGCCAGGTGCATTGTTCTGTGGACCGGGTCCACGGTGGACCAGAGCCGAACCGCGGACCGGGTCCATAGACCGAGGCGACGTGGCAGCACCAGAGGTTGCCACGTGTCATGCTAACGTCATTGCTGACGTTATAAATATTTTTGTATATAAAAATAATTCGCCCGAATTTCATTTCTGTGCTGACGTCATCATTAGGTCATGCTGATGTCATAAATCCCAATTTTTCCGTATAAAAATAATTATAACAAATCGGATTTTCTGATTTATATTTTATTTAAAACTTTGAATGGCTCTAACTTTTGCATTTTAACTCCGATTGAGGTGATTCCAGTCTCTAAAAATTTGTAAAATTGAGATATTTTTATTTATTAATTTTATTTGAATTTTTGAGGTATTCTATACTACTGTTTTGGTTATTTATTGGATATGTTTTTTACGCATAGATGCAAATTTGCCGGTATTTTTCGAAGAAGAGTTCGTCGCTCAAGATCAAGCTTCGGATCAAGAACAACAACTCTTTGAAGGCAAGTGATGCTTTGATCATTTTGTTCCCAGCTTTTAAAATGTAAATTATGCTTTGAAATTATGCATGCTAATTTATTTAAATGTATTTAAATTGATTTGGGGCATGTAGCTAATCAACCCATATTGTTATCATCACCTTGAAATTACTATTTTTATGCCTTTAAATCATTGTCCACCCTAAGGTTATTCGTATTTGTTGGATATTAATATGATGCCAACACGGGAGGCTAGACCGTGATTAGATGCTTAGCCTTGCAACGAGTCATGAATGATCTTTCGGAAAATGTATCAATGTTGACTAATGAAATATTTAATTTATTTTGAAAGTGGTGTGATGATACCACATGATGAGACTAAGGTACAGAGACCTGTGTGGTTCTGTACCGATGTTGAGTTATTGCTGGCATGTGTTGCACAATAATCAACGGGGTGGGAAATGATTTAGATCGGGCAAGTGGCAAGAGGCTTTGTGCCGTGTGGGCCGTGTGGCAATGGGTTGATGAGTGATGTGATTTCTGTGCTATATTGGGTCGTGGTGCCATTGTTGAGTGTTGGAAGTCTTGCCTTGGTCGCTTAAGGACTTCACCTTGCAAGCCTTTGATCCGAGTCACTGTACAACCACATGTCTGATATGGGACATGCCTAGTTGATTAGGGTTCTGATATCTTCCCTCTGATACCTCGGGGTGATAGTACACGCGTGTGTATCTGTGTGGGGGAGCGTACCTGTGCTGCGGCTTGGCGCCCATCCAACGGTGTTGTCCTGTCCTATACTTCAGCTCTGTGTGAGGGAAGTGACAGTGAAGGTAATACCGGAGAGGTTCATTGGTTAAGGTAGAGGTTCTTGAAAGGCTTTGTTACGGGCAATCACCTGTGTGGTGAGCGGCTGTATCTTGTGGGTAAAGTGTACAACCTCCGCAGAGTGTCAAATCTATTCGAATAGTGTGCTCATGTGATCGAGCATTACTCGGGATTACAACAAGGGTTAGATCTTCAAAAATAAAAATGTGGAATGGGTGGTGTGTGCATTGCTAAAAATGAACTGCTTAAGGTCAGGTGCCGAGAATCTTTGAAGAAAAACTGTTTGAAGAACTTAGCATTATATATAACTGTTTTCACCGCTTTTAATCTAAATAAGATGCTAGTTTTAAAAATGCTGTTTAATACAAAAGAACCAAGTAAGCCAATTCTTTGGAATAAGCCTTGCATGTAGTAATAGCACCGCATTCTGTGCATTACTTGTTGAGTGCCTTGAGTACTCACCCCTCCTTGTCTATCAATCCCAACATCAGTGGAAGAATCTACGCCTGCCTGGGAGGAGTACATTGAAGATCCGGACAATTAGGGGGCAAGCCCAGTCGGTTGCCTGTGGCAAGATGAGGGCTTCCACGATGTTTTTTTGTTTTCGGCTGTTTCCTGTTTACTCTGATAATGTAAGCCCTGCGTGGCTGATTTATGTAAGGAGACCATAAGGTCGTACAATTCAGTTTATATAAATGTTTGCTCTATTTATTATGGTATCGTTGTGAATGTCTGTGATGTTCAACCCTGTAAAGGCTGTGTGTGCTAGCGTGATCCTGGACTAGCACAGAATACACAGAGGTTCCAGATTCTCAGAATCGGGTCCCGGCATAAGTTCCTAGTAAATTCAGTACCAGCTACTGTTTTATTTGATTCTGGAGCTTCACATTCATTTATTTCCTGAGATTTTGCTGTTCAAAATGATATGGATATAGTGAATCTTAAATGTGTGCTTATAGTCCAATCCCTTGGATCAGAATTCCGATCCAAAGTAAGATATTCTGGGGTAAGACTAATAATTAATGGAGTAGAGTTCCTTGCGAACTTAATCGTCCTTAATACCCAAACCCTGGATGTTATCCTGGGAATGGATTGGCTAACTAAGCACAAGGCAGTGTTGGACTGTGGAAGAAGAGTCATATCAGTCGAGAGCTCGGAAGGGCGAAGGATTGAGTTTGAAGCGGCAGTAGTGCGAGATGGTCAGTTGATGGTCAACAGCATGAAGGCCGTCAGCTTAGAAGATGTTCTAATAGTCAGAGAGTATTCAGATGTTTTTTCGGAGGATTTACCTATAATGCCGCTGGATAGAGATATCGAGTTCGTTATAGAACTTGTTCCAGGAACAGCTCCGATAGCCAAGAGACCCTACCGGATGTCCACAGATGAGTTGGTAGAGATGAAGAAATAGATTGAAGAGCTGTTGGAGAAAAGTTTTATCAGACCTAGTTCATCGCCATGGGGAGCACCTATCTTGTTCGTCAAGAAAAAGGACGGGAGTTTTAGGATGTGTATAGACTATCATGCACTCAATGATGTGACGATAAAGAATAAGTATCTGCTACCCAGGATCGATGATCTTTTTGATCAGTTGAGAGGAGCAAGAGTCTTTTCCAAGATTGATCTCTGATCGGGGTATCATCAGTTGAAGATCCGCTCAGAGCATATACCGAAGACTGCATTTTCATCAAGATATGGACACTATGAGTTCACAGTTATGTCCTTTGGATTGACAAATGCACCAGCATATTTCATGAACTTGATGAATAAGGTTTTTATGGAATACTTGGATAAGTTCGTCGTCGTGTTCATAGATGATATCCTTGTCTACTTCAAGACGAAGGAAGAGCACGCCGAACATTTAAGGTTAGTTCTTGAGAAATTGAGGGAACAACAATTGTTTGCTAAATTTAACAAATGTGACTTTTGGAAGGATAAGGTGGAATTTCTTAGACACATAATGACCGCAGAAGGAGTCGCAGTAGATCCAAGTAAGGTGGAGACAGTTTTGCATTGGGAGCAACCGAAGACGGTAACTCAAATCCGTAGTTTCCTTGGAATGGCGGGATATTACCGTCGTTTTATTGAAGGATTCTCTAAAATTGTGAGACCCCTTACACAATTGTTAAAGAAAGAAAAGAAATTCTTGTGGACACCTGAGTGTGAGAAGAGTTTTCAGGAGTTGAAGAAACGATTAACATCAGCACTTGTATTAGTTTTACCTGACGTTCATCAAAGCTTCGACATCTATTGTGATGCATCGCATCAGGGATTGGGATGCGTGTTAATGCAAAACCGAAAGGTAATAGCATATGCATCGAGGCAATTGAGGCCACATGAGGAGAACTATCCGACTCATGATTTGGAATTGGTTGCCGTAGTGCATGCACTGAAAATATGGCGTCACCATCTCATCGGAAATAGATGTGAAGTGTATACATATCACAAAAGTCTCAAGTATATATTCACGCAAGCTGACTTAAATATGAGGCAGAGAAGATGGCTTGAGTTGATCAAAGATTATAATGTTGGAATTCATTATCATCCTGGCAAAGCCAACGTGGTGGCAGATGCCTTGAGCAGAAAGAACCACAGTGTAAATATGCTGTTGGAAACAAGTCAGGCAGAATTGTGTAAGGATTTCCAGAAATTGGAATTGGAAATGGTACCAGAAGGATTCTTAGCAACCTTAGAAGTAAAACCTACCCTGGAAGATCAGATCAGGGAAGGACAGAAAGATGACGACAAAATCAAGAGAATTAAGTCTAAGATGGACGAAGGCAAGGCGAAGGATTTCAAACTGGATGACCAAGGTACTATGTGGTTGAAAGGGCGCATTTGTGTGCCGAACAAAAAGGATTTGAAGCAGTTAATTTTGGAGGAAGCCCATGACTCCAAGTAGTCAATTCATCCAGGAAGTGCAAAAATGTATCAATATTTAAAAGAAAGATTTTGGTGGCCAAGCATGAAGAGGGAAGTTGCAGAGTATGTCGCATTATGTGACATATGTCAAAGAGTCAAAGCTATGCACCAGAGGCCAGCAGGATTATTACAACCCCTTAAAATACTTGAATGGAAATGGGAAGAAATTGGTATGATTTCATAACCGGTTTACCCAGAACTCAAAGTGGATATGATTCCATCTGGGTCATAGTAGATCGATTAATTAAAGTGCCACATTTCATACCAGTAAAGACCACTTATTCCGGAGACCGGTTAGCAGAACTTTATATGGCAAGAATTGTCTATTTGCACGGAGTACCGAAGAAAATAGTGTCTGACAGAGGTACTCAATTTACCTCAGGTTTTGGGGTAAACTGCATGAGGCAATGGGGACTCGTTTGAACTTCAGTACAACATACCATGTGCAGATAGATGGTCAAACTGAGAGAGTTAACCAAATATTGGATGATATGCTGAGAGCTTGTGCCTTAGCATATTCTACTTCGTGGGATAAGTGTTTGCCTTATGCAGAGTTCAGCTACAATAACAGTTATCAGGCAAGTTTACAGATGTCTCCATTTGAAGCTTTGTATGGTTGATCCTGTCGAACACCATTGAACTGGAATGAGACTGGCGAACGACATGTTTTTGGTCCGGATATACTTCGGAAAGCGGAAGAGCAGATCGTCATGATCAGAGAGAGATTGAAGATTGCTCAGTCAAGGCAGAAGAGCTATGCCGACAATCGTCGCAGGGAGTTGAGCTTTGAACCTGAAGATTTTGTGTACCTCATCACCCCTCTCAAAGGAGTCAGAAGATTCCATGCAACAGGGAAGCTCGCACCCAGATATGTCGGACCATTCAAGATTCTGAGTCGCAAAGGTGAAGTTGCATACCAACTGGAGCTGCCACAGTCATTGGCAGGGGTACATGATGTATTCCATGTGTCGCAATTGAAGAAGTGTCTCCGAGTACCGGAAGAGCAAACACCTTTGGAAGCAATCGAGCTGCAAGAAGATCTGACTTATAAAGAGCATCCGGTGAAGATTCTGGATATAATGGACAGAGAGACAAGGAACAAATCAATGCGTTTTTGCAGAGTTCAGTGGAGCAACCATTCGGAAAGTGAAGCAACGTGGGAACACAAAGAACATCTAAAGAAGGAGTTTCCTGACCTATTTCGTCAGAGTCACGAATCTCGGGACGAGATTCTGTTAAGGGGGGAGGTTTGTAACACCCTGAAATTTGCTCTAATTTAAATTTTGTAGTATTTTTTATCTTTGAGAATTTTTGGGAATTTATTGAAATTTATTTGGATTTATTCAAATATGGCCTTTCTTGAAATCAATTAAATAATGGAAAATTTTATGTAAAGTTTTATTGAAAATATTTTATTTGAGTTCCAAATGTCTCAAAGTATTTTCTAGAATATTTATGTATTTTTCCGGGTATTTTTGCTATTTATTTTGGCTTTGTTTGTTTATCTGATTTTTTTACTCAGAAATGTTTTAAAAATTAGGTGAATAGTACTGGGCCGGCCCAACACTGTGCTTAGCCTGGCCCAGTTCGCTGAAACCCTAGAATCGCACTGTCCGATCTTGATCGAACGGTTGCCGTTGCGTCGCGTCCCCCGCGCGTGTGCGCCATCCGATCGAGTCCACGCGGACGCTAGTGATAGAGCCACGTCCCTTCGCCTGCGTAATCGCCGGAGTTAATGCCGTCGAGTATTTTTGCTTGTTTCGCCGCCTGCAGCGAGCACGTCGAGGCTCCTTAAAGTGCACCGAGTAGCACGTCTGGCAGAGCTCCTCTCGCTGCATCTTTTGACTCATCGCACGCCTCCCGAGCCACCGCCGTTTGCCCTCAAGAGCTCACCGAAGTTCGCTGAAGTCTTCGCCGCAGTTCCTTGCCCTTTGCTCATCGTCCATTGAGGTTCTGCCGTCCCCAAGGTCTCCGTCGAGTTCGCTGTGCCAAGACGCGTCGACCCCGTCAGTTCTTCTCGTCGGAATCGCCCTCTAGCACCACCGACCGCGTCGTCATCCGCAGCTCCGGCAGCTTTCTCTTCTGCGCCACCGCCGACCTCGCCGAACCCCGTCGACCGTTTGATCCGCATCGCACGCTTCTGGTTCGCCCACGTCTTTCCCCTTCTGTTTTAAATCCTAGCGTTAATCTTGACCGTTAGATCTAGATTGAACGGTGGTGATTAGATTTAGTTTATGTGTTTGTTTAGATCTCAGCTGTTGGATCGTTAGTGTACGCGTGAGATTGCGCCGCGTAGTTAAGATAAACAGTAAACCGCGTAGCATACCGCGTTTCTCTTCAGTGGTATCAGAGCCATCTCGTATAGTTTTGTGATCTGGATGTTGCACATATGATGTGTAAGGTTAGTAGATTGGATCTATTACATGTTCAGCCAGTTCATGTGATGAATTGGTGATTGGCGACCATCGATGAGATCGATCGGTTTAGGGTTTGAGGAAAGTGCAAACCGACTCAATCTTGATTTGGGTGAGTCCGTTTATGGTACGACGTTACCCTTACCGGTCGGGTTACCGCCATCAGGGTTTCTGAAACGTATCCATATGGGACCAAGCCAATCATGTTAGATCGGATTGGGTCAATCTGGTTGAAATAGTATGGCCTATGTGTATGTGATGCATGTAATTTCTACATGGCCTGCGTGCCGTGTCAAGCCATAAGGCTATTTAAATTGTATAATGACCTGTGTGTCGACTTGTGATGCTTCAAACCCTCATGTAAAATTCATTATCAAAAGTTGTAAGGAGTTGCATCCATAATGATGAAGACGATGGTATCAAGCAAGATGGCTAGGTGAACAAATCAAGCAAGGTGGCTAGGTGAACAAACAAGCATGATGATGGAGATCTTAATGCTAAGGGCCATGCTATTTCACAGCTTATTTTGATTTTCTGTGGATGTGTGTTTAATCCTTGCTATTTTCTTTATGCTCATTGCATGTGATGCCATGTTCTTAGTAATCTTTGTTCATCCCTATAGTTAAAATTTTTAAATCAAATTGTCCATCCAATTGTTGCACCTATCAAGAATTTAGATCGTTATTGATATGACTGCCAAAGTAGTATATCAATGGCTATCTCAATAGATGATAGGGATGTGTTGGACACATCACGCATAACAATGGTAGATTTAATCAAGCTATCAAAACGGTTTTGGGCTTGAGGACATAAGTGGTTGGGATTTGATTTCAGTAATGAAGGAACCTATACAAGACAAGTGGTGTCTAGGAAAACACACATGAGGCAGGTTTCTTAATTGGCACCCGATCACGGAAGTGCTCCTCCTCATGTGAGCCCTTGGGGCGAGTTGACTGGCCATGAGTCAAGTTGATGGAGGCATTCATTACTTGTTTTCATACTCAACAAACAAGAGTTACATATGATGTAATTAGCAAAGGTGTTGCTTACCTATGTCATTAAATTTCTAGCAGTGATGCCAAAGCTCACTAGTGTTTGATGAATATGGATCTTGAATACTCACTATGTGTCTATAAAAGGGACATAAAATAGAAGTGTATTTAATTAAAAAGTTTAATAAAAGTTTTACATAAACATAGTGCTTAGAATCTTTGCATGTTTTTGTTGTAGTTCAATGGCACCTTCTCCTACTCCTGCTACACCTGGTTTTGCTTTGAGATCGGTTTTGGAAAGGGAAAAACTGAATGTAACTAATTTTATTGATTGGTATCGCAACCTGAGAATTGTTCTCAAGCATGAAAAGAAGGACTATGTTCTAGAGAATCCAATTCCTGATGAACCAGCCGAAAATGCTGCTCGCAATTTGAAGGTTGAATATGAAAAGCATGTTAATGCTTCTGTAGAGGTCAGCTGTCTCATGCTAGTCACCATGGACTCTGAGCTCCAAAAGCAATATGAGGACCAGGATGTTTACAATATGATTGTGGGCTTGAAGGGCATGTTTGGGAATCAAGCAAGAGCTGAGAGGTATGGTATCTCAAAGCTTTTATTTGCTTGTAAGCTGGTTGAAGGCAGTCCGGTCAGTCCTCATGTGATCAAGATGATTGGTTACATTGGGAGATTGGAAAAACTTGAGTTTCCCTTAGCCTCGGTTTGGCCACGATGTTATTCTCCGCCTCTACCTTAGAGCTTTGAGCCATTCATTATGAATTTTCATATGAATAGCATGGAGAAGAGCCTAACCGAGCTACATGGGATGCTCAAGGCTGCCGAGGAAAGCATTAAGAAAAAACCCAATCATGTGATGATGGTTCAGAAAACAACTGCTTTCAAAAAGAGGAAGGCTAAGGCTGGGGGAACGGGAAAGAGCAAGGGCAAGGGCAAGGGCAAGGCTCAAGATGAGATCGCAAGCCTCAAAACTAAGCTTCAGAAGCTTAAAGTTGGCCCTCAACTTGATACCCAATGCTTCTATTGCAAGAAATCGTGGCATTGGAAACGGAATCGCGAAAAGTACCTGGCAGATAAGAAGAATGGAAATGTGGTTTCCACTTCAGGTATTAATGTTATAGAAATTAATCTTGCTACTTTTTCACTCAGCTCATGGGTATATGATACCGGTTCGGTTGCTCACATCTGCAATTCATTGCAGGGGCTGATAAAGAGTAGAGACTTGGCAAAAGGAGAAGTGGATCTTCGCGTGGGGAATAAAGCAAGAGTTCTTTGGTCTTGCTGTTGGCACATACCCATTGCATTTGCCTTCGTGATTAGTTTTAGAACTTAATAATTGTTATTTTGTTCCATCTTTGAGTAGAAACATTATTTCATCTTCTTGTTTGGAACATGAAGGTTATGATTTCAGAATAAAGAACTTTGTTTGTTCGATATTTTTGAATGATATGAATTATGGTCGTTGCCCCATGGTGGATGGGTTGTACGTCCTTGAACTCAAGAAAAACACGTTCTATAATATTAATGTAAAAAGGCATCGGCCTAATGATTTGAACCCTACCTTTTTGTGGCATTGTCGCTTAGGTCATATAAATGAGAAGCGCATGAAGAAGCTTGTAACATCCCAAAAATTTGACCTATAATTTCGCTCACGTGCATTTTTGTGATTTTCTGAATTTATTGGATTTTTCCAGAAATTATTTGAATTCATTTTAATTAAGTATATTGAACCTTTGGTGAAAACTAATTATATATAGATAAGAATAATATGAAGTTTTGTCAAAAATATTTTATTTAAGTTCAGAATGTTTCAAGGTATTTATGAGAATTTTCTTGGATTTTTCCGATATTTTATTGCCTTAAATGAATTAATCTAATTTCGGGAATTATTTTAATTCAAAAGCATTTGAAAAATCTTGAACAAGATCTTGGGCCAAGCCCAAAGACCTTGGCGCGCGCGTGAGCCTCATGCGTCGCGGCGTCTGCTCACCGCTTCGCCGTCGCCGCCGTAGCGCCACCGTTAGATCAAGATCGTGCGGTTAAGATCATGCGGTGTTGGTTTGGAAAGATTTGATCGCATCCGCTGATTTTGGAAGGTGCGGATTGGATTGATCGCCGAGATCTAATCGTGGCCTCTCGTTGCGATCGGACGGCTCTCGGTCGTCGTCTCCGATTCGGTTTCGAATCCGCCGCTGCTGCCGCCGCCACCGCGTGATTTAGGGTTTCCTTCCTCGCGCGCATGCCGAGGCTATAAAAGCCGCACCGCACTCCAATGTTCCTCGTTCCTTGCGCACCGAGAGCTCTAGCCTCTTCGCCTGTTTATTTGTCGCCGCCGCCAGAGCTCGCCGAGTTCTTTGCGCGCCGCCATGAAGTTTTTGCGCTGCTCGCCGCCGCCGAGAGCCTCCCGCCGAATCGGTTCCAGATCTGGGGTCGTCATTCCAAGACGCGACGAGGCCGCCACTTATTCTCGCCGAGTCGCTACAAAGCGCCGTTCGGTAGTCGTCTTCCTCCGCTCGGTGCAAGCCCGCCGCCGTGTCTCGGAGCCAGCGCAGCCGTTGGATCTTCGCCAACCGTCCGGATCAAGCCACGCCGCTTCTTGATGAGTGTTTCGCCGGGTATATTTCTAACCGTTAGATTCGAATAGACGTTCGGGATTGAGACGCGTGTGCGTAGTGTGTCAGCCGTTGGATCGTCTCGCAGATGTGCAACGCGTGTCGGTGCGGGTACCGAAGCATCGTGCGCCGGGTGCACCGTGGGCAGGCGTGTGCCGTGGACTTAGTCCATAGACCGAGCGACGTGGCGCAATTTGATTGGCCCACGTATCGCGATGACGTCATGCTGATATCAGCCGGTCCCAACACAGTATCTCGAGTCCACAGTGGACCGGCGAGTTTCGTGGACTAAGTCCATGCGCCGAGGCCACACGGTCCGTCTCGATTGGTCCACGTGTCGCTTGCGCATTAATCGGTAATTTCCAGTAGAAAAATAATTCGGAAAATCGGTTTTTCTAATTTCTGTATTTTCGAGATTTATTCAAACTTCAAAAGGCTATATTTTTGCATTTTAACTCGGATTTGAGTGATTCAAATTTCTAAAATTTTTAAAATCAAGATCTATTTATTGGTGAATTTTATTTTATTTTTGGAGTTTGTTTGCTCGGTTTGGTGTTTATTTGCTATTTTGGCATCGTTTGCGTGAGACGTTGAACCGCTTCGGTGATCCGGAGGAAGATTCGTCGCCCAAGACCCAAGCTCAGATCAAGACCAGCACCTACTCCAAGGCAAGTTGTGCTTTGATCATGTTGCACCTAATTTTCACCAAAATTGCTATTTTATCTCTTAAACTTTATGCATGATATTTTATATGTATAAATGATTTCAATTAATCTGGGAATTAGATAATATGCCTATTTGAATTAAATCATACCTTGTCAATTTTATGCCATGATCTATTTGTCACCCTAGGATGTGGAATTATAGTTGGTTAATATTGATAATCAACCTGGGCTAGTTAGACCGTCATAGATTGCTTAGCCATGCCACGTCATCACATGTGTCCGAATGTTGATACTTAATCTTGACTAATGGAATAGGGAACAATGTTTATGAATTGGTGTGTCATGTGTCGTCACACGTGATATCAAGTTGTCGTGGCGAGGAGGTCACACATCTAGATTGAAATGTTGATGGCATGTGGTGCTTGGTAATCAACGGGTGGTAATGATTTTTGATTGGGGCAAGTGGCAAGGCGAGATGCCAAGGTGGGCGAGGTTGGTGGGTATGTGGAAGTCTTGCCTTAATCACCTTAAGGACTTAACCTTGCAAGCCTTTGACCGAGTCCTTCTTGCAACCACATGTCCGAATGGGACACCTTAGTGAATAATTTGTGAAACCTAGATTTGATCTTGTCGTGGTGAATAGTGAGTCCCGGGTTACGGTTTAACTCACATGGCGCAAGAGGGGGCCTGTTGTGGTGGTTTAACCCTTGATGTTGAAACCTTAGCGAGCAAGATCGAGTCTAGGTGTAGCATTGTAAAGGCTTTGTTACGATCACTCGCCTTGGTGGTGTTTGGTTGTATCGTGTGGGTAAAGTGCATAACCTCTGCAGAGTGTACAATCTATTCGAATAGCCGTGCTCACGGTATTGGGCAATGCTCGGAATTACAGTTAAGGGTTAGACTTTTGTTAAACAAAACCTATTGGGATGGCAAGGTGCCATGGAAGGTGGAAATTGATTTAGGATTAGGAACTTGGTGTATTTCGTAAATACCGAATTTATTAATTATCGTATTTGTTTTATCGCTTTCCAATCTATTTATTATATTCTTGTTAAATGTCGCTTTATTGCAAAATAGCCATATTAGCCATTCCTTTGGATTAAGCCAAGCATATAGAATATTAGACTTGCATTGTTGTGCACAACTTGTTGAGTGCTTTATGTACTCACCCCAACAACAACAACTTCGTAAGAGGAAGAATCTACGCCTTCGTGGAGGAGGATTATATGGATGCGAATGCTTAGGTCCGAGCCTCATCGGTTGCTGCGGTGAATCGGGAGTCGCTACGCTTATTTATTTTTCCGCCGCTTATTTGCTATTTCTTTTATAAGCCCTGTGGCAATAATCATGTAAGACAACGATTACTATTAATTATTAAAGTTATGCTATATTCCATTGTGTATGACTTTGATAGCATCTATGTTGAGCCTGTGTGCACTAGCGTGATCCTGGACTAGTGCGGTATACACAGAGGGTCCGGATTTGCAAATTCGGGTCCCGACAGAGGTGGTATCAGAGCCATACTGACTATAGGTCTTGGCCCTAGGTAGTTGGTATCTCTTAGGAGTGTCCAAAATTATTTTCTAAAAGAAAAAGGTGAAATTGACTAATAAGAAACTCTTGGCTTATCTCATCCTTCTACTCCCATCCTTGCTAAATTACCTTATTTTCGTTGTCGTTTCGAGTGGAGATCTTATTCAAAATTTTGTTTTGAATAGATGCCGATCTTCCAGTCTTTCGAGTCGAGGCAGGGTGGCTACGCCATGGAGCTGTGGAGAGTTCTTCAAGTGATTGGAGGCTTTGATCGTCCGCTCTACCGAGGAAGCAACCGAACGTCAACGGTGTGCATCGGGATTCTTTCGCAAGTCGATCATCTTCGCTCGAGAGTGCGACGAGACCACCAGACCGATCCACATCACCGCCCGGAGGTTCACTTACGAGGCTGGAGTTCAGGAGGCTGCTAGACTTGCTCTACGACGGATCTGCCACGACTACGCCTACGAGCTTCGCGACACCGTGTTTCGACTTCACCCGACAAAGTGCGAGCGTGCCAGCGTCAACGGATCGTGGAGGGGAGTGTGCATCGCAGACACCTTGCCGAGTTCGCCATCGCCAGAGGATCACCGAGGGACACGCGCAGAGCCGGAGACAGCAGCGGTGAGGCGCCGAGAGTGGCGGAGCGAGAGCTTCAAAAGACCCGTGACGCCGCAGCCCGAGTTATCGGTGAGTTGGAGGAGGCCTTGCGGGTAGCCGAGGAGATAGCGGATCAGTCGCCCGAGCCGGATGAGGTCGCCAAGAAGAAGAAGAAGAGGAAGAAGAAGATCGGAAGAGCGTGAGTGGGAGCTCGAGGAGCCAGCAGAGGGTCACCGTGATAGGTTCGCACCCATGCCCACCACCCACCGGTGTATGCACCGGATCGCCTCACCAGTGGTGGTGGATGAGTGAGAGTCGGTCTTAGAGTTGTGTTGAGACTCGAGTGTTGAGTCGCGTCTTTAAGTTAGCCTTTACCTTTAGTAGACGTTAAGGTTGCATGTTTAGTTTGGTTCTTAATTGTTTGTCGTGTGCAAGATGTGTTGCAAAGCCCTTAGGCATTGTAAGCAACCATACCAAGTATTAATAAAGATTATTTAAGTTGGGTTTAATCTGCTTTCGCCTTAGAAATTCTTGCATCTTATCTATGCTACATCTACCTTTCCTAACCCAAGAAGCAATCAAGCGGATGGTGAACACCGCAAGAACAACGGAGCTTGAGAAGTGGTCTGCGCCGAGCAACAATCCCAACGAAGGAGCACCACCGCATCAGCACCGCCAATGGATATGCGTAACTTGGGAGCTTTTCTCTTGCGCAGACTCGCTTGATGCGCATAATGATGCGTGAGATGACCAATATGGTCGCGATCAACAACCCCGCTACTCAGATTAATAACGGCGGACCTCGCCCTTATTCCAAATTGTCGACTTTATGAGGACTCGACCGCCAACATTCTCGGCAACGCCAACCCCATGGAAGCGTATGATTGGTCGAGAACCATTGAGAGGAAGTTGTACATCACGCAATGTGAAGGGCATGAGAAGGTTCTTTATGCATCCCATCGCCTTGAGGAACAATGCAGAATGGTGGGAGAACCATCGTGCTACTCACGAGGCACCCATGGAAATCACGTGGGAAGAATTCGCAACGGCCTTCGCCAATACCACGCACTCGTAAGGAATGATGGACTGAAAAGGAAGAATTCAGGGCGCTTAAGCAAGGAGGCCAACCGTGGTGATTACTTGAACAAATTCATGCAGTTAGCTCGCTATGCTCCTGAAGATGTGGCGACGGACAAGGCTAGGCAGTCCCGATTCATGAAGGGATTAAACTCAGGACTGCAAGTGGGGCTGATTACCCACACTTTTCCAGATTTTCAAGAATTGGTAAACAAGGCTTTGATTCTGGAGGATAAGCGCAGGGAGCTTGTGGAAAATCGCAAGCGCTTGATGACTAACCCAGGTGGACGCTCTAACCACCTTCGAATGAGGATGACCCCGCAACAGTTTGCTAAGTTCCAACCGCAAGCTGTTAACAAACCAGCAACACTGCACCGCGACCACCGTGACGAGTTATCGACACCGCCCAAGGTAACAATGCTCAAGGGGAGTGCAGCGATCACCGCCGAGAAGGTGCTGATTGCAATGAGTAGGGCATTATGCCAACAGATGTCCCCGTAAAGGAGGTATCACGCCAAAGGCGCTTCAACCTTGGGACGACACCGCTAAGGCACCGATGACGGAGCAAATCGAGGAGCCGGACAGCAGGAGCAACGCCTCAAGCTACTATTCGAGGCGAGTCAACCACATCACCGCCGATGGAGCCTGTGAAGCATCGACGTCAGATCGGGTAAGTTTTTGTAAACTCAAGACTGCAACAAAGATTATTTGATTCAGAGCTTCGTGATTCATTTGTCTCTCGAGCTTTTGCATCTGAAAATGGTTTGAGCATGAAAATCTTAAGTGTGTGATGCTAGTCCAAGCCCGTGATCCGAGTTAAGATCTAACCTTGGATGTTTGGGGTAAAGCTAAAAATTAATGGGGTAGAGTTCCTAGCTAACTTGATTATTCTAGATGCCCAAGTTTTAGATGTTATCCTCGGTATGGATTGGTTAACCAAGCATAAGACAAGATTGGATTGCGGTCAAAGGATTGTATCCATTGAGAGCCCTAGAGGAGGAAAGGTGGAATTCGAGCGACATCGGTTCGTATGGGTCAATTAATTGTTAATAGCGTGAAAGCCGTCATAGAGGACGTGCGCTGGTCGGGAATATCCAGATGTATTTCGGAGGATCTACCGAATGCCGCGCACCGTGACATCGAGTTTGTCATTGAGTTAGTACCTGGTACAGCACCAATAGCAAAAAAACCTTATCGGATGCCTACCGATGAGTTGGTGGAAATGAAGAAGCAGATCGACGAGTTATTAGAGAAGGGTTTTATAAGACCAAGTTCGTCGCCATGGGGAGCGCCAGTTTTGTTTGTCAGGAAAAAAGATGGAAGCCTTAGAATGTGTATTGATTACCGTGCAATTAATGAAGTGACGATTAAGAATAAGTATCCGTTGTCAAGGATTGATGATCTGTTCGACCAGTTGAGAGGAGCTGGAGTTTTCTCCAAGATAGAGCTTCGTTCCGGATATCATCAACTAAAGATTCGGGCGGAAGATGTTCCAAAGACCGCATTTTCTTCAAGACACGGACATTATGAGTTCACGGTCATGTCTTTTGGATTGACCAATGCGCCAGCATATTTCATGAACTTGATGAATAAGATTTTCATGGAATACTTGGACAAGTTTGTTGTTGTGTTCATAGATGATATTTTGGTATATTCAAAGACCAAGCAGAGCACGCAAATCATCCGAGGCTAGTGTTGGAAAAAGCTGCGTGCGCAATTGTATGCTAAATTCAAGAATGCGACTTTTGGAAGGAAAAGGTGGAATTTCTCGGTCATGTTATGACTGCAGAAGGAGTTGCCGTCGACCCAAGCAAAGTGGAGGCAGTGTTGCATTGGGAACAACCAAAGTCTATCACTCAAGTCCGAAGTTTTCTGGGAATGGCAGGATATTATCGCCGATTCATAGAAGGATTTTCGACGATTGCGAGACCTCTTACGCAGTTGTTGAAAAAGGAAAAGAAATTTTCATGGACGCCAGATTGTGATAAGGGTTTTGAGGAATTAATGAAGCGTTTGACAACAGCCCCAGTGTTGGTTTTGCCTAATGTTCGTAACGACTTCGATATATATTGTGATGCGCCAAGACAGGTCTTGGATGCGATTGATGCAAGAGGGTAAAGTGGTCGATATGCGCCAAGGCGATTAAGACCGCATGAAGGGAATTATCCTACGCATGACTTGGAATTGGCTACCGTGGTGCATGCCTTGAAATTGTGGCGTCATTATCTTATGGGAAATAGATGTGAGATATATACGGACCACAAGAGTTTGAAATATATCTTCACCCAGTCAGATCTTAACATGAGGCAAAGGAGATGGTTGGAACCGATCAAGGATTATAATATGGGAATCCACTACCATCCAGAAAGGCTAATGTAGTGGCCGATGCCTTGAGTCGTAAAACCATGTTGCAAACATGATGGTACAGAAGATCAATCGGAGTTGTGTAAGGAGTTTGTGGTTAAAATTGGTAATGGTTCCGAATGATTTATAGCTGCTTTGGAAGTAAGGCCGACGCTTGAAGATCGATTTGGGAAGGGCAAAGGATGATGAGAAAATCAACCGAATCAAAGCTAAAAAGGATGAAGGATTAGCGCAGATTTTACTATGGATGGCCGGGTACCATGTGGTTCAAGGGTCGATTTGTGTGCCAAATGCAGACGAGCTTAAGCAGATTGATTTTAGAAGAGGCTCACGATTCCAAGTATTCAATCCATCCAGAAGCGCCAAGATGTACCAGACTTAAGGGAAAGGTTTTGGTGGCGAATATGAAGCGTGAAGTCGTGAGCATGTTGCCTTATGTGATATATGCCCGAGAGTTAAGGCAATACACCGTAGACCTACAGGATTACTACAACCGTTAAAAGTTCCGAATGGAAATGGGAAGAAATCGGTATGGATTTCATCACGGGTTGCCAAGAACCCAAAGTGGGTATGATTCTATATGGGTTATCGTGGATCGATCGACCAAAGTTGCTCACTTCATTCCACCAAGACAACTTACTCAGAGACCGGTTAGCGTAACTATACATAGCGTAATTATGTGTTTGCATGGGGTACCAAAGAAAATAGTGTCGCATGAGGTACCCAGTTCACCTCGAGATTTTGGGATAAATTGCATGAAGCCATGGGAACGCGTTTGAACTTCAAAGACGGCATATCACCCGCAGATCGATGGTCAAACAGAAAGAGTAAATCGATTTTGGAAGATATGTTAAGAGCTTGCGCATTAGCCTATACTACATCATGGGATAAATGCTTACCGTATGCGAGTTCAGCTATAACAACGATTACTGAGCTAGTTTGCGATGTCGCCATTTGAGGCTTTATATGGTCGTGCTCGTCGTACCAACGAATTGGAATGAGACAGAGAGCGTATGATATTTGGCCCTGATATTCTCAAGGAAGCTGAAGAGCAAGTTGCCATGATAAGAGACAGGTTGAAAATCACGCAGTCAAGACAAAAAAGTTATGCAGATAATCGACGCCGTGATTTGAGTTTCAACCCGATGATTTCGTGTATCTTAGGTTACCCTCTAAAAGGAGTTAAAAGGTTCCACGCTAAAGGAAAGCTTGCCCTAAGATATGTTGGACCGCTCAAAATTTTGAGCCGTCGAGGAGGTTGCTTATCGCTTGAAATTGCCGCAATCACTAGCAGGCGTGCATGATGTGTTCCATGTGTCTCAGCTCAAGAAGTGTCTTCGGGTGCCAGCGGAGCAGACGCCTTTGGGAGAGATCGAATTGCAGAAAGATCTGACCTACAAGGAGCAACCAATAAGAATCCTGGATGTTATGGACCGCAAGAGTAGGACCAAGTCAGTTCGCTTTTGCAGGGTTCAGTGGAGCAACCATTCCGAGAATGAGGCAACCTGGGAGCGTGAAGAGGATCTGAAGTCAGAATTTCCAAACCTATTCCCTAGTCAGCCTTGAATCTCGGGGTCGAGATTCTGTTAAGGGGGGGGAGGTTTGTAACATCCCAAAAATTTGACCTATAATTTCGCTCACGTGCATTTTTGTGATTTTCTGAATTTATTGGATTTTTCCAGAAATTATTTGAATTCATTTTAATTAAGTATATTGAACCTTTGGTGAAAACTAATTATATATAGATAAGAATAATATGAAGTTTTGTCAAAAATATTTTATTTAAGTTCAGAATGTTTCAAGGTATTTATGAGAATTTTCTTGGATTTTTCCTGATATTTTTATTGCCTTAAATGAATTAATCTAATTTCGGGAATTATTTTAATTCAAAAAGCATTTGAAAAATCTTGGAACAAGATGGGCCAAGCCAAGACCTTGTCGCGCGTGAGCCAGTCGCGGCGCCCGTTCACCGCTTTTCGCCGCCGCGCGCCAGCCGTTAGATCAAGATCGTGCGGTTAAGATCATGCGGTGTTGGTTTGGAAATATTTGATCGCATCCGTTGATTTTGGAAGGTGCGGATTGGATTGGATCGGCCGAGATCTAATCGTGGCCTCTCGTTGCAGATCGGACGGCTCTCGGTCGTCGTCTCCGATTCGGTTTCCGAATCCGCCGCCGCTTGCCGTCGCCACCGCGTGATTTAGGGTTTCCTTCCCTGCGCGCATGCCGAGGCTATAAAAGCCGCAGCCCGCACTCCAATGTTCCTCGTTCCCTTGCGCAGCCAGTAGCTCTAGCCTCTTCGCCTTTGTTTATTTGCCGCCGCCGCTCAGAGCTCGCCGTAGTTCTTTGCAGCGCCGCGCGAAGTTTTTGCGCTGTTCGCCGCCGTCGAGCCTCCTCCCGCCGAATCGGTTCCAGATCTGGGGTCGTCATTCCAAGACGCGACGAGGCCGCCACTTATTCTCGCCGGAGTCGCGCCGAAACGCCGTTCGGGTAGTCGTCTTCCTCCGCTCCGGTGCAAGCCCGCCGCCGTGTCTCGGAGCTTCGCGCAGCCGTTGGATCTTCGCCGAACCGTCCGGATCAAGCCACGTCGCTTCTTCAGCAGTGTTCTGCTCGGGTATATTTCTAACCGTTAGATTCGAATAGACGTTCGGGATTGAGACGCGTGTGCGTAGTGTGTCAGCCGTTGGATCGTCTCGCAGATGTGCAGCGCGTCGGTCGCGCGGTACCGAAGCATCGCGGCGCCGGTGCACCGTGGGCGGCGTGCCGTGGACTTAGTCCATAGACCGAGCGACGTGGCGCAATTTGATTGGCCCACGTATCGCGATGACGTCATGCTGATATCAGCCGGTCCCAACACAGTATCTCGAGTCCACAGTGGACCAGCGTGTTTTCGTGGACTAAGTCCATGCGCCGAGGCCACGTGTCCGTCTCTGATTGGTCCACGTGTCGCTTGCGCATTAATCGGTAATTTCGGTGAGAAAATAATTCGGAAAATCGGTTTTCTAATTTCGTATTTTCAGATTTATTCAAACTTCAAAAGGCTATATTTTTTGCATTTTAACTCGGATTTGAGTGATTCAAATTTCTAAATTTTTTTAAAATCAAGATCTATTTATTGGTGAATTTTATTTTATTTTTGGAGTTTGTTTGCTCTCGGGTTTGGTGTTTATTTGCTATTTTGGCATCGTTTCGCGTAGACGTTGAACTGCTCGGTGATCCGGAGGAAGATTCGTCGCTCCAAGACCCAAGCTCAGATCAAGACCAGCACCTACTCCAAGGCAAGTTGTGCTTTGATCATGTTGCACCTAATTTTCACCAAAATTGCTATTTTATCTCTTAAACTTTATGCATGATATTTTATATGTATAAATGATTTCAATTAATCTGGGAATTAGATAATATGCCTATTTGAATTAAATCATACCTTGTCAATTTTATGCCATGATCTATTTGTCACCCTAGGATGTGGAATTATAGTTGGTTAATATTGATAATCAACCTGGGCTAGTTAGACCGTCATAGATTGCTTAGCCATGCCACGTCATCACATGTGTCCGAATGTTGATACTTAATCTTGACTAATGGAATAGGGAACAGTGTTTATGAATTGGTGTGTCATGTGTCGTCACACAGTGATATCAAGTTGTCGTGGCGAGGAGGTCACACATCTAGATTGAAATGTTGATGGCATGTGGTGCTTGGTAATCAACTGGGGTGGTAATGATTTTTGATTGGGGCAAGTGGCAAGGGGTAGTGTGCCAAGGTGGGCCAGGGTTGGCAGGGGTATGTGGAAGTCTTGCCTTAATCACCTTAAGGACTTAACCTTGCAAGCCTTTGACCTGAGTCCTTCTTGCAACCACATGTCTGGAATGGGACAGCCTAGTGAATAATTTGTGAAACCTAGATTTGATGCATGTCGTGGTGAATAGTGAGTCCCGGTTACGGTTTAACTCACATGGCGCAAGAGGGGGCCTGTTGTGGTGGTTTAACCCTTGATGTTGAAACCTTAGCGAGCAAGATCTTGAGTCTAGGTGTAGCATTGTAAAGGCTTTGTTACGATCACTCGCCTTGGTGGTGTTTGGTTGTATCGTGTGGGTAAAGTGCATAACCTCTGCAGAGTGTACAATCTATTCGAATAGCCGTGCTCACGGTATTGGGCAATGCTCGGGAATTACAGTTAAGGGTTAGACTTGTGTTAAACAAAACCTATTGGGATGGCAAGGTGCCATGGAAGGTGGAAATTGATTTAGGATTAGGAACTTGGTGTATTTCAGAAATACCGAATTTATTAATTACTGTATTTGTTTTACTGCTTTCCAATCTATTTATTATATTCTTGTTAAATGCTGCTTTATTGCAAAATAGCCATATTAGCCATTCCTTTGGATTAAGCCAAGCATATAGAATATTAGACTTGCATTGCTGTGCACAACTTGTTGAGTGCTTTATGTACTCACCCCAACAACAACAACTTTAGAAGAGGAAGAATCTACGCCCTTCGTGGAGGAGGATTATATGGATGTGAATGCTTAGGGTCCGAGCCTCATCAGTTGCCTGCGGTGAACTGGGGAGCTGCTACGCTTATTTATTTTTCATTCTTTGCTTATTTGCTATTTCTTTTATAAGCCTGTGTGGCAATAATCATGTAAGACAACAGTTACTATTAATTATTAAAGTTATGCTATATTCCGCTGTGTATGACTATGATAGCATCTATGTTGAGCCTGTGTGCACTAGCGTGATCCTGGACTAGTGCGGTATACACAGAGGGTCCGGATTTGCAAATTCGGGTCCCGACAAAGCTCCATGGTGATGGACTTCTAACCTCATTTGATTTTGAATCATTTGAAACATGTGAATCTTGTTTACTTGGCAAGATGACAAAAGCCCCTTTCACAGGTTTTAGTGAGAGAGCAAGTGAATTATTGGCCCTAGTACATACAGATGTATGTGGACCAATGAGCTAGACTGCTAGGGGTGGGTTTCAGTACTTTGTAACTTTTACAGATGACTTCAGTAGATATGGATATATCTATTTAATGAGGCATAAATCTGAAACTTTTGAAAGGTTCAAAGAGTTTCAGAACGAAGTACAAAATCAACTTGGCAAAACAATAAAACACTTACGATCCGATCGTGGTGGCAAATACTTGAGCCAAGAGTTTGGTGATCATCTAAAGCAATGTGGAATTGTTCCGCAACTTACTCCGCCAGGAACGCCTCAATGGAATGGCGTGTCCGAACGACATAACCGAACTTTATTAGATATGGTTCGGTCAATGATCAGCCAAACAAATCTGCTATTATCCTTCTGGGGTTTCGCTCTAGAGACAGCTGCGTTCACTTTGAATAGGGTCCCATCAAAATCCATTGAGAATACGCCATATGAGATATGGACTGGGAGAAGACCCATGTTGTCATTTCTCAAGATATGGGGATGTGAGGCTTATGTAAAACGTTTACAATCAAATAAACTCGCACCTAAATCAGAAAAATGCTTTTTTGTGGGGTATCCTAAAGAAACAAAAGGATATTACTTTTACAAAAGAAACGAGAACAAAGTTTTTGTTGCTCGAAATGATGTCTTTTTGGAGAAAGAGTTTCTTTCAAAAGAAATCAGTAGGAGTGATGTGTATCTTGATGAAGTTCGAGAATCACATGAATATGTTCAAGCTACCACTGAACCTTCATAAGATGTACAAAGTGTTGTACAACCTGTGGAAGAGACTCCAACCCCACGTAGGTCGGGGAGGCCACGTCATGTACCTATAAGATATGGGAGTGACATATTATTGTTGGACAATGATGAGCCCACGACTTATGAAGAAGCAATGATGGACCCAAACTCCGAAAAATGGCTTGAAGCCATGAGATCCGAAATTCAATCCATGCATGACAATCAAGTTGAGCCTGAGCCGTATCTTACACCAGTCGGATATGGGTATCACTCGGCCATGAGCCAAGGAAACCCTGATACACTCCAAGTCGAGCCTAAGCTATGTCCTACGGACATGGGTATCATTCGGCCACGAGCCGCGCAAACCTTAATATGTCCCAAGTCAGACCTAAGGTGTATCCCGCACCAGTCGGGTCCGGATATCGCTCGGCCAAGAGCCGTGCAAATCTTAATATGATGCGCTTCACGTCGAGCCTAAGCTACGTCAAAAGACACACATGGACATCATTTACAAAAGGTACTTCTTTATTATATATAAATTTCCTAGGCATTATGCCTAGGAAAACATTACATTTACAGATATTTCACACCTCTCCGCAGCGAACACGCCCAAGCGCTTCCACGAGAACCTCCTTGACCTCATGAAGGGTGGAGAAGATCTCGAGGAAGACATCGACAGTGGTACGGTCGGCGGCAATGGCGGCATCCTCTACCAATTCAGCCACGGCGGCCTCAAAAAGCGCCCATTCTTCCGCGAGCCTGGGGTCCCGGACGTTCCTGACGTTCCTCCTCCTCATGAAGAAGATAGAAGCGTGGAGCAAAAATATGGAGAACTGAGCGCGAAGGAATGCGTTCTACAAGCGCTGGTTTGCCTTTTATAGCCGATACAGTAAAGATGAAGTAAATGCATCAGGAGTCGAAGAAATTTGAAGTTAACATAGTTTCAGAAGCCAAGGAGTTTTTCAGCAAACGAGTTGACACAGAAAATCAAGACGACCTCGAAGACTGTCCGGTGGTTATCCATGAAGAGAAAAGAAATTAAAGCTTTGCTTCGGGCGGGAAGAAGTATTCAATCCACGTCTGAAATATGGGTCAGGTCCATGAGGCCGCTCACAACAAACCTGTCCGACAGAAGATTGTACTCAGTTGAAGCAAAAATCAAGGGTTATATTCAAGTCCTTCATAATCTACTCGCTGCAAGAAGAAGCCTTCAAATCAAATGAAGAAACCAGTCGGAAGTTTGCACAGGGAGTTCAGAACAATGATTCAAGTTGAGACCTAGCTGGAGGCATAGCAATCGGATCATGAATCACTCGGGGGCTACTGTAGAATATATGAAACCAGGTATCTTCAAGACCGGCCCAGTATCGCCTAAGGAGGAGACAGATCCAAGTAGAAGGCCCAAAGGATGAGCCCTACGCCAAACACTGCTACCGTACGAAAGGGGCACATCTTATAGATATATGTATCTGGGTATAAAAGATACAGTTGTGATTCGAGTCGTTATTAGGATAGATAAAGATGTAAAGCCTATCATGTAACCAACTAGAATATAGCAACCGATCGAAATCTTCTAACCGATCAGGACTCTGTAAGTCGCCCCACTCCCAGTATATAAGGGAGAGGGCGGGTAACACCATAGACATCCGATCATTCAAGCATAGAGCAATCAAGCCCTAGAGCACACACCATATCGCCCAGAGCACATTACGCTTTGAGCAACCTTTGATCTAAGAGATCCATATAATCACAGCACACAGGATTAGGGTATTACCTCCATCGTCGAGGGCCTGAACCTGTCTAATCCCTTGTCTTGTGTGACCTTCGAGTTTGAGATCTAGCGCCTACCCCATAAAATTATTGCCGACTACAAAAGTCGACAAAAACCATCGGGACAGCGGAAAGGCGATTTTGTTCATCGAGTGAGAGAGTTATTAGAATGAAGGAAGGGCGTATGTTCGATGTTGCTAAATTTTTATTGCTTATGCTTGAATTGTATTGTTGAGTTGTATGTGATTTATTCTCAGGTGGTGTGACTTCAGGAGTGGCCTCAACCCCGCGCCACTCCGCTCCTCGTGGTTAAGGCAAGTGTATCAACTAGAATGATGTTAGGATGTTGGTTGCTTGCTTGTGACTATGGAAATGATTATGCTAACGATTATGGTTATATTCATAAGTATGTCTAGGATGATGATTATGTTTATGATGATGCAAATGATAAGGTGATGGATGCAAGTATGTGACAATGTGCACGTTTATATTTATGATCATGTTTATGTTTACAAACATGTCTATGGCAATGTAAGTGTTGAAATAGAATGCAATTTGTAATTCATTCATATCACTTGCATTGGTGCATTCATAATGGAAGAGGTGATCCGAGTAGGCCTCTATGTCTCACACGTAGTGAGACATGAAAGACCTACTTCGGTAGGCCCCTCCACAGGATGGAAGGGAATGAGAGGGTGCATACCGACGAGTGTGCACTCAGTTATACCGGTATGAGCTATGAGATGACAATGTGCATATGGCATTCTACATTGCATGAATGTTTGGACATTCTCAAATGACGAAACTATGAGTTCTTACATATGTGTGAAAAGCATGATGTGTTTTAAGTAATCAATTGCATTCATATGAGATGATGTGGTTAAATGATGTACCTTACTGAGTTTTGGACTCATGTTTGTTTATTTAAATGTTTTTTTAGGTACCACATGACGATATGGGAAAAAAGGGTTGTAGCATCACCTCTTCACTTCACATGAAAACAATAACCATAGACTATCGCGAATCTTAAATTTATAGTATCACCTTTCCGTCTCATGGACAAGAGTTGTTGGGTTTATCTTGGTTACGTTTTGCTAAAATAATGAACAGAGCTATGGTTTGATATTGTGGTTATGTTTTGTTAATTTGGTTTGTGGCTTTTGTTCCTATCATAAAATCAGTTTATCTGTCAGATTATAGTCGTTATTGTTATAATACTTTATCTTCTCAAGCAATTTTGCTTAGTTGCTGCGTAGATTTTATTTGGAGATGATTCTGGTTGCTGAAATTCAATTTTTTATGCATTAGTGAGCTTGCTGAAATTTCGGTTTATTTGGTTGTTTGGCTGTACTGCTTGCATGTGATAGTGACATTCTGGGCATACGGAATGCCGGGGTGTTACAACCGTAGCCTCAATCTTAAGATGTGCATAATGTTTCCAATTCCATATTTACATGAATGCACATTTAGGGGGAGTTCATACTTTATCTTGAAGTTTCAATAGTATCGATCCGTTTCATCTCGCCACACCTTTCAAGGATCATTACTTCGAAACAAATCATTGAGTATACAAAACTTGTGCAGTTGTAGTATACTCATGTCAATATACGATAAACTTCTAAGAAATCTCAAATTGAATATGTGCATATTGGTTCAAGTTCAATTATATATATGCACACATTTAATAGAGTTTATTCTGTGTTTGATGATCTCAATAGTATTGATCACTTTCCATCATTCCATATCAATTGGATCATTACTTTGAAACTCATCAAATTGAGTATATGAAACTTGCGTAGTTGAAATATACTCATAACAATTTAAATTCAATTTAAATTATGTTCGGTTGTCATTCAATCATCAAAGAACTAGATCAATGGATCTAGTCTCTCCATCATGTTTTGATGGTCTACCTTGTTGATTAAGGATAATCGAAAGTGCTTGAGTATATGAAGTTTTAGTAGCACTAATATACTCAAGACAAATATAAAATTTCATTCAATTGATTTGGGTTGTGATCAATCATCAAAGGAGTAGATCAAAGTCTTGGGGCATCCATTATATGTTAATAGAGTGCATTGATGATTGGGACAACCATATATGTTGGACTAACATTTTCAACGAGTTGTGATATAGGTTAAGTCCAAAGATGAAGATTTTGGATGACATCATATGCTGATGGTCAGCAAGTCAAGATTCAGAAAGAAGAATATCATCATGTGTTGATGAGCATTAAAGATGGATCCCGAAGAGAAGGGAGTCCATCATGTGTTGATGAACAAAACAAAGATCTGGACTTGGAGAGATGATGATATTCATCAAGCAAAATCTCTAAGTGGTTGCGCAAGGCAAATGTATAACTAGCATTCGGCTAATAATGTGTTCCTAGTCTTTTACCAGTCTTGGGTTTGGTTGGGAGACTGGGCTGCTAGTATAGGTTGCCGTACTATTAAGAGAGGCCGTGTTTTATAGCTTGAGTCTCATCATGTGTTGATGGCTCAATCTCGTTTGCACTAACTCACCTCTTAATTTGGTTTTTGCATTGAGAAAATATTTGCGAATGTGTTGGCAAATAGACGTAGCTCATGCTTGCAATTTTATTGATGTGTTTTTTGCGTGGAGCTTTGATTTGCAAATAGGAGAAGCTCATGTTTGATGTTGTTTTGCAAAATGTGTTGTGCAAAATATTGAAGTTCATGCAAGTGCTCTTTTTAGCATGTGACTAGAGTTTGCAACTGTGTTTTGCAAATTGCTGGAGATCATGTGTTGATCATCACATGGCTATATTTGAGTTCATGTGTGTTCTTTGTATCTTTATTTGCATGGATTTGTTATTTCTAAATATATTTTGCAAATAAGCTGATGTTTATGAATTTGGTTTTCGAGCATGTGACTAGGATTTGCAAATGTATTTTGTAAATTGTTTTGATCTTGAGTTGATCATCACATGCCTCAAGTCTTAATCTTGTTGACTCTTGCTAGCATGTAGTCACGCTTTTAATCAAGTCTATGTGAGGGATTTCGAGAAAAAACAAATCTTAAACTTGAGTGGCTACTTTAGAGTTCTTGTGATATTTGGAAATATTTATGGCTTCTTAAATGTTGAAATGAAGTGAAATTTCTAGCCCTCTTGATAAGCTTTTCATAGAGTCCAAGACCACCTAATGTAATATCCCATTTAAAATTTGAACCATTGTGGGCTGTTTTTGGGAATTACAGGCTGTTGTGGGCCTTTACGGGATTAATTTCCTGAGTTTAGGCTATTGAGCCTTGTGAGGGCTGGTTTTCCTCAAAACCCTAGGCCTTTTCCCCTCCCACCCCCTCCTAGCCACCCCTATATGTGGTTTTGGGCTTATTTCAAAAGCCACTTGTGAGCTCACCCGTTTGGGGGGTTTTCCTACTTTTTAGAAGTAGAAGCTAGCTATAAGCCCCAAACAGGCCCTTAATGTAAGGTACCTGGGGTTTAGGGCTACAAACATTTCCAGATGATTATTGCTACGCACAAGAAAAATCACAGCAAAAGAATCTAATTTCAACTTAAGATAGGAAGGAGTGCACACTAAATAGTACCATATGATGTGACCACTGTTCGAACTTAGCAACTCTCAATCACTCTTCTTTGAGTTCTCAACATAAAATACACATTGCATCGCTCTTTACCATCTCCAATTGCAAAAGACATCGAAAATTTCTGACTTCTCAGAAATAAGTAGCCTTCCACGAAACTAGTGCCCAGACTGCATGTATCAAGGTAAAGGAGGAAAACATCTTCCATCAAAACCCATCAGCTACATGAACAACTCTTCATTCACAGCAAAAGGGTGTCCAACACTTGTGTTAGTACTCTTGAAGCTCTTAAGCATTGTGCTTAGCCTCAAGTGATGAGGCGGCCGCTTTGTCCAGAAACCAGACCAATTTCCCGTCCGTTGGCTGAACCATTTTAGCAGGTATTGATGGAGCATCTGAACCCTCACTACTGTCAGAAATGGCAAAATGTGCAGCCTTTGCTTTGTCGTCCCCAGCGGCAACTATAGCAATGTTTGAAGCTGAGTTTATCACAGGAAGAGTGAAGGTAATCCTCTCCGGTGGAGGCTCTGGAGAGTCGGTTATGTAGGTGATCCAGTCGTCTTTCAGCTCAAGCGCTGGATGGTTAGGGAACAATGAGGCTACATGCCCATCAGAACCAATACCGAGAAGAATAAGGTCGAACTTGGGGCAGTCAGTGCTCTCGGACACTCCAACTGTTCGAATCTTGACCAGCTGCCGGATAACAAATTCATAGTCTGTTGCTGCATCCTCCACCGTGGCATTGTCATTGATGGAGTAAACATGGCCATTAAGGATGGGCACCTACAGCACATTCAGATGAGGGATTAAATCCTCATATGCCATTAGAATTTAGGGGAAATCCATAAATGTGTCACTGACATGTAGGATCAAGGCCCACATGTTAGTGACACAATGAGTAGCATATAAGCGATGAGGTTAACTTTCAGTGGCATATAAGGAATTGCCCCTTTAGATGAGAGTCATGGTTCACTCAAAAGAAACCATGGAGTACTTGAGCTGTAATAGGTCATAACCATCTTATGTAACACAAGCCACACCAGGAGCTACATCACATAACATGTGGGCCTTGATCCTACATGTCAGTGACACATTTATGGATTTCCCCTAATTTCATAACATCATTAATCCAACACATACATTTGAAGTTTGCTAAAAATATAATACAAATAGTTCTAAGGTCTTAAAAAATCCAAAACCACTGAAATTTGTATGTGTTGGATTAATGATGTTATAAAATTATTATATAAGGCTATAGAGTTATATGTGTGATGTATGCACATCCATATAATTTTTTCTAGTTCCGCCACTGCAATGGTGTGATTTGTGAGGTAAATATTATCAACATAAAATTCAGGATCCACATACTTAATGTTAATGCAGAGAATATATACAACAACACAAAGAAATTATTCTTGCAACATCCTTCTTTTACATTAACAATTAGCTTAACACGGCTAGGTGCTACAATGCATATCTTTTATATATGAAATAGAGTGGTTGCAGAGAACAGGACTTCCTCATCAATCTCACTGTCTCTTATGTCTCCAGGAAGAAGAAACTATCAATCAATTATTAATCGAATGCAGCTTCGCGAGGCAGGTTTGGTTCCAAATCTTCCTGCTGATAAGAAAGAAGAGACTCACACCTAGTAGCGATGGCATTCGTACCGGCTGGTGGTTACTGACAAAAAAATACTTAAGAACTGAACAGGTGAAGGGTTGGAATTCTCTCATCATTTATAATGAGGCATATTTGGTTGGGATCACAGTGCAAGAATCTTTAGCAACCCTTAGAAGCAGATTTAGCAGATGGTGAATGAAATCAAAGAAGAATGTTATATGTGGAAGGCTGCAGGGCTAGTCGTTTAGAAAAGTTGCTTTTGTAAGTAAGTTTTCTTCTCAATTGTTGAGCTCGGCTGTTGGGCAGCAGCTGATCTCCTGTGCTTTCTGGTTCTAGTTTGCCCTGTTGTTTTCTTTCTTCTCTTAATACAAAGACACGCAGATCTCTTGTGGGTTCTCAAAAAAATGTATGAAATAGAGTTATATTGGCTGAACAACTATAACTCATATAAATTGTATTTGTTATATACAACTGTAAGTGCACCAGTTTTAGTATATATTTGGTTAATCTGCACCGTTTTAATCAGGTCCACCAAATAAACGATATGTATCCTTCTATTTTCAATAAATCAGAGAATTTCTAGGGATTTTCTTTTTTTCTGACTTAAGTATTATTGTAGTACATCCCAGTAGTTCATAGACATATAGATAGCAACAATAATATAAATGTCAACTTAGATAAGGCTTTGCTATGCAAATGAACAAACTTTTCTTGTTTTACACAACTATTTAGGTTCAGGTATATGAACCATAACAGCATGAAATGGACAACAACAATTATCAGATAAATAGGAAATTTAAAACTGTGCTGTGAGTTCCTGAAATTCACTTTTTTAAAAAAAAAAAATCAAACCTTAAATTCACTGTCAAGCTAGTGCAGAATGACAAAACTAAACCCCACAATAATTCATGTAATTGATATAAGCAGTGTTGTTCTGCTGACAAGAAACAATGGCTGAAGATCACTGTCATGTCCCAATAAGTCACACCAATTTGAATATGTTTTAAATTCGACAACAATTGCTGAAGATCACTGTCATGTCCCAATAAGTCACACCAATTTGAATAGGATATGCAAAGATGTGGTAGGCAGCTGGCACTACCAGAGTAGTTGAGCCACTAGAACAGTTGTTAGGTAAATTTAATGTGGCTTAATTATTTAGAAAAGGAGTTAGCATGACCTTAACAAACTAGGCTACATCCTAAGTGAAACCAAAATATAGTTCATAACAGCGAGAATAGCATCCTCCAGACAGACTCTTTCCGAATCAATTAATATGATCAATATTTTTTGGAAATTATATGCCATAAAACCTTTTCCTAAACAGGGCATTATACTTTCAAGTTACATAACATTGTAACCCTTTTTCCAAACAGATGGCACTACCAGTCACCTGATTGAAGCATGATTCGCTTCATTCTTGTGTTATCACTTATAACAAGGTATTTGATCAAACCAAAATGATTGGGTCAAAGATGAGAGGCAACTAACTTGGTATCAGAAACACAGTTTTGAACCTGAAGACAAGCATAATTCAGATTACCAGATATAAACCTCTGCCAGATTCTTATCTAAAGAACCAATTATGACAACAGAAGTGTCTTGCTTACTACTAGCAACTACATGGAGGTGGAATATTAGGTTATTTCTGAAACATGTGGGTTTGACCATGAGCCTCAAATATTTAAGAGGAACCGAGATTAGACAAATACCAAAGCAAAAAAAGTCAACATTATGAAACTAGCACGATTTGCTAAGTCATGAATTTCTATGGCAGTGGCATGTACAAGTACCACCGAAATACCAAAATAAAGAAAGGTTTTCTAGATCCAAGAAAATGGAGAAATCAGCACCTTCTTCCAATTTCATATTGATATGCTTAGAATTGCTAAATTAGCGTGTACTTTAGCTAGGCTATCATTCCATACATTCCAATACTCCAATACAACAAACGTGAGGGTTAATTCAATATTATTTTTGCCCGTTTTAAGTTATGCATTAAACAGCAATTAACTCGTATCTGCAAATCGAAGAACTGATTCAAGATGCAAGTACGCAAGAAATACATGGAGTTCACATATAGCTGGGTGCAAACATAGTATGAAGAGACAAATTATCTTAAGTCGATATACCTTGGAGAGAAATACTTCTTTTGTTAATTTATAGTTACTCTCCACATGGTTCTTTGCTACAGCACGTTCATCAGCCCAGAAGATGTACCATTTAGACCAATCCAGGGTCTTATTGTATGGTGCATCACAGAGTTTCCTGTTTAAAGAAAAAGCAATTTAGATACAGAATTTATACCTACAAAAAATTTCATACAGAGTTAGTTGCTCCTTTGGAAAACAAAAACTGATATATTAGTTAATGACTTAATGTAGTTGAGTTGATGAGGAAAAAGCATTACCGCATAAAACTGAGAAGAGGTCCTCCAGATAGAGCAATAGCAAAATATCCTCTTTCCTTAACAGAAATTTCTGAAACATGTGAAATGTACTCAGCCAGATCAGTTGCCATCTCATCTGAACTCTCAAATATCCTAATTTCGTTGTTCTTCTTGGGTTCATAGGAGGCCGCAATTTCCCTCTCCATTGTCAATTTGCTCTTGAACTTTAAATCAAGTTATTTTTCCAACAGAACACTCCTATGTAAGAAGTGGAAGGAGATCAAACTTCCATATGGCATTCCAGAAGGTGAAATCCAACTGATTTTGTGAACATCACAAAATGAAATGAAAATACTTGCATAAAATCTGAACAAATGATCCAGTGTATCTTAGGTTCAATGTAGAAATCCTTTACAAGAAACAAGGTCACAGATGTACTGATTGTTCCTGTCGTTGCAAAGAAAGGATATATATCTTGAATACTATCACTACCTAATCTGTATGCTAATCCTATATGCTTTGTTTTAAGATTTTCTCCATAAGTAGATATATCAGTATTGCAAACATGAAGCATGCAGCCAATCTCAACTAACCTATCTTAGCCATAGATGTAATAGCTTGTGCACACTGCTAACAATTTGATGAAGACAACAGATAGTCGATATCTAACAGAACTAAATCTGAAAACTCCCACAAGATGAAACATAGTCTGAAAAATAAATGCAAAATTACTCTGTAAAGTACTTCTTTCCGGACAAGAAACCAGAAAGATAATGTGCCTCTAGAAACACTGTGTTCTATGCCTCGATGGTTGTTTAATATAAGATGTCTGCACTAGTTATGCTCAGTGTAAAGCATTTTCATAATAGCCGATAACACCACTAGTCTACTACCATGCACGGTAAATGGAAAAGGGTTGCATCTATATGACTATGGATTCACCGACAAAACTTGAGATTTCAAGAAAATAGATTTGTAGGGAACCTGAAATCATTAAATAACTAACATGATGGTTGTAGCATGTCAACTATTAAATAATTAAATTCGTAGAAGATTATGATGTGACAGCAATATAATATAATCTGCTAACCCTATGAACAATTCTTTTACTAAGAGTAATAAAGAGAAGATAAACGTAGGACAGTAGGAGAATTGTGATTTCATTGATTTATTTTAGGTATAACCATTTCCAGATGTTTGGTAAAAGAGAACTGCCAAAATATGCCATCTAAGAAACGGGCAGTACTTTCGTGTATCTCAAAACTCCAACTCCCAATATATTGTTGGAAGATCTCAAACAAACATCCTATTCCATTTCGGCAAAATGAACAATCCAGCAACACAGCAGGTTATGACGAAACCATTACATAAATCAAACTGGTATTGCAAAAGGCTAAATATATTCTGCTGTCTAAAGATCAAACTTGAGCATGAATTCTCGAGAAAACCTTAAGAAAAGGATATAACAAAGTGATAAAAAAAACCCTTAAGAAGTGTATGTCTAAAAATATCATACAATGTGCAACTTTATTTTAAAAAGCATAAAATAGCATGTTAAAAACAAGCTGCTTTATTGTTCAACTCAAGGCAGGGAGAAAAGCAGACCAGCACTGGAATGGAAAGAGAGGAAGCAAAGAAAGGAAAAGGTGGGTTGCCACTGCAAGCTCTAGCAGCCATCATTTCGGCTGAGACCACTTCAAAGATTCCACACTTTTTGTTTCCAGAATCACAACAAAAGCATCATAAAGCGGCCAGAGGGAGAAGGAATTATTCTACTCACTTCACTACTCAGATCAAAACCAGAGGGAAAAACAATACATACTACTAGTGAAGAATCAAGAATGGGAGACGCTGAGCTGCTTCCAAGTTCCAACAGCCATTGCTCAAAAAACGAGGACAGCTGGATGAATCAAGCTAGCACAACAGTGAGAAATTTCCAAAATTCTTCCCCAAATCAACCTTTAATAATCAAGTAAAGAGACAGTTATCCACAAGCATTATTAACTCCAATCTTACAGCAAAACAATCACACACTCTATGCAACAATGTTGTAGTAAGAAAAGAAAAAGGTATGATCCATCAAAAAACAAAAGAAATGAAAACAGGGCAAGAAAAAAAGGATATATGTGGTTCTTGGTTCTTGCACCCCAGATCAAGAACCACCCCAAATTCACTAGAACAGGGACGAACCAAGAAGAACCCCATGTCCCAAGAACCCACCTGAGCAAAGCATTTGCCTCCCCTCTCCTATCCTCTCCTCCCCAAGCCAGAAGCGAACAAAGCAGAAGAATAAAAAGAAGCCAAGAGAAGCAAGAAAGCAGTCATGAGGGCACTTGTACACGCATGTATGATTATAATTTTTTTTTTTTGAAAGAAGCATGTATGACGATAATTATATCGAGAAGAATTGAAGAAAGGCAGCGGGTGACATCACGGAGGAGGAGGAGGACAAGAACCTTATTTTAATCTGAAATTCCGGTGGATTCCTTTGTTTTTTCTGCTTCTTGTGGCGTCTATCCCTCTCTCTACAGTCTACATAGAGACGTCTCTCTTGTTTCTCGTGGGATTAAAGAATTTGGTTGGGTCCACCGGTCCAGCTACAAACGTACGTGCGGGTGCGCTCATCCTTATCCAAGGTTTCAAATTCTGTCTTCTGTTGACATTTCGTGGTAACTGAAAACCAAAATTTCATCAGGATTTTGAATTTTTGGATAATTTCTAGACAACATACAAAAATAAAAATTTAAATCCGATTTTTTCACAGAAATTTCCGAGATTTCGGCCAGAATTGCCAAAATCTCGGTGAGATTTCCGATATTTTGGTGAAATTGAACCGAGAGAAAAATAGTTCAAACGATGTCAAAATATTTTAAAATTTTTTGTGGACGGTCATGACACATCAATAATATACCCATAAAAATTTCATATGATTATCAAGCCTGAGAGGAATTTATAAAAATTCATAAAATGCTATTGTCCTGATAAAACGCTGACCGACAAATTTGAATCGAATGAAAAATAGAACAAACCACGTTATAAAATTTTTAAAATTTTTTGCATGGTTCTGACATATCACTAATATTCTTATAAAATTTTCAAATAATGCTAAAGCTCGAGCAATTTTTAAAAATTCAGAGAGTGGTGATGTCCTAATAAAAGCTTTATCGGCAAATTTCAACCGAATGAAAAATGTTTGAAACCACGTTAGAAAATTTTGAATTTTTTTTGAATGGTCCTAATGCATCTTTAATCTTGCCATAAAATGTTGATTTGATTATCAACCATGAGAAATTTAAAAAAATTCTGACAGTGGTACTGTCGTGATAAAAGCCTGATAATCAATACATAGCTTTGGTTGAGCATACAAAAAAGGTTTAGAATTTTTGGAATTTTTATAGAAGGGCTATAAGGCAATGCTTGAGCCATCATCAAAATTTTGGATCATGATCACACTCCAGTGAATTTATAAAATTTTTAGAAAGGTACTGTAAAGTTTGACATTTCGGCAGCATTTCAACTGATATTCGGATTTTGAAGGTTAAAATTGGAAACAATCAATATATATTGGCATCACAAATGATAGGCATGAAATAAAATTGATATATATGACAATCCATCATATATACACTACAAATATGACCATACAAGAGCATATTCACCACATTTACGAGTATGCAACAGTGGTTAATAAACGTGAGAACTACCTGTGAAAGCATGGATGGCGCCAGAACGCAATGCTTAGCCTGAACCACCTGTAAGAGGTATAATTGAAGAATGAGTATATGGTATGAATATGTATTGCAAGAAGATGCATAATTAAAGGAGTAGCATCATATAAAGCATGGACAACAATGCATTTACGTGCCTAGGAGTAGTAGTAAGTTTGTGGTACAAACTCCACCTCCTCATTATCGATAATGATCTCCTGATACCTCCTCTCATGCTGTTGCTTGTACTCTTTCCCAGCTTATGTCCCACGGTAGCCAGGTAGACTTCGAATGTTCATAATGAGCCATCCAGTTGGTATAATTCTCTGACTGGTAAAGGTACCTGACAGATGTGTGTTGTGCGTACGGATCGGCGTAGGGATCAGTATAGTCAAATGGCTAAGACATACTCAATCCGTCGTAACTCTGTGTGTGACTGCATCAAACCGTACATAGGATGCTCATTCGGGAAGCCCCAATAGCTCGAATGGCTGCTAAACCATAAATCTACGTCATCCTGAGGCTATCCTGCCTGTCGGCCACCCCCACCACTCATCGTGCCCTTCCCCGTACTACGGATCTGCCTCTATGTGCCCTTCCTTAGGGCGCTTCGCCCCTGTTGCGATCCTCCTGACGATTGTGGCTGTGAACGGGGCCAGAGGGAGTAGCGGGCAACATCTGTCCCAACGTCACCTCCAAAGTCAGTCGCTGAGCTACTATCAGCAGTCTCCTGGTACTGTACATTCTGAGGGGGTGTATCCGTATCGTCGTCACTACCGACATCAGGCTCGTCATTACTTTGGGCCTTTCCTTTTCCCTTGACATGCTGGTTGCCCGATAACTTCACCAACCCACCTAAAGCATCTGCTAGCATGTCGTTGTCGTCGGTACCACGCTTGCTCTTCCCACCTGTGGCCAATTGGAAGTAATGTTAACACCGTTGTGAAATTTCGACATACATGATAACCAAGTAGAATAAAACTTAATTCCACGTTACTTGTGGCCTTCTTCATCTCTTCTGGCGGGATGGTGTCAACTATGAATCTCGCTGGGAGGGGTGGGTCGTACCCACTGTCCTCGTCGAGTAGGGGCTTCCCACCAGACCTGGATGAATCGAACCACTCTGCAATAGGGTCGCTACCAGAATGCATCGCACCCTTAATGAGGCGATCGAATGGGTCATCGTCCTGGGCCTAGCGGGTGGATTCATAGTCCCGTAGGCGAAGTCGAAGATTATAGTGCACGAACACGAGCTGCTGGAGCTTTGCATAACTTAATCGGTTCCTGAGCTGCATGTGCACTAAGGCAAATGTGCTCTAATTGCGCTTGCAACCACTGGATGATGCACACTGCGACACCAACCGCAAGACGTACTTCTGCAATGCTAGCTTCTCATTCCCGATCGCCATCCACCATTGAGCTGCAGACAAGACAACAAAAGAAAAGTGCGTCAATCAGTGCACAACAACAATACAACAATACCTGAAATTACGTACGTAACAGCCGTCATGTGGGGATCAGCGGCGCTAGATTGTGCAAGATGGGTGGCAAACTGTCCCCTCCTAAGATTATATACGTCAACTTCCCGTAAGGCTTGCACCACGCTTCTGTCCTCGTCAGCTAAAATGCCTAGGGCAGTAGAGAGAACTCCCATGAACATCAGAGTGCTGCATATATTGTACGAGAACTAAGACTGTGGGTCGAGCATGGAGGCTACAATAGACAAATCATTGTATGTATAGTTAGCACAATAGATACAAACATTGTATAGTTAGCACAACAGAAATGAACATATTAATTTCACTAACCTGCTTGCACAAACGTGGTATCCCTTATTTCGGCAAACCTCTTTTCCAGGACTTGCACGAATATCCTGTACTGCTTTCCGTCCTTACGCAAGTGCTTGTAATACTCGATCCTCACAACTGCATACTATATCATGACACCACTTATCGTTGGCAACTTATTTTGATCCGCGAACGTCAACATCTTGTACAAGGGTTCTACGGCCAAGACGGTCCACTGTAAAAAGTCCCAAAAAGCCCTGTCCACGAAGTGTCATATGCAAAATTGCCCTCCTCTATCCCAGCCCACCTGCTACCTGTCTAGTCCGGATGTGTCATCCACTGCTGAAACTTCTTTTTTTGAAGAAGCTATCCAGGAAAATGAAGGTTATGCCAAACCAAGTGGCATTTGGCCTCACCAACTCTCCACTTATATGTTGCCTTATCTGTACATGCAGGTTCTTGTGGTTATACAAGAAGCGACAAATCCTCTTGGCCTCTCCTACAACCTGTTTGATATGTGGGACGTCACACACGTCTTTTAGCATAAGGTTCATAGTGTGTGCCAAGCACGGTCACACAGGTCTTTCAGTATAAGGTTCACATCAATGGAGGCATGGCTTTTCCGTGTCGATTTGGACCTATCGAACATTTTGCTAATAGTGGATTGGAACGAGGGTCTCGCTGCACCACTCCCAAACCCCGATCCTGGGATCAAACCTTGGCTCCAAAGGTAGGCCTCTTCTTTCGAGGCCCTTATGGTCATATTGAGCTGCTCCTGCTCAGTACGTTAGTCTGTGGCCAAGGTGGCCCAATCATCGCAAGCCTCTTCCTTACGGAGGTGCACAACCTCATTCTCCTTCTTATTCTCCTGGCCTCTATGGAGGTCTGTGAGCATGACTTGCCTAACCACTTTAGGCACGCCTGGGTAGGCCTTCACATCGCCAGTACGGCCAACCAGAGGTTCCTTCAGATGAGTCGTCCCTCCACCCTTCATAACATGCTTACAGTAGTTGCACTTCGACCCAGACGGTCCGATGCACTCCCCATGCTCCCATACATTATCCACATGATCTGCCTTCACAAGAACCTGTAACGGAACATAAAAGATACCAATGAATGAACAATGATAATATTATTTGTGATAACTAAATGGAAAGTAGCCATTAACATCATCTCAAAAATTGAAGTGTTTGAATTTTTAGTCATTATGCACTAATGCAAACTTTATGGCTTTCCTTGCAACTATGTAAACATATCATGCTATTCTTTTCTTATTCTATTAATATGTTTCTTATGACAAGTCTATTAATTGATATTCATGAGCCCTTCTTTAATTTGTTTTATAGTACTATCCATATTCAGCTTGTCTGTGCTTCTGTATATTTCCTATAGTGTTCCTTGTGCTTAGCATATTATGCCTACAATCTAAAGGGTAAAACAACATATGCTGAGATAGTTCTTCATGAATCATGATTGGTTGAGATAGTGTATCTATTTTGTTCTAAACTACACTACTGCTGCTACATGAGAAACAATGTATCCATTTTGTTCTAAACTACACTACTATTGCTGTTCTTCAACAATATTGTGCATAAGATAAATCTCACCACATTGTGCATGGCAAAACCTCGAGAATCCGGCTAGATCCGCCAACTAAACATTGCATTTCGGCCAAAAATGATGAAATCTCGAGCTGAAACATGGAGACTTCGCACTAAAAAAATGAGATTTCATTCTGGTTAACACCGAGATTTCGCCCTGTCCTAACCGAGATTTCGCTATAAAGGACCGAGATCTCAGACTTGAGAGGCGATAATACCTGTTTTGGTCACTGGGGATGGCCAGATTGTTGCCGGAGCTGGGTGGATTTGGTCGACCACTGAGGGTGAAGAACGAAGACGTCGAGAGAGCTTAGTGACAGAGAGTGCCTTGCCCGTGCGAGAAAGAGAGAGTAGTTTTGCACTTTTGCTTTACCTTGGCCTTTGCTTGCTTTGCTCATGAGTCCATGACTGGCTTTCCTTTTCCTTGCCAGCACATGCATGCACCTAGCCCAGGGCCCCAAGCTACTGTGGTACTGCTACCACATGCATATTCTTCTGTTGGCTTGAACCATCACATTTTGTTGATAGAGAGTAGTAGTTGTAGGATTTCGTTCTCTACAAGTACTACATGAACATTTTTATTAAATAATTTTTTGAAAATTATTTCATTAATAACTCTCTTTCAACTTTATTCTAAATATCTAATTCTAACCATTTTGACTACTCGTGACATGGCAATACAACACTGCCAAACCAATTATCATGGTGTGGCAAGAAGTGCCATTTAGCTAGATTTACCCAGTGGTGTGACAGTGTTGTCTTGCCACAATACTGGTGGTGGTGTGACCAAAAAGGTTAGTTTTGAAAATAAAGTTAGTGTGGATTAGTAATACAAATAAATTGAAAAAGATGTTAAATAATAAAATTTGTTCTACTAGATGTGGATAAGTATTTGTACAAAGAGATGGAGGCAAATGTGAAGTTTGCATACAGTAGGTTCAAGTTGAATTTTCTGATCAAAGTATAGAGGAGAATAAGTAAAATTAAGCATGTATTTTCCCTTAGTCTTGAGCCCGATGATAATTGTTTTTTAAAAATGATGTCATGATATGATGTTCAAGTGGCTGAGTTGGTCTAAGCGCCAGGTGAGACTTGAGAGGGCATGGGTTCGAATCCTAGTCTTGACAAAAAAAAATTCACTTTCTGTTTTTTCCTTTTGTGCATACAACATGGATTTTATTGGTTTCAAAGATTTCATTGAGAAACCAAAATAGGTTTCAATTTTTTCAAACTTTTAGAGAATGGTTCTAAGATAATCTCTAAGCTCTCCTAAAAGTTTTGGATCATGATCACACTCGAGAAAATTTATAAAATTCTAACAATGTTAGTGTCTGAGTTATATTCATTCTATTTTTTATTTTTAAAGATAACAAATGAAGTTAAACTATTTTGAAATTTTTTTTGTATGATCATAGACTTCTTAAGATGGCACCACAAATTTTTCCCAGCATGATAAAGTTTTTACAATTTTATAATAATCTGACACTGTTTCTGCAATTTTTAAAAAACGTATCAAAATTTTGGTTTTTCGACAAATTTTCAAGGAAGATGACATTATTAAGGGTTATTGACCCAAACCTGGTCAAATCCAGTCCTCCAATTTCAAAATCCGGGCAAAAACACAAGATTTTGGTGAAAAGTAGCGAAATCGCGCTGAAATTTCTGAGTTCACTGTAGCATTTTGAATTTTTCTAATCCGGATAGGATTTTGAAAACCGTCCATGTCTGAAAATCATGATCTCATGAAATTTTGGTGATATTTTATTCCTTGTCCTTATCACGACCCAATAGCTCGAGTGCTCCTCTCTGTCTCTCGTTGTGGGTGCTGGGCGGTAACTGTGCCCGGTTACGTGGTTAAATTCCCCGATGAAGCCGACCGGTTTCGGGATTTTCTATGTCCACTGCCACGAAAAAGAGAGAAATCCTCTGGACATCACGCAAACTGATGCGGGCATGGATGAGCTCTATCTTGGCTCGCTTCATTGATCTGTTTACTTGACATCTTCTTCTCACATATGGGCCTCTAAAAAAACCCTAGCATGTCTTCGATTCTCCACATGACTACGTTAGTCTTTGGCCCTGTTTGGAGAGGTTGTGCTTGGTGGCTTGGCTTTGGGCGATAGCTCCTCAAACAACCAATTGTCAAATTGCTACGATCAAGCCGCGGTGAAGCCCTAGGAAAAGCCGTAGCACCGTCCAGGGTGCTTTTCAGCTGCGCTTCTTCCTCGATCCAGACGTCTTCCTAATAAAGCCCCTTCCTCTCCTTCAGATCGCTCTCCTTCTCTCGGTCCGCCCGTCACCCTCCTGGTGGCCGCCTCATTCTCGATCGCGGTCTCCCCGCCTGGTCGTCCTCCCCATACTGGTCGCGGCCTCCCCGTCGTCCTGGTCGCCGCCTCTCCGATCGGTCGTCCTCCCCGCCGTCCTGGTCGCCGCATCCCTGTCCGGTCGGCGCATCGTCCTGGTCCGACCGCCGCCCCGTCGTCCTGGTCATCGCCTGCCCGCTCGATCATCTCCCCGCCCTCCTGGTCGCCGCATCCCCGCACGGTCGACGCCCTTTTGCCTGCTGAGGTTTGTATGCATTTGTTGCAAGAATGATGCAGATATTGAATGCTTACGAAAATTGAATGCTGAGATAGTTTCAGAAACTCATGACTTTTAGTTTCAGAGACTAAGAAACTATATGAGTTGTCACATATTGATTTATAGCTATTTCATTTACCAAATTCCTCCACCATCAACTGGTTTGTTTTATTGATTAACTTGATAGTGTTTTATTGTTGAATATTAATCTTGGTTTTGTGTTCGAGTCTGCAGTGGAGTAAGTAGCGTTGAACATGCATGACAACAATTATCTAGTTGAACATGCATGGCAACAATTATCTAGTCGTCCGTTGCCTTCACGTACATGCATGGAAAGTTTTGTTTTCTAGCCGCTGTTGTTGTTCAATCCGTAGAGAGTCAGATTGCCCATTGGAATCGGTGGATTGTTTTGCTATATAAGCATGAGCTATGTAATTGTTTGAGAGCAAGAAATCAGAAAAGTCGTAGCTTATTTGTGCGGCACCAAAACACATTTTTTGTGTTGTTTTTCTTGATGTCCTAACATTTATTAGTTAACTATGATGCTGATTTTGCATGTGTTTTATTCTATCAAGGGCCTTCAGTTGACAACTAGTATTCTGTGGAGTTGTCATATAGTTAGCCAACCATTTAGGGGAAAAGTTGCTAAGGCTGCGTTGTGTGGGTGTATAGCTTAATTTTCAGGTCCAAATTGTTACTTGCATTTTGCTATGCGTCACAGAATGTGAAAATACCGATTAACACTAAAGTACTAGTATGTATTTTTGGTCTTGTAAAACAGGACTAACAGTGAACTCTAATTTATGCACTAGATGGACAAAGTTGTTAAGAATCCTGTTGCAGTGTGGGACAATTTAGCCAATGAAGCCTTTTGTGAAATATGTGCCGCTGAGGTTATTGCTGAAAATAGGCCCACTGGACATTTGAATGCCAAGGGATATAAGAACCTTGCTGAAAAATTCGTAGCAAAGACTGGGAGACTTTACGATAAGAAACAATTTAAAAATAAGTGGGATGGTTTGAAGACCAAGTTCTCAATATGGAAGGAGTTGAAGCATGCAGCTACCGGTCTTGGTTAGAATGTTGTGGATGGAACAATTGAGGCAGATGATGATTGGTGGGCTGAGAAAATAAAGGTTACAACTTAACAAAATTTATCTTTATTACAACCCTACATACCTTTATGCTTACATAACTTGTCTAATTTTTTTCAGGCCTTCCCAAAGTATGCCCATTTCAGGAAGGCACCACTTGAACACATAGACCATCTTGAAGTTATGTTTCAGGGTGTTAGTGTGACATCTCAATCTTCGGTTATTCTTGGTATACCAGCTGAAGTCACAAGAGTACATAATATTTCAGATGAAGATGATGGTGATGATGACGATGATGTGGCTGTTATAGAGTGGGCAAATAAGGTCGTTGAGAAGGGTCCTGCTAAGCAAAAGGGTACTAGTGTTGGTCGTAGCCCAAAGAAGGGTAAGAGGAGCCCTATGATGAGGGAAGTGAAGCGTCTAGTGGACCATATGACTAGTAGCAACTCTGAAACATCCCAGAGGCCTGATAATGCAGATGATGCGATAATAGAGCATATGAGGATGGCTATCAAGTCTGGGGTACAGGAAGGGAGTGATGAGCATTTTATTGCATCAAAGCTCTTTATAAAACCTGAGTATCGAGCGGTATTTCGGTCTATAGAGACCGATCATGGAAGGATTGCTTGGCTTAAGAGGATATATGAAGACCGCAAGAAGAACTAGAAGCCTTTATTATGTTTTTTTAAGTCGAGAAGAACTAGAAGCCTTTATTATGTTTTTTTAAGTCGTTAGGTAGAATTATGTTTTTTTATTAATGTTAGATTGAACCATATTATGTAAGTTTGAATTATGTATGTTTCTTTGAATTATGTATGTTTATTTGAATTATATATGCCACTGTATTGTCATATTATTGTCGCTTATGTTACCTTTTGGTGCCAATGTTTGTAGATGGGTTCATCAAGTGAGAGCGATGGCACATTCAAGAGCACATCAAGTGAGAGTGACTCTGATGTTGTTGAACAAGATAACAAAAGGAGGAGAATCATGCAGCTCCAAGCTGCAACAGTTGTTCTTCTTGTAGGTATAGATTATGTGATACATACCTAGAGAAGAAAACAAGGGCACCACCTCAAATGACTGGGTATCAATGGGTTATGGAGCAGCTTAGTAATAACAAGGATTGCTATAGAATGTTTCGAATGAATATTCCTACCTTTAATAAGTTGCACGAAACACTCGTGGAAAAATATGGTCTGAAATCGACTAGAGTGATGAATTCTATGGAAGCTTTGGCTATGTTCTTGTGGACGGTTGGTGCTCCTCAGTCATTTAGCCAAGTGGAGAACCGTTTCAAACATTCCAATGAAACAATATTTAGGAAGTTCAATGAAGTATTGGATTGCCTTCAACTCTTAGCTAAGGACAATATCAAACCAAAAGATCCCCAATTTAGTACAGTGCACACACGACTTCTAGATTCTCGTTTTGCACCTCACTTCAATAATTGCATTGGTGCAATAGATGGCACACATATACCTGTTGTTGTTCCTAAGGCGGACCAACTTACCCACATTGGTCGGCATGGTTATGCTACTCAGAATGTAATGGTTGTTTGTGACTTCGATATGAGGTTCACATTTGTTGTAGCTGGATGGCCTGGAGCAGCACATGATTCTCGCATATTCAATGATACTCTGTCCAAGTATTCGGATCACTTCCCACATCCACCTGGAGGTAATTATTTTATCTTTGAAATGATCAATTTTTTCCCATTGTCTCATTAAATTTTTAACACATTATGTGTGTGTACAGGAAAATATTATCTTGTCGATGCAGGATACCCTAATCGAAAGGGATATCTTGCTCCATATAAAGGCCAAAAGTATCATGTTCCGCAGTGGCAACGGGGTCGAGGACCAACAGGGAAGAAGGAGTGGTTCAACTTTTGTCACTCTTCTCTTCGTAATGTGATTGAACGAGCCTTCGGAGTGTTGAAGATGAAATGACGAATATTATTGAAACTACCAAGTTTTAAAGTGGAGAGGCAGAAGAAGATCATAATGGCATGTATGGCACTACATAACTTCATTCGGGAAAGTGGCACACATGATCGTCTATTCCGGAGGTGTGATGAGGATGAGGACTACATGCCAGCGGTTGCTCAAGAAGCATCATCTGCAACGGTTAGTGAAAATGACATGCCAATGGACGATGGGGACATGGGTACTCTTCGTGATTTAATTGCTAACTCCTTGATGACTACTAGAGAATAGGAATGTGTTTTGCTATGTGATAGTGGATATTGCACCTTTCGTGGCTAGCGATCAGAGTACAAATGTGTTTTGCTATACGACAGTGAATATCACACCTTTTGTGGCTATTGCTCAGTTATTCATCACTTAATTGGTACAACGGTGTTTACGTTCTGATTGGACTACTAGAATTTATGTATATATGGAGGAAATTGATAGTCTTGTATGTTATCATGTACTTGCATCGAACAAGATAAACAAAAGGTCGATGAAGAAAAATAGGCAAAATATATGTAATAATGTGAAAAAAATAAAATATAACTAATGCTTAGTTATTTATCACTTAATATTTTCGCAAATATAATCCAAAAGATCAATATTTAAGTTAAATCAGCGTACAAACAAGCTTTCAGAACTCTCAAGGTTATTTCAGTCATTTAAACACCAGCTACAGCTGCAACAGCCAACTTACAGCCAATTTACCAAACAGGCTCTAAAGAAAAGCTACAATGATGACTCTGACTCCTTCTGACCAAACAAACCAAAATCAGCTTTACAGCCAAGCCGCGGCCCCCCAAACAGGGCCTTTATCTCATGCTTGACTCGAGTTGGCATATGTTTGCACCAAAATTTGGCAAGTCTAGTCAAAATCGGCAATAAAGTCAGACACACGGAAATTAATGGACAGGTTGGAAAGATTTGGAGATATTTGGTAACAGCAAGATCTTTAAGGAAATAACTGTCCGAGATAAGGCCAATACGGATCAGGACTTGAAACGTGTTATAAAAGGATACGATCGGCCGACGGGTATTAAAGAAGGGTCGAAGCAAACTGCGAAGGATCCAACACAATACAATCAACCAGCCTTTACTCTTACTTTTTCCTGTCGACTAGGAGTTTCGTTTGTAACTTAGTCTTTGTAATCGATTTGATCAATAAAGTTGCGCATCGCCGATTGTTGATCTTCATCAATTACGTTCCAGGTTTGATTTATCCTGATTTTGCTACGCATCGCCTTCTTCAGAATCGATCTGCCTTTATCATCTGATTAGCCTTAATCGGCTAATTAGACTTACCCTATTACTTCGATCTCGATCGGCTCCAAGCTGATTGTGTCTAAGCCGATTGATCTTCACGATCGGCTTTTGAGTGAATTATATATTTTTTACCTTGTCGGTTACAGGTCAAATCGACTGGCACGCTCTGAACCCGGTGTTCGTCTGGTGTGCTGTTGTCAGAAACCCTACATCAAGTTTTTGACGCCAACACACTCTTGGCACGCCTGGTGGGACCATGTCTTCATCAGGAAAGTCGATTCCGCCATCCGATCTCAACACAGAAGCCATAATCGTCCCAACAATGGACGATTTGACCGCGGAACACGTCAAGAGATTGAAGATCGAAAGACTGCGTTGGAGGAGATGATGCTAAGCTGTTATCAGAAAACTAGACGTGGCGTCACTCAAAAATCCACCCTGCCGACGGTCAACGCCCTGGGAGATGCGGGTGTCACAGAACCGGTAAGCCGATACCTGTCTGCTCAAGCCGAATTATCGGCTATGATTAATTAGTCTGTGCACCATGCCTTAATAAACCAATCATCGGCTCTTGTGACAACGCTTAAGCCGATGATAGCAAATAGTGTTAAAACTATAGCCTAGGAGTTAGCCTCGTCAGGTAGTCTGCTTGACCCATTGCAAGCTCTGCCGAATTATCCTATTTTTTCAGTGGCCCAAAATACGCAGAGCACACCGGCCGATCATAAACCATCAGCTATAACCTCACCCCCTACCATGATGCCTACTCAGCCCACTATAATATTGCCTAGAGACCCATGGCCAAGTGGGGTGAGCCATTACCACGCATACACCGACGCCGCTAAGTTAGACGCATCAACACATCTGCCGCCGTCGGCTCCATTCTATGCCTTTCCACAATCGGTTTCACAGCCGATTGGGCCTGAAAGATACCCGCATGAACCTACCTTGCTTAGAAATCCGGGTCCGCATAGGGTAGTAACTTATTCAGAGCCTTTCGTCCCAATACCAGAACCTCAAATCAGGCATAATAGGTATGATCAGTATACTCGTGTGCCATTGGCTCAGCATAATTGGCAACCCGAGTTTGCACTCGGGGGCAGAATGCCAACTATGATCAACATTATCAGGGGCCTACGGTGCCAATGGCCGATAATGCAAACTAGGCCGACCAAATCTCCGCTGTCTTAAGGGACCAATTCGGCACACAGCCAAAGAGGAAGGTTATCGGCTACAGAAAGCCGTATCCTGAGTACATAGATCGTATGCCTTACCCTCATAATTTCAGAGTCCCAGATTTTGCAAAATTCTCTGGTGATGACTCAACTACCACTCTAGAACACATCGGACGCTTTATCGCTCAATGCAGCGAAGCGGCTCAGTCCGATGGACTAAAAATAAGACTGTTCCCGTTGTCACTGTCCGGGGCAGCCTTTACTTGGTTTACTTGTTTGCCTCCAAATTCGGTCCACTTATGGAACGATTTGGAAAGCCGATTCCACGAGTATTTTTTCTCAGGCAGTTCAGAACTCAGGATTTCTGACCTAAGTTCTGTTCGCCAGAAATTTGGAGAATCGGTAGCTGATTACATTAAGAGGTTCAGAGAAACTAGAAACCGATGTTTTAGTGTCACATTGCCCGATAACCAGCTTGCCGATTTGGCTTTTCAAGGATTAATTCCACCACTTAGAGAGAAGTTTGGAGGGCAAGAGTTCAACGATTTAAGCCATCTGCTTCATCGTGTATCAGCTCAGGAAAGCCGATTCCCAGATAATAAAGTGCTCAAAGATAGATTTAAAAATAACGGCAATAAAGAAAAGGATAAAGTTAAAGTCAATATGGTGGATTATTGTCCAAGCGATTCTTTAGAAGACGATGAAGCGGAAATAAATATAGCCGAATGGGTAAAAGGGTCTAAGAAGTCCCTAATCTATTCTTGGCTAAAGCCGACTAGAAATAAGTCGGAAGTTAAGTATGCCTTTGATGTTTCCAAGTGTGATCATATTTTCGATCTATTATTACAAGAAAAGATAATACGGTTACCCGAGGGACATGTCATACCATCGGCTGACGAGATCAAGAAACGCAGGTATTGCAAGTGGCACCATTCTTTTTCTCACAATACTAATGACTGCAATATTTTTCGTCAACAGATCCAGTCGGCAATTGAGGATGGTCGGCTAAAATTTGCTGATGAATCGACCATGCAAGTCGACGCTGATCCATTCCCAATTAACATGGTTCAATGTTCGGCTAAAGGAAAGGAGCCGATGCATGATGAGCCAAAGAAGGATCGGTAAGTCAATATTCAGTCGAATTCAAACAGCGGCCAGTCGTTAAAAATTACAATCGGCTCATTACAAATAGAAGCCGATCATGAAGGAAAAAATTCGAGAACCATTAAACCCAAGGGAAATCCTCAGGTGGACAAATGGTACAAAGTTGAAAAATCACCATCAAGGCAGTCAGCTAAAAGACCGGGACCAACGTTTTCACAATTGATGGAGAAATATGAAAGAATGAATAGCCGACCGCGATTTCCTACTCGCCGATCGGATAATTTATACCACACCAAAAATGTGGAGAAAGCACATAGAAGGTGTCCCTTTTGGCAGTTTTGCTGGGAAAGGGGAGTAGTATTGCCATCGCCATATACGTGCCCGATGGAGCATTATCCCCGAGACGATTGGCCAAGACAATCGGCTAGAGATAGGCTGTCTGGGCCGATTCAAGATCAAGGCAGAGGTTACAGAAGGCCTGTTCACGAAAGAATATCCAAACCGGACCAGGTCAAAACACTAAGGCCCAATTCAGGCCGAGAAAATTTGGTTGGCCAGATACGAAAGCCAGTAGAGCCCAAACCTAGATGGTGCCCATCTGGCCTTAGCTGATCGCAGCACAGACGGCTTCAGAGGCTAAGGACTCAAGAGATCTAGGAAGCTGACGCAGAAAAGCAGAGGGATGATACTTTCAATAAGCTTCATCCGGTCAAGGTTGTCAAAAAAGAATGGAGAAAAAAGGAACAAGCCGAGGAAGATTTTGAATCGGCAGATGATCTAGATTCTCCTATGATTAGGGAAGATACACCCCCAATGGACATCAATATGGTGTTCACACTACCGGCCAAATTCAAAATCAAAACTGAGTCGGCTAAAGAAACTTTTACTCAATCATGTCAGGCGTTCAAAACGTTATCTTTGAAAAACCAAGAGATGATCATCGGCATCTGAAACCATTATATCTGAAAGGGTATATAAATGGAAAGCCGATATCAAGGATGCTGGTAGATGGTGGAGCCACAGTAAACTTGATGCCCTATACGACTTGCAAGAAACTGGGTAAGTCCGATGAAGACTTGATTAAAACTAACATGGTTTTAAATGACTTCACAGGCGATCCTACAGAAGCCAAAGGCATCATGGTTACAGAACTGACCGTCGGCAGTAAAACTTTGCCTACTGCGTTTTTTGTTATTGACGCCAAAGGAAATTACAGCGTTCTGCTTGGAAGAGATTGGATTCACGCCAACTGCTGCATCCTGTCGACTATGCATCAAACGCTTGTCCAGAGGAATGGAGCAGAAGTTGAAATTGTCATGGCCAATACATCGGCTCATATTGCCATGGCCAGTTCTGATGCGAATTGGCAACATGAAGAAGCTGGATGCATATCGGGAAAAACACTAGAAGACTGCGATTTCATCTGCGTGAGCAAAACAGGACTTGTGCCGATCAGTGTCAGGCCAAGCACGTTTGATCGAGCAAACGAAGTGTTGCGCCGATGGGGACAAGAAAAACAGTAAAGGTATTACAAGACAAAATGCAAAGCTATCGACAAACAACGGATAGCTATGAGGCTATAGAAGACTTTCAAGAGGTTGAAAAGTTGGGTCAAGGCTTCACGTCCACCGATCTGCTTGAAGAAGTTGATATAGGTAGCGGTGATAGAAAAAGACCAACTTTTATTAGCGCGAAATTAGATGTAAAATATAAAGAAAATTTAATCGAAATCCTTAGAGAATATAAAGATTGTTTTGCTTGGGAGTATCACGAGATGCCTGGTTTAAGCTGACAATTGGTAGAACATCGGCTACCTATTAAGCAAGGTTATCGGCCGTTTAAACAGTACCCTAGGCGTTTTAATCCGGCCCTGTATAAAATTATAAAAGAAGAAATAGAGCGATTGTTGGAGGATAAATTTATAAGGCCTTGCCGATATGCGGAATGGGTTTCCAACATTGTTCCAGTCATGAAGAAAAACGGAGAACTTCGAGTTTGTGTCGACTTTAGAGATTTAAACAAAGCGACACCAAAAGATGAATACCCGATGCCAATAGCCGATATGCTTATCGATGCTGCATCAGGGAATAAGTTCATAAGTTTTCTAGACGGGAATGCCGGATACAATCAGATATTCATGGCAGAGGCCGATATACCAAAAACAACTTTTAGATGTCCTGGTGCCATAGGTTTGTTCGAGTGGACAGTTATGACTTTTGGTTTAAAGAACGCCGGGGCAACATATCAGCGAGCCATGAATCTGATTTTTCATAATTTAATCGGTCACATCGTTGAGATATATATCGATGATGTCGTGGTAAAGTCTGCAGATGACTAGCAGCATTTGGCCGATTTAGAAAAGGCTTTCCAGAACATAAGATCACATGGCTTGAAGATGAATCCTTTCAAATGTGCGTTTGGAGTGTCGGCTGGGCAATTTTTGGGCTTTATGGTACATGAAAGAGGTATCGAAGTCAATCAAGTAAGAGTTAAAGCCATAGTCGACACAATGCCACCAACATGCAAAAATGAATTGCAGAAGTTGATCGGCAAAATTAACTATCTCCGAAGGTTTATCTCGAATCTGTACGGTTGGATCTGTGCTTTTACCCCACTGTTGAAAATGAAAGATAATCAAGAGTTTGTATGTGTCGACTTTTGTAGTCGGTAATAAATTTATGGGGTAGGCGCTAGATCTCAAACTCGAAGGTCACACAAGACAAGGGGTTTAGACAGTTCGGGCTCGCGAGGAGATAATACCCTAGTCTGTGTCTTTGGGATTATGCAGATCTCTTGGATCTAAGATTGCTCAAAGCGCAATATGCTCTGGGCGATATGAGGTGTGCTATGCTCTATGGCTTGATCGCTCTATGCTTGGATCATCCCCTCCCTATGTTGTTGCCCGCCCTCTTCCTTCTATAGCGGGGGTGGGGCGGCTTACAGAGTCCTGATCGGTTTGGAGATTCCGATCGGTTACAAGATTCTAGTCAGTTAATAGGATAGAGTTTACATCTTTATCTACCGTATTAACGACTCGGATTACAACCGTATCTATCATATCTAAATATAAGTTCAACTTCCTTTAGGATATTCCCCTTGCGCACGGTAGCGGGGCCTGACGCGGGGAGTATCTTCTGGGCCTCCCTCTTGGGCTTGTCATGAGGGTACACGGGTTCTTATATTCCACAGTAGCCCCCGAGTCCTTTGCGATCGAGTTGCCTCCTTCCTGGTTGCAGCCCAACTGAGTCATGCTTCATGCCGAGTGCTTCCAGTTCTTGATGCAGCTTCCCGACTAGTTTTCCTTTACAGCCGAGTGCCCTGTTGTAGGCAAAGAGATCGTGAAGGACTCAATAGAGCTCCACGCGTTAAACTTTCCGAGTGGTTCCTAGCCCCATTATTGGAATTCAGCGATCGGCTCATCTTGGGACGATTGTATCCCAAACGATATGCGAAGTCAAAACGCTTTTTCCGCCGAGGCAAAATTCAGCACCACTCCTTTAAATTCATTAAATCGCCGGTTCTTTGATGTAAATCGTTGACGCGTTGGCTCACACACATCGCATCCAAATTTAGTAGCCCGAAATCATGTATATGCGAACTTAGGCAATGTAAAAACAATTAACTTTCGGATGTGATGTCCGATGGTGTATATATAATTTTAGATTTTTTACACTTTTCCTTATTGATTTTGAATTCATCCGAGTGGTTTGAATCTTTTGTTTAAGCACTCTGCCCGACTAGTCTAGCCCCGAGCGTTGGGAGTCGGCTCATGGCTCTTTTCCTGTGCACGTGTTTTGGGTGACTAAAGTTCACCGTTCATGGGGCCGCTTCACAATTTGGAGTTATCGCACTTTCGGATTCACTCGCAATCGTTAAGCAAAAGAAGAAAAATACAACTCAAAAAGTTGTGCGCATGCGACGCTTATTAGTGTAGCCCCGACTTCATCGCTTAGTTGTGGGACAACTAAGTAGCAAGTCAGGAAAGTCAACAATTTTATTTATAATGACATAATTGTGTAAAAAGCGACTTAGCTGCTTTATGCTCCATATGTTGCTGACGATCATGCCATCTTTGCTCGTGGCGCAGGCTTAGGCTTGTAGATGAGCTGTAGGCGGCGCTCGGGGCGCAGACGTGGCTCGTGGCCGTGCCGAAAGTGGCGCTCAGGGCGCGGGCGTAGGCTCATGACTGTGCCGAAGGTGGCGCTCGGGGCACAGGCGTGGCTCGTGGCCGTGCCGAAGGTGGCGCTAGGGGCGTAGGTGTGGCTCATGGCCGTGTCGAAAGTGGCGCTTGGGGCGCAGGCGTGGCTCTTGGCCGTGCCGAAAGTGGCGCTCGGGGCGTAGGCGTAGGCTCGTGGCCGTGCCGAATGTGGCGCTCGGGGCGCAGGCGTGGCTCATGGCCGTGCCGAAAGTGGCGCTCGGGGCGCAGACGTAAGCTCGTGGCTGTGCCGAAGGTGGCGCTCGGGGCGCAGGCGTGGCTTATGGCCATGCCGAAAGTGGCGCTCGGGGCGCAGGCGTAGGCTCGTGGCCGTGCCGAAAGTGGCGCTCGGGGCGCAGGCGTGGCTCTGGTGTGCGCCGAAAGTGGCGCTTGGGGCGCAGACGTGGCTCATGGTCGTGCCGAAAGTGGCGCTCGGGGCGCAGGCGTAGGCTCGTCGCCGTGCCGGAAGTGGCGCTCGAGCGCGGCGTGAACTTCGTGGCGCGCCGAAGCGCGTGGGAGCGCAAGTGCGCTTCACCTACCGACTTTTTCTGATTTCGCTAAATTGCGGCCGCCGTCACCATGGCCTTGATCTGGGCCACGATCGGGGCCGCCGGGCTATCTGATGCAATCATCGGGTCCAGTTTGTCGAGAAGCGTCTTGGAGGCGACGACGTTCTGCGTTGGCGTGCGAAAAATAGCTTGATCTCCCAGCCTGGATTGCAGGAGGTCCTCGCGGACATTGCGGCCGCGAGATCGAAGCGATCGCACCTGCACCTCCTTACCCTTACGAAGACGATCTTCCCCCGCAGCTTCCTGTTCTTCTTGTTGGCGTTGGAGATCGGTCTTCTGCTCTTCTATCGCGAAGATGCCACGAAGATCGCAGCAATCCCTCGCGACACCGACTGGTTTGCCAGCCAAGTCAAAGTGACATACCGAGATGGGTTGGCTCGATCTTTACGGATCGGATCGGTTTTGGACCGAACAGACAAGCTCTCCGTGCGCGATCTGCGACGAAGTCCGTGTTTCGGCGGAAGGCCCGGCGAGACGAAGGTGGCGGCGAATCCACCGATTGCGCCATCGAGTGCGTGGGAAAAGATTTTAGCGCTTCCCCTACCTGGCGCGCCAACTGTCGACTTTTGTAGTTGGCAATAAATTTATGGGGTAGGCGCTAGATCTCAAACTCGAAGGTCACACAAGACAAGGGGTTTAGACAGGTTCAGGCTCTCGCGGAGGAGATAATACCCTAGTCCTGTGTGCTGAGATTATGCAGATCTCTTAGATCTAAGATTGCTCAAAGCGCAATATGCTCTGTGCGATATGAGGTGTGCTATGCTCTATGGCTTGATCGCTCTATGCTTGGATCATCCGATCCCTATGTTGTTGCCCACCCTCTCCCTTATATAGCGGGGGTGGAGCGGCTTACAGAGTCCTGGTCGGTTTGGAGATTCCGATCGGTTACAAGATTCTAGTCAGTTAATAGGATAGAGTTTACATCTTTATCTACCCTATTAACGACTCGGATTACAACCGTATCTATCATATCTAAATATAAGTTCAACTTCCTTTAGGATATGTCCCCTTGCGCACGGCAGCGGGGCCTGACGCGGGGAGTATCTTCTAGGCCTCCCTCTTGGGCTTGTCATGAGGGTACCCGGGTTCTTATATTCCACAGTATGGGGAGCCGATCAGCAAAAGGCTTTCGATGACGTTAAAGACTATTTAGCCAATCCTCCGGTTTTGGCTGCACCGCGAAAAGGGATTCCATTTAGGTTATATATATCGGCCGAAAAGGAGACTATCGGATCTGTTTTAGCACAAGAAGTTGATGGAAAGGAAAGGGTTATATTTTATTTAAGCCGACGCCTTCTTGATGCTGAAGTCAGGTACCCTTTTATCGAGAAATTATGCTTGTCTTTATATTTCTCATGTACAAAGCTAAGACATTATATTTTAGCATCGGCTTGTAAAGTAATCTGTAAAACCGATGTTATAAAGTATATGTTATCAGCTCCAATATTACGAGGTCGACTTGGCAAATGGGCTTATGCCTTGATAGAGTTCAACCTGATTTACGAATCGGCTAAAGTAGTTAAGGGACAAGTTCTGGCTGATTTTATAACAGGACATGACACTACTACCGACTTGGTATCCATAGCCCCTTGGCAATTGTTTTTTGATGGGTCTGTGTGCAGAGAAGGCGATGGAATCAGCATAGTGCTCATATCACCCAAAGGGCATAACTTTGAATTTGCATTTCGGTTAAACAGTCGATGCTCAAATAATCAGGCAGAATATGAAGCGTTGCTCAAGGGTTTGCAATTATTAGACAACATCGGAGTAAGTGCGGTTGAGGCATACGGGGATTTTATGTTAATTGTACAGCAAATAAAAGGAGAATACCAATGTCGAGACGAGGTACTGTTAAAATATTTAGAGCAATGCTTCGAGATCATCGGCTCATTTACATCATTTTCTATCGGTCATGTCCCTCGAGAGTTGAACGATAGAGCTAATGCCCTGGCTCAACAGGCATCAGGGTACAAAGACTTCGGCCGATATCTGGTAACTGAGCTAGTGAATAAAGCCGTCATGTGCGTAGATGTCGTGGATTGGAGAACGCAAATAAAGAATTACCTGATTGATCCATCTAAACCGACAGAACACAAGATTAGGCAACAAGCTTTAAAATACATTATTATAGATGATACGTTGTATTATCGGACGATGGAAGGATTGCTATTGAGATGTCTTGGAGCCGAAGAAGCACGGGTAGCAATAGGTGAAGTACATGAAGGCATTTGCGGTTCTCACCAATCGGCTCATAAAATGAAATGGATACTTAGACGGACAGGTTATTTTTGGCCGACGATGCTAGAAGATTGTTTCAAGTATTATAAAGGATGTCAGACCTGTCAAAAGTTTGGCAACATATAACTAGCGCCAGCATCGGCTTTGCACCCAATTATTAAGCCATGGCCGTTCAGAGGTTGGGGAATAGATGTAATCGGCCAAATATTTCCTGCTTCAAGTAAAGGCCACAAATTTATTTTGGCCGCAACAGATTATTTCTCTAAATGGGTTGAAGCCATACCATTAAAGAAAGTGACTAGTGTCAAAGCCATCGGTTTTGTTAATGAGCACATTGTCCATCGGTTTGGAATACCGCAAACAATTACGACCGATCAAGGTGCAGTGTTCATGTCTAATGAGTTTCAGAGTTACACGACAAGTCTAGGGATTAAACTATTGAATTCATCCCCATACTACGCTCAGGCTAATGGACAAGCCGAGTCGTCCAACAAAACGTTAATCAAGTTGATCAAAAGAAAGATTGATGAAAAACCGAGGAATTGGCACTCAACTCTATCGGAGTCGCTTTGGGCGTATCGGCTAGCTTATCACGGAGCAACGAAACTTTCACCTTACCAGTTGGTGTATGGTCAAGAAGCCGTTTTACCCGTGGAGATCAACATTGAATCTATACGAGTGGCCAGACAAAACGGTTTGTCGGCTCAGGATTATAACAATTCGATGATCGACAACTTGGATGAGTTGGCAGAATTACGTTTGTCTACACTTGATCGGCTTAAAAGGAATAAGATCAGGGTTGTAAGGGCGTATAATAAAAAGGTCATGCCTAAATCTTTCGATCAAGCCGATTTAGTACGGAAAACGATATTGCCTGCTGGTTCGAAAGATAACCGATTCAGAAAATGGTCACCTACGTGGGAAGGACCATATAAAGTTAATCGGCTAGTCGGTGGAAATTCGTACGTAATAGAGAGTTGGAAGGATATGTATTGCCTAAAGCTATTAATGGGAAATATTTAAAGAAGTACTATCCTAGCGTTTGGATTGGAGCCTAGCCTACTAAGCATCACGTTCAAAAGGCCAAGTTAACATGATGCTGTTAATCGGCTAAAAGGATTGCAGACTCAAGAAATACATTTACTAGAAAGAGAAATTAAAATCGGTTAAACAGCCGATTATAATAGTTACAAAAGTGCAGATAAGTATTTCCAAAACAACCAACAGAAGTTTTACATTTCAGGATTTAATATTAGATGCCTGAGCCTAGGAGAGTGGCGCCTAAAGCCAACAGTGCACCAGCAACCTTTGCAATCACACATTGAACTTCGTCAATGATGCGATCGTCTTCTTTTGCACTCCCTGGCACTGGCACCACTTTGGTCATTTGCTTTTTCACGCCGACCACGGCCACTGCAAGTCCCAGCTTCTGATCCTTGATAGCCGATGAAGTTTTCTCCAGGGTTTGCTGGCCTTCTGTGATTAGCTTTTCCGTCTTGGCCAACTCTTCCATGAGAAACTTCTTAGTCGATTTGAGCTGACCGAGGGAGTTCTTCGTGGTCTTTATCAGCTCTGTATCGGCATCAAACTTTTGTTTCTTGGCCTTGGCATCAGCGACGAGCTCGTCCAAAATTTTTTGGTCGGTTTCTTGAGCTTCGCGCCAAGCTATTCTTGCCTCAGCTGCCTCCACTTCATATTTCCTCTCGTCCAGGTGGCAGATGTTGAGGAGAGCTTCCATGGCCTCTGGAGGCAGATCGGCTTCAACCGCTGCCAAAGCATCACGAATCGGCTGGTTGTTTGCCAGGATCTTCGATTGCGGCCTCGTAACCAGGTCAAAAAGCTTATTAAGTTTTTCTTTAGTGCCTGGGGTAGAGGTGACTGCAGCCGACGCTTCCTTCGATACTTCGAGGATCTTCCTGATCTCAGCATCGTAGTCATCAGTGGCCATGATCTCCGGGTCGTCGAGATCGGCCAAGGAGAAGCCCAACAGATTTGTTGGGTTGGAAAGCTCTGGCAGATCGGCGAGTGGAGCTGTTGGAGTCAGCCGTGGTGGAGAGAGCGACACAGAAGAAATCTTCGGAAGATCGGTCAAGATCTTCGCGACTTGAGCTGATTGTGTCGGCTAAAGGAAGTAAAATAAAGGGTAAGCCGACGTATTGAAAGACATGAGTTACTTAAAGGTACGATTATTTACCTCTGCAGTGGCCGACGCGTGTGGCGAACTTTCGCCACTCTGTTCTTGGGGCTTGGATCCCCTTTTCGCAGGAGCCTTGGTGTACTTTGTTTTCTTCTTTTCTGAGAATATGATCGGCTAAAGGTCAGTTGAGCAAAAGGAAAGTAAAAAATCAGTCGATCATGTTTATGCTTACTTGGTTGTTTTTTCTCAATGTCCGATAAGGATGGACTCTGGATTCCTAGGGTACCCGAAGTATACCCTGTTAGGCCGATCGACTGGACTGGCCCTTTTGCTTGACCACTGCTCGATTGGCCGAAAATGGGCTTCTTGCCGGCTGCCTTAGTCTGCAATATAACAATGAAGGTTGTCAGAAAATATGTCTGGTAGAAGAGCTAGCATACAGAGAAAAGTTATTCAAGCTGATACCTTATCTACAAGACTTGTGTTAGTGTAACCCGATGAACTAGCTTCACTGCTAGAATCACTGTTAGACACTAAAGATGGCTCTGGCAAGCCCGGAAAGAATTCCTTGATTATGTTTACGAGTTTTTTCCATGCATATACATTACGCAATAGCCGACCACCATGTTGTGAAGCCTCGCCCGTGAGCGTTGGATAGAAGTGTGGGAGACTGCGTAGTTGAAGCTCATCGGCTAATTCTAAGACTAGCCCTGCCGATGTGGCATTGTGGACCCTCGCTCTAGGCTGAAGTCGATCGAGAAGTGGCAGACTTGGAATCACCTGGCCAAAGCCGAGCTGTCTTGCGTAGATTGAAGGATGGTAAAATTCATATGAAGGCTGGAACGTCTGATTTCTAGTATGAAGGCCGACATGGAAAACACATGGAGAGATAAAAATTCTATACAGATCCAAGGTCTCCTGAGGCATCAGAGAACTATCGGCTTCCAAGTGCAGAAATGAAGGCCAAGGAAAATCGGCTATGGCGCTATAGCTAAAGAAATCCTGTTGCTTGAAATCTTCAGTGTTCAATTGCAAAAAGAAAGATAAGAATTTTCTGCAGCCCGCGGGTGAAATCCTTGTCTCATTACCGGAGCACATTATGAACCTCTCACCAAAAGTTCGGCATTCTCTAAATTGGATAGGTGCTCCCTCTGGTACGTCTTCCCTTGGAAAAGGAGTTCCGTCGGCTAAATCCAGTTTAAAAGAGCGGATGAATAAGCAGTATAACCATGTTTGCATAAACCACATCGGACCACCTACATTGCCGATGGTAAATTTCCCAAAACCGGTGTAGAGCCGACTCCTTATTACATAAAGCATTTGATACACAGTGCCAAAGAGGATTTTTCCTAGTGCTAGCCGACGACCTTCAACAAGCTGCTCTGCTATCACTTGATAAACTTGAGTTGGTCCAAGGGATAGTCCACAAAACAAAAAACGGTCTAGCCAAAGATTCAGAAAGGCGACATGCTCTTCATCCGATACCAGGCCATTAATCTTATTATTATTTCCAATATATTTGGCCCAACTTTCGCCCTTAGATTGGATAAGTTTATATTTTGGTTTTCCACTAAAAGCCGATACTTGTTCGCCATCTGGCCGAAGACAGCACAACTGAGCAACATCTAAAAGAGTTGGGCCGATGGGACCGGTGCGGAACAAGAAAGCATTAAAACAATCCGACCAAAAATAACAGACCGTAGCCACTAAGGGCTCATTGGCTTCTGGGTCAGCTAGGGAAAGAGGAATGCACTCAGCTATGCACATTCTTTCCCATTCACCCCTCTTTTGGGCTGCCACTCTAATAAACCAATTTCTCCACCCCTTGAGAGCTGTCGGCTAGGCCCTAAAACTTTTATTCCAACCTTCTATATTGTGACCAGAAGCCGACAAAGGTAAACGAGGAATTTCTTGGTTTGTTACTGTGTGGACATCTAGATTCCCCAAAGGACCCAAAAAGTATTGGTCGTTACTATGCGGGATCGGAATAAGTACCTGGCTTGGGTCCATTGCAGCCGATCAAGAAAGGTTGATGAGCTAAAGGTTGCTTCGAAAGTCCATCAAACAGGAGGTTTAAGCCGATTGCGGATAGTGCGAGAGCTCGAGCGTGTGAAGAATGACCGCAGTGGGGGCCCATTTTATAGTGAGGTAAAAATCTGAACCGACGGGAAATGAAATCTCAAAGGACGCGAGCAGTTAAAGTGCACTACACGCATGTCAGAAAATTACGGCGCAAATAAAGCAGCAGTTATTGAGCAAAGTTCAACAGTTAGCCGGTAAACAAAAGGCCGATTATTGCGATTTTTGATAGATGACAAGTCATCTCTCAAAAATGGGGGGCATATGTTTGCACCAAAATTTGGCAAGTCTAGTCAAAATCGGCAATAAAGTCAGACACGCAGAAATTAATGGACAGGTTGGAAAGATTTGGAGATATTTGGTAACAGCAAGATCTTTAAGGAAATAACTGTCCGAGATATGGCCGATACGGATCAGGACTTGAAACGTGTTGTAAAAGGATACGATCGGCCGACGGGTATAAAAGAAGGGTCGAAGCAAACTGCGAAGGATCCAACACAATACAATCAACCAGCCTTTACTCTTACTTTTTCCTGTCGACTAGGAGTAGCTTTTGTAACTTAGTCTTTGTAATCGATTTGATCAATAAAGTTGCGCATCGCCGATTGTTGATCTTCATCAATTATGTCCCAGGTTTGATTTATTCTGATTTTGCTGCGCATCACCTTCTTCAGAATCGATCTGCCTTTATCATCTGATTAGCCTTAATCGGCTAATTAGACTTACCCTGTTACTTCGATCTCGATCGGCTTCAAGCTGATTGGGTCTAAGCCGATTGATCTTCATGATCGGCTTTCGAGTGAATTTTATATTTTTTACCTTGTCGATTCTGAGTCAAATCGACCGCACGCTCTGAACCGGTATAGATTGCGGTGTGCTATTGTCAAAAACCCTACATCAAGTTTTTGACGCCAACAACCCCCTATCCCTCATCTGTCCTCCTCTCGTCCCAAATCACGCCATCAGTGGACCCCAAACCATACAACGCTGTCGGCTGCACCCAAAACCTACAACATCCCTCCCTCATCTCGCTCTCTCTCCCTACAATGCCGCACCCTATCCTAGACTGGAGCCTATCGCTGGCAAATCCTCTCACCCTCCTCCTCTACCTTCGGCATACTCCCTCCTCTCTCCTCATGTTCTCCACCCCCAGCACACTCCTATCACCAGGTCGTGGTGTCGTGCCCAAATGCTTAAAGAAGTGGACAACGGCACCACGTGAAGAGGCCGACCACAACCCCAAGGCTCATTTTTTACCCATTCCCCCTCCCAAATCTCGATCTGGTGCTTCTGATTTGTATTACCTCAATTTGTTTGCTATCAATTTATTTTTGTCAGATGGCAACTCAGACAAGTAGTAGCCAACCTAGACAATCATCGCAAGCCTCAATACTTCATTGTCAACCTGGATATGAAATTGAAGGTGTCAAGGACCGAGTTGAAGAACAACATGCCAAAGATGTAGATGAGGAGGATTCTCATGGCACAATGAGGAAGCTCACTTCACCCATTTTGATCGAATTTGCAAGAGTTAAAGTCAAGGGTGTTTAAAAGGAAAGTGTATTTGTTGCGGTAAGAATCTTTAAGGAGAAATGAAGAATGGCACTAAGCATCTGCATGAACATTTGATGGTTTGCATATATTGAAAGAGGCAAGGAAAGATACAAACCAGTTTGAGGTATGGAACTTCTAAACATGAGCAAGTATCTATAGAGAACTACGTCTTTGATCAAGAAGTTGCTAGGAAAGCTCTATTCTATATGATTATTTTGCATGAGTACCCACTGTCTATTGTTGATCACCATAGTTTCCATAAAATTGTTAGTGCATTGCAACCCTTTTTTAAAATGGTAATGTGAAACACTATTAGAAAGGATATATTAGATCATTTTGACTCAGACAGAAAGAAAGCTCTCACTTACATGGATAAAAGCACTTGTTGTGTTGTCATCACAACTGATCTTTGGACAGCTGATAACCAAAAAAGAGGCTACATGGCAGTGACATAACATTTTGTTGATGACTTGTGGAAGCTTAGAAGCTGCATTCTAAGGTGCCTTTTTTATTTCTATCCTTTGTTTAGCTTCTTTTTTTGCTAAAATACTCAAATCCTTTTTTTGTAGGTTTATACATGTGCCACAACATATGTTATTTGTGAACCGCTGTATAAAAGTCTGTAGAGTTGGAATCTTGATTACAAGCTATCCGATTTGACTCTGGACAACTGCTCTACAAATGATAAATTGGTTGAAGCAATAGAGGTTGGTCCATCAAATCTTTTAGGGATAATTCATACTATTACCACTGCAAAGGTTAGCACTTCGACATGTCCTAAAGTGACAATGAATGGAGTGGTATATAGTATAAATTATCCCAATCTTTTATTAGTTGGAAAGTTGCTACATATGTGCTATTGCGCATATATTCTTAACTTGATTGTGAAAGAATGCTTGGAGGTAATGGGGCCTGCTGTCAAGAGAATCCGTTAAAGTGTTTCCTATTGGTGTCGACTTTTGTAGTCGGCAATAAATTTATGGGGTAGGCGCTAGATCTCAAACTCGAAGGTCACACAAGACAAGGGGTTTAGGCAGTTCGGAGCTCTCATGAGGAGATAATACCCTAGTCCTGTGTGCTGGGATTATGCATATCTCTTGGATCTAAGATTGCTCAAAGCGCAATATGCTCTGGGCGATATGAGGTGTGCTATGCTCTATGGCTTGATCGCTCTATGCTTGGATCATCCCCTCCCTATGTTGTTGCCCGCCCTCTCCCTTATATAGCGGGGGTGGGGTGACTTACAGAGTCCTGATCGGTTTGGAGATTCCGATCGGTTACAAGATTCTAGTCAGTTAATAGGATAGAGTTTACATCTTTATCTACCCTGTTAATGACTCGGATTACAACCGTATCTATCATATCTAAATATAAGTTCAACTTCCTTTAGGATATGTCCCCTTGCGCACTGCAATGGGGCTTTGCGAGGAGTATCTTCAGGCCTCCCTCTTGGGCTTGTCATGAGGGTACCCGGGTTCTTATATTCCACAGTAGCCCCCGAGTCCTTTGCGATCGAGTAGCCTCCTTCTGGTTGCAGCCCAAGCGAGTCATGCTTCACGCCGAGTGCTTCGATTCTTGATGCGACTTCCGACTAGTTTTCCTTTCTGATGTTGTGCCTGTTGTAGGCAAAGAGATCGTGAAGGACTCAATAGAGTTCCACGCGTTAAACTTTACGAGTGGTTCCTAGCCCCATTATTTGAATTATGGCGATCGGCTCATCTTGGGACATCTTGTATCCCAAGCGATATGCGAAGTCAAAATGTTTTTCCGCTCAAGGCAAAATTCAGCGCCGCTCCTTTAAATTCATTAAATCGCGAAGTTCTTGATGTAAATCGTTGAGCGTTAGCTCACACACGTCGTATCTAAATTTAGTAGCCACGAAATCATGTATATGCGAGAACTTAGGCAATGTAAAACAATTCACTCGGATGTGATGTCCGTGGTGTATATATAATTTTAGAGTTTTTACTCTTTTTCCTTATTGATTTTGAATTCATCAAGTGGTTTGACTCTTTTTGTTTAAGCACTCTGCCCGACTAGTCTAGCCCCGGCGTTGGGAGTCGGCTCATGTCTCTTTTTCGAGCACGTGTTTTGGGTGACTAAAGTTCACCGTTCATGGGGTTGAGCTTCACAATTTGGAGTTATCGCTTTCGGATTCACTCGCAATCGTTAAGCAAAGAAGAAAAATACAACTCAAAAGATGTGCATGCGCATGCTATTAGTGTAGCCCCGACTTCTTGCTTAGTTGTGGGTCAACTAAGTAGCAAGTCAGGAAAGTCAACAATTTTATTTATAATGACATAATTGAGTAAAAAGCGACTTAGCTGCTTTATGCTCCATATGTTGTCGACGATCGTGCCATCTTTGCTCGGGGCGCAGGCGAAGGCGAAGGCTTGTAGATGAGCTGTAGGCGCCTTCGGGGCGCAGGCGTGGCTCGTGGCCGTGCCGAAGGTGGCGCTCGGGGCGCAGGCGTAGGCTTGTGGCCGTGCCAAAGGTGGCGCTCGGGGCGACTGTCGACTTTTGTAGTCGGCAATGAATTTATGGGGTAGGCGCTCGATCTCAAACTCAAAGGTCACACAAGACAAGGGGTTTTCTGAGTTCGGGCTCGCGAGGAGATAATACCCTAATCCTATGTGCTGGGATTATATGGATCTCTTGGATCCGGGGTTGCTCAAAGCACAATATGCTCTAGGCGATATGAGGTGTTCTATGCTCTATGGCTTGATTGCTCTATGCTTGGATGATCCGATCCCTCTGTTGTTGCCCGCCCTCTCCCTTATATAGCGGGGGTGGGGCGGCTTACAGAGTCCCGATCGGATAAGAGATTTCGATCGGTTACAAGATTCTAGTCGGTTATAGGACAGAGTTTACATCTTTATCTATCCTTCTAACGACTCGGATTACAACTGTATCTATCATTTCTAAACACAAGTTCAACTTCCGTTATGAAATATCCCTTTCCGTACGGTTAAGAAACTTGATGTGAAGCATATTTTCTGGGCCTTCATCTTGGGCCTTTCCTGAGGATCCCCTGGAATCTATATCCCACAATTGGCTTGCTACACCAAAGATGTATGAGAAATTTAAGAAAGCAACTCAGTTTGTTAAGGTTAAAATTACTAAAAAGATTACCATTAATTGCAAAACTAGATGGAATTCAACCTATACTACGTTTAATATTGCTATTCCGTATAAGAAAGTGTTTGAAAGGTTGAAGCAACTTGATAATAAACACTTTAATTTTGGACTAACTGTTGCTGAATAGAATTTTTCCTCAAATGTTTGTGGCAAATTAAGTATTTTCTATGAACACACTAAAATATTTTCTAGAACTAAATATGTAATTGCTAACATTTTATTCCCAAAGATATGTCAAATAAAAATGCATATGAATAAATGGCCTTGATGTGGAAATCCAATAATTGAGTTTGTGTCCATTGAGATGATAAAAATTTGACAAGTATTGGCCAAATATTCATGGTTTGATGGCTATTGCTACTATTCCTGATCCACGTGGGAAAATGAATGAGTACCATAAAGAAAACTCCGAAGAGAATACCATAAAGAGTTACAATACCTTGTGTGAGTTGATGTATGAGTACCAAGTGCATAGAGAACAACAGGGGTATGGCTACATCATCTGGTACTCCTTGTGCTGCTAATGCCATTGGTGCTAGTGAGGTTCTTTCAATCTTTAAAACACTAGATGCTAAGAAAAGTACTAGTGTGGTAAAGACAAAACATAAGATTGATAGCTTTTTGCAAGTAGAAATGTAATATCTCAGAAAAAAAGAAAATGTATAATTTCAGAAAATGAAAATAGGGGGATTTCCTTTGTGGGCTTGTTTTGGGTTGTAGCATCTAAGAAAAGAGGACAAAGTGGAATTTTTAGTGGGCTGGGCCGGTTTCCACCTCTTCCTCTCCCCAATTTGCAGCACACCTTCTCTCTCCCTCTCCAAGCCATCTCCTCCTTCCTTTCCTAGGCGTCTCCTCCTCCCTTTGGGCACCTCATCCTTGTGACTGCAGTTGTCCTATCTCCATTGTTGCTGCCTTTGTGTAACATCCCAAAATTAATAAAATAATAAATATAACATCAAAAGTATTCATGTGATTTATTTTTATATTTTATGGTTTTTCCTAAATTATTACAAATTCTTTTGGCATTTCTCTAATAAAAGAAAGTAAATTAGAGATATAGTGAAATGGTAAAAGTAAAAAGGTAAAAACATAAAGTCAATAAAAATCTGAAAAAATCATAATAAAATATCAGAGCTCTCTAGAACCCATCTTATGGCGGTTAAGGTGACCTGAATCAATAAAATATAATAAAAGCAAAGTGTAAACATGTGAGGGTAAATCAATGCAGATTATGTTAGATTTTTACAGAATTCTCTAGAGGTTATCCTGGGTCAAAAAGTTTACCATGCCGACATAAAAACAGTATCTACCTATTGTAAAAATTTCAAAAATTAAATATTAAATTTTGTAATTTTAAAAATTCGAAAATAGAAAATAAATAAAGCTGAAAATAGTAATGTCAAAATTATTAAAATTTAAATATTAAATATAAAAATCTAAAATGTTTACAGAAGATGGTTAATACCATTTCAGATCCTCATAAAAAGTTTCATAAAATTAAAACCTCATTTTTGTCATCAATTAAATATAAATTAGAGCTGGCATAAATTCAAAAGTCCCAATGTCAGAATTTTAATAAAATTTCTATCTGGAGTTTTTAGCTGAAAATTTTACAGGATTCTTATCTTTACCTTGCCGATCTAGGTAAAACTTTTCAGAAATAACAAGTTAAAATGGTGGCTTAAGCTGCTGGATTTACCTCACCTGTCCAGAACCCTCGTCGGCGCTGCCGCTTCTTCTCTCTGATTTGTGGGCCCAACGTGGCAGCCGGTCTCCTTGTCGACCTTCTCCCTACTAGCTCGCCCCCACATGTTAGCCCAGTCTTTCCGTTTCTTCTTCCCCTTCTCCCTTCTTCCTCTCCGCTCTCTCTCCCGCGCAGATGACCGCGTCACCGCCTCCGTGTTCAAGCACTGCCGAACCGCCTTAGCTAGCTATAAATACCACCAGATCATCCATACTGTAGACCATTGTTTTCACGGCCACAACCCCGCTCAAAATCGCCTCGTCTCCTCCGACTTTGGTGAAAACCAGTGAGAAGGGGAAACCCAAATAAAGCCTCCACCGTGAACCACAATCCGAACCACCTAGCATGTATCCTCTTAGTAACGTCTAGTGCACTTCTCTGGCCCCAATTGAAACTCATCTTCCCCGGCAAGTCACCGCGCCGAGCTTTCCTTTTCGCCATCGCCGCGCACGGTGAGAACCTCACCAAATGATTCATTTCCTTGTCTGACCCCAAAATTGGAGTCCTTGTGTCTTGTAGATGCTATTGGTGGTGAAAATGAGCAGCAAGAACCTTTGTTCTTGTTACTCCGCCGGTCGGCCATGGCCTCCGCTACACCCGCGCGGTGGCGACCCCCCTCCCAGCCACCTCTGGCCACCGCGCGACCACCCCTGTATGCGCAAAAGTATACTGAAGCCATGGTGGAACTCATTCGTCGCCTCCGGTGATGCTTCGCCGCTGGTGAGCCTTGGAACCAATCCCCCTGTTTTGGGTCGCCGACAGGCGGAGCCCACCTAGCAGTCGCACGGCGCTTATGTGTCACTGCCGCTTGGTCCCGGCCCGTCAGTGCCTCAGCCCGGCGCAACCCGAAAACAGAAAGCGCAATTTCATCGCGAAAGCGCACTTTCCCTTTTTGGCAATTTTCTGAATTTTTAGTATTTTTCAAACCCTAGCTTATTCAATTGTTCATATCTTGCGCATTTCAAATCCAAATTTGATGAAATAAATTTCTAAATTTATGATAAATCATGTAGATTCAGAATACACAAAAATATTTTGAAAATGAACTTTGGTTAAATTTTAAATTCAAACTCAAAAACAAAGGCTAAAATATGCCATTCATAGAATTTTTGGAAATAGACTCCAATTTGAATGAAACAAATTTTGTTAGACTCCTTGTATCCTTAGGAACCTGAATATACAAAAATACTTAGGGTTCACTGTAAGAAATATTCATGTTATTAAATGTGAAGTAAGTAAGGTGATATTCTAGCTTCTTAAGTGAACTAATAAAGGATATGTTTTTAGTCTTTTATAATGGTAGAATAAAGAAAAATAATAGTTACTGAAACAAGAATCATTGATTGCTTCAGCCAAAGTTGTTAAAGAATACATGTCTATGTATAGAATATGTAATCAACTAACATGAACACATAAAATCATAAATAACATAACATTGAAACCATACCCGTCTTATGTACTTGTTTTTATTGGATTCTTCCATTTGATTTCTTTTTGCCCTATTAAAATTTATTATTTGCTATGTATTGCCGAATGACGTGTAGAACCCGACGAATTAGAAATAGTTGACGACTAGGTGTTCGACGTCGAGGATAATCAACAAGGAAAGTACCTCCTTTGATCATATTGATTCCAGTTTTATAAATGTTTTACTTCATACGTTACTTTTATTAAAGTCTGCTATATTATGAGTATTGGTAGTTGTACCTGTAGTTTCACAGAACTTCCTTGATAAGTATGGATTTGTGAACCTTGATAACCCTAGAGTAACATATACAATACTTGATGTCAATTTGGGTTACTCACACTTAGTGCCATGCTTAGCCATGCTTCAAGAAACACAAAACCTTGACATGATTAAAAATGTTGGATATGACATTTAATGGGTATAACCTTTCTTTATGGTTGGTATTTTGATAAAAAAATGAAAATAAAACTATTGTTTAGACGCGGACAATTATTGGCGCCAGAGGTGCAGGTTTTTGCACGTAGTGTTGGGGGAGATTATTGCCCGTGTCGGATTAAGGACCGAACTATGGGTTGTTTTCAGGCCAAGAATTATCATACAACCACAAGTACTGGTGTGGGACAGCTTTAACTTATTAAGTTACTTAAAACTGGCTTTGCACTTTGGAAGGATGGAGTAGTACGAGCTGTTTCTTAATGGATTGCTCGAAGGGATGTCCACACCGAGGTGATCATGGAACAAACGTTTACCAATATAACGGTGTACGCCATGCTATGGGGAGTTCCATCATTTCTATGCTCTGAGTTCTTCCACCATAGAATGGGTTTATTGTCACCGTGCTGGTGCAAAGTCAAGGTTAAGTAATGTAACGGTTATATCATGACACTCTGCGGCACACCAAAGGAAGTGTGCTAATATCGATTGCACAAAGAGTCAGTCATGTCTTGTGGGGAAAGCTGTATACCTCTGCAGAGTGTAAAACTAATCGATTAGCTGCGCTCGTGGTCAAGGGCACTTGGTAAAGTCATCACATTGTTAGATGTTTCTATTTTCATAAATATGGTTTCTACCATGTGTTGATGGGAAATGATTCTTAGATGTGGTCATGTTACCCAGGTTCGTGATCTTTCTTATTCGTACTCTACATATTGTTATTTCTGTATTAAATTGCTTTTCTTAAATATCGTTTGTAATCTATTATTCTGTATTTACATTTCAAATTGGCTTTATGCAAATTAACCATAGTAGCCTTTCCGTTGAAATGACCTGCATGTATTATAGGATTTGTAAAAGTCTTGCGAGTACGTAAGTACTCAACTTGCCTATGTTGATATTTTTAGGTGAAGAATCAGATTATCCCGACGACTCATACAGGATTCGTGGAGGTTAATGATAAATTTTACTAGGGTTTACCTTGTTAGTTCCCTGTGGGGATAATGGGTCAAAAAGGCATACTAGAAGATGTTGTCTTTACTACAGTCTTTTACTTTTGGTATTGTAAGCATATTATGTAACTCTGCTTCCGCTATGTAATAAAAACTTATGTATGGTTGTGATATCAATCTGTACTTGTGTGTACTAGCCATTGATCATGGGACTAGTACTGTATGCACATGGTACCCATTATTGGTATTTAGTATAAAAAATGGGGGCCTTACACTTTGGAGGTGTGAAGGATCGTTGAGACCCTAGGGCAAGAGATTAGGTTGCGCGAAGGAGCGGCGAATGCGCGATCCGCGGGGAGAACACCATCATCATCGAAACATCGAGCCTTCGGGTGTAGGTATGACGCTATGGTTCCTATGGTGGTGCTATCACTATGTTAGAAAGGGGTTAGGGTGGTCTCCCTACTGGAAGTGGGTCAGGTTGATTATCGGGATGAATTTGGGGAAGGTGCAGTTTCAGGAAAATTACTGGTTCAATATTAGGGCTGAGTTTCGAGGCATCTATGGTCAATTCCAGAGGGGTCAGCTGTTGTGCAAGACATAGATTATTGTCTAAAGTTTCTTTAGAGTACAAGAACGCAAAATTTGGTATAGCGGTTCAAAAGTTATGGCATGTTGAAGCTCGCCGTCATGAAATCTGTCGCTGCTGGAAGCAGTTGTGGTAATCTGCAGATTATGGCTCTTCAATGGTCGAATTAAATTATGTCCGCAACTAGAGAAAGCTAGATAATTTTCTGTAGATTTCAAAAATATCATGGTTTTCTATATTTGGAGTTGTATAAAAATAGTTATGAAATTGTGAAGCCTGCTGTCCAGCATGATGACAGAACGGCCTTCGGGGCTAAATTTGAAGGGTTAGATGAATTAATTTAAAAAGATAGATAACTAGAAAATTATGGGAGATCTTCTGTATTTTTCATAAAGTATGTGTTTTCCTATTGTTGGGCTCTTGAGCTAGGAGTTATGGTTTTTATACCGCCAGGACAGCAAAGGGATGAATTGCAAGTGAGTGAGAAGACAAAATCGGGGTTGTGCGTAGGTGTGATGTCGCTATGTTTGATGCTTGTACTGTTAGTGCATGATTTTGAGATAGATATATATGTTTATTGCAGGAGGTGTGATTTCGGGAGTGGCCTCAACCTCACGCCACTCCGCTTCTTATGGTAAAGAGACAAGTATATTGTACAAAGGAAAATGGGATTGAAATGAGTTGTGGTATAATTTGATAACTTGCTACCTTGCTATATTTCTTATACATGATTATGGTTACTCGTTGACATATTTATGTGCGAGATCGTGTTATGATGATAATGTATACATGTGAGGATGGCCGCTTGATAATATTGTTATATGGCAAAAAAGATATTGAAATAAAATGTTGCATCATTTGCATTCATATCATGAAAAGTGTTTTGAGTTAGGTCGGCAAGAAAGTCATATAAGGTTATGTGACTAATCCGAAGAACTCTTGTGTAGGACCTACCAATTAGTCCCATCCATAGAATGGATGGGAGTGAGACCTACTTGTAGGCCTCTCCACGGGATGAATGGGAGAAAGACCTACTTCGTAGGCCCCTCCACTGGGATGAATTTTAGGACACGGATTTACGAATCCGAAACCCTCTGTGTATACTGCACTAGTCCAGGATCATGCTAGTGCACACAGTGACAACATAGATAAAATACCATATCATACATCGAATTAACTAAGAAAGAAGCAAACTATTATTAAATAAAGCATGAGACCTTATGGTCAAAGTTTACACCACTATGTCTTAAGGGCTTCAGAAACAAATAAACTGTTGCAGCGGAAATAAAATAACTTACGCTATTCGATATGCCACAGGCAATCGTCTGGGGAACACATTTCTAATCCACGTAGTCTTCAATATATTCCTCCTTATAGAACTTAGTATTTCCTAGTCCTTCCTCAACAACTGATCAACAAAGACGTATAGCCGTGAGTACAAAAAGTACTCAGCAAGCCGCAGGGGAATGATGCAATATATTCATGCAGGTTTGACAAAGGGTAGACATATGGTTCTTTTGCAGAAAGCAATAACTTGAATTGAAGTACAATAAATAGATTGAAAGCATATTTATGAAAAGATAATAAATATCTGGTAAATCAATGGTAGACAACATGAACAAAATAGTGAGGCATCACCCTACACCATCTAAAACAATTATCGAACCACTAAATTCAACAGCATAACTTTAGACAACAAAACAATAGTGAACTCCCTGTTCACATCCCAATAATTTTACCATCCAACATTTCATGAAATATTCTATACCTCATGTGAAATTCTCGGGCATGTCCATGACCGCGGACACGGCTATTTGAATAGTTTTACACTCTGCAAAGGTTGTACTGCTTTACCCACAATACATGATATTCTCTTATTGCCACACGATAAACACACTTCCTTTGGTGTGTCGGCAGAGAATCATGATAAAGCCTTTACAATGCATTGTCTAAACTCGGTACTGCCCGCTAAGGTTTTTTTCCATAGGGCCCCTTCTTGAGCCATGTGAATCTACCCATCAATCCCGGAATCCACACCACCAATTGGCAGTACTCAAAGTTAGACATGGAAAATTAATCAGGTAGGTCTGTCCCAAACCAGATATGTGGTTGTACAGTTAGGCCCAGATCAATGGCAAACAAGATTAAATCCCTAAGTTGTCTCAGGCAAGACATCCACATCCCAAATGTGCCAATGGCACCCCCTTTACTGCACGATCACTTTCCCGAGGGAAAATAATTTCGTTCAACCAAGACCAATGACAAACCATGCCATGGTACAACAAATTTTATAACAGTGGCTATCGACAAAAATTCAATATCTCATTAAGTCAAGGTTAACATTATTCAACATGTGATATGAATCCCATTGTATAATGAAGCATGTCTAAACATAGCTACGATAACCCAATGTTGGTTATATGATCGTGTCCAACTAATAATGTCCCAACTAGGGCTAGCAATGGATACATGGCATTCGAATATTCAAGGTGGCATAATGTCAACTAGGTATATAGCTATTCCCAACAACTAATCATTAATACACAAATAGCATGCAATTGTCTAAAATAAAGTACTTTTGCAAACATAGGTTCAACATGATCAAAGGTTATGACTTGCCTTGTTGTTCTATTACTGAGTCTTGATCTTGAAATTTTCCGCTTGCTCCCTCGAGATTCGTGTCAACCAGAAAAGAAAGCAATGAATAAAATTAAATACCAAATAGAGACTAAAACAATCTCAAAATTGAAAATAAATAGCTCAGGAAGGTAGAGCTTAATTTTAGAAATATTTAGAAACTTGAATCGCCTCAATCGGAGTTCGTACAAGAGAGAACGGGCCTTCGAAATATTAAATTTAGAGAAAATAGAAAAAGACAATTTTCTGAAGTTATTTTTCTAAAGGAAAACTGATTTACTGCGCAATGCTGACGTCAGCACGGATTTTCAGAAAATAAAAATAAATCAAAAAAGGCTGAGAGAGGCTGATGGGTGGGACCCTCGGTCTATGGACAGAACCCACCGACTCACCTGGTCCAAGGTGAACTGGGTCTATAGAACAAAGATAGGGCTAATGTCAGCAATGACGTGGTGGCTCGGTTCGGCTTTCCTTGGCTGACGCGCAGGCCCAATCTACTACGTGGCGCTGATGAGGCGCACATGCAGATGGTAACACGGACGATGACATCGACGATGACTTCACGGGCGACTGCTCGGCTTCGCACAGCAGCGCAGCGACTTGAGCCCGCCGGACGTGAGGAAGAAGGTGCGAGGTTTGGCATTGCGGTACTTGATTGATTCGGTTTTGGCTTGGATTTGGACGAGGAAGGCGTGGGCAACACAGACGTGCAATCGAGCATGGCAGAAACGCACCGGATGAAGAGATCGGCGCGGAAGAAGGTGACAATGCTGATGGCGAACCTTGAGGAACTTCGGTGAGCTCTCCACGACAGTCAGTGAGGTCTGAGGCTACGCGAGATGGGGTGGCAGGTACGGCAGAAGACGACGCATCTCGGGCTTTAAATAGCCTGGGGAAACGTGCGCGGCACAGACGCTTAAAATGGCCCGGCATGCAACACCAAGACTCGGCTAGGGTTCCGAGCAGCGGTGGTGGCATGACGTGGTGTAATCTGGACCACACACGTGGCGCAAATCCGACGGTCCATGCTACGTGGGAGCGGTTGGGCTGGCAGCTGGCGAACTGGGCCGGGGCACGTGCGAAGCGAGCCAAAAGAGAGGAAAAAGAATGGGCCAGGGAAAAATCAGGCCGAGGTTGGTTTAAGAAAATAAAAAGAAATCAATTAAGAAAATTCCAGAATTTCAAATAAAATAAAATAAATTCAAATAAATAGCAAATAAATTCAGAAAATCCCAAAAAAAATACAGAAAAATTCCTTAGAACATAAGCAACCCAACTACAACTGATTAAATCTTTTCATTAATAGAAAAAAAATCAAAATAAGCTTTAATTCATATGGGAAAAATGCAACTGGTTCATTTTCAAACTCAAACATTCCAAAACTTCAAATTTTGGGATGTTACAATGAAAGGGAATGAAAGTGTGACATCAACTAGTCTGCACTTAGCTATACCGGTATAAGAAAAGAGAAAAAGAGATGCATTTGAGCATAAAGCATAATGCATTGCATGATTGAAGTGACTAAAGAGATTTAAATTGATAAGTTCTCCTATATGCATGGGTAATATGACATGATGTATTTTATGCAATGATTATTGTCATGTGTTGATATTGTTGTATGATGTACTTGGCTGAGTTTTGGGCTCATGCTTGTTTACTTAATGTTTTTAGATACTTTGAGGTTGATATGTCGGGAAAGGGAGTAGCACAGACACGACACATACCATTATTACACTTTCATGCAATTATTTGGCACTTTGGATCATGCTTAGCTAATGAACAAATAGACATACTTATTCTCGAAATAATTTAATTAGTATGTGCAACTTGTAAGGATTTATTATATTTTGTTAAGTTATGTTTGTGGATTGTTTAAAAAATATGAGTATGTGCTTCATTATTGTCTATTGTCATTCCTCATTTTATACCTTGTAGTTGATATATTGTCTAAATGTTAAAATTGGTGTTTGCTGAAATTATGGTATAGTATGGTTAAATGCCATTGTTGATATTATGTTCAATGTCATTCCTTATTGGAAATACCTTGTAGTTGTTGTTTATTGTCTAGAAATGTTTGCATGATGTTGCTGAATTTTTTTGTGAATGATGGTTAAATACTAGTGTAAAGTCAGGGTAAGGTGACCTTCAGGGCATGTGGATGCCGGGGTGTTACAAGAAACTATCCCTTGCACAGATGAGGAATTTGATCTACTAGGTTGGTGGAAGGTGGCCAGGACATGTTATCCTATATTGCGGATGATTGCCTGTGATATCTTGGCTATTCCAATATCAACGATAGCTTCTAAACCGGCTTTTAGTACTAGTGGTAGAGTGTTATGTGAACATTGGAGTCATCTCACTCTGAAGATATTTGTGGTATTGATGTGATCAAAAAATTGGCTTTGAAAAAACCTTAAAGGTATGTGATGTAAATAATTGAAGTTTGCTATGTGATTTGTAGCTAGTGATCTAAAGCAATTGTTTACATTTCAGATGAAGGAGGTGTTCAGGGTTTATGGATATGTGTAACATCCCAAAATTTGAAGTTTTGGAATGTTTGAATTCAAAAATAAACCATTTGCATTTTCTTGAATTAACTCCAGCTTAATTTGAATTTCTAAATAATAAAAGGATTTAATTTGGCTAAACTATTCATCAAAATCAAGAATTTCAGTTTTTGTTGGGTTCCTTGTGCTCCAAGGAATTTTTCTTTATTTTTGGGGTTTTTTGTGAATTTATTTGATATTTATTTGAATTTATTTTATTTTATTTGGACTTCTGGTAATTTCTAAAATCGGAAAATGTTTTTGATTTCTGAAAACCCTAATCGGGCCAAAACTTTCGGCCGGCTCCATTTTCTCCGCTCGGCCCAGCCGCCTTCCTCCGGCACGCCCGGCTCCGGTCCACCACGCCGCGCCGCCCGCTCGCCGCTCATGCTGCCCAAGATGGCTTTAGCCAGCTGCCAAGGCCAAGGCCGCAAACCCTAAGCGCCGCCCTTCGAGTCCGCAGCGCGACGCTCGCCGTCCTCGGACTCGGGTCGCACGCTCCCGAGCCCCTATTTAAGGCGCCAGACACTTCGAGGTCCGCTGTCTCGCGCGCCTTTTTCCCGCCTCTCGCTGCCCTAGCTACCGTCGTCGCTCGCGTGAGCTCGCCGTCGTCTTCGCTGCGTTCGAAGCTCTTCCGCCAGACGGATCTCCGCCCGCTGGTCCACCTCCATTGGTCCACCTCCGCGCGGCCGTGCGTCTCGTGGAGTTCGCCGCGTCGCCCCCTCCCGCTCCACCTTGCGCCGCGCCCGATCCGGTCATCCTCGCCGCTTGCCGGGTCATCTTCCCTATTGCCGGTGAGCCCGCGCGCCGCATCGCCGTCGTTCCCCTCCACTTCTTGGCGGCCGTCCGATCGCGGCAGGCGCTCCGTCGCGCCACGTCTCCACCGCCTTGGCTGTTCGATCCGATCCGCCTCTCGCCGGATGTGCGATCGCGTGGTCGCCGACGCGTCACCCGCTGCGTCGACCGCCGACGTCGACCCTAAAGCACGGTCATCGACGCAGCGCCGACGCCAACCGTGCGCCGGGCGCACGGTGGACCGAGCCCGCGCCGTGGACCGAGTCCAGCGTGAGCCGGCTGACGTCAGCGTTGCGCAATAAATCCTTTTCCAGTACAAAAATAAATCCAGAAATTCCGATTTTCTGATTTTCTGTATTTTCTCTGAATTTAATCTTTCGGAGGCCCGTTCTCACTCATATGAACTCCGATTGAGGCGATTTAAGTTTCTAAATTTTTCTAAAATCAAGATCTATCTTCCAGAGCCATTTATTTTCAGTTTTGAGTGTGTTTGAGTCTCTGTTTTGTATTTATTTGGTTTCATTGCTTTCTTTTCGGTGAGCGCTAATTCCGAGGGAGCGAACGAAGACTTTGAAGACCAAGATTCAGCACTAGATCAGCAAGGCAAGTCGTAACCTTGATCATATTGACCCTATGTTGGCAAAAGTAATTTACTTTTATACAATTGCATGCTACTTTGTGTATCAACGCTATTTAATGGGAGTAGATGTATACCTAGTTGACATTATGCCACCTTGATTAGTTGTATGCCATGTATCCATTGTTAAACCTAGGTTGGGACATTACTAGTTGGACATAATCATTATACCAACATTGGGTTATCGTAGCTATACTTAGACATGCTTACGATATCGTTGGGATTCATGTCACATGTTGAATAATGTTAATCTTGACTTAATGAGATATTGAATCGTGGCGGTAGCCCTTGTTGTAAAACTTGTTGTACCATGGCGGGGTTTGCCATTGGTCTTGGTTGAACAATTGTTTTCCTCGGGCAAGTGATCGTGAAGTAAAGGGGTGCTTTCTAGCACATTAGGATGTGGATGTCTTGCCCGAGACAATTTAAGGACTTAATCTTGTGCGCCATTGAACTGGCCTAGCCGTACTACCACATGTCCGAATGGGACAGACTTAGTGATTAATTTGCAATGTCTAGCCTTGAGTACCGCCGGTTGGTGGTGTGGGTTCCGGATGGACGGGTAGATTCGCAAGGCGCAAGAGGGGCCCTAATGGGCGAAACCTTAGCGCAAGCACCGAGTTTAGGCAATTGCATTGTAAAGGCTTTGTCATGATATCTCTGCGACACACCAAAGGAAGTGTGTTAAGATCGATTGCACAAAGAGGTGTTCATGTCTTGTGGGTAAAGTTGTACAACCTCTCAGAGAGTGTAAAACTATTCGAATAGCGCGTCATGATCATGGACAAGCCCGGAATTTCACACAGGGTATAGAGTGTTTCATAAAATGTAGAATGTGGAATTGTTGGGATGTGAACGGGGAGTTCACTGTTGTTTTGTTGTCTATCATTGATCTATCAGTTATTTATTTATGTTTTCATAAATATGCTTTCAATCTATTTATTGCATTTCAATTCAAGTTATCGCTTTCTGCAAAAGAGCTATATAGCCATCATTGTCAAGCCGTGCATAAATATATTGCATCATTTCCCTACGGCTTGCTGAGTACCTTTGTACTCACGGCTTTATGCCCTTGTTGATCAGTTGCTGAAGGAGATAATGAATATCATGAGGAGGAATTCTATGAAGACTACGTGGATTAGGAAGGCGTTCCCCAGACGATTGCCTGTGGCATGTCGAATGGTTTAATTTATCTTTTCCGCTGCAATAGTATTTGTTTCTTAAGCCCTTAAGGCATAATGGTGTAAACATTGACCATAAGGTCGTTTGCTTTACTTAATAATAACTTGCTTCTTCCTAGTTAATTTGTTGTATGGAATGGTATTTCATCTATGTTTCCACTGTGTGCACTAGCGTGATCCTGGACTAGTGCAGTATACACAGAGGGTTTCGGATTTGCAAATCCGGGTCCCGACAGAGATGGTATCAGAGCCATATCGACTGTAGGTCGCTATCCTAGTTAGCATGGTCTTCAAAATTATTTTCTAAATCAAACCAACAAAATTGGTACTTAATAGTTTTCGTCTCCTCTCAACTTATTCTTAGGTTCTTATTCCTTTCCTTTGCTGAAACATGGTTTCGAAATTTAAATTGATCTTATGCTATGAAACTTCTCAAAGCCTCGAGTTTTCTGCAAGGAATCAAATCAAGAAAGACGATGAATCAAGCCATCAAAGATATATCCGAGAAGACTACCATATAAGATAGGTTTTTGGTGCTCAGCGGTGTTTGAGCATGTCTTTCCCTTTCAGTTTAGTTACGTTTAGTCCGCGTATACTAAGATTTTCTTTGCTTGAGTGTCTGGTATGTTGTACACTTGCCCCAAGCACGGTGTTACAACCATACCTTTAATAAAAAAAAACTTTATTTGCCTCCTTAAATTGAAGCCTTTCGGTTGTATCCTTTTGTCCCTGGGTATTACCTTCTCCCCTAGACGATCTTACCACTTGTCTACTGCTTTTCCCTCTTACCTATCAAACCCTTGTGCTGCATCTCAGATGGTTGACACACGCTCGAGTCGGCGATTCGCGGTGGATGCCGATGCGGTGCCAACACCAACTCCAACCCCAATGCACCGCCACCACAGCAGTGACCCACTGGAACATGGGACATTTTCGCCGCCGCACTCGATTAATGAATACAATGATGCGAACATGAACAACATGATGAATCAACGTAATCGATCGCAGCTGTTGCCTAGCTAATCTGTTGAACCGTGAGAACCAAGCCGCCGCACCTCCTCAAGCTCGCCTCTCACCCAAGTTAGCGGAATTTATGAGGACTCGTCCGCCAACTTTCTCCAACTCTTCGTAACCATTGACGCCGATGATTGATCCGCTCCATTGAGAAGAAGCTTGAAATTGCCCAGTGCACCAATCGTGAGAAGGTTCTCTATGCCGCTCATCAGCTGGAGGGCACCGCCGCTGAATGGTGGGAGAACTACAGTGCTACCCATGATGACCCTCAGACTATCACTTGGGCAGAGTTTTCCACTGCTTTCCGCCACTCTCATATTCCTGATGGAAAGGTGGAAATGAAGAAGAATGAATTCCGAGAGCTTAAGCAAGAAGGGATGTCAGTGAGTGAATACCTTAATAAATTCACTCAACTCGCTCGCTACGCTCCAGAGGATGTAGCTACAGATGATGCTCGCCAGAAGAAGTTCAAGCATGGACTCAATCTAGGACTAAAGGTGCAAGTCATTGGCAATGACTATGCAGATTTCCAGCATCTGGTAGATAAAGCTATGCTCATTGAAGAATCTCGTCGGGAATTGGAAGAATCCCGTAAGAGAAAGATGATGCAGCATGGAGCCCATCAGAGTCACCAGCAGAGAGAGGCGGGGAAACTGTGTATACTGCACTAGTCCAGGATCACGCTAGTGCACACAGGCTCAACATAGATGAATACCACATTCATACATAGCGGAAACAAAATAAAAGACATCATATATTAAATATTAACCTGTTGGCTGACCTTACAGTCAAACTTACATGATTATGCCTCGCAAGGATAAATAACAAGTTAAACTGCAGCGGAATGAAAAAGTAGATAAACCCTTTAGTATACCACAGGCAACTGACAAGGCTCGCCCCTAAATACTCGCCTCCTCCTGGAACACCTCCTCCAAAGCTGGTGTAGACTACTCACTGGTGATGTTGTTGTTGGCAAGGGTGAGTACTAAACACCATTGTGTGACAACACCCGATACACCTTTCATAAATATGTTCCATATTTAATTAATCAAGATTCACTTTTGATATTGCAAAAGACATGTAGTATACGTGGCATGGCTAAGCAAACTAAACATGGTCTAAACAACTCATGTTGATTGTTAATATTAACCAACTAATAATGAACCATCCTAGGGTGACAAATAATCATGGCATACAAATCACAAGGTAGGGTATAATTCAATTGGATAGATTAACTAAATCCCAATTTAATTTGAAACAATTGTATACGTAAAATATCATGCAATAATGTAAATCAATATAGCAGTTTTCGTAAACTGGGTTCAACGTGATCAAAGCACAACTTGCCTTAGAAAAGCCCTTATTCTTGCTCTGGACCTTGGTCTTGAATCAACGATTCCTCCTCGGGCGCTTCGTACAATTTGACGTCTACGCGAAACAGAAGAGAAAACAAAATAAATACTAAAATAGAGAGCACAAAAACTCAAAAAATAAAATAAAATTTACCATTAAATATATCTCAATTTTACAAATTTTTAGAAATTTGAATCGCCTCAATCGGTGTTCGCATGCAAAAGTTATAGCTATTCAAAGTTGAAATAAATACTGAAATTACTGAAAATAGAAAATCCAAAATAACCAAATTATTTTTATATTGAAAAACCGCATTTATGATGTCAGCGTGACCTCATGATGATGTCAGCATCGCAGAATTTTCGATCGGATTATTTTCCAACGGAAAACACAATTATGACGTCAACGAGTCTTTGGACCAATCAGAGACCGACACGCGTCCACGATCTATAGACCTTGCTCACGATGGAGAGGCTTCACCGGCAGCGAAAATGAAGACCTACCCAACAACGTTCTGGCGCGATCCCGGCGATATCAAGCAGTAGATATGATGCGCTTCTTCACGGCGACTTTGAATCTCCACACAACGAGGCAACTAATGGCTCGACGACAATATTCTTGTGCAAAAACTACGACGGCTTCGGTCTCCTACAACGATGAGCTCCCGTGCGGTGAGGACGGCGACTTCGATCATGATTCTTGGACCAATAGACGCGGCGTTCAACAGGGAACCTCGGGCTAGCACGCGCGGTATTTATAGCACCGGGATGCGAACCCTACACGGACGCCAACGTTCGCGCGGCGGCGGAAACGTGCAAAACCCGGACTCCAGTGGTGGCTCGGACTAGGCCTCATCCCCACCGTCCGCGTGCCCGATCAACGGCTGTGATCTCTGATGACGTGGCGCAATCCAAACCGGTCTCAAAATCCGACGGATGCAATTGCTAGGGTTTCTTAAACGCTATCGACCGTCGGATTACGATCTAACGGTTGACGACCACGCTTCTAGAACATGGGACAAGCGCACACAGTTTATGGGCTTGGCCCAATACTGTTCATAAATTTCCAAACGCTTTTTGATTTAATTTAATTCCCAAAAATACATTAATTTGTTTAAGACACTAAAATTATCAGGAAAAATCCAAGAAAATTCTCAAAATATTGTGAGATATTTTGAACTAAAATAAAATATTTTAGCAAAAATTTATATTAAATTTATCTATATTTAATTAATTTTCACATAAGGGCCAATATACATAATTTGAAATAAATTCAAGAAAAATCCAATAAATCCAAAAAAATCATAAAATGCACAAATAGCAATAAAATAATATTAAGGAAAATTTTGGGATTTTACAAACCTCCCCCCTTAACAGAATCTCGACCCCAAGATTCAGGGCTAACTACAGAATAGGCTAGGAAACTCTGCCTTCAAATCCTCTTCATGCTTCCAAGTAGCTTCACTTTATGAATAGTTGCTCCATTGAACTCTACAAAAGCGAACATACTTATTCCTGGTCTTATGCTCCATCACATCCAAAATCTTGATCGGCTGCTCCTTGTAGGTCAAATCTTCATGCAGTTTGATTGCTTCTAATGGCGTCTGTTCCGTTGGCACTCTGAGACATTTCTTAAGCTGGGACACGTGAAACACATCATGCACTCTTGCCAATGACTGCGGTAATTCCAACTGATAAGCCACCTCTCCTCGATGGCTCAAAATCTTGAATGGACCGACATATCTTGGCGCAAGCTTCCCTTTAACGTGGAACCTTTTAACACCTTTAAGAGGGGTAACTCTGAGATATACATAATCATCTGGCTCAAAACTCAAATCACGACGATGATTATCAGCATAACTCTTCTGCCTTGACTGTGCTACTTTCAACCTCTCTCTGATCATTGGAACTTGCTCTTCAGCTTCTTTGAGAAACTCAGGCCCAAATACCAAACGCCCCCTGTTTCATTCCAATTCAACGGGGTACGACAAGTACGACCATACAAAGCCTCAAATGGTGACATCTGTAAACTTGCCTAATAACTATTATTATAGCTAAATTCTGCATATGGTAAACATTTATCCCATGATGTTGCGTAAGCTAATGTGCAAGCTCTTATGATTAACCCTTTCAGTCTGACCATCTGTCTGCGGATGATAGGCTGTACTGAAATTCAAACGAGTTCCCATCGCTTCATGCAACTTATTCCAAAATCTTGAGGTAAATTGGATACTTCTATCTGACACAATCTTCTTGGGCACTCCATGCAAACACACAATCCTTGACATATACATTTCTGCCAAACGGTCTCCTGAATAAGTCATCTTCACTGGAATGAAGTGAGCGACTTTGGTCAATCGATCCACGATAACCCATATGGAATCATAACCCCTTTGGGTTCTAGGCAAACCAGTAACAAAGTCCATACCGATTTCTTCCCACTTCCATTCAGGAATTTTCAACGGCTGTAATAAACCAGCAGGTCTCTGATGCATTGCCTTTACCCTCTGACATACATCACATAAAGCAACATGCTCAGCAACTTCACGTTTCATGTTAGGCCACCAAAACCTTTCCTTAAGATCTTGATACATCTTGGCACTTCCTGGGTGAATTAAATACTTCGAATCATGAGCTTCCTCCAAAATCAACTGCTTAAGCTCCTTCTTGTTCGACACACAAATTCAACCTTTGAACCACATGGTACCTTGATCATCCAAAGTAAAATCCTTGGCTAAGCCTTCATCCTTCTTTAACTTGATTCTATTGATCTTTTCGTCATCTTTCTGACCTTCTCTGATCTGATCTTCTAACATTGTCTTCACTTCCAAAGCGGCTAGAAATCCTTCCAGAACAACTTCTCATTTCAATTTTTGTAGTTCCTTGCATAATTCTGACTGATCCTCATGAACTAGCATATTGGCAATATGCCTCTTACGACTCAAAGCATCAGCTACCACATTAGCTTTTCCAGGGTGATAATGGATTCCAACATTATAATCTTTGATCAACTCCAAGCAATTTCTATGTCTCATATTAAGGTCTGACTGAGTAAAGATATATTTTAAACTCTTGTGGTCCATATATATCTCACATCTGTTTCCTATGAGATAATGACGCTACAACTTCAATGCATGCACTACGACAGCTAATTCCAAATCATGCGTTGGATAATTCTCTTCATGCGGCCTCAATTTTCTTGACGCATAGGCCACCACCTTGCCGTTTTGCATTAACGCACAACCCGGACCTTGCTTTGAAGCATCACAATATATATCGAAACTATTATGCACATCTGGCACTACTAACACAGGTGCGGTAGTTAATCGCTTTTTTCAATTCTAGAAAACTCTTTTTGCATTCCAGCGTCCAAGAAAACTTTTTCTCTTTCTTCAACAACTGGGTAAGGGGTCTAGCAATCATCGAGAATCCTTCTATAAATCGATGGTAATATCCCGCCATCCCCAGAAAACTTCGAATCTGGGTAACAGACTTCGGTTGCTACCAATATAACACTTCTTTCACTTTGCTTGGGTCGACAGCAACTCCTGTGGCAGTCATCACATGACCAAGAAATTCAATTTTATCCTTCCAAAAATCACACTTACTGAACTTAGCATACAACTGTTGCTCTCGCAGCTTTTCAAGGACTAATCTCAAATGTTCCGCATGCTCTTCTTCAGACTTGGAGTAAACCAAAATGTCATCTATGAACACAACGACAAACTTGTCTAAATATTCCATGAAAACTTTATTCATCATGTTCATGAAATATGCAGGAGCATTGGTCAATCCAAAATACATAATAGTGAATTCATAATGTCCATATCGCGTGGAAAATGTAGTCTTAGGAACATCCTCCGAACGAATCTTCAATTGATGATATCCTGATCGAAGATCTAACTTTGAGAAAACTCCCGCTCCTCTTAACGGATAAAACAAATCATCGATCCTGGGTAGCGGATACTTATTCTTCATCATCACTTCATTAAGTGCTCGATAATCAATACACATCCACAGACTTCCATCCTTCTTTTTGACGAATAGAACAAGTGCTCCCCAAGGCAAAGAACTAGGTCGAATAAAACCTTTTTTGAGCAACTCCTCGATCTGTTTTTTCATCTCAACTAACTCATCTGTTGGCATTCGATACGGTCTCTTTGCTATTGGTGTTGTTCCAGGCACTAATTTAATAACAAACTCAATATCCCAATCTGGCAGCATACCCGGCAAATCCTCGGGAAAAATATATGGATATTCTCTGACAACTGGCACTTCCTCCAAGCTAATAGTTTTAACATTGTTAATCATCAACTGACCATCACGAACTGCAGTCGCTTGAAACTCCACTTTTTCTCCCTTAGGGCTTTCAACTGGCACAACTCTTCGACCATAATCCCAAATAGCCTTATTCTTATATAACCAATCCATCCCAAGAATAACATCTAGGGTCTGAGTACCCAACACAACAAGATCCGCTTGGAGCTCTATTCCATCAATAAGCAACTTAACTCGAGAGCATCCTAGATTAGCTTGAGTTCCGATCCAGGGGATTGCACTAATAACATATACTTAAGATGCATAACATCCAACCCATTTTCTTCAGCAAAAATCCGGGAAACAAAGGAATGCGAGGCTCCAGAATCAAACAGAACCATTGCAGGTACTGAGTTAACTAGGAACTTTCCCAGTACAACATCCGATACTTTCTAAGCTCCATTAGCTGTAACGTGGTTAACATGACCTCTTATTGTTGCTCGAGGTGCAGCTCCAGCTGGATTTGATCCACGGTTCACTACGGGTAAAGGTGTCTTAGCAGGACTAGAACCAACAGTTGTAATACCTCCTTTCTTAGGACAGTTATTGGCAAAGTGTCCAGGCTTCTAACAACGGTAACAACGCTTAATTGAAGTCTGTTGATTTCTTCCTGGCACATTGATTACTTGAGCAGGTGTCTCGAAACTCTCATTAGATGAACACGGTACAGGAGATGATATCTGGTCTATAGCCTGCGGCTGAAACTTTTCAAACTATTGAGGGGTTATTCTCAACATTATCCGATTTGGACTTCCTCCTTGTTGAATCATCTTGCGCTTGCGTTCCTCACTGAATTCCTTAAGCTTGTCTTCGAGAATTATGGTCTTGTTGACTAACTCTTGAAAATCGGGAAAATTATGGGCAATCAAGCTCACATGCAAATCAGTGTTCAATCCCTTCATGAAGCAAGACTGTCTCGCTTTATTTGTCATAACATCTTCAGGAGCATAACGTGCATGCTACATAAACTTATTCAAATATTCCGCCACTAACTGGTTTCTTTGCTTAAGTGATCTGAATTCCTCTTTCTTCAACTCCATCATTCCTTCAGGGACGTGATATCGACGAAAAGCAGCAGTAAACTCCTCCCATGTAATCTCTCATGGGGTTTCGTGGGCAACACAGTAGTTCTCTCACTAATCAGCAACATTTCCTTCTAATTGGTGTGAAGCATACAACACCTTCTCACTTCCTTCACATTGAGTTATTTGCATCTTCCTCTCTATGGTCTTGAGCCAATCATCAGCTTCTATAGGATTGACACTCCTCAAGAATATTGGTGGACATGTCCTCATAAAGTTTGATAGCTTGGAAATAGAACGAGATTCATTGTTGGCTTGAGTTGCATTGTTGACAGCAGCTTGAGTTATCACATTCTGCATCTGCTACATCGTGGTCTGCATCAGTTGAGTCTGAGCTACAAGAAAAACTCCCACGTTCTGTATATCCACTAACGACAACTGTTGAGGAATAGCTTCATCATTGGGACTGTCATTGGATTGGTTTCCACTTCTGCTGACTCTGTTGTTTCCACGAGTTTGCACCATCTTCTTGATTGCTTCAAAGGGTTAGGGGAGAGGGAAATAGCATAGGTAAGAAGCAAGAATCTTAATGCAGGGGAGATAGATTTAACCCAACAACTTAAGCAATCAATATTAATAACTTGGTATGGTTACTTACATAAGCCTAAAAGCTCTGCAACACATACTACACACTCAGCAATCATGAAAGAACCAATGCAACCTATATACACAAAACTAATGCCTACAAGGGTGACACTGCTATCTTAAGCAGACACGACTCCCACACATGAGTCTCAACTAGCTACCCCAAAAACTGGCTCTTCTAGCTTCGAGAAGACTTCATCGATCCGCTCCTCCTTGAGCTTGACGATTCCTTTCTTTATGATCCTCAGGGTTAACGGCAACCACCCATTTCTTTCTCCTAAGGTGTGGAACTTCATCATCTACTAAAGATAACTGAGGTAAGATTTTTTTTACCTTTCCAGTAGGGAAAAGAGAGGAAAATTTCAGCAAGGGAAAGAACAGAAGAATGAGATAAGTCAAGAACATATTATTCTTTCAAGTTAAATCTTTCCTTTAGAAAATAATTTTGAAGGTCCTAAGAGATGACCAGTCTATCTAGGACCAAGACCTACAGTCAGTATGGCTCTGATACCACCTCTGTTAGGAACCGAATATGCAAATCCGGACCCTCTGTGTATACTGCACTAGTCCAGGATCACGCTAGTGCACACAGGCTCAACATAGATGAATACCACATTCATACATAGCGGAAACATAATAAAAGACATCATATATTAAATATTAACCTGTTGACTGACCTTACGGTCAAACTTACATGATTATGCCTCGCAAGGCTAAATAATAAGTTAAACTGCAGTGGAATGAAATCCTAGATAAACCCTTCAGTATACCACAGGCAACTGACAAGGCTCGCCCCTAAATACTCACCTCCTCCTGGAACACCTCCTCCAAAGCTGGTGTAGACTTCTCACTGGTGATGTTGTTGTTGGCAAGGGTGAGTACTTAAAGCACTCAACAGGTTTTGCACAGAATGCATTTCTAACATAAATATATGCAAGGTTTATTTCAAAGGAAAAGGCTAACATGGCTATTTTGCAGTAAAGCAGTATTTATGAACAAGTACAGTAAGTAGATTGTAAAGACAATAAAACAAATAACAGTAAATAATAATTTCAGCATTTCAGGTAAACCAAGTTATCCAATCTAAGTCTAGTTCCAACTTTCAATAACAGCATCCAACATTCTAGGTTTTTTATTTAATAAAATCTATCCCTTGACTGTAATTCCCGAGCATTGCTCAATACCGCGAGCACGGCTATTCGAATAGATTATACACTCTGCAGAGGTTATGCACTTTACCCACACGACATAACCATACACCACAAAGACGAGTGATCATGACAAAAACATTTTGAAAACCTTTATCCTAACATTGACCCTCCCGGTAAGCCATACACTACACCTTCCCTCAGCGGAGGAGAAGGATAGGACCGACAAACTGTTAGATTGATGTGTAACGCCACATCCTTCGCTATAACCACACTTCCATGTATGCACGCTTCTGTGTGATTATCCACCTGAGGAATCATATATCAAGATATCCGTAATCCTACTTAGTTAGGTCTGTCCCATTCTAGATCATGTGGTTGCATGATCGACTCAGTTCAAAGGCTCGCAAGGTTAAGTCCTTAATTGACTAGGGCAAGACTTTCACAACCCTCTGCCATTCCTGGCCCACCTTGGCACACTGCCCCTTGCCACTTGCTCCAATCCAAATTATTTACCACCCCAGTTGATTACCATGCACCACGTGCCATCAACATGTCAACATCGCTTCGTGACATACGTCACTACAACTCAACACCATTGTGTGACAGCTCCCGACAAACCTTTCAAAAACATGTTCCATATTCCATTAATCAAGATTCACTTTTGATATTGCAAAAAACATGTAGTATACGTGGCATGGCTAAGCAAACTAAACACGGTCTAACCAACCCATGTTGATTTTTAATATTAACCAACTAATAATGAACCATCCTAGGGTGACAAATAATCATGGCATACAAGTGACAAGGTGTAACATCCCAAATTTTGCCTATAATTTCACTCATGTGCATATTGGTGATTTTCTGAATTTATTGGATTTTCCAGGAATTATTTGAATTTATTTTAATTAAGTATATTGAACCTTTTGTGAAAACTAATGATAAATAGATAAAAACTAATATAAAGTTTTGCCAAAAATATTTTACTTGAGCTCAGAATGTCTCAAAATATTTATGAGATTTTTCTGATATTTTAATTGCCTTAAACGAATTAATCTAATTTCGGGAATTATTTTAAATTGAAAAGCGTTAGAAAATCAGAATGAATAGTACCGGCCGCAGCTGACAAGATCTTGTCGCGTGCATGGCCTAGTCTTTGTGTGCGCCCGCCACCGCTTCGCCGCCGTCCGCGTGCACCTGCTCGATCATCATCGCTGGGACTTTATCAAGCCGCGTCACCAAGTGCCGCGTCGACCGTCAGATCGAGAAGGAACGCAGATGATTTGAAGATGAAGATGGAAAACCTAGTGCCTGCGAGCCGTCGGATCAAGATCGGACGATAAGGGGGAATCGCATTGTTTTGGAAAGGTTAGATCGTATCCGTTGATTTTGGAAGGTGCGGATCGGATCATATCGCGTTCGGGGGAATCGTAGCCATCCATCGCAGATCGGACGGACCACAGTCGTCGTCTCCAATTCGATTTCCGAATCCGCCGCTGTTTGCCATCGCCGCCGCGTAATTTTAGGGTTGCCTTTTTCTGGGCGTTCGCCGAGGCTATTTAAAGCGCGGACCGCACCCCGATGATCGCCATCCCAGTGCGCGTCTGTCAGTCTAGCCTCTTCGCCAGTTTCGCCGCCGTTGTTGCTCAGGAGCTCGCCGTAGTTTCCCGTAGTGCTGCCGCTAATTTTTCTGCCGTTTTGCCGTCGTCAAGCCGCCGTTCGCCGCATGGGTTCCAGATCCGGACTCCTCGTTCCAAGACGCACTGAAGCTGCCACTTCTTCACGCCGAGTTGCGCAGAAATGCCGTCTAGGTCGTCCTCGTCTCCGGGAACTCAGCGCCGCCGCAACATCGCCGCATCTCGGAGCTTCACGCAGCCGTTGGATCTTCGCCGAACCGTCCAGATCGAGCCACGTCGCTTAATCAGCAGTGTTTCGCTCGGGTAAAGCTCTGGCAGTTAGATTTAATCGGACGTTCTGGATTGAGTCGCGTGTGCGTAGGATGGCAGTTGTCAGATCGTCGCGCGGATGCGTGCTACGTGTCGAGCATCGGCACGGGCGGTGTCGGAGCCAGTCGATGAGCGCCGCGTGTCGGGCGCGTGACACGAGGCGCCGTGAGACGCGTCCACGGTGGACCAGAGGCGGTTCCGTGGACCGGGTTTGTGCGCTGAGGTGACGTGTTAGCACCTGATTGGCTCGGGTCAGGGCTGACGTCAGCATAATGCAATAAAGATCTTTTCTAGTAGAAAAATAATTCGGGAAAATCGGAAATTCTATTTTCTGTATTTTCAGTATTTATTCAAACTTCAAAAGGATATATCTTTTGCATTTTTAGTCGGATTTGAGTGATTCAAATTTCTAAAAATTCTTAAAATCAAGATATATTTATTGGTGAATTTTATTTTATTTTAGGAGTTTGGTTGCTTTCTGTTTTTGTGTTTATTTGCTATTTTGGCATCGTTTTGCGTAGACGTTGAACTGCTTGGTGATCCGGAGGAAGATTCATCACTTCAAGACCCAGGCTCAGAGAAAGACCAGCACCTACTCCAAGGCAAGTTGTGTTTTGATCATATTGCACCTAATTTCACAAAATTGCTATTTTATCTTTAAAATTTATGCATGATACTTTATGTGTATAAATGATTTCAAGTAATCTGGGAATTAGATAATATGCCTATTTGAATTAAAACATACCTTGTGTCAATCATATGCCATGATCTAATTGTCACCCTAGGATGTGGAACTATAGTTGGTTAATAATAATAATCAACATGGGACTAGTTAGACCGTATTAGTTTGCTTAGCCATGCCACGTCATAACATGTATCTGGAACATTGATATTTAATCTTGACTAATGGATTATGGAACAATGTTTATAAATTGGTGTGTCATGTGTTGTCACACAGTGATATTGAGTTGTTGTGGCGAGGAGGTCACACAACTAGATTGAATTGCTGATGGCACGTGGTGCTTGGTAATCAACTGGGGTGGTAATGATTTAGATTGGGGCAAGTGGCAAGGGGCAGTGTGCCAAGGTGGGCTAGGATTGGTAGGGGTATGTGGAAGTCTTGCCTTAATCACCTTAAGGACTTAACCTTGCAAGCTTTGACCTGAGTCTTTCTTGCAAGCACATGTCTGGAATGGGACAGCCTAGCTGAATAATTTGTGAAGCCTAGATTTCGGTACTGTCGTGGTGAATAGTGAGTCCTGGTTTACGGTTTAACTCAACATGGCGCAAGAGGGGCCATGTTGTGGTGGTTTAACCCTTCAGTGTTGAAACCTTAGCGAGCAGTACTAGGTCTAGGTGTAGCATTGTAAAGGCTTTGTTATGATCACTCGCCTTGGTGGTGTTTGGTTGTATTGTGTGGGTAAAGTGCATAACCTCTGCAAAGTGTACAATCTATTCGAATAGCCGTGCTGACGGTATTGGGCAATGCTATGGAATTACAATTAAGGGTTAGACTTTTGATAAACAAAAACTTATTAGGATGGCAGAGTGTCATGGAAAGTGGAAATTGATTTAGGATTGAAAATTTGGTTTACTTCAGAAATGCTGAATCTATTAATTACTGTTATTTGTTTTACTGTTTTTCAATCTATTTACTACATTCTTGTTAAATGCCGCTTTACTGCAAAATAGCCATATTAACCATTCCTTTGGATTAATCCAAGCATATAGAATATTAGATTGCATTACTATGCACAACTTGTTGAGTGCTTTATGTACTCACCCCAACAACAAAAACTTCAGAAGAAGAAGAATCTACGCCTTTCGTGGAGGAGGATTATCTGGATGAGAATGCTTAGGGTTCGAGCCTCATTAGTTGCCTGTGGTGAACTGGGGAGCTGCTACGTTTACTTTATTTCCGCTGCTGCTTAATTGCTATTTCTTAGTTAAGCCTTGTGTGGCAATAATCATGTAAGACAATAATTATTGTTAATTATTAAAGTTATGCTATATTTCGCTGTGTATGACTGTGATAGCATCTATGTTGAGCCTGTGTGCACTAGCGTGATCCTGGACTAGTGCGGTATACACAGAGGGTCCGAATTTGCAAATTCGGGTCCCGACAGAGGTGGTATCAGTGCCAGGTTGACTATAGGTCTTGGCCCTAGGTAGTTGGTATCTCTTAGGAGTGTTCAAAATTATTTTCTAAAAGAAAAAGGTAAATTTGACTAATAAGAAACTCTAGGCTTATCTCATTCTTCTACTCTCATCCTTGCTAAAATTACCTTCTTTTCGTTGCCGTTTCGAGTGGAGATCTTATTCAAAATTTGTTTTGAATAGATGCCGATCTTCCAGTCCTTCGAGTTGAGGCAGGGTGGCTATGCCATGGAGCTGTGGAGAGTTCTTCAAGTGATTGGAGGCTTCGGTCGTCCGCTCTACCGAGGAAGCAACTGGAACGTCAACAGTGTGCATCGGGGGTTCTTCTGCAAGCTGACCATGTTCGCTTGAGAGTGCGGCGAGACCACCAGACCGATCCACATCACTACCCGGAGGTTCACGCATGAGGCTGGAATTCAGGTGGCTGCCAGACTTGCTGTTCGACGGATCTGCCACAAATACACCTACGAGCCAGCGACACCGGTGTTCGACTTCACCCGACAAGGCGGCGGCAGCGCCGACGGATCGTGGAGGGGGAATGTGCTCGCAAGACACCTTGCTTTGAGTTCGCCATCGCCCGGGAGGAGCACACGAGGGACACCGCCAGAGCTGGAGGCAGATGTCGAGGCGCTGAGGGTGACCGAGCGAGAGCTTGAAGACCCGTGACGCAAAGAGCCGAGTCATCGCCGAAATGGAGGAGGCCTTGTAGGTAGGCGAGGAGATGGCGGACCAGGTCGTTCAGGAACCAGATGGGATCGCCAAAGAAGAAGAAGAAGAAGAAGAAGAAGAAGAAGACCCAGAGGAGCGTGAGTGGGAGCCTGAGGAGCCAGCAGAGGGTCACCAGGATAGGTTCGCACCCATGCTAGCCCACCCACGATGCATGCACCGGATCAGTCTCAGTCGGGGTGGCTGGATGAGTGAGAGTCGGTCTTGGAGTTGTGTTGAGACTCAAGTGTTGGGTCGCGTCTTTAAGTTAGTCTCTACCTTTTAGTAGACGTTAAGGTTGCATGTTTAGTTTGGTTCTTAATTGGTTGCTGAGTGTGCAGTATGTGTTGCAAAGCCCTTAGGTATTGTAAGCAACCATACCAAGTATTAATAAAGATTATTTAAGTTGGGTTTAACCTGTTTCCTTGCCTTAGAAATTCTTGCATCTTATCTATGCTACATCTATCTTTCCTAACCCAAGAAACAATCAAGCAGATGGTGAACACCCGCAGTAACAACGGAGCTTCAGGAAGTGGTCTGCGCCCAGGCAACAATCCCAATGAAGGAGCACCACCACAACAAGCACCGCCAGTGGACATGCAAAACTTGGGAGCTTTTCTCACAAGCAAACTCGCTTGATGCGCATAATGATGCAAAGAGATGACAAATATGGCTGCGATCAACAACCTCGCTGCCCGAACAACAATGGCGGGCCTCGTCCTTACTCCAAGTTGTCTGACTTCATGAGGACCCGACCGCCAACATTCTCGTGCAATGTCAACCCTTGAAGCGGATGATTGGTCGAGAACCATTGAGAGGAAGTCGACATCACCAATGTGAAGGCCATGAGAGGGTTCTTTACGCATCCCATCGCCTAGAGGAACATTTGCGAGAATGGTGGGAGAACCATTTGCCGCTCATGAGGCACCCATGGAAATCACTGTGGAAGAGTTTGCAACGGCCTTCCGCCAGTATCATGTACCGGAAGGGATGATGGATCTGAAAAAGGAAGAGTTCAGGGCGCTTAAGCAAGGAGGCCAACCGGTGTCCGATTACTTGAATAAATTCACGCAGTTAACCCGCTATGCTTCTGAAGACGTAGCAACGGACAAGGCCAGGCAGTCCCGCTTCATGAAAGGACTAAACTCAGGGCTGCAGGTTGGGCTAATTACCCACACTTATTTAGATTTTCAAGAATTGGTAAAGAAAGCTTTGATTTTGGAGGATAAGCACAAAGAACTGGGGGAGAATCGCAAGCGCTTGATGACCAACCCAGGTGGACGCCCTAATCACCTGCGAATGAGGATGACACCGCAACAGTTTGCTAGGTTTCAACAGCAAGTTGTTAACAAACCAGCAACACCTGCGCCGCGACCATCGGGACAGAGTTATGAGAAGCCGGCCCAGGATAACAATGCTCAAGGAGGAGTGCAGCAGTCCGCTGCCAGAAGGTGCTACAGTTGCAATGAGTTGGGGCATTATGCTAATAGATGTCCCCAGAAAGGAGGTATCACGCCAGTGCATTTCAACCTTGGAAAGACACCTGCTAAGGCGCCAATGACAAGAGTGAGCCGAGGAACTGGACAGGCAGGAGCGACGCCTCAAGTTACTATTCAGGGCAGAGTCAACCACATCACCGCAGATGGAGCTCAAGAAGCATCAGACGTCGTGCTGGGTAAGTTTTTAGTAAACTCAGTACCTGCAACAGTTTTATTCGATTCTGGAGCTTCGCATTCATTTGTTTCTCTAGCTTTTGCAACTGAAAATGGTATGAGGGTGAAAAATCTTAAATGTGTGATGTTAGTCCAAGCCCCGGGATCTGAGTTAAGATCTAGCCTTGGGTGCTTGGGAGTTAAGCTGCTAATTAATGGGGTAGAGTTTCTAGCGAAGTTGATCATGTTAGATACCCAAGTTTTATATGTTATTCTCGGTATGAACTGGTTGACCAAGCATAAGACAGTATTGGATTGCGGTCGAAGGGTTGTATCAATTGAGAGCCTTAGAGGAGAGAAAGTGGAATTCCAAGCGACAGTAGTTCGTGATGGTCAATTAATGGTTAATAGCGTGAAAGCCACAAGATAGAAGAAGTGCCGATGGTCGTGAATACCGGATGTATTTCAGAGGACTCGTCGGAATGCCGCTGCATCGTGACATCGAATTTGTCGTTGAGTTAGCACCTGGAACAGCACCGATAGCAAAGAGACCCTATCGGATGCCAACTGATGAACTAGTAGAAATAGAGAAGCAGATTGAAGAGCTGTTGGAGAAAGGCTTCGTAAGACCAAGCTCATCGCCATGGGGAGCGCCAGTTTTGTTTGTAAGGAAAAAGGATGGAAGTCTAAGGATGTGTATCGATTATTGAGCACTTAATGAAGTAACAATTAAGAACAAGTACCCGTTGCTAAGAATCGACGACTTATTTGATCAGTTGAGGGGAGCAGGAGTCTTCTCCAAGATAGACCTTCGTTCAGGATATCATCAACTGAAGATTCGAGCAGAAGATGTCCCGAAGATCGCATTCTTAACGAGATATGGACATTATGAGTTTACAGTTATGTCGTTCGGATTGACCAATACGCTGGCATATTTCATGAATATGATGAATAAGGTTTTCATGGAGTACCTGGATAAGTTTGTTGTTGTCTTTATAGACGATATCCTGGTTTACTCAAGACGTAAGAAGAGCATCTTTCAACATTTGAGGTTGGTCCTAGAAAGGTTGCGAGAACAACAGTTGTACGCTAAGTTCAGCAAGTGTGATTTTTGGAAGGAGAAGGTTGAATTTCTTGGTCATGTGATGACTGCGAAAGGAGTGGCAGTAGACCCGAGCAAGGTGGAGACAGTACTGCACTAGGAGCAGCCAAAGTCTGTTACTCAGGTGCGTAGTTTCTTGGGAATGGAAGGTTACTACCGATGGTTTATAGAGGGATTCTCAACAATTGTGAGGCCTCTCACGCAATTGCTGAAAAAGGAAAAGAAGTTTGCGTGGACGCCAGAGTGTGAGAAGAGCTTTGAGGAATTAAAGAAGCGTCGACAATGATTTCAAAGGCTAGTATTGCTCGATGTCCGAGCAGTTTGACATATCTTGTGATGCATTAAGACAGGACTTGGATGCATGTTGATGCAAGAGGGTAAAGTGGTCGATATGCGCCAAGGCGCTTAAGATCGCATGAAGGAAATTATCCTCACGATGATTTGGAATTACGCCGTGGTACATGCCTTGAAATTGTGGCGCCATTATCTCATTGGAAATAGATGTGAGATATATACGGACCACAAGAGTTTGAAATATATTTTCACTCACCAAATCTTAACATGAGGCAAAGAAGGTGGTTGAACTCGATAAAGGATTATAATATGGGAATCCACTACCATCCGGGAAGGCTAATGTAGTGGTGATGCCTTGAGTCGTAAAAGCCACGCTGCAAATATGATGGTACAAGAAGATCAATCAAGCCGTAAGGAGTTTCGGTTAAAATTGGAAATGGCTCCGAATGATTCATACCGATTGGAAGTAAAGCCGACGCTTGAGGATCGATTCGAAGGGCAAAGGATGATGAGAAAATCAACCGAATCAAAGCTAAAAGGACGAAGGATTAGCGCAGATTTTACTATGGATGACCGGGTACCATGTGGTTCAAGGGTCGAATCTGTGCCACATGCACGAGCTTAGCGATTGATTTTGGAAGAGGCTCACGATTCCAAGTATTCAATCCATCCGGGAAGTGCCAAGATGTACCAGGACTTAAGGGAGAGATTTTGGTGGCCGAATATGAAGCGTGAAGTCGCTGAGCATGTCGCCTTGTGTGATATATGCCGAGAGTTAAGGCAATACACCGAGGCCAAAGAGGTTTACTACTGACCATTAAAAATCCCAGAATGGAAATGGGAAGAAATTGGCATGGATTTTATCACTGGGTTGGTAAGAACTCAAAGTGGGTATGATTCTATATGGGTCATTGTGGATCGATTGACCAAAGTTTCCCACTTCATTCCGGTTAAGACAACTTACTCAAGAGACCGGTTAGTAGAATTATATATAGCCAGAATCGTGTGTTTGCATGGTGTGCCTAAGAAAATAGTGTCAGACAGAGGTATTCAGTTCACCTCAAGATTCTGGGATAAACTGCATGAAGCCATGGGAACACGTTTGAACTTCAAAGACAAAGATATCATCCCATGCATCGATGGTCGATGTAAAGAGTAAATCAGATTCTGGAAGATATGTTAAGAGCTTGCGCTTTAGCCTACACTACTTCATGGGACAAATGTTTACCGTATGCAAAGTTCAGTTATTACAACAGTTACCAGGCTAGTTTGCAGATGTCGCCATTTGAAGCTTTATATGGTCGTGTCTGTCGTACCCCGCTGAATTGGAATGAGACAGGAGAGCGTATGATATTTGGCCCTAATATTCTCAAGGAAGCTGAAGAGCATGTTGCTATGATAAGAGAGAGGTTGAAAATCGCGCAGTCAAGGCAAAAGAATTATGCCGATAATCGACGTCGTGATTTGAGTTTCGAGCTCGACGATTTCGTGTATCTTAGAGTTACCCCTTTAAAGGGAGTTAAAAGGTTTCACGCTAAAGGAAAGCTTGCCCCAATATATGTTGGGCCGTTCAAGATTTTGAGCCGTCGAGGGGAGGTTGCTTGCCCCAATATATGTTGGGTCAGTTCGCTTTGGCAGAGTTCAATAGAACAACCATTCTGAGATGAGGCAACCTGGGAGCGTGAAGAGGACTTGAAGTCAGAATTTCCAAACATATTCCCTAGTCAACCTTGAATCTCGGGGTTGAGATCCTGTTAAGGGGGGGGGGCAGGTTTGTTACATCCCAAATTTTGCCTATAATTTCACTCATGTGCATATTGGTGATTTTCTGAATTTATTGGATTTTCCAGGAATTATTTGAATTTATTTTAATTAAGTATATTGAACCTTTTGAAAACTAATAATAAATAGATAAAAACTAATATAAAGTTTTGCCAAAAATATTTTACTTGAGCTCAGAATGTCTCAAAATATTTATGAGATTTTTCTCGGGATTTTACTGATATTTTAATTGCCTTAAACGAATTAATCTAATTTCAGGAATTATTTTAAATTGAAAAGCGTTAGAAAATCGAATGAATAAGATCGGCCGCAGCCAAGATCGCGGCGCGCGCGGCTCAAATGTTGTGCGGCCCGCCACCGCTTCTACCACCGCCCCGCGTGCGGTACCGTTGGATCATCATCGCTGGGACTTTATCAAGCCTGCGAGCCGTCGGATCAAGATCGGACGATGAGGGGGGAATCGCGTTGTTTTGGAAGGGTTAGATCTTATCCGTTGATTTTGGAAGGTGCGGATCGGATCATATCTCGTTCGGGGGAATCATAGCCGTTCATCGCAGATCGGACTAACCGCAGTCGTCGTCTCCGATTCGGTTTTCGAATCTGTCGCCGCTTGCCGTCGCCGCCGCGTAATTTTAGGGTTGCCTTTTCTGGGCGTTTGTCGAGGCTATTTAAAGCGCGGAACGCACCCCGATGATCGCCATCCCAGTGCGCATCTGTCAGTCTAGCCTCTTCGCCAGTTTCGCCGCCGTTGTTGCTCAGGAGCTCGCCGTAGTTTCCCGTAGCGCCAGCGCTAGTTTTTTCGCCGTTTCGGCGTCGTCAAGCCGCCGTTCGCCGCGACGGGTTCCAGATCCGACTTCGCTCCAAGACGCACCGGCCGCCACTTCTTCACGCCGAGTTGCGCCGAACGCCAGATGGGTCGCCATCGCCTCGCCTCCGAACTCGGCGCCGCCGCGACATCGCCGCATCTCTGAGCTTCGCGCAACCATTGATCTTCGCCAACCGCCCAGACGAGCCACGCCGCTTCATCGCCAGTGTTTCGCCGTAAAGCTCGCCGTTAGATTTAATCGGACGCTCGATTGAGCCGCATGCGTGTCAAGCATCGCACGGCGGCGTTGCGACCCACCGATGCGCGCGCGCGTGTTGGGCACGTGACGTGAGGCGCCAGGAGCCGCGCCCACGGTGGACCGAGGCCGCCCGTGGACCGGTTCGTGCGTCGTGGTGACGGTCAAGACCGATTGGCTGGTCGGGTGACGTCAAGATGACACAATAAAGATCCTTTCTAGTAGAAAAATAATTCGGGAAAATCGAAAATTCTATTTTCTGTATTTTCAGTATTTATTCAAACTTCAAAAGGCTATATCTTTTGCATGTTTACTCAGATTTGAGTGATTAAAATTTCTAAAAATTTGTAAAATCAAGATCTATTTATTGGTGAATTTTATTTTATTTTTGGAGTTTGGTTGCTTTCTGTTTTGGTGTTTATTTGCTATTTTGGCATCGTTTCGCGTGGACGTTGAACTGCTCGGTGATCCGGAGGAAGATTCGTCGCTTCAAGACCCAGGCTCAGAGCAAGACCAGCACCTACTCCAAGGCAAGTTGTCTTTTGATCATATTGAACCTAATTTCACAAAATCGCTATTTTGTCTTTAAAATTTATGCATGATACTTTACGTGTATAAATGATTTCAAGTAATATGGGAATTAGATAATATGTGTCGAGACCCGAATATGCAAATCCGGAACCTCTGTGTATACCGCACTAGTCCAGGATCACGCTAGTGCACACAGGCTCAACATTAGTAAATATCACAATCATACGTAGCGGAAATATTATGAAAGACATCATATATTAAATATTACTAGTTATATGACCTCATGGTCAACTTACATGACTATGCCTCGCAAGGTCAATAACACGTTAAACCGCAATGAATGAAAACGTAGACAACCCTCAAGATACCACAGTAATCGATAAGGCTTGCGCCTAAACATTCGCCTCCTCCTCGAATCTTTCCTCCAAAGATTGATGTAGACTCTTCAATCGGTGATGTTATTGTTGGCAAGGGTGAGTACTTAAAGCACTCAACAAGTTGTGCATAGAATGCAATTCTAACATAGCTATATGCAAGGCTTATTCCAAAGGATAGGCTCTCATGGCTATTTTACAACAAAGCAAAGATTTACTTAACAAATACAATAAATAGATTGCAAAGACTCTAAAACAAATAACAATAATAGATAGATTCAGCATTTCTCAAGTAAACCAAGTTTTCCAATCCTAAATCAAATTCCATCTTCCATATGGCAATCCTGCCATCCCAACCAAGTTGTCCATTTAATTAAACTAACCCTTAATCGTAATTTCGAGCATTGCTCAATACCACGAGCACGGCTATCCGAATAGTTTCACACTCTACAGAGGTTATGCACTTTACCCACGTGACATGATCGTCTCTTGGTGCCTTCCGAGTTAACACACTTCCTTTGGTGTGTCGGCGGAGAGATCATGACAAAGCCTTTACAATGCTCTCGCTTAATCCAAGATTACCCGCTAAGGTTTCAACACCGTGGGTCCGAAACCACAACCAGGCCCCCTCTTGCGCCATGTGAATTACTCCATAACTCGAACTCACACCACCAAGATAGTACCAAAATTAAGACATTGCAAATTAATCACCTAAGCCGCCCATACTGGACATGTGGTTGCATGATTGACTCAGTCAAAGGCTTGCAAGGTTAAGTCCTTAGAGTGATCAAGGCAAGACATCCACATACCCTCCGCCCATCGGGCCCACCTTGGCATACTCGCCCCTTGTCACTTGCCCCAATCTAAGTGATTATCACCCAGTTGATTACCAAGCACCACGTGCTATCAACAATTCAACATCGTTGCGTGACATGACTCGCCACAACAACTCAATCTCATCGTGTGATCCCACATGACACACAAGTTCGAAACATTGTTCCATGTTCCATTAATCAAGATTAATTATCAATGATTCTGACACATGTGATGACGTGGCATGGCTAAGCAACTAATACGGACTAACCATCCGATGTTGATTATAATTACTAACCAACTATATTGAACCAATCTATGGTGACAATAGATCATGGTATACAAATGACAAGGTAGGGTATAAATCAATCTGGTATATTAGCTAAGCCCAATTTAATTTGAAACAATTGTATACTTGAAATATATGCAATAGTGTAAAACAATTATAGCAATTTTATAAACATGGGTTCAACATGATCAAAGCACAACTTGCCTTGGAATAGGTCCTGATCTTGATCTGAAGCTTGCTCTTGAGTTGCTGGATCTTCCTCCGAAGCGTCGCACAATTCAACGTCTACGCGTACCAAGGAGAAAAGAAAATAAATACCAAAATAGAGAGCAAATCAACTCCAAAAATCAAATAAAATTCAGCATTAAATAGATCTCAATTTTAAAAGTTTTTAGAAATTTGAATCACTCAAATCCGAGTTACGGTGCAAAAGATATAGCCTTTTGAAGTTTGAAATAAATACTGAAATTGCAAAAATTAGAAATCCAGAATTAACAGAATTATTTTTAAACTGAAAACAGATTTATTGTGCAAGCGTGACGTCAGCCAATCCAAGGGCCAATCCCATGCTGCCACGCAGCTTTGGTCCATGCGCCGAGTCCACGAACCTCCTCTGGTCCACCGTGAACCCGGTGCACGGCGCTTCGTTCTCTGCACGCGCCACATGTCACCACGCTATTGGTCCGCCGGACGGTACAATCTAGGTCGTGAGTCGAGATCCAATGGCCACGAATAGATCCGAGGCTCAAGACATGCGGCGAATCCCGATGCATCCACGCGTCACGAATCTAGCGGCGCAACCTAGATCCGACGGTTTCCTGGGCTTCCGAAACACGGCGGCGAGGTGTGACGGCGCTCTCACCGGCCTTGAAGAAGACGACTTGAAAATCCAAGAAGCAGCAGGTTCTGGCGACCAAGAAGTAACAGATCGGATGCGCCTCGACGGGGTCTTACCGGATCTGATCCCAGGCGCGGTGGAGCGACGACGGTTTGCGGCGGAACAGCGAAAAAAAGGCGGTGACGACTTGCGGCTACTCCGATGAGCTCGCTCTTGCGAACCAAAGCACCTCCGGCGGTGATACACGGGGCAAAACATGCGGCGACAAACGACGAACCTCGGAAGCCCACCCATCCTTTAAATAGCCTCACAAAACGCGCAAAAACCGGAATCTTAGATCCACAGGACGGCGGAAACGTCTCTGTCTTGGACTCCGACGACGAAACGGAGAAGAACTCCCTTCGACCGTCCATTCTGCGATCAACGGTTGAGATCCAAGATGACGCAGCGCAATCTGGTCCACTCGCATCAACCGACGGCGATGATTTGAAGATGTCCTTTACTGCTGCACTAAATCAAAGCCGTCCATTCTCAATCCAACGATCTGCAAGATTAGGGTTTCGCATCTCCTCATCAAATCTTGACCGAGCCTTAATGATCCAACGGTGACTTCTAGAACACGGGCCAACTAGGCCGCATGCACGCAAGACCGCGATTGGCTTGGCCCATTATCGTTCAAAAGATTTTTCCCGAATTTAGTAATTAAAATAATTCTGGTAATTTGATTAAATGGTTTTAGGCAATAAACATACCAGAAAAAAATCCAAGAAAATTCTCAAAAATACTTTGAAGCATCTTGAACTCAGATAAAATATTTTTGGTAAAACTTTATTTTAACTTTGCATAAGTTTAAATAGTTTTCAATCAAAGACCAATATACTTAATTTAAAGTTAATTCAAATAAATCCAGATAAATCTAAATAAATTCCAGAAAATCATAAATGCACATTTAAGCAATCAATTAGAATTTAGGCAAAATTTTGGGATGTTACAAACCTCCCCCCTTAATAGAATCTCGACCCCGAGATTCAGGGCTAACTAGAGAATAGGGTTTGGAATTCCGATTTCAATTCTTTTTCACGCTCTCAGATTGCTTCACTTTCAGAATGATTGCTCCACTGAACTCTGCAAAAGCGGATAGACTTGCTCCTAGTCTTGCACTCCATAACATCCAAAATTTTACCGCTACTCCTTGTAGATCAAATCCACTTGCGCTCAATTGCTTCTAATGGCATCCGCTCACTGCACTCGAGACATTTCTAAATCGTGACATATAACACATCATGCACTCCTGCTAAGGACTGAGGCAACTCCAACTGGTAAGCTACCTCTCCTCGACGGCTCAAAATTTTGAACGGACCAACACATCTTGACGCAAGCTTCCCCTTAGCATGAAACCTTCCGACACCTTTAAGAGTGCGAACTCTGAGATACACAAAATCATCCGACTCGAATCTCAAATCTTGACGACGGTCATCAACGTAGCTATTTTTCCTTAACTGAGCTACCTTCAACCTCTCTCTAATCATATCAACTCGCTCTTCGGCTTCCTTGAGAATATCAGGTCCAAATACCATACGATCTCCTGTCTCATTCCAATTCAACGGGGTACGACAGGCACGTCCATACAACGCCTCAATGGTGACATCTGCCAGCTAGCTTGATAACTATTATTGTAACTGAATTCTGCCTACGGCGGACATTTATCCCAAGATGTAGCATAAGCTAAAGCACAAGCTCTCAACAGCTCACTTCAGGCTTCTCGGCCATTCTCAACGCTAGGTATCTCATTACTGATTTGGCTCTTACTTCCACTCAGAGCTCTGCACCAGTTGTAACAAACTTGCTGATCTCTGGTACACTGCTTCCATTCTCTAACACACGTCACGCAAAGCGATATTTTTAGCAACTTCACGCTTCATCTTAGGCTATTAAATCCTTTCCTTAAGACCTTGATATATCTCAACACCTTTCTGGATGAATTGAATACTTAGAATCATGAGCTTCTTCCAAAATCAACTCCTTAAGCTCTTCCTTATTCGATACATAGCTTCGACCTTTAAACTGTGTGGTTCCTTGGTCATCCACGGTAAGATTCTCAGCTAAGCCTTCATCCTTCTGACCCACTTTGATCTGATCTTCGAGCCTTGGCTTAACTTCCAAAGCAGCTATAAATCCTTGGGAAACCACTTCTAATTTCATCTTTTGAAACTCCTTGCACAATTTAGATTGCTCACTTGATATTGGTGTATTGGCATTCTGGCCTTTTCGACTTAAGACCTCGGATACCACATTAACTTTACCAGGATGGTAACGGATCCCAGCCTTATAATACTTAATCAACTCCAACCATCCTCTTTGTTCCATATTAAGGTCTGCATTTGAACTCTTGTGGTCCTGTATATATCTCCAACAATATAATGACGCAATAACTTCAAAGCATGCACTACAAAGAGTAAATTTCCAATTCATGCGTAGCGTAGTTCTCTTCATGTGGCCTCACTGCCTTGACGATAGGCAACAACTTTGCCATTCTCGCATTAACACACATCCAAGATTTTGTCTTGAAGCATCATAGTATATATCAAAATCTGCGTTTGCACGTCCGCAAGACTAAGACAAAAGCTATCGTCAAACGCTTCCTTAATCACGTAAAACTCTTTTTGTCTGCGGCGCCTATGCGCACTTCTTCTCCTAATTGCCTAAGCGGTCTCGCTGCTCCCACGCAACATCGCTTTGGTTGGATCCACGGTAACTCCTTTAGCAATCATCTCATGGCAAGAAATTCAACTTTCTCCTTCCAAAAGTCACATTTGTTTAACTTAGCATACACCATTGGTCTAGCCACCTTTCCAAAACTAAACCCAATCACAGTATACTTTCCTTTTGACGTGAAGCAAACAAAGATATCCCACCTATACACCATAACAGCTTGACCAAATTTCCCATGGAACTCCATTCGTCACGTTCATAATTCCTTTCATGGCATTGATCAATCTAGCAGACACAACTATAAACTCATACTATCCATACTGCGTAGAAAACTCCGACCTAAGAACATTCTCTGCATAAATTCTTAACTGATGATAACTCGATCGGAAATCTATTTTTGAGAAAACTCCAGCTCCTCTTAACTGATCAAATAATCATTGATTTTGGTCGACGGGTACTTATTCTTTAATCGCCACTTCTTTAAATGCCCGATGGTCGGTACACATCCTTAAGCTCCTATCTTTCAAATGTAAGCAGCGCTCCCTAAGGTGACAATTTTGTTCTGACGGAACACTTTTCTAGCAACCCTTCGATCTGCTTCTTCATCTCAACTAGCTCATTTGTAGAAATTCAATGAGGTTTCTTTACTTCGGGCGCTGTACCAGGCACTAACTCAATAACAAACTTGATCTCTCGATCTGGTGGCACACCAAGAGGATTCTCAAGAAACACCTTTGGATATTCCCTAACAACTGGCACATCTTCAAAGCTGGCAACTTCCACGCTATTGACCTTTTGCCGACCAACACGAACCGTAGTCGTTTGAAATTCTATTTTCCCGCTTTCAGGGCTTTTAGCTGACACAATTCTTTGACCAAACTCAGATGCCTTATGTTCTGGATGACTAAACCATTGCTAGATTAGCATCTCGGGTCTGGTATCCAATATGATCCACTAGGAACTTTTCTCTAACAAAAAGTAGCTTAACTCCATAACATTCTAGGTAAGGTCAAGCAATACTGTACTTCCTGACAACGACAATTCCTCTGGCCTGACAAGCTTTACAAACACCACTGAACTGATCATTCTTGCACACACAACATCTTTAGGTGAACCATTGACACAGGTGAATACTCTGGGAACATCTGGCCCTTTAATCACCATCAATGCTCTTATCCCAACACTTCACATTCTAACATCTCAGCCATCTTTACTTTATTTCTTTAAGCAAGGAAATCCTTACATGGAATTCGTCACTAGTCACCTTTCCTTTACAAACGAGGATATGACACTTGCATAGGGTAAAATAATTGATCTAAACTTCCTCGATTGACGCTATGTCAAGTTTTGACCGAACAGTAATCGAGATTGACTTGAATGGCGTGTTTACTTTCTTTTGAGGGCAATTATTGGCAAAGTGCCGGGCTTGTTCTGTATAGCAAAGCTTAGGGCCACCTCTCTTCCCCGAGCATTCATCGACTGGCGATGTCTTTATTCGCACGCCTCTTCTTCAATTGATTCTTTGCACAAACTTCTCTTGCAACCTTATTGCTCTCGCTTACGCTATGAACTTGACCGAGGTAACTTCGAACATCCATGGTCAGACAATGATTGTCTTCTCTGTGGGCATCGACTAGCATAATGGCCTTCCTTGTGGCGCTTGTAACACACCGTGTTGTTGTGCAGACCACTGGTACATTATTGTCTTCTTGCTGTGTCAGGGCTGGTTGCTTCGTAGGGCATTCCCTAGCCCAATGACCTTCTTCATCGCACAAGAAACATGCTGTTGGTGACTGCCAATTACTTCTTTCTTGACGAGGGCCAACAGGATTAAGGTATTGTGTTTTTAGCTCTTCGGGCGGCACAACTTTTGCAGCTGACGTTTCGCCTCTTCTAGACGACTCTTGAGCAACTACGGCTCGAAGAGTCTTTTGCTGATGCTGAGTTACAGCAGTAACTATTGGATCCAAGGGACATTGAGCTGGAACATGATCTCGACCTTCACAAAGATAACATGTGATGTAACTCATAGGGCACTCTCCAAAAGAATGGTTTCCTTCACAGCTGGAGCAATTGATTGCATGCTCGTCAGCGGTATGTCCTATCTCTCCACAGCGAATGCACACACTATCTTCTGACTTGTTTGGTTGACAGCACTTTAGAGAGCAACTCTTAGATGTTGAACAAGGTGCAGGGATAGTATTCTGCTCCGTATTTTCTGTGACCATACTGCCTCCCGGTGAGGCAAAGAGATTACTAAAAGCATCAACAAATTCATTCCAAGTGATATTGCGCGGGGCTTCATGAACAGCACAATATTTCTTCCACCATTTCGCAGCAATTCCTTGTAACTAATAAGAAGCATATAGGACTTTCTCATCGCCTTCACACTGAGCAATGAGTAGCTTCCTCTCAATGGTCTTGAGCCAATCATCCGCTTCCGAGGGTAACACATTTCCTGAAAACGTCGGCGGACGAGTCCTTATGAATTCTAATAACCTTAAGTAGGAACAGAAATCATTGGTAGCAGCTTGGGACACCTTGTTGTCATTGGCTTGGCCAGTCACATTCTGCATCTGCTTCATCATTGCATGCATCAACTGAGTCTGAGCGGTCAAGAACTCTCTCAAACTCTGATATCCATCTCAGATCGACGGTTGGAGAACCGACCGCTATTGAGGTCCCCATCGGATTGGTTTTCACCTCCATCGATTTTGTTGTTTCCCAAGTCCGAACCATCCGCTTGATTGCTTCACCGGGTTAGGGAAGAGGGAAATAGCATAGGTAAGGAGCAGGAATCCTAAAGTGGGAGATAGGTTTAACCCAATAACTTAAGCAAACAATATTAATAACTTGGTATGGTCGCTATATGAGCCTAAAAGCTCGCAACACATAACGCACACTCAAAGAATCAAGGAAGAACCAATTCAACCAATACACACAAAACTACCGCCTACAAGGGTAACACTTATCTTAAGCAGACGCGACTCCCACACATGAGTCTCAACTGACTACTCGAAGCATAGGTCTTCTAGCTTTTGGAACACTTCATAGATCTACTCCTTCCTTGAGCTCGATGATTCCCTCCTTCATGATTTCCAGGTTAACAAAGAAGCACTTGATACTTTCTCTAATGTGTGGCGCACAACTACCAAGACAACTCAGATAAGGTTTTAACTCGCTCCAAAGATGGGAGAGAAGGAAATTCAAAGAGGAAAGGAGAGAAATTCGACGAGGAAAGGAATAGAAGAGTAAGATAAGTCAAGAACATATTATTCTTCCAAGTTAATTCTTTTCTTTAGAAAATAATTTTGAAGTTCCTATAGAGACGACTGGACTATCTAGGTCAAGGCCTACATCAAGATGGCTCGAAACCACTTCGGGACTCGAATATGCAAATCCGACCTCTGTGTATACCGCACTAGTCCAGATCACGCTAGTGCACACAGCTCAACATTAGTAAATATCACAATCATACGAGCGGAAATATTATGAAAGACATCATATATTAAATATTACTAGTTATATGACCTCATGGTCAACTTACATGACTATGCTCGCAAGGTCAATAACACGTTAAACCGCAATGAATGAAAACGTAGACAACCCTCAAGATACCACAGTAATCGACAAGGCTTGCGCCTAAACATTCGCCTCTCCCGAATCTTTCCTCCAAAGATTGATGTAGACTCTTCAACCGGTGATGTTATTGTTGGCAAGGGTGAGTACTTAAAGCACTCAACAAGTTGTGCATGTAATGCAATTCTAACATAGCTATATGCAAGGCTTATTCCAAAGGATAGGCTCATGGCTATTTTACAACAAAGCAAAGATTTACTAACAAATACAATAAATAGATTGCAAAGACTCTAAAACAAATAACAATAATAGATAGATTCAAAGATTTCAAGTAAACCAAGTTTTCCAATCCTAAATCAAATTCCATCTTCCATATGGCAATCCCGCCATCCCAACCAAGTTGTCCATTTAATTAAACTAACCCTTAATCGTAATTCCGAGCATTGCTCAATACCATGAGCACGGCTATCCTAATAGTTTCACACTCTACAGAGGTTATGCACTTTACCCACGTGACATGATCGCCTCTTGGTGCCTTCCGTTAACACACTTCCTTTGGTGTGTCGGCGGAGAGATCATGACAAAGCCTTTACAATGCTCGCTTAATCCAAGATTACCCGCTAAGGTTTCAACACTGGTGGGTCCGAAACCACAACCAGCCCCCTCTTGCGCCATGTGAATTACTCCATAACTCGAGAACTCACACCACCAAGATAGTACCAAAATTAAGACATTGCAAATTAATCGCCTAAGTCGCCCATACCGCATGTGGTTGCATGATTGACTCAGTCAAAGGCTTGCAAGGTTAAGTCCTTAGAGTGATCAAGGCAAGACATCCACATACCCTCCGCCCATCGGGCCCACCTTGGCATACTCGCCTTGTCACTTGCCCCAATCTAAGTGATTATCACCCGATTGATTACCAAGCACCACGTGCTATCAACAATTCAACATCGCTATGACATGACTCGCCACAACAACTCAATCTCATCGTGTGATCCCACATGACACACAAGTTCGAAACATTGTTCCATGTTCCATTAATCAAGATTAATTATCAATGATTCTGACACATGTGATGACGTGGCATGGCTAAGCAACTAATACGGACTAACCATCCGATGTTGATTATAATTACTAACCAACTATATTGAACCAATCTAGGGTGACAATAGATCATGGCATACAAATGACAAGGTAGGGTATAAATCAATCTGGTATATTAGCTAAGCCCAATTTAATTTGAAACAATTGTATACTTGAAATATATGCAATAGGGTAAAACAATTATAGCAATTTTATAAACATGGATTCAACATGATCAAAGCACAACTTGCCTTGGAATAGGTCCTGATCTTGATCTGAAGCTTGCTCTTGAGTTGCTGGATCTTCCTCCGAAGCGTCGCACAATTAAACCTCTACGCGTACCAAGGAGAAAAGAAAATAAATACCAAAATAGAGAGCAAATCAACTCCAAAAATCAAATAAAATTCAGCATTAAATATATCTCAATTTTACAGATTTTTAGAAATTTTAATCACTCAAATCCGAGTTACGGTGCAAAAGATATAGCCTTTTGAAGTTTGAAATAAATACTGAAATTGCAAAAATTAGAAATCCGGAATTAACAGAATTATTTTTAAACTGAAAACAGATTTATTGTGCAAGCGTGACGTCAGCCATCCAAGGGCCAATCCCATGCTGCCACGCAGCTTTGGTCCATGCGCCGAGTCCACGAACCTCCTCTGGTCCACCGTGAACCCGGTGCACGGCGCTTCGTTCTCTGCACGCCACATGTCACCACGCTATTGGTCCGTCGGACGGCACAATCTAGGTTGTGAGTCGAGATCCAATGGCCACGAATAGATCCGAGGCTCAAGACATGCGGCGAAGCCCGATGCATCCACGCGTCACGAATCTAGCGGCGCAACCTAGATCCGACGGTTTCCCGGGCTTCCGAAACACGACGGCGAGGTGTGACGGCGCTCTCACCGGTCTTGGAGAAGACGACTTGGTAATCCAAGAAGCAGCATGTTCTGGCGACCAAGAAGTAACAGATCGGATGCGCCTCGACGGGGTCTTACCGGATCTGATCCCAGCGTATGAGCGGCGACGGCTTGAGGCGAACAATGGAAAAAGGCGTGACGACTTGCGGCTATCTGATGAGCTCGCTTCATGCGAACCAAAGCACCTCCGACGGTGATACACGGGCAAAACATGCGCGACAAACGGCGAACCCTAAGCCCACCCATCCTTTAAATAGCCTCACAAAACGCCGCAAAACCGAATCTTAGATCCACAGACGGCGAAACGTCTCGTTTTGGACTCGACGACGAAACGGAGAAGAACTCCTTCGACCGCCCATTCTCGCGATCAACGGTTGAGATCCAAGACGACGCGCGCAACTGGTCCACTCGCATCAACCGACGGCGATGATTTGAAGATGTCCTTATCACTGCTGCACTAAATCAAAGCCGTCCATTCTCAATCCAACGATCTGCAAGATTAGGGTTTCGCATCTCCTCATCAAATCTTGACCGAGCCTTAATGATCCAACGGTGACTTCTAGAACACGGGCCAACCAGGCCGCATGCACGCGCACCGCGATTGGGCTTGGCCCATTACTGTTCAAAAGATTTTTCCCGAATTTATTAATTAAAATAATTATGGTAATTTGATTAAATGGTTTTAGGCAATAAACATACCAGAAAAAAATCCAAGAAAATTCTCAAAAATACTTGGAAGCATCTTGAACTCACATAAAATATTTTTGGTAAAACTTTATTTTAACTTTGCATAAGTTTAAATAGTTTTCAATCAAAGACCAATATACTTAATTTAAAGTTAATTCAAATAAATCCAGAAAAATCCAAATAAATTCCAGAAAATCATAAATGCACATTTAAGCAATCAATTAGAATTTAGGCAAAATTTTGGGATGTTACAAACCTCCTCTTAATGTAATCTCGACCCTAGATTGTGGCTAACTAGAGAATAGGGTTGGGAATTCCGATTTCAATTCTTTTTCACGCTCTCAGATTGCTTCACTTTCAGAATGATTGCTCCACTGAACTCTGCAAAAGCGGATAGACTTGCTCCTAGTCTTGCACTCCATAACATCCAAAATTCTTACTGGCTACTCCTTGTAGATCAAATCCTCTTGCAGTTCAATTGCTTCTAATGGCATCTGCTCTGCTGGCACTCTGAGACATTTCTTAAACTGTGACACATATAACACATCATGCACTCCTGCTAAGGACTGAGGCAACTCCAACTGGTAAGCTACCTCTCCTCGACGGCTCAAAATTTTGAACGGACCAACACATCTTGACGCAAGCTTCCCCTTAGCATGAAACCTTCCGACACCTTTAAGAGTGCGAACTCTGAGATACACAAAATCATCCGACTCGAATCTCAAATCTTGACGACGGTCATCAACGTAGCTATTTTTCCTTAACTGAGCTACCTTCAACCTCTCTCTAATCATATCAACTCGCTCTTCGGCTTCCTTGAGAATATCAGGTCCAAATACCATACGATCTCCTGTCTCATTCCAATTCAACGGGGTACGACAGGCACGTCCATACAACGCCTCAATGGTGACATCTGCCAGCTAGCTTGATAACTATTATTGTAATCGAATTTCGCTTACGCGGACATTTATCCCAAGATGTAGCATAAGCTAAAGCACAAGCTCTCAACACTCACTTCAAAGCTTCTCGCCATTCTCAACGCTTAGGTATCTCATTACCGATTTGGTTTTACTTCCACTCGTAGCTCGCACAGCTTGTAACAAACTTGCTGATCTCTGGTACACTGCTTCCATTCTCTAACACACGTCACGCAAAGCGATATTTTTAGCAACTTCACGCTTCATCTTAGGCTATTAAATCCTTTCCTTAAGACCTTGATATATCTCAACACCTTTCTGGATGAATTGAATACTTAGAATCATGAGCTTCTTCCAAAATCAACTCCTTAAGCTCTTCCTTATTCGATACATAGCTTCGACCTTTAAACTGTGTGGTTCCTTGGTCATCCACGGTAAAATTCTCAGCTAAGCCTTCATCCTTCTGACCCACTTTGATCTAATCTTCGAGCCTTGGCTTAACTTCCAAAGCAGCTATAAATCCTTGGGAAACCACTTCTAATTTCATCTTTTGAAACTCCTTGCACAATTTAGATTGCTCACTTGATATTGGTGTATTGGCATTCTGGCCTTTTCGACTTAAGACCTCGGATACCACATTAACTTTACCAGGATGGTAACGGATCCCAGCCTTATAATACTTAATCAACTCCAACCATCCTCTTTGTTCCATATTAAGGTCTGCATTTCGAACTCTTGTGGTCTGTACATATCTCCAACAATATAATGACGCAATAACTTCAAAGCATGCACTACAGTAGCAAATTTCCAATTCATGCGTAGCGTAGTTCTCTTCATGTGGCCTCACTGTCTTGACGCATAGGCAACAACTTTGCCATTCTGCATTAACACACATCCAAGATTTTGTCTTGAAGCATCATAGTATATATCAAAGCTGCTTGCACGCCGGGCAAGACTAAGACAAAGCTATCGCCAAACGCTTCCTTAATCACGTAAAACTCTTTTTGTATCGCGCGCCTATGCACTTCTTCTCCTAATTGCCTAAGCGGTCTCGGCTGCTCCCACGCAACATCGCTTTTGGTTGGATCCACGGTAACTCCTTTAGCAGTCATCTCATGGCAAGAAATTCAACTTTCTCCTTCCAAAAGTCACATTTGCTAAACTTAGCATACACCATTGGTCTAGCCACCTTTCCAAAACTAAACCCAATCACAGTATACTTTCCTTTTGACGTGAAGCAAACAAAGACATCCCACCTATACACCATAACACTTGACCAAATTTCCCATGGAACTCCATTAAATCACGCTCATAATTCCTTTCATGGCATTGATCATTCTAGCGCATACAACTATAAACTCATACTATCCATATGCAGAGAAAACTCGACCTAAGAACATTCTCTCATAAATTCTTAATCGATGATAACTCGATCGAAATCTATTTTTGAGAAAACTCAGCTCCTCTTAATCGATCAAATAATCATTGATTTTGGTCGACGGGTACTTATTCTTTAATCGCCACTTCTTTAAATGCCCGATGGTGGTACACATCCTTAAGCTCCTATCTTTCAAATGTAATGTGCACTCCCTAAGGTGACAATTTTGTTCGACGAACACTTTTCTAGCAACCCTTCGACCGCTTCTTCATCTCAACTAGCTCATTTGTAGAAATTCAATGAGGTTTCTTTACTTCGGGCGCTGTACCAGGCACTAACTCAATAACAAACTTGATCTCTCGATCTGGTGGCACACCAAGAGGATTCTCAAGAAACACCTTTGGATATTCCCTAACAACTGGCACATCTTCAAAGCTAGCAACTTCCACGCTATTGACCTTTTGCCGACCAACATGAACCGTAGTCGTTTGAAATTCCATTTTCCCGCTTTCAGGGCTTTTAGCTGACACAATTCTTTGACCAAACTCCAGGACAGCCTTATGTTCGGATGACTAAACCATTGCTAGAGTAGCATCTCGGGTCTGGTATCCAATATGATCCACTAGGAACTTTTCTCTAAAAAAAGTAGCTTAACTCCATAACATTCTAGGTAAGGTCAAGCAATACTGTACTTCCTGACAACGACAATTCCTCTGGCCTGACAAGCTTTACAAACACCACTGAACTGATCATTCTTGCACACGCAACATCTTTAGGTGAACCATTGACACAGGTGAATACTCTGGGAACATCTGGCCCTTTAATCACCATCAATGCTCTTATCCCAACACTTCACATTCTAACATCTCAGCCATCTTTACTTTATTTCTTTAAGCAAGGAAATCCTTACATGGAATTCGTCACTAGTCACCTTTCCTTTACAAACGAGGATATGACACTTGCATAGGGTAAAATAATTGATCTAAACTTCCTCGATTGACGCATACCAAGTTCGATCGAACAGAATCGAGATTGACTTGAATCAGCGTGTTTACTTTCTTCCGAGGGCAATTATTGGCAAAGTGCCCGGCTTGTTAGGTGTATAGCAAAGCTTAGGGCCACCTCTCTTCCCTGAGCATTCATCGACCAGGGTAGTGTCTTTATTCAGACGCCTCTTCTTCAATTGATTCTTTGCACAAACTTCTCTTGCAACCTTATTGCTCTCGTTTGGAGTTATGAACTTGACTGAGGTAACTTCTGGAACATCCATGGCCGTAGACAATGATTGTCTTCTCTGTGGGCATCGACTAGCATAATGGCCTTCCTTGTGGCAGTTGTAACACACCGTGTTCATTGCAGTGCCTACTGTGTACATTATTGTCTTCTTGCTGTGTCAGGGCTGGTTGCTTCGTAGGGCATTCCCTAGCCCAATGACCTTCTTCATCGCACAAGAAACATGCTGTTGGTGACTGCCAATTACTTCTTTCTTGACGAGGGCCAACAGGATTAAGGTATTGTGTTTTTAGCTCTTCGGGCGGCACCACTTTTGCAGCTGACGTTTCGCCTCTTCTAGACGACTCTTGAGCAACTACGGCTCGAAGATTCTTTTGCTGATGCTGAGTTACAGCAGTAACTATTGGATCCAAGGGACATTGAGCTGGAACATGATCTCGACCTTCACAAAGATAACATGTGATGTAACTCATAGGGCACTCTCCAAAAGAATGGTTTCCTTCACAGCTGGAGCAATTGATCGCATGCTCGTCAGCGGTATGTCCTATCTCTCCACAGCGAATGCACGCACTATCTTCTGACTTGTTTGGTTGACAGCACTTTAGAGAGCAACTCTTAGATGTTGAACAAGGTGCAGGGATAGTATTCTGCTCCGTATTTTCTGTGACCATACTGCCTCCCGGTGAGGCAAAGAGATTACTAAAAGCAACAACAAATTCATTCCAAGTGATATTCCGCGGGGCTTCATGAACAGCACAATATTTCTTCCACCATTTCGCAGCAATTCCTTGTAACTAATAAGAAGCATATAGGACTTTCTCATCGCCTTCACACTGAGCAATGAGCAGCTTCCTCTCAATGGTCTTGAGCCAATCATCCGCCTCCGAGGGTAACACATTTCCTGAAAACGTCGGCGGACGAGTCCTTATGAATTCTGATAACCTTAAGTAGGAACAGAAATCATTGGTAGCAGCTTGGGACACCTTGTTGTCATTGGCTTGGCCAGTCACATTCTGCATCTGCTTCATCATTGCATGCATCAACTGAGTCTGAGCGGTCAAGAACTCTCTGAAACTCTGCATATCCATCAGATCGACGGTTGGAGAACTGATCTGCTATTGAGGTCCCCACTGGATTGGTTTTCACCTCCACTGATTTTGTTGTTTCCCCAAGTCTGAACCATCTGCTTGATTGCTTCACTGGGTTAGGGAAGAGGGAAATAGCATAGGTAAGGAGCAGGAATCCTAAAGCAGGGGAGATAGGTTTAACCCAATAACTTAAGCAAACAATATTAATAACTTGGTATGGTCGCTTATATGAGCCTAAAAGCTCTGCAACACATACTGCACACTCAGCAATCAAGGAAGAACCAATTCAACCAATACACACAAAACTACCGCCTACAAGGGTAACACTTCTATCTTAAGCAGACGCGACTCCCACACATGAGTCTCAACTGACTACTCGAAGCATAGGTCTTCTAGCTTTTGGAACACTTCATAGATCTACTCCTTCCTTGAGCTCGATGATTCCCTCCTTCATGATTTCCAGGGTTAACAGCAAGCACTTGATACTTTCTCTAATGTGTGGCGCGTCAACTACCAAGACAACTCAGATAAGGTTTTTAACTCGTTCCAGCATGGGAGAGAAGGAAATTCAGCAGGGAAAGGAGAGAAATTCTGACGAGGAAAGGAATAGAAGAGTAAGATAAGTCAAGAACATATTATTCTTCCAAGTTAATTCTTTTCTTTAGAAAATAATTTTGAGGTTCCTATAGAGACGACTGCACTATCTAGGGTCAAGGCCTACAACAAGATGGCTCGAAACCACTTCGTCGGGACCCGAATATGCAAATCCGACCTCTCGTGTATACCGCACTAGTCCAGATCACGCTTAGTGCACACAGCTCAACATTAGTAAATATCACAATCATACGATCGGAAATATTATGAAAGACATCATATATTAAATATTACTAGTTATATGACCTCATGGTCAACTTACATGACTATGCCTCGCAAGGTCAATAACACGTTAAATCGCAATGAATGAAAACGTAGACAACCCTCAAGATACCACAGTAATCGACAAGGCTTGCGCCTAAACATTCGCCTCCTCCCGAATCTTTCCTCCAAAGATTGATGTAGACTCTTCAACTGGTGATGTTATTGTTGGCAAGGGTGAGTACTTAAAGCACTCAACAAGTTGTGCACAGAATGCAATTCTAACATAGCTATATGCAAGGCTTATTCCAAAGGATAGGCTCTCATGGCTATTTTACAACAAAGTAGCATTTACGAACAAATACAATAAATAGATTGCAAAGACTCTAAAACAAATAACAATAATAGATAGATTCAGCATTTCTCAAGTAAACCAAGTTTTCCAATCCTAAATCAAATTCCATCTTCCATATGGCAATCCTGCCATCCCAACCAAGTTGTCCATTTAATTAAACTAACCCTTAACTGTAATTCCCGAGCATTGCTCAATACCGCGAGCACGGCTATCCGAATAGTTTCACACTCTACAGAGGTTATGCACTTTACCCACGTGACATGATCGTCTCTTGGTGCCTTCCGGGTTAACACACTTCCTTTGGTGTGTCGGCGGAGAGATCATGACAAAGCCTTTACAATGCTCTGGCTTAATCCAGTACTACCCGCTAAGGTTTCAACACCGTGGGTCCGAAACCACAACCAGCCCCCTCTTGCGCCATGTGAATTACTCCATAACTCTGAACTCACACCACCAAGATAGTACCAAAATTAAGACATTGCAAATTAATCAGCTAAGCTGGCCCATACCAGACATGTGGTTGCATGATTGACTCAGGTCAAAGGCTTGCAAGGTTAAGTCCTTAGAGTGATCAAGGCAAGACATCCACATACCCTCTGCCCATCGGGCCCACCTTGGCATACTCGCCCCTTGTCACTTGCCCCAATCTAAGTGATTATCACCCAGTTGATTACCAAGCACCACGTGCTATCAACAATTCAACATCGTTGCGTGACATGACTCGCCACAACAACTCAATCTCATCGTGTGATCCCACATGACACACAAGTTCGAAACATTGTTCCATGTTCCATTAATCAAGATTAATTATCAATGATTCTGACACATGTGATGACGTGGCATGGCTAAGCAACTAATACGGACTAACCATCCGATGTTGATTATAATTACTAACCAACTATGTTGAACCAATCTAGGGTGACAATAGATCATGGCATACAAATGACAAGGTAGGGTATAAATCAATCTGGTATATTAGCTAAGCCCAATTTAATTTGAAACAATTGTATACTTGAAATATATGCAACAGGGTAAAACAATTATAGCAATTTTATAAACATGGGTTCGACATGATCAAAGCACAACTTGCCTTGGAATAGGTCCAGATCTTGATCTGAAGCTTGCTCTTGAGTTGCTGGATCTTCCTCCGAAGCATCGCACAATTCAACGTCTACGCGTACCAAAGGAGAAAAGCAAATAAATACCAAAACAGAGAGTAGATGAACTCCAATCCGAGTTAGATAGATATCAATTTTACAAATTTTTAGAAATTTGAATCACTCAAATCCGAGTTACGATGCAAAAGATATAGCCTTTTGAAGTTTGAAATAAATACTGAAATTGCAAAAATTAGAAATCCGAAATTAACAGAATTATTTTTAAACAGAAAACAGATTTATTGTGCAAGCGTGACGTCAGCCAATCCACGGGCCAATCCCATGCTGCCACGCGGCTTTGGTCCATGCGCCGAGTCCACGAACCTCCTCTGGTCCACCGTGAACCCGGTGCACGGCGCTTCGTTCTCTGCACGCCACATGTCACCACGCTATTGGTCCGCCGAACGGCACAATCTAGGTCGTGCGTCGAGATCCAATGGCCACGAATAGATCCGAGGCTCGAGACATGCGGCGGCTCGATGCGCCCACGCCACTTAATCTAGCGGCGCAACCTAGATCCGACGGTTTCAAGCTCAAACACGACGCGAGTGTGACGGCGCTCTCACCGGTCTTGGAGAAGACGACTTGGCAATCCAAGAAGTAGCAGGTTCTGGCGACCAAGAAGTAATAGATCGGATGCACCTCGACGGGGTCTTACCGGATCTGATCCCAGGCGCGGTGGAGCGGCGACGGTTTGCGGCGGAACAGCAAAAAAAAGGCGGTGACGACTTGCGGCTACTCCGATGAGCTCGCTCTTGCGAACCAAAGCACCTCCGCGGTGATACACGGGCAAAACATGCGGCGATAAACGATTTAACCTCTAAGCCCACCCATCCTTTAAATAGCCTCACAAAACGCGCAAAAACCGGAATCTTAGATCCACAGACGGCGGAAATGTCTCTCGTCTCGGACTCGACGATTTAAACGGAGAAGAACTCCCTTCGACCGTCCATTCTGCGATCAACGGTTGAGATCCAAGATGACACGACGCAATCTGGTCCACTCGCATCAACCGACGGCGATGATTTGAAGATGTCCTTTACTGCTGCACTAAATCAAAGCCGTCCATTCTCAATCCAACGATCTGCAAGATTAGGGTTTCGCATCTCCTCATCAAATCTTGACCGAGCCTTAATGATCCAACGGTGACTTCTAGAACACGGGCCAACTAGGCCGCATGCACGCGCACCGCGATTGGGCTTGGCCCATTACTGTTCAAAAGATTTTTCCCGAATTTATTAATTAAAATAATTCTGGTAATTTGATTAAATGGTTTTAGGCAATAAACATACTACAAAAAAATCCAAGAAAATTCTCAAAAATACTTTGAAGCATTTTGAACTCAGATAAAATATTTTTGGCAAAACTTTCTTTTAAGTTTGCATAAGTTTAAATAGTTTGCAATCAAAGACCAGTATACTTAATTTAAAGTTAATTCAAATAAATCCAGAAAAATCCAAATAAATTCCAGAAAATCATAAATGCACATTTAAGCAATAAATTAGTATTTAGGCAAAATTTTGGGATGTTACATATGCCTATTTGAATTAAAACATACCTTGTCAATCATATGCCATGATCTAATTGTCACCCTAGGATGTGGAACTATAGTTGGTTAATAATAATAATGAACAATGGACTAGTTAGACTGTATTAGTTTGCTTAGCCATGCCACATCATCACATGTATCTGGAACATTGATATTTAATCTTGATTAAAAGATTATGGAACAATGTTTATAAATTGGTGTGTCATATGTTGTCACATAGTGATATTGAGTTGTCGTGGCGAGGAGGTCACACAACTAGATTGAATTGCTGATCGCACGTGGTGCTTGGTAATCAACTGGGGTGGTAATGATTTAGATTGGGGCAAGTGGCAAGAGGCAGTGTGCCAAGGTGGGCCAGGATTGGCAGGGGTATGTGGAAGTCTTGCCTTAATCACCTTAAGGACTTAACATTGCAAGCCTTTGACCTTAGTCTTTCTTGCAACCACATGTCTGGAATGGGACAGCCTAGCTGAATAATTTGTGAAGCCTAGATTTCGGTACTATTGTGGTGAATAGTGAGTCCCGGGTTTACGGTTTAACTCACATGGCGCAAGAGGGGAACCCTGTTGTGGTGGTTTAACCCTTCAGTGTTGAAACCTTAGCAAGCAGTACTGGGTCTAGGTGTAGCATTGTAAAGGCTTTGTTATGATCACTCGCCTTGGTGGTGTTTGGTTGTATCGTGTGGGTAAAGTGCATATCCTCTGCAGAGTGTACAATCTATTCGAATAGCCGTGCTCACGGTATTGGGCAATGCTCGGGAATTACAGTTAAGGGTTAGACTTTTGATAAACAAAAACTTATTGGGATGGCAAGTTGTCATGGAAAGTGGAAATTGATTTAGGATTGAAAACTTGGTTTACTTGTAAATGTCAATCTATTAATTATCGTTATTTGTTTTACTGTTTTTCAATCTATTTACTGTATTCTTGTTAAATGCCGCTTTACTTCAAAATAGCCATATTAACCATTCCTTTGGATTAAGCCAAGCATATAGAATATTAGATTGCATTATTGTGCACAACTTGTTGAGTGCTTTATGTACTCACCCCAACAACAAAAACTTCAGAAGAAGAAGAATCTATGCTTTTCGTGGAGGAGGATTATCTGGATGAGAATGCTTAGGGTTCCAGCCTCGTCAGTTTCCTGTGGTGAACTGGGGAGCTGCTACGTTTACTTTATTTCCTCTGCTACTTAATTGCTATTTCTTAGTTAAGCCCTGTGTGGCAATAATCATGTAAGATAACAGTTATTGTTAATTATTAAAGTTATGCCACATTTCGCTGTGTATGACTGTGATAGCATCTATGTTGAGCCTGTGTGCACTAGCGTGATCCTGGACTAGTGCGGTATACACAGAGGGTCCGGATTTGCAAATTTGGGTCCCAACACAAGGTAGGGTATAATTCAATTGGATAGATTAACTAAATCCCAATTTAATTTGAAACAATTGTATACGTAAAATATCATGCAATAATGTAAATCAATATAGCAGTTTTCGTAAACTGGGTTCAACATGATCAAAGCACAACTTGCCTTAGAAAAGCCCTTATTCTTGCTCTAGACCTTGGTCTTGAATCAACGATTCCTCCTCGGGCGCTTCGCACAATTCGATGTCTACGCAAAGCGGAAGAGAAAACCAAATAAATACCAAAATAGAGAGCAAACAAACTCTAAAAATTCACCATTAAATAGATCCCAATTTTACAAATTTTTAGAAACTTGAATCACCTCAATCGGAGTTCGTAATAAAAGTTATAGCTATTCAAAGTTAAAATAAATACTAAAATTACTGAAAATACAAAATCCAAAATAACCGAATTATTTTTATGCTGAAAACCCGCATTTATGATTTCAGAGTGACCTCATGATAACGTCAGCATTACAGAATTTCCGATCGGATTATTTTTCAACAGAAAAACACAATTATGATGTCAGCATGACGTCAGCGAGTCTTTGGACCAATCAGAGACCGACACGCGTCCATGGTCTATCGATTTGGCTCACGACGCTCGCCGGTCCACCGTGCACCCGACATGCATCAGCCATCCTTTGGGTGCTATCGACGGCAAGATCCCGAACGCCGATCTATCATCCAACGACCAAAACCTACCGTCACAGATCGCAACCTCGTGGCCAAATCTCGAACGTCCACGGCAGATCCAACGGTCTCGAAGCTTCATCACCCAGCGATGGCAGAACGATGGTGAGGCTTCACCAGCAGTGAAAATGAAGACCTACCCAATGGCGTTCTGGCGCGATCCCGGCGATATCAAGCAATAGATCTGACGCGCTTCTTCACGGCGACTATGAATCTCCACACAATGAGGCAGCTAATGGCTCGACGGCGACATTCTTTGCAAAAACCACGGCGGCTTCGGTCTCCTACTCCGACGAGCTCCCGTGCGACGAGGACGGTGACTTCGATGATGATTCTTGGACCAGTAGAGACGGCGTTCAACAGGGAATCTCGGGCTAGCATGCGCGGTATGTATAGCACCGGGATGCGAACCCTACACGAACGCCAACGTTCGCGCAGCGGTGGAAACGTGCGAAACCCGAACTCCAGCGACGGCTCAGACTAGGCCTCATCCCCACCGTCCACGTGCCCGATCAACGGCTGTGATCTCTGATGACGTGGCACGATCCAAACCGGTCTCAAAATCCAACGGATGAAATTGCTAGGGTTTCTTAAACGCTATCGACCGTCGGATTACGATCTAACGGTCCACGACTACGCTTCTAGAACATGGGCCAAGCACACACAGTTTATGGGCTCGGCTCAATACTATTCATAAATTTCCAAACGCTTTTCGATATAATTTAATTCCCAAAAATGAATTAATTTGTTTAAGATACTAAAATTATCAGGAAAAATCCAAGAAAATTCTCAAAAATATTTTGAGACATTTTGAACTCAAATAAAATATTTTAGAAAAAACTTTATATTAAATTTGTCTATATTACTTAATTTTCACAAAAGGGCCAATATACATAATTTGAAATAAATTCAAATAAATTCTAGAAAAATCCAATAAATCCAAAAAAAATCACAAAATGCACAAATAGCAATAAAATAATATTAATGCAAATTTTGGTATGTTACAAGATGCCTTGAAGACATTGGAATGGAGCTCAAAGATTGTTGTTCAATTTCAACTATTAACTCTGAATAGCAAAATGGATGCAATACCTTCTTCAACATCATTCAAACTGGCTGCAATACGCGTGATGAACTACATCCTTCTTGTTTCAAATCTCGACCTTCTAGTTGTCAATTGTCAATTATGTGTTGAATTTAAACTCTTTTGTGTGTATATCTGTATGTGTGATGAACTACGTCCTTTGTATTTGTAATATCTAAAATAAAAAAAGAAGGAAGATGGGCTAGGCCGGCCGACCGAGTTGGCCTTAGCATGTGAGTCCGAGCCGGACTTAGTCCGATTGGCTACAAAGGGGGAAAACGATGGGGCAAAGCCCTAGCCGCTGCCCACCAGTCTACGTTGCTGCCTCCAGCCCAAGCCATGCGCTATTCGTGCCCTAGCCGTCACTGCTTGCATTGAGCAACATCGCCGTCGCTGGATCAACCGTGAAGCTGAGATCGTGTGCCACTGTTGTTGCCTGCCCCAGCCATGCTCGCTTGTGTCGCACGCCGCTGTCATCACTTACATTGGCCACGACACACTAGTACTCAGGAAAATACTTCCAAGCACAAAGAACTCAAATAAAATAACTTTTGCTAATTGTTGGCTTGGGATTTAATCACATTAAATCATAATCTAGAATATACATTAGAGCATAAAGAACTTGAATAAAATAATTTTGATAATTGTTTACTTGGAATTTAATCATATTAAATTATTTTTTACTTCTGAAAGTCCCAAATTAAGCTTTAATTACAAATAAAATTTGTGAGAATTTTTGGTGGCCTAAACTACACAAAAAAAATTTCAAGGCAAAAATAGGGATGTTACACCTGGCGAGACCAAGATGTATCGGGACTTAAAAAAAGAGCTTCCGATGGAAGAGAATGAAGATAGACATCACCCGATATGTTGCTTCTTATGGGGTCTGTTAGCAAGTGAAAGTAGAACACAAACCTCCGGCAGGACTATTACAACCTCTGGAAATCCCTTTGTGGCCATGGGATGATATAGCATGGATTTCACGGTTGGCTTGCCATGTAGCTATTTGGGCAGTAGTGGACTGTTTCAGCAAGTCTACACATTTATTCCTATTTGCACAACGAATACGACAAGTGATTTGGCTTCTATTTATTTGCGGGAGGTAGTGAGGTTGCATGGAGTGGCGAAGACAATTGTTTCAAATAGAGGTGCCAAGTTTGGATTTAATTTTTGGGATGTCTGCAGAGTGATTTGGGTACACATCTTCACCTTAATACCGCTTTCCACCCTTAGATCAATGGGCAATCTAAGCACACTATTAAAACCCTAGAGGCCATGCTTAGGTCTTGTGTTTTGGCACGAAAGAGTAGTTGCGAGGACTATCTAGCACAAGATGAATTCGCCTAGAATAATAGCGCTACCACTCCAGTATTCATGTAGTGCCATTCAAAGTACTTTATAGGCAAAAGTGTAGATCACTCCTTTTGCTCGTGTGTAGTGGGGGAGAAGGTAATTTTGGTTCCAATTGGGTCCACCAAACAATTGATCAAGTGGTAGAGGTTAGGTAGAACCTTCTTGCAACTCAGATGTCAAGACCTGATTATGCAAATTCGAATCATCTGTGTATACTACACTAGTCTAAGATCATGCTAGTGCACATTGTGGCAACATATATGAAATATCACAATCATACACAGTAAAAATATAATAAAAGACTCTATTTATTGAATGGAAGACAGTTAATTGACCTTATGGTTGACTTTACATTATTTTGTCACATAGAGCTTAAACTTTAAGAAATAAATCAACGACAGAACATAAAATTTGTAGATAACCCATCAATGTGCCACAGGCAACTGACAAGATTCGCTCCCTCCTCCTAGAACTCCTCCAAATCAGGTGTAGACTCCTCTTCAATTGACGATTTTATTGTGGCAAAGGTGAGTACATAAAGCACTCAACAAGTTGTGCACAGAATGCAAGTCTATTATAACTATATGCAAGGCTTATTCCAAATGAATGTCTATCATAGTTATTTTACAGTAAAGTACCATTTTCAATTGAATACAATAAATAGATTGAAATGATAGTAAAACAAATAACATTAATAATAATAAAGCCTTATGCACTTCTCAAAGTTAAACCAGGACCCCAGGGTTTGTAGCCAATCGGACGAAGTCCAATGATGAGTCTCTTTTATTCTTCTGCTCTGTGTGAGGAAAGGTTAGTGAGAAGTGCATAAGGCATTATTATTATTATTATTATTATTATTATTATTGCTGTTGTTATTTGTTTTACTGTCATATCAATCTAATTATTGTATTCAATTGAAAATGCCGTTTTACTACAGAATAGCCATGATAGGCATTCATTTGGAATAAGCCTTGCAAGTAGTTATATTAGAGTTGCATTCTGTGCATAATTTGTTGAGTACTTTATGTACTCACCCTTACCACAATAAAATTATCAGTTGAAGAGGACTTTACACCATTGTTAGAGGAGGAGTTCCATGAGGAGGTAAGTTACTACAGGGTGAACCTTGTCAGTTGCCTGTGGCATATGGATGGGTTATCTACAAAGTTTTCGTTCCACAGCTGCTTTATTTCCTAGAGTTTAAACCCTATGTCATAATAATGTACATTCGACCAAAAAGACAACCAACTATCTTTTATCTAATAAATAGAGTCTTTTATTATGTTTCTATTGTGTATGATTGTGATATTTTATCTATGCTTTCATTGTGTGTACTAGCGTGACCCTGAACTAGTGCAGTATACACAGAGGATCCAGATTTGTATATTTGGGTCCCAACAGTCTCTGTATGAATGAGGATATGGCTGAGGCCCCTGCATGAAATGGGGCGGGATTGGGTACACACCGATGGGTGATGTACTCCCCTATACGTTATATATTAAAAAGAAGAGACATGAGCTATTGATTGATGTTTTGTTAATGTTTACTATTTTATTATGTAATTGTTGAGTCGTTAACTCATCCTTGCTTCTTCAATGATTTTATGTGAACAATGAAGTCGACATGAATTGCATCGGGGAAGCACACCCACTTCACCAATTCATCATCCATTAAAATTATCTAGCTATAGTCGTTCAATCCTAAGTCTAAACTGTTTAGGTGGTTGAGTCGTTGAACATTTATATCATAATAATAGTCATTTCAAACTTAGGTAATTTATATATATTATTATTGCAAGGAGTTTAAATGTTCATTTATCTTGTTTATGATTGTTCTTGCTGTTGCCACCAAAGGTAAGATTGCTCTCGGACGCAGGGTTTCGGGGGTTCCCAAGTGTGTGGTCTTGGGTGCTCATGAGCGTGTGGTCTCAGGTGTTCTTGGACACGTGGCTCCAAGTTTATTTGTACTCATTAGTTTTGATTATTTTGTTATGTTGTTTCTTTTCATGTGGTGCATCATATATGGTAATTATTTAGTGAAGAGTTCCTAAAATTTTGGAACAATTTGGTTGATGTTAGCGAAAAATTGGTTGTGGTAAATTCTGAGCATGTGGGGTACTAGGGTGTTATAGTATTTCCATTTTAATTTTTGAACTTGAGCTACCCCTTGTCTATTGCTCTCATGAGCATTTTGAATTGTGGTGAGCTGTTTATTGTTTTCTCGAGCATTTTGAATTGTAGTGAGATGCTATTTGAATAACTGATTTTGTCATGTACTATGTGTTTGGCTGCTGTTTTGAGTGGTGACGGGTAAATGGTCATGCCCACGGGCATTGGGCACTCGCAAGTGATGGGCATGGACGAGGTTCTTTGCCTATTGCCCTTCGTGGGCATGCTCGTAGGCTTGAAATCAGCCGGTGGGCATGATCACCTATACCCATCGAGCTTGATTGCCATCTCTACCATGCTGCAAATGTTTTGGAGTAACTTTTTAAGGGAAATTAATACAGTTATGGACTTTCTAGTCTAATCAAATAGTAACGTAATACTACTTAAGTCTTGTTAGAATGCAAGAAATTTTTAAAATTATTGCGATATTTTAACCGATTCATGTGAAGTTCTACATTCGAAATGAGATCTTCCTGGGTGACATATTTTAGTTAAAGCTTACTAAGTATTGAAAACCGGTAACTAATATTACCTACTTCTAGTTGCTATAGAGCGATAAACAAATTAATATATATCATAATGTGGGTTGGGTTTTATGGGGTTTTTCTTTGTAAATGCTAGCTCCAATTACTCATTTCTGAATCGACCATGGTAGGATATTCCATAGGTATATAGTAGAATGCTCCGTTTTATTATTCTTATTTTCATTTGCTTTTTGATCCTGTGATCATCGCGATCTCATCTCCTTAAAAAATCTTTAACAAAAACAAATAAAAAATATATACCAACAAAAAAATTCCATCTCCTCAAAAATTCTCTAATAAGAAAAAACATAAAAAATAGCGATGCAGTTCTGGACGTGTTGCGAAGCTTGCCATGCAGGCGCAACACGACCTAGCACAGAGGCAGGGCCAAGGGCTTGGGCTGGTAGACCAATCCTGATGATGTTGTATCGACTTGCTAGGGAAATATGATTTTTTATCAATAGAAAAGCACGAGCATTCAGCTAGTATTTACTAAAGAGGCCTAAATTATGGCTAAAATCCTAGTTTTTGGGCTCTAGGTTCTCATGCATGGCAAATCCAGCGTGGGGGGGCTTCACTTGGCTGAAGCCAGGGAAGAAGAAATAGAAGAAGAAGAAACATATTCGGAAGAAGTGGGCCTTTGTTGAAGCCCCCAAGGCCCAAATTTGGTATAACAATTATAATCCACATTCCATAGCTCCAATCCCCTAGGTTCCCGAAATGCCCAAATCAATTGAACGAGAGAAGCGAGAGCCTAAGAGCAAACCTGGCGCTAGCAAGCGGCATTGCGGGGCCAGGGGCCTAGGCGGCCGGGCGGCGGCATGATGAGCAGGGCCATCAGGAGGAGAACTGAGGCTGGGCAGAGCCGTAGGCCCGTGGAGCCGGAGCCAGACCTCGAAGGTTTGGATCTAGAGGGGGAGGGGAGGACCTAGGGCTAGGGTGAGCCAGCCAGGATGGCGAGGCCAAGGAGGGGAGGACCATGTGGGAGTTGGCCCGACGAGGGAGGAGAGGAGTAGAGAGGCTGGAGAGGAGAAGTAAGGAAGAGGAAGTGTGTGGTGGAGGCCGCGCCGATGACATCCATATACAGGTATATACATATTTGTTCATTATTTGCTTGCTCTTTGTACAATATACTATATAGTGTGTATAGCGTAAAGCCAATTAGTCATATTATATATTGTTAAAATACTTAATTATACATATATACTCTAGTATATATAATATGTTGTCCAATTAGAAATATAGTTGTATACTTATATTTTTTTCCGTTGATTTGCAAATTGCAATAATGGAGAAACAAACTATGCAATTACTTCACAAGCAATTCAAGTAGTACTCTACTAACCGATGAGAGCACAATCCAACTAGAGAAGCTTCCTTTAGAATTTAATCCGAATCAAATTCTTGCCAATCCAAGGCACCTCATACCAATAGAAGATTATGCCTATGAAATTAGAGATCAAGTGAGGAGGGCATATTTATCGAATGGTCCAACTCGACCGATTTGGCACGTCCTTCCAAAGACATTGGATGGAAAAATCTGGAGATCCTTTCAAGTAAAATGGTTTAAAAAGTTTGATTGGTTGAAATATAATGTGGAAAAGAATACCGCATTTTGTTTCTATCGTTTTCTTTTGAAGAAATTGTCAAAACCCAACACATTTGGGAATGATGTATTTACAAAAGCTGAGTTATTTCATTGGAAGACAACTTTATATGCTTTCAATAAACGTGTTGGTGGTCCAAATAGTTTCCACAACATTGTAAGAGGTGAATGTGAAGACTTTAAAAATCAACGGTCAAGTGTAGCGGGTCAGTGCTTTATTTCCCCCTTAAGCCGGCCGATAGGTGAAAGAGAATAAAAAAGTTGAAGGAACGAAATGGCTATCAGAGGGGGGGGGGGGTGAATGATCCCAAATAATTTTTTTTCCCACTCAAAGTACTCCAAACAATCTCGCAATAAAAATCTGAAACACCCAATGCTTTTTATTCAAACTGGTGCTTCCCAGATTCGCACACCCTCCAAAACCCGAACAACTAGACAACTATATGTACTCCTAGCTTACATGGTTGAGAACCATGAACCATGTTAGGGATGTTTTAATCACAATCCTGGTTGTGAAGTGTCCAAACAAAAAGAAATTAATTCAAAGACTTCTTTTTTAAAAGAGATAAAGCTAAAAACAACAAAGTCTCTTTTCAGAAAAGTAAAAGCAGATTTTCCAGGAATTGTCCTCACTTGGAGCAGGTGGTTGGTGAGTTTATGTTGCTCTAAAATTTTTGAGAATTTTTCTTCCTGTGAGAAGTTGAGTCATAAAATAGTCCACCAAAAATCACATTAAAAAGCTTTGTATAATAGACATGAAAAATCAAGTGTTACAGACAGTCAAGAACTTCGACCAAAAAGTTTGTGGCTCGGTTTTCACTTCATAGCGCTCAATTGGTGCAACCAGTGAACTCACAAATTTTTCTAGATATATATATATATATATATATATATATATATATATGAGTGAAACACCTTCTCCAATAAGAATCACTCAAAAAAGATTTTTCTAGTTTTTTCTAAAAATCAAAGACTGACTGCTGCTCAAAGAACAAGTTCTGAACAGAATGACAACTTGATAGAAAACTTGATCTTTAGTCTATCGTAGGGTTCAAGAGAAGTGTAAAACCATATAAAAACACTCAAGACATCTTAGAACAACATCATTTAGAAGGAGGGGAGGCAAATCCAAATTAGTAGAAAGTAAATTAAGTAGAATGTAAATGCGGGAAAGTAAATGCTGAATTTAAATTGCGTAAAGTAAAGACATAATGTGAATGCACAATTTAAATTCACAATAAGGTAAAGAAAATTTTTGTATTTTCTGGATGGAAGGTTTACAAAGCCTCACTTGATGTGGGCAAAGCTCAAAGGAGCAACTCAAACCTTCAAGGGGGGAAGGATACCCCTTCACCCCTATTTATACAACTCTTGGGCCACCTACCACCCTTGGATGAGTCCCTCAACCCTAGAGCACTCATCAAGGGCTAGGATTAACCCACTCACACAGCCATGCAAGGGCTCACCCAAAACCCACACACACAAAAGGTTTTCTTGCACGGTTTTCAAAACATACTAACTAGACTCGCTATCCTATCAACTAGACCGCAATTTGACGGCCCTCATCGATCCGAGTAGCATGTAGCTAGCATAACATCCATTCCTTGTCTTCATGGCTTGGACGGACTCCATCTCCGATCATCTTCCGGCGATCCCCGACCGTTTGGACCTCCGTCGCTCCTCACCTAGTCCCGACCATCCTTCACCTCACCATGACCTAGCACCGTCGTCCTGCAACCATCAAAAATAAGGAAATACCTCACATAGCAATGCCCGCAATGATATGCAATAGATTCATCACAGTCCACAAATTAAAATTTATTTTTGTTCGTCCTGGTCGGTACTACCGCAAAAATAGGAGAAGACTCAAATTGCTTCAAATTCCAATTTAATCAAACACAAACCTGAGCACACTTTGCTCAAATAAAGTCAAATACTCATCACAAACATGGATGAACCTCCACATGGTCCTTCAAAAGTTTTGTTATGTTTCTTTTTATTTGATCAATGTATATTGAAAGCTTCCATGTGACACTTATTTTCAACAAGCATTTTGTCTCTAGTAAAATGAATACATACCCAAAGACTTCAAAAATAAACTTTCAAAACTTGCTTAAATGATGGTTGAAGCCAAAACAGATAGAACATTCCCATTAGTATATCGCTACTATGAGTTGATGTTGATCCTTTTGGTGGTAACAACATATGTTGAAAGAATATTTTCAGCAATGAATATATCATAACACATTTGCGCAACAAGGTAGCGGATGACTGGCTCAATGACTTGATGGTTTGCTACACCAAGTGAGAGATATTTACAAGCATCGATGATTCTTGAATTATAAAACGCTTCGAAGACATCAAAACTCGTAGAATGATTGTCTCATGATTCAAGCTAACATCTTAGTAGTATGTTTCTTCTATTTTGAATGTTTATAATCATTTACAATTTACTATTGTATCACTCATTTTCCAAAATTTGATGTACAAATTGCTTTGGATGCACATTCATGTCTTTTTGGGATGACTTTCCATTAGCGAGGTACCTTCATTCTATTTTGCTTTCTTGCTATGTTTCTCTTTTATTCGTGTATGAATTTTAATTCCACAAAACTATATTTACTATGTTTGTCTCAATTTAACTTCGTACTTTGAGCCCATCCTCTATTTTTATCATGGCTTCGCCACTGTTCCTGTGGAACTAATTTCCCCTAAAACCAGCTTGCATAACCCATATAAGCGGAGCTGGAGCCTATCCAATAGATATCTAATTAGCTCAGTCAACTAAATACTTGTGACACATTTCTCTTTTTGCTTCAGAAAGCCTAATTAGTTTAGCTAACTAAATATTTGCATACATGTTTATTTGTAGATTTTCCGAGATTTAATCTCAATACCTCTCAATTGCTTTACATTACTCGCTCCAGTCACAAATACATATTGTTTTGGGATATCTTTTTAAATATTTAGATTGGATACATGAAAATCAAATGTATAGTTTTTTCTCAAAACTATTTTCATAATATTATAATTTTGTTAATTGTTATAACAATATTATAATAGAAATTAACAGTCAAAGTTATGTTTTAGGAACTATGTCAATGTCCAAAACAACATGTATCCACCATGGGAGGGAGTAGTTCTCGTGATGGCTGATTTATAGAGTTAATATGACAACACTTAGTGCATAACTGCAAAAAGTGGATATTATGGATGCAATGTAGTCATGTAAGCTTGTAACTCGTAGTGTGAAGGTATCTATCAGTGGCTGAAGGCTCGAAGTGATTCAAAATTAATCATCGTCTTCTTAATTTGTGCAACCTGCAGTGCATTTACGGTCCTCATGTTTTTGTAGAAAAGGATGTGAAGGACCGAAAAGGCGACTAGACGAAAATGAATAAGAGATAAATAAAAATTTTCCCTCTAAAAATATTCAAGACTCTTTTCTAAAAGAGTCAACTAAAAGGCTCAGCCAGCTTAGTACTGGATAAAAGAGCAGAACTCCTAAAGCCTCTTTTGTAAAAGAGCCAACTAAAAGGCTTAGCTAACCCAACACTAGACAAAAGAGCAGAACTCGTGAATGAACAGTAAAATCAGGATGAGCAATAAAATCAACATGATTTCAAAATCAAGAATAATTCTAACTTTTGATCGGCTGATCCAAATCTCTTGAAACTTTGCGTGCACCTTCCTATGGATGTCAGGAAGTTATTCCAACCTTCAATCGCAAGGATTGATGTCAAAGTTCTGACCTTTTTCAGTTTGAAAAGTGGTTGCGCCACAACCGGGACAAACTCACAACCTCCCGAAGCTTGCTCGTGGGGATTCGATGCTCAATAAGATCTTAGAAGATCTCCTACTTGTCACAGTAAGCAAGAACCCTAAAGGTACACCCTTCAAATGAGCAAGAAAAAATCTACTGGTTTCTTGAGAGGAATCTTAAAGATCTTGTTCAAAGCTTGCCTAGATGATTGGGATATGATCCGCAAAAGATTCATCCATCCTTGGTATGATAGGATCAAGAGAAAAAGAAACCAAAAAGAGATCAAGAACTCAAAAGGAAGGGAGACCAAAAACTTGAGCAAATGTTAGTTCTAGTGGATCTTGCTGGGTTGTAACATGTTCTTGATGAACTCCTCATCCTCTTATGTATCCTAGATCCAGTAGAGATAGAGCAAGTAGAAGGAGGTGAAGCACAACCTAAGTTGCAAAAAAGAATCAAGCTAAAATGCAAGAACATAAATAGACTTTAGAACATAGATGAACTTGGATATTACATTACTTAGAGAGGGATGGTAACAAAGCCACACCTCCAAGTGGGCAAAGCTCAACAGAGCATAAAAAAACAAAAGAACCCTTCTTTAAGTCTTGGTTTTGACCTTTGTTCTAACCAGGGTTCTAGAGACATCCTTCGAGTCCATTTATAGCACAACTGAGTCAATCTCCACCCTTAGATGACTTCCTTCTCCCATAAGGAACCTCAAAAAGGGCTAGGATTAACTCACTCACTCATACATGGGCTAACCCGAAACCCAACAACATAACGGGTTTTGACCATACTAACTTAACCGCTACTCCACCCGCGAACACTTGATCCAACGATCCTCATTCGCTTGAGTAGGGCTCTAGTTAGCATCTCATCCATCCACTTGAAGCATTGCCCATGCTTTTATCACCTTCCATGTGGCCTCAATGACTTGCCGCCAAGCCTCTCATGCGTTCAGACTCCCCTGAACCAAACGAGCCCAAGTCATATGGCAAGCCACATGTCCTTGTCCACTTCACCATGACGGCTTCGGCTTCCTTGATCGTTCTGGACCTTAGCTCCTCCCCAGGCATAGTCACAGTCCACCTTGCCATTGCTTGTCATGTCCATCACCAATTCTTCATGCTCCGGCTCCTTGTCTTCCCAGCTTCATTCATCTTCCGAAGTTCCTTGATCGTTCTGGACCTCAGATCTCTTAGCCTAGTTTCGGTCTCCTTCACCTCACCATGAACTAGTACGAAAGTCCTGCAACCAACACAAACAAGTAAACCATCACATAGAATTGTTCCAAAATAACATGCATAAGAAACCAGACAAAGATCAGTGATCAGCCAAACATAAAAAGAACCCATTTGGGATCATTAGACCATGACCACCTTGGTCCACGACCATTCTTCAAGTCATGACTTCCCTAGGCTATGATCTCCAAGGGAAAAACTGATTTTTCAAATAATACACAAAAAATAAAAAATTACAAAAATAATAATCAAGAAGAATAATTATAGAAGTAGGCCACTATCACTGTTCTGACTGGCGATAGAGTTTCGTCGCCAGTCAAAATGGTGATTGCATTTCTGTCACCATTCCAATTAGCGACAGTAAGTCAGTCGTCGTTTTAATTGGTCATGAATGCACTAGCTCGGAGCCATGTCAGTAATCGCCAGTTGGACTAGCGTCTATAATTTCTGTCAACAGTCCAAATGGTGACTGACGGTTGATTTTCTCAATCGCCATTTTGACTGGCGACAAAAACCAGGATATAAAGAGGCAAGCGGTTGTCCCAGCCTCGCCCTTGCACCCAAGAAGAACTAAATGAAGAGAAACCGAGAGGAAGAAAAGGAAAGGGGAGAAGAAGGGGAAAAAAGAAGAGAAGGTGAGGGAGAAGGAGGGGAAGAAGAGGGAGGAGGAAGAGGGAGGGGAGGAGGAGAAGTTCAATCTACATTTGAAGGTTCGAATTTTAATTTTCTATTTTGTACATTCGAAACCTAGGTTAGAAAACCAAAGTAATTAGATGTGTAGGTATTTAGTTATGTAGACTAATAATAATTGTGTAGATATTTGTAGACTAGTAATTTGTTGGTAGATATATGTAGATTAAAAATATTTATGTATGTACATTTAGATCATTATAATTTTCTGTAAATATTTGTCGATATTTAGGTATGTCACGTAGTAATAATTTTGTAGTTATTTTTAGACTCGTAACTAGTTGGTAGATATGGGTAGATTAAAAATATTATTGTAGATATATTTAGATCATTAACAATTTTTATAAATATTTGTAGATATTTCGGTATGTCGAATAGTACTAATTGTGTAGTTATTTGTACACTAGTAATTTATTGGTAGATATGGGTAGAGTAAAAAAAAAGTTTTATAGGTACATTTATATCATTTTCTATAAATATTTGTATATTGGTATTATTGGTAAAGCTAAGTTTAGAATAGAAATAATTATGTTGGTACCAGGTTAGTAATATTAGTGTACATATATTGCTATTTTTGCATTTGTAGGGCTGTAATCGCAGATTAGGTTCGCTCCGACATATTGGGAATAATTTGTAAAACTTTGCCGGATAGTATGAAGTGCAGAAGTAACATATACGGACATTTCAAGCAATTATGCATTGAACTGTAGAGCAGCTATGGGTAGATTAAAAATATTTATGTAGGTAGGTTTAGATTGCTTGTAAATATTTATACATTGGTATTATTGTTAGAGCTATGTTTATAATAGTAATGTATGTGTAGCTACATGGAGGTTAGTAATATTAGTGTATATATATTGCTATTTTTGGATTTGTAGTGTTGTGAGCATGGTTTAGATTCGCTCCGACATGTTGGGAATAATTCATGAAGCATTGCCGGATAGTATGGAGTTGAGAAGTAAAATTTAGGGACATTTGAAGTAATTATATATTGAAGTGTAGAGCAGATTCATGTCATTTGTAGGCATATTTTCCCTATTAGATTCCTAATTCTTTAAGAACATTATGTATTGCATCACTTAATGCCAATATAGCGTGTGCGAAATAACAATTGTGTAATAAATGTGCCGTAGGTATGGATGACCGAGTCCATTTCAAAATATACTATAGAGAAGGAGTTCCACACATAGGGTGTCGGGAACCGAATATGCAAATTCGGATCCTCTATGTATGTTGCACTAGTCTAGGATTACGCTAGTGCACACAGGCTCAACATAGATGAATATCACAATCATACGTAGCGAAATATAATAAAGACATCATTTATTAAATATAACCTGTTGATTGACCACCTAGCTTCCCATCCAAGTTTCCATTTTACAAATTCTATTCCTTGACTGTAATTCTCGAACATTGCTCAATACCACGAGCACGGCTATCTGAATAGATTATACACTATGGAGAGGTTACGCGCTTTACCCACATGACATGATCATCTCCTTTTGCCTTTGGATTAACACACTTCCTTTGGTGTGTTGGCAGAGAAATCATGACAAAGCCTTTACAATGCTCTCGCTCAACCCAGTACTACCTGCTAAGGTTTCAACACTGAAGGGACTGGTTGCCACAATCAGGACCCCCCTCTTGCGCCATGTGAGTTTCATCGTTCGGCTGGATCTCACATCACCACTGGTAGTACCAAAGCTAAGACATTGCAAATTAATCAGCAAGGTTCATCCCATTCCACACATGTGATTGCATGTTTGACTCTGGTCAAAGGTCTGCAAGGTTATGTCCTTAGGTTGACCATGACAAGACTTTCACAACTCATTCTGCCACATAGATCCACCTTGGCATACTGACTCTTGCCACTTGCCCCAATCTAAATCATTACCACCCCAGTTGATTACCATGCAACACATGACATCAACAATTCAACTTCGTTGCAGAACAACATGTGTTACCACAACTCAGCATAATCGTGTGACAACACATGACACACTTAACTCCATAAACATGTTCCATAATCCATTAGTCAAGATTTACATTGATATTTCAGAAGACATGTGCCATACGTTGCATGGCTAAGCATCCCACGACGATCTAACCATCCCATGTTGATCTCTAATAGTAACCAACTAGTAAGAAACCATCCTAGGGTGACAATAATCATGGCATACAAATGACAAGGTAGGTATAATCCAATTGGGTTGAATAACTAGATCCTAAACTATTTTCGAAGCATTTCTACGCATAAAATATCATGCATAATTTAAATCAACATAGCAATTTTGTAAGACTGAGTACAATATGATTAAAGCACAATTTGCCTTAGAATAACTCTTGTTCCTGCTTTGGACCATGGTCTTGGATCAACTTTTCACTCTCTCTCGGTCTGGACACTTCGACGTCTACGCGAATCGAAAGGAAACACAAAATAAATACCAAATAGAAAATCAAACCAACTCTAAAAATCAAATAAAATTCACCATTAAATAGACCCCAATTTTACAAATTTTTAAAAATTTGAATTGCCTCAATCGGAGCTCTCGTGAGGAAGAACGGGCACTCAAAAATTTAAAATAAAAGAAAAGGAATAAATCCTATTTACTTGAATTACTTTCTTTTAGAAATTGAGAATAATGACATCATGCTGATGTCACTGGTAATTTGAATTTCGGCTGAATATTTTTCTAAAGAAAACCTAATTATGACATCATGTTGATGTCATCACCGAAATGAATAAAATAAAAATAAATTCAAAAATAACTATAGAGGCTGACATGTGGGCCCAGTCCATGGACTGGGCCCATGCTATAGTACGCGTTTACGATGGACTCTGTCCATGTCGTTTCGTATGCCATGCCCTGACGTCAGCACTGACATGCGCATGCTGACGTCAGCCCGACACGCGGTGCATGGGCGATGAGGACACGTGGCTCGATTTGGGCCATTGATACAAGATCTAACAGTGGAGGTTGATTGCGATGGGCAACAATGAGGGGACGTGTGGCGCACGGGCAATAGCGCCATGTGGCTTAATCTAGAGCGTTGGCTATGGATCGAACGGGCGAGATTTGCATGAAGATGGCAATGATGGCGGACACGTGGAGCACAGGTAGTAAGGCTATGTGGCTAGATCTAAGTCGTACAGGATAAATCGGACGGTCATAATTCAGGTGAAGGTTGTTGGCGGCGCAACTCACTAGAGACAAGAACGAAGGTGAGCCCGACGGTGTTTAAGCGCTCCGCCGGTGATGCCCCTTGATGGACCTAACGTGGCTCCTTGCGATGAACTCGAATCTGCCATCAAACTCGACAGGTATGGCTTGTCGGCAATGGAGAGACATGAAAATCGATGGCGGCTCGAAGCTCAACTCCGACGAGCTATTCTGCAGAAACCAAAGCAGCACGAGCAAAACTAAATGGTGGAGAAGGTGCCCAATTGATTGACGAACCTCAGAAGCCGATCAGTCTAACATTTAAAGGCCTTGACGCCCGTTGTAACATCCCAAAATTTGAGTTTTGGAATGTTTGAATTCAAAAATAAACCATTTGCATTTTTCTTGAATTCAACCCAGCTTAATTTGAATTTTCTATTAATCAAAGGATCTAATTTGACTAAACTATTCATCAAACTAAAGATTTTCAGTTTTAGTTGGGTTTATTATGCTCCAAGGAATTTTTCTGTATTTTTAGGGATTTTTCTGAATTTATTTGATATTTATTTGCATTTATTTGAATTTCTGGAATTTTTATTAAATTGGAAAATGTGTTTGTTTTTCAAAACGCCCTCGGGCCGTTTTTCCCCCGCGCAGCCCATTTTCCCCTTCGACTGCCGCTTTGCCCGCCCGCTCAACCCACCTTCGCAGCATTGGGCTGGCTCGCCACACACCAACCGCGTCGGCCGTCCGATTCGCGCCACGTGTGCGGTTCGATCGCTCGCGCCGCCCGCCGCCGCCGCCCAGAACCCTAACCCTAACCGCCTCCGAATTCCATGCGCGTCGCCGCCACCTCGACGTCTGGGTCGCGCACGCCTCCCGAGGGCTATAAAAGCACAGCCGCACCCCTCCCGAGGTTCCTCGCGCCCGCACCGCTTGCCCCATCTCCCGTCGTCCGCGCAGCCGCCTGTGTCTCGTGGCGCCGCAAGTTCGCCGTCGAGCCGAGACCTTCCGTCGCCCAGATCTTTGCCGCCGTTGCCCCTCCGCTGTCTCCGTTGGCATCTTTGAGTCGCCCGCGTTGAGCCCTCTTAGATCGGTGCAGAGTCGTGCCCAAACCGTCGCCCTTCCACCGTGTGCCGCGTCTTCTTCTCCATTGCCGGTAAGCCTCGCGCATCCGCTAACCGCCGTCCTCCTTCGCCGAACCGTGGCCGTCCGATTGCCTGCGAGTGCACCAGATTGCGCCGCGTCGCCTCCGTCGCAGCCCCGCATCCTGGGCCGTCCGACCGCCCAGATCGCGGATGAGCGACGCGTGGCCATCCACTCGGCTCTGCGGCCACGACGCTCGGTCGTAGGCGGTGCACGTGAACCGCGCAGCATACCATGAACCCAGTCCACCGTGAACCTGATGACGTCAGCGATTGCGCAATAAATCATTTTCCAGTATAAAAATAAATCGAGAAATTCCGAATTTCTGATTTTTAGCCTTTTTCTCTGATTTAATTTTTCAGAAGCTCGTTCTCCCTCATACGAACTCCGATTGAGGCGATTCAAGTTTCTAAATTTTTATAAAATCAAGATCTATCTTCCAGATCCATTTATTTTCAGTTTTGAGCTTGTTTGAGTCTTTGTTTTGTATTTATTTGGTTTCGTTGCTTCTTTTCCGGTAGACGCTAATTCCGAGGGAGCGAACGAAGACTTCGAAGACCAAGACCCAACACTAGATCAGCAAGGCAAGTTGTAATCTTTTGATCATATTGATCCTATGTTTGCAAAAGTAATTTACTTTATTACAATTGCATGCTATTTTGTGTATCAATGCTTATTTAATGGGAGTAGATGTATACCTAGTTGACATTATGTCACCTTGATTAATTGGGATGCCATGTATCCATTGTTAAACCTAGGTTGAGACATTACTAGTTGGACATAATCATTATACCAACATTGGGTTACGTAGCTATGCTTAGACATGCTTAGATATACGTTGGGATTCATGTCACACCGTGAATAATGTTAATCTTGATTTAATGAGATATTGAATCGTGGCCGTTAGCCACTGTTGTAAAATTTGTAGTACCATGGCGGGGCTTGCCATTGGTCTTGGTTGAACGAATTGTTTTCCTCTGCAAGTGATCGTGCAAGAAAGGGGTGCTTTCTAGCACATTGGGATGTGGATGTCTTGCCCGAGACAATTTAAGGACTTAATCTTGTGCGCCATTGAACTGGGCCTAACTGTATAACCACATGTCCGAATGGGACAGACCTAGTGATTAATTTGCAATGTCTAGCCTTGAGTATCGCCATTGGTGGTGTGGGTTCGGGATGGACGGTAGATTCGCAAGGGACAAGAGGGGGCCCTAATGGGCGAAACCTTATCGGGCAAGCTCGAGTTTAGACAAAGGCATTGTAAAGGCTTTGTCATGATATCTCTCGCGACACACCAAAGGAAGTGTGTTAGTAACGCTTGCACAAAGAGATGTTCATGACTTGTGGGTAAAGTTGTACAACCTCTCGCAGAGTGTGAAACTATTCGAATAGCGTCCGCATGTAATGGACAAAGCCCGGAATTTCACACGGGTATAGAGTGTTTCATAAAATGTGGAATGTGGAATTGTTGGGATGTGAACGGGAGTTCATCGTTGTTTTGTTGTCTATCATTGATCTATCAATCTTTTATTTATCTTTTCATAAATATGCTTTCAATCTATTTATTGTATTTAAATTCAAGTTATTGCTTTCGCAAATGAACCATATAGACATCCTTGTCAAGCCGCATGAATATATTGCATCAATTCCTATGGCTTGTCGAGTACCTTTGTACTCACGGCTTTATGCCCTTGTTGATCGATTGTCAAGGAGATAATGAATATCATGAGGAGGAATTCTATGAAGACTACGTGGATTAGGAAGGCGTTCCCTGCACGATTGCTCGTGGCATGTTGAATGACTCAAGTTATCTTTTCCACTGCAATAGTATTTGTTTCTAAGCCCTTAAGGCATAATGGTGTAAACATTGACCCTAAGGTCGTTTGCTTTATTCAATAATAAATTGCTTCTTCTTAGTTAATTCGTTGTATGGAATGGTATTTCATCTATGTTTCCACTGTGTGTGCACTAGCGTGATCCAGACTAGTGCAAGATACAGAGGGTTTCAGATTTGCAAACCGGTCCCGACAGAGATGGTATCGAGCCATATCGATCGTAGGTCGCCATCCTAGTTAGCATGGTCATCAAAATTATTTTCTAAATCAAACCAAAGAAATTGGTACTTAATAGTTTTCGCCTCCTCTCGCCTTATTCTTAGGTTCTTATTCTCTCCTTTGCTAAAACATTGATTCGAAATTTAAATTGATCTTTTCTCATGAAACTTCTCAAAGCCTCGAGTCTTCGCAAGGATTCAACCAAAGAAGGTGAGGATCAATCACAAGATTATGCCAAGAAGACTACCATATAAGATAGGTTCCTAGTGCTCAACGGTGCTTGGGCATGTTTTTCCTCTCGCTTAGTTACGTTTAGTCTGCGTGATAATAAGATTTTCTTTGCTTGTGTGCTGGTATGTTGTACCCTTGCCCCAAGCACGGTGTTGCAACCATACCTTTACTAAAAAAAAGCTTTATTTGCCTCTTTATTTGAAGCCTTTCGGCTATGTTCTTTTGTCCCTAGGTATTACCTTCTTCCCTAGATGATCTTACCACTCGTCTACTGCTTTTCCCTCTTACCTATCAAACCTTGTGCTGCATCTCAGATGGTTGACACTGCTCGAGCCGGTCACAGTCACCAGAGATGCCAAAGCCAACACCAACTCCAACCCCAATGCACCACCGCCACCACCAAAGAAGTGATGATCAAAACATGGGACATTTTCTCGCACTGCATCACTAATGAACACAATGATGCGTAATATAAACAACATGATGAATCAACAGAACAGCATCGCAGCTGCCCTCAAAGAACTGTTGAACCAGCAGAACCAAGCTGCTGCTGCACCTCCTCAAGCTCGTCTCTAGTCCAAGCTAGCAGAATTTATGAGGACTCGTCCGCCAACTTTCTCCAACTCTTCAGAACCATTGGATGCAGACGACTGGATTCGCTCCATTGAGAAGAAGCTTGCAATTGCTCAGTGCACAGATCGTGAGAAGGTTCTCTACGCCGCTCATCAGTTGGAGGGCACCGCCGCTGAATGGTGGGAGAACTACAGTGCTGCCCATGATGACACTCAGACGATCACTTGGGCAGAGTTTTCCACTGCTTTTTGCCACTCCCATATCCCAGATGGAAAAGTGGAGATGAAGAAAAATGAGTTCCGAGAGCTCAAGCAAGAAGGGATGTCAGTGAGTGAATACCTTAATAAGTTCACTCAACTCGCTCGCACGCCCAGAGGATGTAGCCACGATGATGCTCGCGAAGAAATTCAAGCGTGGACTCAATCCAGGACTAAAGGTGCAAGTCATTGGCAATGACTATGCAGATTTTCAGCACCTTGTACATAAAGCTATGCTCATTGAAGAATCTCACCGTGAATTGGAAGAATCCCGTAAGAGGAAGATGATGCAGCATGGAGCCCATCAGAGTCATCAGCAGAGAGTCAGAACCAATGCTCAACAGCCTGCTCGTTTCACTCCTCCGAATACATTCAGACCTCGCACCAAAGACTCGCCCGCCTCCTTCAGTAATCGCAACCTCAAGACCAACAAGAATCCACCTCGGAGGACCAAGAATCCACCGCAGAGTCACATGTTTCAATCATGAACTTGGTCATTATGCCAATAATTGCCCAAGAAAGCAAGTCGTGACGCCATCCGCTTCAACTTGGGATCTACGCCACCAAGACCCCGCCCCAGATCGGACGGAGTGCCCTGCACTCCCAATCAAGCCACCAGACTCCACCACCGCCGGAAGAGGCCGTGTGAATCACGCCACCACCGAGGATGCCCGATCTACACCGACGCCATACTAGGTAAGCTCCTAGTCAACTCAAAGATCCGCCATGGTTTTGTTTGATTCTCGAGCTACACATTCGCTTGTTTCTGAGTTTTGTCGCAAATCATCAATTAAAAGACAATGCCTCTTAAGACTATTTTATTAGTGCAATCACCGTTTCGATTTGAGTTCAACCAAGGCTGCCCAAGTTAAGATATTAATTGGAAGGGTAGAATTTCTAGCCAACCTGATTGTCCTAGACACCAAATCCCTAGATGTGATCCTAGGAATGGATTGGCTTTCCAAGAACCAAGCAGTTTTGGATTGTGGGAATAGAGAGATCACCTTAACCAGTCCAGATGGAGCCAAGTTAAAAGTTCAAGTCGCTTCAGATCAGTCCGAAGGAATGAAAGTTTGTAGTGCCAAAGGAATAAGTTTGGAAGATGTACCAGTCTCTAGCGAATTTCCTGATGTGTTTCCGTATGAGTTGCCTGGGATGCCATCGGACCGAGATATAGAGTTCTTGATAGAACTAGTTCCTGGAACACCACCCATTTCTAAGAGACCTTACAGGATGCCTGCTAATGAGTTAGCCGAAGTAAAGAGATAGATCAAAGAGCTACAAGATCAAGGTTTTGTTCGACCAAGTTCTTCGCCATGGGGAGCGCCAGTTCTTCTAGTTGAAAAGAAAGATGGGACTCAGAGAATGTGTGTGGATTACCGCTCACTTAATGAGGTCACCATCAAAAATAAGTACCCTCTGCCAAGAATCGATGATTTGTTTGACCAACTCCAAGGAGCCGAGTGTTCTCAAGATTGACTTAAGATCGGGTTACCATCGGCTGAAGATTCACAAGAGGATATACCCAAAACAGCTTTTGTTACTCGGTATGGACAGTATGAGTATACCGTGATGTCTTTTGGATTGACCAATGCCCCTGCCTACTTCATGACCATGATGAATAAGGTATTCATGGAATATTTGGATAAGTTTGTTGTTGTTTTCATTGATGACATTCTGATCTACTCCAAGAGTGAGGAAGAACATGAGGATCACTTGCGCGAAGTTTTAACTAAGCTAAGAGAGAATCACTTTATGCAAAGTTCAAGAATGTGAGTTCGGATGAAAGAAGTTGCTTTCCTAGGACATGTCATATCGCAGAAGGAGTCGCCGCTGACTCGTAAGGTACGAGATGGGCTAAGTTGGGAGTCACCCAAGACGGTACCCCAACCAAGTTTTCTTGGAATGGCGGATATTATCGCCGTTTCATAGAAGGGTTTTCTGGAAAAGCTAGACCGCTCACTCAACTCTTAAAGAAGGAGAAGAAATTTGTTTGGACACCAGAGTGTGAGCAGAGTTTTCAAGAGTTAAAGAAATGTTTGACAATCGCCCAAAGGCTTATCCCGCAGATAATAGGAAGGATTTTGAGATATTCGTGATGCATCCCGACAAGGACTCGGTTGTGTGTTAATGCAAGATAAGAAGGTTGTAGCGTATGCTTCGCGACAACTAAGGCCACATGAAGTTAATTATCCTACCCATGATTTGGAACTAGCAACCGTAGTGCATGCTTTGAAGATTTGGCGACATTATCTCATTGGTAATCGTTGTGAAGTTTATACGGATCACAAAAGTCTGAAGTATATCTTTACCCAAGCCGACCTCAATATGAGACAAAGAAGATGGTTGGAATTGATCAAGGACTATGACATTGGAATTCATTATCATCCAGGCAAAGCCAATGTCGTAGCTGATGCTTTGAGTAGAAAGAGCTACTGCAACACTCTGATGATTAAGGAAAGTCACCACCCTTTATAAGGAATTCCGTGCTTAGTTTGGAATTGGTTCAGGAAGGTTATTTAGCTACTTTGGAAGTACGCCCTACGTTAGAAGATCAGATTAAAGAAGCACAGGTAGATGATGCTGATGTCAAGGAGATTAAGAGAAATATGAAGAAAGGAAAAGCCCCAGGTTTCACCGAAGATGAACAAGGTACTATTTGGTATGAGAAGCGATTTGCGTGCAGTGTCGAAAGAGCTTAAGGAGTTGATTCTCAAAGAAGCGCATGAGACTTTATACTCCATTCATCCTGGAAGTACCAAGATGTATCAAGACCTCAAGGAAAGGTATTGGTGGCCTAGTATGAAGCGTGAGATTGCAGAGTATGTTGCACTTTGTGATGTCTGCCAGAAGGTCAAGGCAGAGCATCAGAGGCCAGCAGGATTGCTGCAGCCATTGAAGATTCTCGAGTGGAAGTGGGAAGAAATTGGTATGGATTTCATCACTGGATTTCCAAAGACCCAAGCAGGTTATGACTCGATCTGGGTAATAGTGGATCGATTGACTAAGGTAGCTCACTTTATTCCAGTTAAGACTACCTATGCAGGAGATAAATTAGCAGAATTATATATGTCAAGGATCGTCAGTCTTCACGGAGTGTCTAAGAAGATAGTGTCTGATAGAGGAAGCCAATTTACCTCTTGTTTTTGGCAGAGTCTGCATGAAGCCATGGGAACTCATCTCAGATTCAGTACTGCCTATCACCCTCAAACAGATGGACAGACTGAGCGTGTGAATCAGATTCTTGAAGACATGTTAAGAGCTTGTGCCTTAACTTATGGTGCTAAGTGTGACAAGTGTTTGCCCTATGCCGAGTTTTCGTACAACAATAGTTATCAGGCCAGTCTGCAAATGTCGCCTTTTGAAGCCTTATATGGAAGAAAGTGAGAACCCCTCTCAACTGGAAGGAGTCGGGAGAAAGACAATTGTTTGGCCCTGCCATACTGCAAGAAGCCGAAGAGCAAGTTCAATTAATTCGAGACCGTTTAACGATCGCTGAAAGCAAGCAGAAGAGTTATGCAAATAATCACCGTCGAGATTTGAGTTTCAAGCCCAATGACTATGTTTATCTCAGAGTCACCCCTCTCAAAGGAGTTAAGAGATTTCAAGTAAGAGGAAAGCTTGCCCCTAGATATGTGGGACCGTTCAAAATCTTGGAACGAAGAGGCGAGGTTGCCTACAAGTTAGAATTGCCCCAGTTTTTTGCCGGAATCCATGATGTGTTCCATGTATCGTAGTTGAAGAAATGCCTACGTGTGCTAGAGGAACAGATGCCATTGGAAGCCATTGATTTGCAGGAGGATCTTACCTACAAGGAGCAACCAGTTAAAATTTTGGATATAGCAGAGCGTATCACGAGGAGCAAGATCATCCATTTTTGCAAGGTCCAGTGGAGCAATCATTCAGAAGAGGAAGCAACTTGGGAGCGCGAAGAGGATCTGAAGTCCGAGTTTCCCCACCTATTCCCTAGCCAGCCAGAATCTCGGGGTCAAGATTCCATTTAAGGGGGAGGTTTGTAATATCCCAAAATTTGAGTTTTGGAATGTTTGAATTCAAAAATAAACCATTTGCATTTTTCTTGAATTCATCCCAGCTTAATTTGAATTTTCTATTAATCAAAGGATCTAATTTGACTAAACTATTCATCAAACTAAAGATTTTCAGTTTTAGTTGGGTTTATTATGCTCCAAGGAATTTTTCTGTATTTTTAGGGATTTTTTTGAATTTATTTGATATTTATTTGAATTTATTTGCATTTATTTGAATTTCTGGAATTTTTCTTAAATTGGAAAATGTGTTTGTTTTTCAAAACGCCTCGGGCCGCTTTTTCCCCGCCGCAGCCCATTTTCCTCCTACTGCTTCGCCTTACCCGCTTCCTCTCGGCCCACCTTTCACGCTGCAGCTCGCCGCTCGCCAAACACCACAAATGCGTCGGCCGTCCGATTCACGCCACGTGTGCGGTTCGGATCGCTCCGCGTCGCCCCGCCGCCACCGTCTCGAACCCTAACCCTAACCGCCTTCGGATTCCGTGCGCGTCGCCGCCACCTCGACGTCCGGGTCGCGCACGCCTCCCGATGGCTATAAAAGCACAGCCGCACCCCTCCCGAGGTTCCCCTCGCACCGCCCCTTCGTTTGCCCCATCTCCCGTCGTCCGCGCAGCCGCCTGTGTCTCGTACGCCCTCGCCGAAGTTCGCCGTCGAGCCGAGACCTTCCGTCGCCCAGATCTTTGCCGCCGTTGCCCCTCCGCTGTCTCCGTTGGCATCTTTGAGTCGCCCGCGTTGAGCCCTCTCGACGGGCGCAGCCGCGCTCAAACTGCCGCTTCTTCCGCCGTGTGCCGCGTCTTCTTCTCCATTGCCGGCAAGCCTCGCGCATCCGCTCGTCGCCGTCCTCCTTCGCCGAACCGTGGCCGTCCGATTGCCTGCGAGTGCACCAGATTGCGCCGCGTCACCTCCGTCGCAGCCCCGCATCCCAGTCGTCCGATCTGTCCAGATCGCCAGATGAGCGACGCGTGGCCATCCACCTCAGCTCCTGCGTCAGCGCTGACGTCGGTCGTGCGCGGGTGCACGGTGAACCGGCGTAGTGCCATGAACCCAGTCCACCGTGAACCTGATGACGTCAGCGATTGCGCAATAAATCATTTTCCAGTACAAAAATAAATCGAGAAATTCCGAATTTCTGATTTTCAGCCTTTTTCTCTGATTTAATTTTCCAGAAGCTCGTTCTCCGTCATACGAACTCCGATTGAGGCGATTCAAGTTTCTAAATTTTTATAAAATCAAGATCTATCTTCCAGAGCCATTTATTTTCAGTTTTGAGCTTGTTTGAGTCTCTGTTTTGTATTTATATGGTTTCATTGCTTCTTTTCCGGTAGACGCTAATTCCGAGGGAGCGAACGAAGACTTCGAAGACCAAGACCCAGCACTAGATCAGCAAGGCAAGTCGTAATCCTTTGATCATATTGATCCTATGTTTGCAAAAGTAATTTACTTTATTACAATTGCATGCTATTTTGTGTATCAATGCTTATTTAATGGGAGTAGATGTATACCTAGTTGACATTATGCCACCTTGATTAATTGGGATGCCATGTATCCATTGTTAAACCTAGGTTGAGACATTACTAGTTGGACATAATCATTATACCAACATTGGGTTACGTAGCTATGCTTAGACATGCTTAGATATACGTTGGGATTCATGTCACACCGTGAATAATGTTAATCTTGATTTAATGAGATATTGAATCGTGGCCGTTAGCCACTGTTGTAAAATTTGTAGTACCATGGCGGGGCTTGCCATTGGTCTTGGTTGAACGAATTGTTTTCCCTCGGGCAAGTGATCGTGCAGTAAAGGAGCTGCTTTCTAGCACATTGGGATGTGGATGTCTTGCCTGAGACAATTTAAGGACTTAATCTTGTGCGCCATTGAACTGGGCCTAACCATACTACCACATGTCTGGAATGGGACAGACCTAGCTGATTAATTTGCAATGTCTAGCCTTGAGTACTGCCAGTTTGTGGTGTGGGTTTCGGGATGGACGGGTAGATTCGCAAGGTGCAAGAGGGGGCCCTAATGGGCGAAACCTTAGCGGGCAGTACCGAGTTTAGACAGTGCATTGTAAAGGCTTTGTCATGATATCTCTGCGACACACCATAGGAAGTGTGTTAGTAACGTTTGCACAAAGAGATGTTCATGTCTTGTGGGTAAAGTTGTACAACCTCTGCAGAGTGTAAAACTATTCGAATAGCGCGTCATGGTCATGGACAAAGCCCGTGAATTTCACGGGTATAGAGTGTTTCATAAAATGTGGAATGTGGAATTGTTGGGATGTGAACGGGGAGTTCACTGTTGTTTTGTTGTCTATCATTGATCTATCAATCTTTTATTTATCTTTTCATAAATATGCTTTCAATCTATTTATTGTATTTAAATTCAAGTTATTGCTTTCTGCAAATGAACCATATAGCCATCCTTGTCAAGCCGTGCATGAATATATTACATCAATTCTCTATGGCTTGCTGAGTACCTTTGTACTCACAACTTTATGCCCTTGTTGATCAGTTGCTGAAGGAGATAATGAATATCATGAGGAGGAATTCTATGAAGACTACGTGAATTAGGAAGGCGTTCCCCAGACGATTACCTGTGGCATGTCGAATGGCTCAAGTTATCTTTTTCGCTGCAATAGTATTTGTTTCTTAAGCCCTTAAGGCATAATGGTGTAAACATTGACCCTAAGGTCGTTTGCTTTATTCAATAATAAATTGCTTCTTCTTAGTTAATTCGTTGTATGGAATGGTATTTCATCTATGTTTCCACTGTGTGCACTAGCGTGATCCTGGACTAGTGCAGTATACATAGAGGGTTTCGGATTTGCAAATCCGGTTGCCGACACCCGTGCACGAGATAGAATGCAAACCGACACGGCGGAGAATCCATGTTTGAGATGGTGGTGACATCACGAAAATGATGAAATCTCATGCGCACACGCGTCATGAATCTGACGGCCTCCCATGCAAAGGCTATGTGGCGTATTCTCCTCCATACGATCAAGATCGAACTGCCACCATTGCATGTGACTAGGGTTTCACTAGTGTTGGGCCGAGGTGGGATGCGGCATGTGCAGGGTTCGATGGGCTCGCCCCATTTGGCCCAAAACTAATTAAAGCCTTTTCTTATTTAAAATAAATCCTAAACATGGTTTAAGCCCGAAATAAATAGAAAAAATATTAGAAAGATTATGAAAAATTCCTAAAAATATTTTAAGATATTTGGAACTGAAATAAAATATTTCCAATAAAATTTTATTTAAAATTTTCAAATATTTAAATATCTTTTTAAAAGACCAAATTCAAAAGTAATGTTTAAAATCCAAATAAATTCCATAAAATTCCCAAAATGCACAAAATACATAAATGGCAATATAATTTCAAGAAAAGTCAAAAATTGGGATATTACATGGGGGCCCAACGGGTGGAACTAGGTCATTTTCCATGTGTGATAGGCAATTTATCATGCACAGGAGAGCATCCTTGGGGCACTGTTAGGAGATGGTTGTACAACATGTCGGATGTTGATCACGGGAGTACATGTAATGGGAGTTACTAGAACTGGAGGAGCCGAAGTCATGAAGCTCTTATGTAAGAGTGGCTAAGGAGAGAGGATGGCTTCTAGTGTTGTTGGCATAAACATTTCAGGGAGTTGCTTCCAGCCATGTGATGGCAGAGGAGACCATGGATGCTGTTGCGAAAGAAGTTGGGGAGTTTAGCCGTAGTCATACATCATTATTGAGTCAAGACGTGGGTGAGGGGGAGGAAACAGTGCAAGATGAACAAGGTGACACTCCCTTACCGCAGATGCAAGGACCCATGGGTATTGCGAACGAAGGGGAACATATAGAAGGGTTGGTGGAAATAATAGAGGTAGAGGACCGGGAGTACGAGGCTTTATCTGATGATAACATTTGTGTTGATGGTCAGGTTTGACGTGATGAGTGTTACCCTGATGAGTGGGAGGACTACCTGTTCGAGAATATAGTAGTGAATGACGGAGATGGCGTTGAAAGGGAGTATGCTGGGAATGAGGTGCAGTTGGGGACAATTTACAAAAGTAGGAGGTGCATGAGGCTGTGAAGGAATTTGCAGTGTCAATGTGGAGACTATTTAAGGTTGTTAAGTCATCACCACGGGTTTAAGACATCAGGTGTGAGATGGAGGGGTACCCATAGCGTGTTCATGCGTACCAGCCTAAGTGGGACACCGTTTAGAAGTGTTCTATAGTCGTTCCACATACATGTGTGATGATAAAGTCTATGCAATCGCATAGAAACAACTCTTCAGGCTTTGTTGCAAACGTAATATATAGAGAGATCATTGGCAACCTGGATCTCGAGCCTCATTTTATTATACTTGCAATAGAGCAGAGATTCCAGTACACCATAAGTTATGCGAAAGCCTGGAGGGCAAAGCAGAAAGCCCTTGAAGCTAGGTTCGGTATGTACGAAGACTCATACCAGAACCTGCCGGGCATGCTTCAAGCCATTCAAGGGAGGAATGTTGGGACAGTTGTGGATATTTTCGAGCAGCCCTCGTAGCGCTTCCTAGGGAAGATGGTTCTGAAGAGAGCATTTTTTGCATTCGGTGCGTGCATCAACGCATTCAAACATTGCCGACTGTTGCTTTGTATGGATGACACATTCTTGACTGGGAAGTACAAGGGGCAGATTTTGACTGCCATATGAGTAGATGCCAACAATTAGGTTCTTCCCGTCGCGCTAGCTTTTGTGGAGAGTGGAAACACAGATAGCTGCCTTTGGTTTATGAGGAACGTGAAAGTTCGAATCGTGGGCCACCAACCTCGGGTTTGCGTAATACATGATTGTCACCTTGGGTTGTTGAAGGCAATTCTACAGTTGTAGCAAGGTGAAGATGAGCAGACTCCATGGACAGATTTGTAGAGCAGGTGGTGTAGCAGCACATGGGGGTGAAATTTTATAAGCAATTCAGAAAGAAGGCTCTAACAAAGCTGTTCAAGAGGTTGTCCGACCAGAATCAGCAATGGAAATTTGATTCACTATGAGCGAAGCTAGACGAACTGACGAGAAAGCATACAACAGAGGCTGCGAAGAACCCGACTCCTGGTGCAGAAGAGGCCCCCGTAGCGCTTTATGACTTACCTACAGACCCTCTGCAATTGGTTAGGAGGACTGGCAGGGTAATGAAGTGTTTCTCCTAATGGATTGAAAATGAGCCAAAGAAGAAGTGGGCTTTGCTTTATGACACAGACAGTGCAAGGCACGGTGTCATGATGACTAACCTGACAGAGGTGTACAATTGGTGATGAGGGGTCTGAGACCTCTTCCTCTTGTTGCTATAGTTGAGGGAGTTCTTCATGGGATTATAAAGTACTTCGTGGATCGTCATGCGAAGGCGTTAGTTGCCAATAATCTTGACATAATGTACTCAGATATGATCAGTGCATACATGGAAGATAAAGCAAAAAGGGGGAGATGCACAGAGCGTTCAAGATGGGGACTAGGATGAACCGCGATAGAGTTCTACAGGAGTGCACCCTTGGAAGGCGGAGTTGTTCCTGCACATCCAACAAGCCCCTTCTGTTACACAGGCCTTATGCACATGTAATGGCTGCATGTTCCACCATTTGTATGGATCCAGACATATTCATAGATCAATGTTTCATGAAGGAGGTGGTGACTGCAACTTGGAGCGGAGAAATGTATGGTATCGGTGTGGTTGGTTCATTCACGGACCATCGCATATGGGAGCATACAAGGTGGGTTCTGGATATCGACAAGCTTGAGTAGGACGACGCCAAACAATACGTATCCGGAATTATATGGATGTTGCAGAATATAGCCGTCGAGTGAAGAAATGCTCCATATGTAAGGAGACGGGGTACACTTTCAAGTATTATCCAACACTGAACCAGAATTGAAGTGTTGTCTAAACTTTGATGTATGTCAATTGTAATGTAATTTATTGGTATGTTTTTACCCTTTGGATATTGTGGATGTATTTGAACACATTTGATATTCTTGAGTAATAATATTTAGGTGGGACATCTGATTATGTGAATATGTAAATGTATTTTGTTTGTGCTGAAATGGTGTGTGCATGTCTTGTTTATGCTTCCATTTTGTTTGCTAATTGTTTCTTACTTGTATGATGTTTATATTTATATGTTAATTGCTAACATGTTTGATATTTTCATGGTAGGTATGACGGACGACAGTGCAACTCCCGCGTGAGAGTACGAGCTAATCGGCCCTGTCATAGATGCGTCTCACCGTAGTTTTGCTACACAGGCCCCGATAGAGGGCCAAGCACCTATTGAGCTTTCGTCCCTACGCTTGCGCACCCCTATGAGGGTGTGGAGGATGGACACGCGGTGGATACAGAGGTTCATCCAGTCATCTCAGTGTTGCCATTGGATTGTACTGTGAATGCATATGAACTTACTATCTTCTTTTTCACGCAGGTTGTGGGCCGCTGGATTGCTACCATTCACCAGGATGGTGGAGGCCACATGCGCAGACGACGCTAACAGGCGCGGTGCCTCCTGGAGTTTCCCTTACGATAGGAGTCTACTCACGGCTCTTCTCGACCGCTGGCGACCGGAGACGCACACCTTTCAACTCCCTTGCGGGAGAGACGCTGACGCTGGAGGACGTCAGTTACCTAACGGGGCCTTTCGTGCATCAGGTAGGCGGTTGTCCCCGACGATGTCTACCCACATTGGCAAGCTGAGATCCTCACGAGGTTCAAGGGTGTGCTTCCCATTGATCTTGGTTACGAGACGTTCACCAGAGGCCACGGCCCAACTCAGAAGTGGCTGACGTAGTTCTACGTAGGTTGTGTTTTGTTGCCATTTTATTTGTTCCTATGATGCTGCACAATTCGGATTTACTAATATGTTGTTTTTATAGCCTGAGAGGATGGCAGCCAGTGCTGTGGACTACATCGTGCGACACCACTTGGAGGCATACTTGCTGTGATTCTTCGATTGGGCCCTATTATGCTCTTCCCACAGAGGCAGCGTTAACAGGCACTTGATCCATTATGCGAGGACGATAGCTGATGCAGAGTTGGACGACATCCCACAGTTGGCTTGGGGCCTAGCTGTACTATGCACCACCTATAGGGCCCTGTGCGACGGTTGTCGATGCGTCGCCGATAACTTGATCCTCACAGGGTGCCCACTCCTCTAGGTGTGGTTCTTCGAGCGCTTCTAGGTTGGATGTCTACACGTAGAGTTTGGACCTTACGGGCATGTCTTGTACGGGCCAGCGGGGGACGACATGGACTGTTCGATGATGGGGACACTGTGGCGTCACCACCAGGTTAGTATCTCACCTCTGTTGTATGTTACGGTATAGTTCAGCCTGGTGTTTACTTTCGTGACATCTACTACTACTTGTGCAGCCCACGTTCACGCCAGTTACGTCACACGTGTCGTACCCTGAGTATGTAGCGATGTTCAACCAGCTGACAGACGATCATGTGATCTGGAGGCCGTACCTACCAGAGTTTGTAGCCACGCTAGCAACCTCTGACCTCTCCGTGCAGTAAACCCGCGACGCTTACTACCACACTTACTGCTACTGCGACAATGCCAGCTGCAGTTGTGCTTGTCACTACCATGATCAGCAGCCCCGTCCATGCCATCCTGACAATCAGCACTCCCTGTGGGTGCCGTATGGTTACCCATTCGAGCCTTAACATCCTTCGCCTATAAAGCGTAGTCCATCTCGCCCTTTTACAATTCCAAAAGGCACACTTGTATCGTACTTTTGTCCATGTTCGTGGTTACTCTATGCCGTCATTTATACCGTCCAAAGTACCAATGCAAACATGAACCAAACTATATGAACAAAACTATGTGCGCCTTGTAATCCCCCCCGTTTATTATGAAATGATATCTTTCATTCATTCCGTTCTGTTAGAACATTTAACATGCAATGACAACACGCAGCCCCCGCTTTCTCAGAGCGAAGTGACAACACACTGGTTACTGCTTTGTCAAGCTGATATGACAACACGCTGCCCTCGATTTCTCAGAGCAAAGTGACAACACACTTGCTATTGCTTTGTCAGACCGATTTGACAACACGATGCCCCCACTTTCTCTGAGCGAAGTGACAACACACTGGCTATTGCTTTGTTAGACTGATTTGACAACATGCTGCCACGTGCTTTCTTAGACCGAAGTGATAATACACTTCTACCAGCTTTGTTAGGCCAAAGTGAGGACACGCTACCCCCCATTGTACCAGCCCTACATCGACTACACACTTCTTATAAAACCACCGGCCACCTAGACAACACTTATTCACAAGCCCAACCTCCACCACAGACGCTCCATCTGTGCCAGTGCCACACCCAACACTCCCCTACAACATCAGGGTTGCCGATGTCTACCTACGCGGAGCTTCTTCATAAGCAGAGGAGGTATCTTGAGAAGGCGGCATTCTATTCTGATTGGTCTTGGAAGGATGCACCTGTACCCCCAGAGTTTCCTCGACCAAACTGTAACTGTGTTAGTCTGGCATGGATCAAGTGGTCCGAGCATGTAGACACTACAAGCCACACTTTCTACAAGTCTAACAAGACCCTTGTAAGTTAACGACAAGCAGTTACATTCCGTAATGCATGTTGTGTTTCACTGAGCTCTAAACTTTATCCACACATAATCCCAGGAACACCTAAGATGCTACTTCTTCCAGTGGATCGATGGGCCAGACAAGTACGGTAGGGCGTTCTATGAAAAGGATCACTTCTTGAACTCCCCTGTAATGCCCGAGCAATACAAACGTTGGAAGCCTGAGCCTCAAAACGAGGAAGACAAACCAAAGCCATTGTGCTACCACCCTGATGATGCGCACTTCTGGAAGGCACAGAAAGAGCTTTAGGCACATCGGAAGAAGATGAAGGAGAAAGCCAATGAGCAATACGCACGAGCGTGGGAGGAGCCTAAAATCGCACTTGAAGACTACTACTAGGTGGATGTCTACAAGATTAACTGAAGAAAGCCAAGGCACTACTCCTCGCGCAATCAAGGGGGAAGGCACTAATGGATCCTTCTATATAGGGTCTACGCCACCAAGCATGACTTTTTTCATTTCCAAAAGGCGCGTATATACCTTAGCTGTAATTTTCTTTCGTGGTTTGTCCGTGGCGTCGCGCCATGTCTCTTTCATCATTTTGTATGTCAAGCTATGTCATTTCCTATATCATGCTATGTACCACCCTAATATTTCAATGTAATGCTACAGACCTTAATATTTGTATGTATGTTTCCTCTCGTCGTTTTCTACATCTTGCTATGTCATTTTCTTCCTATGAGCCATATACTCCCTACATTCATTCTACTTCTACCAGCAGTAATCATCACTGTTTTGAATTTTTCCTTATCATTTATAACCTATGCTGCGCTGCCCTATTTCCAATTCGAAAAAACGAACACGCTGTTAGTCAGAACAACGACAATGTCCTACTTCTAAAATTTTTCTTTACGGCTTATTATTTTTGTAATTTTTTATTTGTCATGTATTATTTTAAAAAATATTTGAACATACCAGTTTCCCTCATTGTTGCCATATTGACTGGCGACATATTTATGTCGCTATTTTAAAAAGTGATAGAGTTCTGTTGCTATTTGAAGTGGCGACAAAGTTCTGTCACCAATTAAAATGGAGACATAAATCTGTTACATTTTAAAATAGCAACAAAAATCCTACAAGGCGTCCACATCATTAAATTGCCATTCTAAATGGCGATAGAACTCTCTCGCTATTCCGAAAAGCGACATTAGCCTACTTCTGTTATATTTTTGGCTTATTTTTTTTGTAATTTTTTATTTTTTCTGTATTATTTAAAAAAATCGCTAAAGACTATGTCGGGGATCGGTACCCTCGCCACGTGTAAGCAGCCCCCTGGGACTCGTGGTAGCTTTCCACAATCCAAGGGGCTAACCCCTGACCTAGAAGATGCTCCCCCGATGGTCGGGTTCGGGACCAGCGAGCTCGAGCTCGGGCATCGCCGCAGGGGTAGGCACCCTCAACCTCGGCGCCTCGCCTCGACCTCGACGCTCCCGCAGGCACCAAGGGAAGGGTCATCTGTAATATTTCTATTTTTATCTTGTGTAAAAATCACCCCTGCGTGGGAATCAGCACCCTACCTACCCCTGCATGGGAACTAGGGTTCAACAGCTCCCGTCAGACTCTCAACGGCTAGCAGCGACTTCTGAGCTAAGGTCAAATCGCCACGGGCTCCTGACGTCGGCCTCGAGACTAAGCAGCAAGGTTCCTCGAGGGCTAAAAAAGCAGTAGGTCGCCCCAGCCACAAAAAGAGAGAGAGACCCGAAAAGGGAAGAAGAACAGAGTAGCCATAGGACAGAAAACAAGAGACAAGAGCAACCCACGGCTCAGGACACCAAAGGAGAACGGCGCGGCCCCCTTCTCTTGCTCGGGCCCATCCTTGTACACTTCCATAGAGCAGCTAATACACCCTTTGCCTCGGGGCTAAACTGGAGTAGAGCTATTACCCGACCATGGGGGCTCGAACCAGTATAAATCCCCGTGTCCGACATCCTTCCTTGGATGACTTCCCCGCGATGCCTGAAGCCCCCGAACGAGCGCAACCTCAGGTCCCGCTCCCGAGCAGACACCTCTCCCCCATTTCTCTCTTCTGCTGTTGACGGTGCCGATCGTCGACAGTTGGCGCCCACCGTGGAGCCCGAGTTTCGTTCATTCGGGGTTCACCGCTTTAGCGTCACCAGCACCTTCGGCTCCACCGACGGCATGTTATCATCAGCAAGGCTGGATCCGAATGTGGTTCCTGAGCACGAAGGCTCCACCTCCATGTTCTCAGCTTCCCTATTGCCGCACGAGTGCCTGGCTTTCATGGCCGGTAGCCACGAGGCGAGCGTGGAAGCAAGTGACGATGACCCAGAAGCCCCAGAGGAGGCGCGTCGGTTGGTCCGGGTTGCCATCAACCAGGCCATCACCGCCCTTCGACGGGAAGAGCTTGGACCTGAGATCACGTCATCGCGTCTTAGCTCCCCCTGTAGCAGAGCTTGGACCTGAGTTCCTTTTCTTAGCGTCTATACCTGTGATGTTTTCCTTTCAGCACCCCGCGTGCCTTGGCCTTGGGTCGCGATCTCTGGGTTCGCCTCGGGGATGTTAAGGTCGCTGTAAATCGATCTTTATCGGGGTAAGCCGACCATCCCCCCGACAAGCCAACTCGGAGGCTATCCATGGAGGGCACCCCGAGCCTGATGACGACTCCCAGGCTCGGCGGACTTGGACTATAGATTCACCTCCGGGGATGCTTCAGTCGCGGTAAGACGATCTGAATCGCAGAAATCCGGCTATTCCCCCACTGTAGGCTAGAATCAGAGACCGCCCTTGGGGAAGCCCCGGACTCGATGCATTCTCGAGTTCGGTTGCCTCGACCCGACGCCCCATGTCTAGGCCAGCCCGGACGCGGGCTCGGCTGACTCAACCTAACACCGAGCCCGATGCACTCCTGGGCTCGAAGGTCACGGATTTCTAAAGAATATCCTCCAGGGTTGTTCTATTCCCCCATCGAGTTATCTTAATGGGAGGCCTCCCCGTAGAGGGAGCCCCCGAGCTCGACCTAACACCGAGCCCGATGCACTCCCGGGCTCGGAGGTCATGGATTTCTAAAGAATATCCTCCAGGGTTGCTCTATTCCCCCGTCGAGTGATCTTAATGGAGGCCTCCCCGCAGAGGGAGCCCCCGAGCTCAACCTAACACCGAGCCCGATGCACTCCCGGGCTTGGAGGTCACGGATTTCTAAAGAATATCCTCCAGGGTTGCTCTATTCCCCCGTCGAGTGATCTTAATGTGGGGCCTCCCCGCAGAGGGAGCCCCTGAGCTCGACATAACACCAAGCCCAATGCACTCCCGGGCTCGAAGGTCACGGATTTCTAAAGAATGTCCTCTGGGGTTGATCTATTTCCCTCGTACTCGGAGCTCAGCCTAGCACCGAGCCTGAAATCTTCGAAGAGTGATTTTGATAATTGATTCCCCCGTCGAGTAATTTTTATGCCAAGTTCCTCCTAGGATATTCTGATCACATTCTCGGTCATCCCGGTTCGACTCCTTGGTTCAGGTCAGGAATGTTGGTCGAACAATCTCGAGCAGGTTTTCTAGATAAGTCTCGAACAAATCTTGAGCAGGTTTTTCTGCCTAGATCTCGAGCAAGCGCCATTCGATCTTAGACCGGATTTTATCTGACTAAGTCTCGAGCAGTTCCTGGCGGTCTCGAAATGAAAATATACTATCTAGCAAGACTCCCGGCCAAGTATCAAAAAGGCGCATGCAATTGCAAACACAAAGGGAGTTCTTTATTTCTTTTAAGTCAAAAGTTACATAACTACCATTTACAAGGAGGTCGGGTGCCCTCGACCCCTCCCTTGTCGACTAAACCTATCTACAGGTCAGCCATCTCCCGGGCAAGCTTCTCCTGCCCGAGTGCAGCGACCCTCGCCCTCAAGGCTAGCGCCTCGGCCTCGGAATTGGCAACCTAGCTTCGCTCCTCCTGAAGTTGAGCCAGGGCATTCTTTCCAGCCCGGTTCGCTCGCCCCAGCTTTTCCTCGAGCTCGACCATCTTTGCTTCGATGTCAGCCGAAGCCCTCGAGGGAGCAGCAGAGAGCTCTGCGGCCTCTTTACGGAGCGCTTTCGCGTCCGCGTGGGCGGCTTCGACCATCTCCGCAGCCCTCGCACGATCACCCGCAAGGGAATTATCAGCCTTCTCGCGGACATTCGCAAGGGCCTCGGCCGACCGCCTCTGCTCGGCTTCAATCGCCCTCGAAAGCTCGACGGCATGCTCGGCCTTCAGCTACTCGACCTCCTCCTCCGTCTGTGCTATGCTCTCCTCAAGGCCAAGGACATACTCCTCGCGCCCCTCGACCAAGGAGTACAACGCCCGGAAGCTAACAGCTTGGCCGCTCAGGGTCTCGAGCCCTTGGGCGACCTAGTCCAAGCCCTGAAGAGACGAAAGATGCGTCACGAATGACCTCGCAAACAAGGAAAAGAAAAAAAAATAGAGGGGGAAGAAGAAAGACAGGCTCAAAGTTAACTAACCTCCTGGAGCTGCACTTTGAGCCTCATGCGAGAGGAGCGTAGAGACGCCCAGCGTCCCCCCGCAGACCCCTCTGACGTCGGGTCGGTAACACCGGCAGGGGCATTATCCCAAGCCACCTCGGTCGAGGCGTGGGACTGCTCGGGCGGAACCAAGCCTGCCGTAAAGAGCAGGGTTACTCAGAAGACCAAAGCCCAGAGGCAAAGCAATAGCAAAAGGGGAGTTGGTGCCTTACCTGGTGCCCCGCTGTGCTCATCGACACCCACCCCGGCCGCATCATGCTCAATGGCATCGGTCCCAACTGCTGGCCCGGTAGTGTCGACCTCGCCTACGGCCCCACCCAGGGCGGCATCCAGCTCGGGGGCTTCACGGCCGGCCGCCTCGGTGAGGCTTCTCCTGCTGGTGCCCTGCGGGACCGCCGCCGCCCGGCTAAGTTGCCCTCCGTGGGCGTCGCGTCAGGACGAGGGTGCTGCGACCTTACCCGGGGGACCAGGAGGTAGTCCCCCGCGTCCTCTTCCTCATCCTCGGACTGCATACGAACAACGGTCAAAATCAGATTTAAGAAAGACCCCTAAGACTCGAAAGTGGGGAGAAGACCTATGATCTCGAGCTAAAGGGAAAGGGAAAAGAAAGACGTGAAGAATACCTGCGTGACGAGCCACCGCCTCCTGGGTGGTAGGGGCGTAGCACGAGGCACCGCGCCCACGGCAACTGGGGGAGTGTCCTCCAGCGCCTGCGCTGCGGGTGCCAGGCGAGGCTCGACGTCTCGATCATGGCCGCGCCGCGCTCTTGCTACAAAGAGATGAAGAAAGGTCAAAAAAGAAAATCACACAGAAAAACGATGAGGAGCCATGGTTGAACCTGGCGTCCTCGGACCCGGCCCGGGCAACGGCAACAGACACCTCGCCGTTTCCAGCAGCTCCTGGCTCTCCTGCAAGACTTGACACGGTCAAAGAATGCCCGAACCCAAAAAGGGACCAACAGAAGAATAAGAAGAAGATTACCTCGCTGCGCCGCCTCAAGATGTTTTTGGGGACGGGATCATCAATGGAGTGGCGTGGGCCACCTTCCCGAACGCCTCTTGCATATGCGTCGCCACCCACGACTCTGCCGGGGCTGTAGGAAGACAGAGTGAGGTGGGGGGGTGGTCAAGAAAAAAAGAGCTCGCTTGAACTTGGAAAAGGATTGGGTCGAAAGAAGCTTACCTTTGGCGCTCTCTCGAGTGGGATCGTCCCTTCCTCGAATCTCGAAGAACGGGTACACCCTCTTCCGCAGAGGGGACACCCGAGCCCGAAGATAGTCTACGACCATGGCCTGACCGGTCAGGCCACGAGTCGGGCAGACATGGATGGTGGCGATGGCCTCTTGGTCGGCTGCCGAGTCCTCAGGCTCCGGGGTTTCACGCTTGCTGTCCACAGCGATGCCGTTGTACGCGAGCTCGCCCCCCTCGCCCTTCTTCAGGTAGAACCATCTCTGCATCCATGACCCGAGGGAGTCCCGGGTCGGGATTTGGAGGAAGGTGCTGGGAAGCCTGGCCCGCATCCGGAAATAAAGGCACCCGACGACAGGGTCCTTTAAAGTGCGAAACAAAGAGTAAAAACGGAAAAAGAGAGAGGGGGTGGGAAGGATTCCAATGAACCCCTCGCAGGGATGTGAAAAGATAGAGAGGAGGAGGATAGAGTTTGGTACCAGACTGACGAGCTCGATCTCGCATTGCGCGAGAACGGCGGCCAAGAAGTAGCTCTCCGGGGTCCACAGCCCGAAGAGCGTGTACTGTTCTGTACACACAATCTTGTCCTCCCGCGGGTGCGGTTCGACCTATCCGGCCGCCGGGAGTCGCCAGGTCGTGGGATCCAGAAGCTCCAACGACTCGAGCTTTCTCATCCTCTCGGTGGTCAAGGTGCTTTTTTCGAACTTGGCCATGGCTCTCAGAAGGATCAGAACAGATCAAGGAAAGAAAGGGATGACGAGCAGAAAGACCAAAGACACAGCGTAAGGGTGAAGGGCTTTAGAAGTGCGCGGCTTCGGGTCTTTAAAAAGAGCACGATCTCTGACAGCCAGCGCCGTTACTCCTCAAAAGAAGCGCCGGGGTTTTTGGGCTGAGAACGTGAAGCGCCACGGTCACGTCTCCTCGAATTCCCCCCGGGGGACCCGAAGCGTTATTTCCCTTGTCTGCCGCCCATCGCTTCGGGACACGAGGCGTTACGAGCCGTCTCCTTGAGTCAACCGCAGGAACCCGGGGCGGCGAAAAATAGACACCTGCCAGACACGATCCGCAATTTAATGCCGCAAAAGACGAGAGGACACGATTGGGGTGACCACAATGGAAGCCCTCGGAGGATTTCGAAGCACAAGGTCAGCCTCGGGGGTTGCCGTGCTCGGCTAAAAGGTCGACCCCTTCTCAAGAAACAATAAGACTCAAGGCCTTCACAAGCTTCAGGGCCATCCCTTGAGCCTCAGGGGCTCGCAGTCGGGGATCGGTACCCTCACCACGTGTAAGCAGCCCCCTGGGCCTCGTGGTAGCTTTCCACAATCCAAGGAGCTAACCCCTGACCTAGAAGATGCTCCCCCGATGGTCGGGTTCGGGACCAGCGAGCTCGAGCTCGGGCATCGCCGCAGGGGTAGGCGCCCTCGACCTCGGCGCCTCACCTCGATCTCGACGCTCCCGCAGGCACCAAGGGAAGGGTCATCTGTAACATTTCTATTTTTTTTCTTGTGTAAAAATCACCCCTGCGTGGGAATCGGCACCCTACCTGCCCCTGCGTGGGAACTAGGGTTCAACAGCTCCCGTCAGACTCTCAACGGCTAGCAGCGATTTTCGAGCCACCGTCAAATCGCCACGGGCTCCTGACGTCGGCCTCGAGACTAAGCAGGAAGGTTCCCCGAGGGCTACAAAAGCAGTAGGTCGCCCCAGCCACAAAAAGAGAGAGAGACCCGAAAAGGGAAGAAGAACAGAGTAGCCACTTGACAGAAAACAGGAGACAAGAGCAACCCACGGCTTAGGACACCAAAGGAGAACGGCGCGGCCCCCTTCTCTTGCTCGGTTCCCGTCCCTGTACTCTTCCATAGAGCCGCTAATACACCCTTTGGCTCGGGGCTAAACTGGAGTAGAGCTATTACCCGACCATGGGGGCTCGAACCAGTATAAATCCCCGTTCCGACATCCTTCCTTGGACGACTTCCCCGCGATGCCTGAAGCCCCCGAACGAGCACAACCTCGGGTCCCCCTCCCGAGCAGACACCTCTCCCCCATTTCTCTCTTCTACGGTTGACAGTCCCGATCGTCGACAGCTGGCACCCACCGTGGGGCCCGAGTTTCGTTCATTCGGGCTTCACCGCTTTAGCGTCGCCAGCACCTTCGGCTCCAGTGATGGCATGTCATCATCAGCAAGGCTGGATCCGAATGTGGTTCCTGAGCACGAAGGCTCCACCTCTATGTTCTCACCTTTCCTATCGCCGCACGAGCGCCTGGCCTTCATGGCCGGCAGCCGCGAGGCAAGCACGGAAGCAAGTGACGATGACCCGGAAGCCCCGAAGGAGGTGCGTCGGTTGGTCCGGGTTGCCATCAACCAGGCCTTCACCGCCCTCGGACGGGAAGAGCGCGAGGGGCTCCACACCTCGCCCGGGTATCACAGCCCTGCTCGACAGGACGATCCCAATAGGGAACGCTTGCGGGCCATCGCTCGGGTCATGGCTGATCCCACCCAAGCAAGGACGGCCCTGTTTCGCCGATCCCTTGCCGAGGAACTCGGCAGGGCGGCCGACGAGGTCACCCCCTCACAACAAGAACGTCAACGATTGCCCGAACCTTGCTCTCTAAGAAGTGATGGCAGTTCATCGCGCGGCCACCGCCGTCCTCGCCGACCGACTCCGTACCCACGGGCCAGGAGCCCGTCGCAACCGTCCCCACCTCACCGGGGTGTAGGCCTGATGTGCGAGCATTCCCGCGATCGGTAGTGTGGATCTGCAGGCCCTTCGAAGCGAGCGTTCAGGAGTCTGTCTCCGGACATTCCGCCCAAGTGGCGGAAGACTCGCAATGATCGCCGCCCCGACGACACCCTTCCTGTCAACCGAGCCCGGCGTGGGGCGCGCCGACGGCTCGAGTTTGATCACCTCGCCGACAACGATTCCGACCATAGCAGCGGCGACCATGCTGCCCCAACCTACGGTTGCCCAGCGTAATCCGTCGACCTTCGCCGAGTGTGCTGACCGACTCGCTTCCGCCCCTTCGCAATGGAGCGGTTCGACGGGACCAAGAACCCCGACGAGTTCCTCTTGATCTACTCCACCACGATCAACGCGGGCGGCGGGCGAGATGAGGTGTGGATGGCCAACTACCTCCCTACCATCACGGGCGGTGCCGCTCGACCGGCTTTTCAACCAGCTCCGATGCGCCTTCGCGTGGCTCCAGCGCGGAGCGCTCCGATCAAACTCTAGAGCTGCATGGCGCCACGGGCGGAAAGGACCGAGACCGCATCATCGAGGGCAAGGGTCACCCAGCGAGGAATTCCATTCCAAACGCCTCAATGGCCGCCATCGCTTTCAAGTTCGGCGTCGGGACGTGCATCTTGCTGAGGACTCGGAGATCAACACCGACCGTCGGTGTCAAGCCGCTGTTGGAATGGCGAACGCTACGCGGATGCAGACGATGCCGTCCGCTAGAAGCGCGACCACGACGTGGTTAGCTCGGTGCATTCCCGGTGAGCACAGGCTGTCGCCGCCAAAAATT